>OX352773.1:246576737-247240631 GCA_947095535.1 Poecilobothrus nobilitatus | reverse complement strand
GAAATAAGTTCAGGATTTTTTTATAGAAGAAAATGGCAACATTTTAAAATTCAAATTCAATAAAATTTAAGAATATGTAATACTGTTTTGTAATATACTGAACTGATTGATTAGGTTCGAAATAAATGACTTGCAAGTTATAAATATTCAATTCGATATATATATATATATATATATATATATATATATATTATATATACATATATGAATTTTAATTTATTTTTACTTTGATTTTCATTATTTTAGCATATAAACGGTTATTTATATTACTTTGAATAAATACATATTTATAGGATTAATATTATTTTTTTGTCTTTTTATTTAATTAAAAAAAAGATATTCATAAAATGTATCATGTAAGTAAAGAATGTGTACATATTTATTTAAATATTTCCATGCATAAACTATGTATATAATAAATGTTTGTTATCTTTTAAAATGTAAACTAAAATAATACAAACAAATATTGAAGTAGGTATGTAGTTTTTTAAGTATTTTTTTTTTTTCATAAAATATAAAATGAAATTTTATGACAAAAAAAAAAAAAAAAGAGAAAATGTTTAAAGAAAAGACGATGATAAAAAAATGATAGAATAAACTAAAAGAAAATTAGGAACATTTTTATTTGTTTTTCCTTTTTAGCACAATTTTTTAAAAAACTTTTGAAAAATTTGCTTATGAATTTTATTCTGTCGGATGGATGAACTGTTTACAAACCTACTACACAGTTGAATATACCTAGAACAATTAAATTTAAACCATGTATAGCTCTCTAAAAATAAAATTAATGTCGTAGGGCAGTTTTTTTTTTTTTATGAAAGTTATAGAACAACTTTTTTATGAGTGGCATTACGAAGCTACAGTGCTTGAAAATTGGAAAAAGTAATATTAAATTCTGCAAAATTTTGTTTGCTTCATTACTCCGAAACGTTTAATACCTTAGAATTTAGATAGTGCCGTGATATTTTGAGAAAAGAAAGACTGCCTACTTAGAGAAAATGACTATAAGTTATCTCGGCAAAAACTTTTCTATCTCTCCCTGATACGTTAATTATTAGTTACCTTAAAAAGTTTTTTTATGCCTCTCCTGTAATTAATAACTATTAGGAGTAAAAAACTTAAAATTTATTATTTAACTTTGACACCTGTACAATTTTTTTCAAAGTAAAACGCAAAAATTAAAGTTTTAAGATTATTATTTTATATTTATTATCAGCTTTCATTAATATTGTTATAAATAGCTTTTTATCAAAAATGAAGGTAATGTCTCTTGATATTTTTCACAATTTTTTTCTTATATATCAAATTTTAAGAAAATTTATAAATTTTGATGCAAGTCACAATAAGTTCTAAACTGGTTGTCTATTAAAAAATGTGTGTTTTTAAAAACCTTTGGTTTTACATTCTACTTTGAAGACAATTTTATATTTTTATATTTATAGAGAAGACAATTGTATATAGTTTTAAATTGTAATTCCTCTTAATGGATGAATTAAATACAATTCATTCTATTTTCGTATGCATATTTTTTTTTCTTTTTAAAAGAATATCTTATGTAATCCACTTCATATACGCAAATAAATAGAATAATTTAAAATATGAAAAATAAAAAAAGAAATATATAATTCTTGTTATATCAAATTTAAAATGGTATTTCATTTTTCTTTATTCAGTTTACATAAAATAAAAATTCGTTTATAATACGAATAATTACAAGATTTTATAATTGTGTAGATCAGAAAATACAATATTTGTAAAATTAGCCTATAAGTATGCAATTTGCAAATCAAGTCTGTAAAATTAAATTCAGAAGAATAAGAGTTTCTGGGGACCTCGGTAGCCGAGGGATTAATGACTTGATGTCATTATCGTCGTTTAGTAATGTTAAATATGTGATTTATAATAGTAATATATATAAATAAATAAATAAAAGCTTTTTTTTTGAATTTATCTTTAGCATAAATAATCATTCACTTTTCAGTTAAGAGTTAAAGCCTCTTAGTGTAAAAAAGGAATATTATACTCTGGCTTCTCTTCAATTGTCAAATAAAGGCGATTGTATTTAGTTATTGATAAAAAATTGATAAAAATTGATAAAAACTGGCAGATAAATCTAAAGAAACAAAGATTAACAATATAATTAACAATATATCACTTTTTTTTTTTTTTTTTGCGAGGATAGTTGAGAATTATAGAAATACACAATAGAGGAGTACAAAGAACACGAGTTTTCTGTGAGTGTATCTAAAAGCACCAATCAATATCATCCCTTTGTGATGAAACAATATGTTATATGACCTTTAGTACTCTTAGCACTAAATACAACCACCCTTTTATGACGAAAATTCGGCAAGTGAACAGAATTCGACAATCACCTTTTACTACGTCGCCTTTCGTCTTTTATTAAAGGAATTCATTCTAACTATATATAGCTATATTTTTTAATTCTATGAAACCAATATTTTGTTTTATCATAATAGATCAAATGTTTTTACTGATCCCATAAAATTATTGTATGAAAAAGTTTTTCAGTATTAATTTTGAGCTCTAAATAAAGAAAAAAGAAAGAAATTAAAATGAATAGCAAGTTATATGGACACAGCACACAAAAACTATTGGTACAGAGTTGAGTAACATAATTCCAATCTTTTAATAAAATGATGTGAATTTTTATTTAAATTTAAAATATAAAAATTTTTAAATCTTATTGTATTGCAGATGTCACTCTTAAAAAATATATTAAAATATTTTAAGTTATTATATAATATAAAAATAAAAAAAAATATGAAAAATGTGAAAATGTTTGAATTAAGGTACCTACACTACACGTATCTACTTAGTGTATTTTTAATTATATAAATTATAAAATTTTGTCAATTAACGCGCAATCTAAATTTTATTTAAAATGAATGTCAAGTATCATAAAACAAAAAAATTATAATTATCTATGATGTAAAAAATACAAAAAAAAAAAAAATTAAATGAAAGTTGATTTTTAATTAATTTAATTTTTTTTTTTAATAGTAAAAAGGATTATTAAAATTTTTTTTGGGTTGCAGATGTAATCAAAATCAGATTTTTAAGGGTTATTATAACAATTTTTTTTTTTTTAGGAAATTATAGATCTTTAAGAAATTTAATATTTACAAACAAATGGTTTTATTTTAATATAGTATAATTTTTCTTTTTATTATACATATACATTATATATTTTGTATATATAATATATATATATAATATTTAATTTTATTTAAACATAATATTTTTTTTTTTTTTCAGAAATGGTTTGATTACAAATTGCGTTGGGATCCAGAAGAATATGGTGGTGTTGAAATGTTATATGTTCCGTCTGAACATATCTGGTTACCAGATATTGTCCTTTATAATAATTGGGATGGTAATTATGAGGTAATTAAAAATTAAATTAAATTTTTTTTTTTTTGTAAAATAATCCAAAATGTTTGTAAATAAATTAAGTTGTTTCTTGATGAGAACTTTAAAATAATCACTTAGGGCAATCATTTTTCTTTAAAAAAATAATTATATATTAAAATGAGATTTCTATTTTTGTAATAACCAAATCAATGATAAAATCAGAATATAATTTAATATACTCGTAATCTAAGAAGACTATGTTTCATTGGGAAATTTTATATTAAAGATGAAATTATATATTTTAATTTAATTATTGTATTTTGCTAAAAGTAATGAATGATTCCATGAGTGTCTTTTTATTTATGTGAAAATTTAATGATTTTTAAACTTCTTAAAAGTTAGACATTTTTTTGTGTAGTTTTAATAAGTTTTGTGGGACCTCGGTGGCCTAGTTTGTAACAGCGTATAAAATACGCTGTAAACACCAAGGGAGTGTGATTGTGGAGTGGGTTCGACTCCCACATACGTCGTAAGAGTTATTCCCCTTTGCAACATTTTACAACCACGCCTGAACAGGAAAGGCTGAATAATTTCCTGTCCACATTTATATGGCAGAGAAATGCATTCAACAAAAAAAAAAAAAGAAGTTTTAGTGATCACAAAAAAAAAACTAGTCTTATGATGTCTTTTACAAAAGTTATTATGGTATAAAATAAATTTAAATTTTAATCAGTAATAGATTAAAATTTTTAAAAAATTGGAAAAAATAATTTTTAAGTTTTAAGGATTTCATAAAATTGAATTTGTTGTTATGAATTCAATATAGTAAATGATTCAATATATGGAATTCAAATTAAATTAACTTAAAATATATTTTTATTTAATTAATTCAATTAATTAATTTTCTACACTCGTAAAACTGTAGAGTATATTATTACTGATAAAATATAATTTATTTGTTAGGTAACTTTAATGACCAAAGCAACACTCAAATATACCGGTGAAGTATTTTGGGAGCCACCAGCTATTTATAAGGCATCATGCGAAATGAATGTGGAATATTTTCCATATGATGAGCAAATCTGTTTTATGAAATTTGGTTCATGGACATATAATGGATTACAGGTTGATTTAAAACATCTTGATCAGGTAAGATATAATTTGTTTTTATTTTTTTATTTTTTTGTTAATTATCAAACAAAAATGTTTTAATACTTTTCAATATATTTAGTATTTAAACAAGATTTTTTATATATATATTGAAATATAACACACCATTAGTTTTTTTTTCTTCATTATCACTCCGCAAGGAAGCATAAGGTGTTCATTTGACTTCTTCATCTCACACGGTTTTCTGCTACTACTTTTGTAATCAGATACAATGCTATTTTAATATCTAACATTCTTTATATAGTGTATTTATTATTAGTACTAAAGTAGAAAGTACTAAAGTAGTAAAATAAATGTACTGAATTAGTATCAATATCTTATTACCTAACCAGCTACCTGTAATCTTTTGACTTATAAACCGGGTTTAAATAGAAAAATTAAAATTAGTGAAGTATAGTTCCTATTGATCTTTGAAATGAATCTGTTGAAGATGTTTCTGAACACTTTTATTTGAAGTGTATGTTCCATACATTTTAATCCATATTTAGATATTTTCAGAGATGTTTCGAATACATATGCGAATATATATACATTTACTTTTAATTAATATGAGGGTCAAAATTACAAACTTTTATTTCCCCTTCAGAGTCAGAATTAGTTTTCCAATTAAAATATTTACAAAAAAAATTATTAAAAGAAAAATTTAATTAAAGTTATTGAAAGGGTTTAAAAATATAACACTTTTAAAATCATATATTAAATAAAAATGAAAATGAAGACTTGTTTTTTTAAAGTATGTATTTATCCATAAGATGTTTTTGTGTCATAAATATAGCAGTCACAATAAATAACAAAATACATGTAATATATTAAAAAGAATGAAAATTCATTCAAAACCCTTAAATGTGATAGACATTTGCAATTTTGATAATAAACGGGCACTTTATATAAAATAAAATGTACAGGGTCGGCAAAAAATATTATTCTTTTAATCGTTATAATGTAATCTTTCTTTTTTTTTTATATACATTTTATTATGTAATTTATATATATGTATGTATATCCATATGAACACGTATGTATTCATAAGTAAGAAAAAAATAATGATGTTCTGTAATGATGTACCTATTATTTTTATATTGGAATTTTTCCAGTTTAATGTTTAAAAAAAAAAGAAACAAAAAACACAAAATAATATGTTTATAAATAAAAAAAAAAATTAATTTTTTAAATTATATTTTGTTTTTTAATTTTAAACAAAAAATTCATTTAAAAGTTATTATATAGACTTATAAAGCAGAAAAGAAAATTTTCCCCATCCTGCATAATCAGTGGTGAAATAAATAAAAAGACCTATTTAGTAACAAGGTTAAATTTTTAATAAAAAGTACTTTTTTTCAGTTACTTCCATTTTTTGTTTAAATTGTTGATTGTTGTCATTTGAAGTAAAACTTTATCTTCTAATATGCTAAGTACACATACTAAGTCTACGATATTAATTCATCATGGGAATTTGTATATGTACAATTGTCTAAATGTTTCAACTTTTCGATCGTACACTTTTTGAAAATTACAAAATTTTTTAATTAAAATAGTATCTTTTTTAGTATCTTATCTAGGGATCTAGTGATCCGTGAAAAGTAATTTAAATTTGGTTTGGCATTATAGCTGGCATGGATGGTTAAAATAAATAATGAAAGTATATAATAATACTTCCTGGACTTTAGCATCTCAAAGAAATTGAAATAAAAGAAAAATGAATTTATATTTACTTATGTGATGATTTAGATACGTTGTTTTTAGTTCCGCACAGTTTTTAGAAAAGATAGAGAAAGAAAGCGCATCCTTCACACATTTCTATGAAATATTACACAATATTGGTCGAATGCATAAAACTTAGTTTGAATTCAAATCTCAATTTCTCAATCTCAAAATCTCCACCTAAACTCGTATAGTTATTGGATCAAATGCATAAAACTGAGTTAAAACTCAAATCTATACTTTTTCAAACAAAAATACGAGTTCAAGCATAGTTTTTGTTCAAAAATGTCAGATTTAAGTTAAAGCTATTCGAACCTTTGTTTTCAGTTTTATATTATAGCTTTGCTCAGTTTTATATATTCAACTCAATGCAAAACATCCAAAAATTTCTGTTAACTTCTTTTTGAAATTTATTTTATTGGCTTTTGTTAGTACGAAAATTGACAAGAAATTTGAATAATATATGAATTTTTCGACCCGAATTGATTTTAGAATTGTATATTGCAAACAATAATTGTACAAAACTTAAAATCACAAATATTCAAGATTAAATTTATTGCTTTTTATTCATTGTTTGATTAAAAAAAAAAATATGTTTTTATTTTTTATTTCTAAAATTAAACGAGGAAGAGTGCAGTAGAATAGACTGCCAATTCTGGGATACCGGTATGAACATAATATATCCTGTTTCTATAAAACTTGACCATCTTTTAAAAACTTTCAGTTGTTTTAGTACCGACGTTAACTACAGAGATATATCTATGTAAATTTTGGAGTTGTATGACAGCTCCCCGAATCTATTGCACAAGCACAACCAAATTTTACAGAAGTTGTGACCATAAAACTTGATCATCATTTGTAAGATTTCAGACCGCTAGCTTCATTAAGTTCCAAGAGGTGCAAGAAGCTTGAATCGGCTGCTCTAGACCAACCAAATTTTACAAAAGTTGTTGGTATGTAACTCGACACCTATTTACTAAATTTCAGATTCATAGCTTCAGTAGACTCTGAGTTATTTTCATTTAAAAAGAGAAGTTGTATGGCAGCTACCCAAACTTGTCGTACCATCACAACCAAATTTTACAGAAGTTGTTGCCATAAAACTTAATCATCATTTGCAAAATTGCAGATACCTAGCTTGAATAGATACTGAATTATTGTCATATAATGAAAGAAGTTGTATAGCAGCTACTCGAACCCGGCCGCTGGATTTAAATAGTAAAACTAATAATTTTGCAAAAGTGACGTAAAAAAAATGTTCAGCCTCTTAGTCTTTAATTTTTGAGTTAGTTAGTTAGCCTTAGCCTTAGTTTTTTGAGTTACCGTGCGGACGGGGGAACGGACATGGCTTATTCGACTCAGAATTCGATTCTGAGCCGATTCATACCTTTGACACTCTATCTAGCTAAACTCCTTTACGGTGTCACAAACGTAATGGCAAATTTATTATACCCTTGCACATAGTTCATACGGGTACAAAAAATGTATAAATATTATTTTGTTTTGTTCAAACAAAAAAAAACAATAATGAGAAATAATAAATAGAGGCTTAAATTAATGGCTGTTATTCTTTTTTTTTGCTTTGTTCAATTTTAAATAAAAAAATAAAAAATACAACTGATAAAAGTGATTTCGACGTTGTACATATAAATATATCTATTATCTATATATACATATTTTTATTTCTATATACAGGATGGGCCAAAATAATTGGGGATTATCAAAAGATGATTAGAAATGATAAAGAAACTGAAAATTTTCATGCAAGATTTTATGCATATGTTTAATGTTTCTAGTATTAACTGATCCTTAAATGGGCCTTGATTGAAAGTTACAAAAAATGATATTAAATTATGAGTATTATAGAAAAAATTTAAAAAAAAGGATAATAATTTAAAGCTAAATACTTTTAGTGACAGTTTAAATTAATTCATTTTATTGTTAAATTAGTTCTGTTATATATTTGTGAAACCTGACTAACCACTAACATATTTACAAAGAAGCTACAGATTTTCATAAAGAAATACCTCCGAATAATCTACCACATATTCTGGCAAAACAGAATACCTTATACTCTGGAGTATATGCGGAATAAATCCTATTGAAATACAGATAAGAAAGAAAAAATGTAGATGGATCGGGTACACAATTATAAAATCAGAAAATACAGTTGCCAGGCAATTTCTAGACTGGCAGCGTCACGGAAAAGGAAATATTGGTAGACCCAGAAATAAAATATAAATAAGTCATGGCCACAAGGTTATAGCTCAAAATAGAAATAATTAAGGCTTTCAAAATAGAAATAATTAAGCAAAGGCTTAGTGGATGATCTGTACTCCCTAGAGGAATTATAAGGGGAAAAAAATAATTTTTATAACCTTTAGAGATAGATATATGACTCTCCTTGTTAGGGAAATTTTAGTTATTTTTGAATTTGCACTTTTAGTGTGGTACACCCTATCTGGATTATTGGAATAAAACAAAAATATTTCAAATAGTTTTTTAAAATGAAAAAGTAAATACTAAATGTGTCATTTTGTTTATTTTTTATTAATAGCTATTTTTTTTGTAAACAAACAAATAAAGTTTATTTTTTGAATTAAACATTCATGTATAATTTAAAATTTTATTAAATAAATAATTGCTTTTTTTTTAAATTTTCCATTTTTTAAATGAGTTTAAAGGATTGATTTTAAATTGTTGTTTGAAGGTTAAATTTCATATTGAAAATATTAAAATTTAATAATGCTTTACTATAGGTTTTGAAATTATTGTTTTTTTTTTTCATCTTGTTAAGAAAAAGCTTGCTTTGGTGTTGTTCATTTTTGGGTTGTAATACTTTATAGTTAAGATATGATAGATATGTACCTGTCTATCACTTCAAATCTTGATTATACTGTATTTACTGTCTCGTTGAAAAAAAAATGTAAACACCAATATTTCTCTCAGTTGTGAGGGTTCGTATAGTTTTTCCGCCTGCTTAACCATTGTAGCGACTTTCAAGCTAAAATAACTGCGATAAATGAGGGAAATGCAGTGAAAAAAAAGAAATGTGGTGTCTATTGCAAAAGTCCATATTTTAACGGATAATAAAGTTTCCATGACGTAATAAGTCGTAATAAGCAACTAACTCTTATTTTTAAATGAACAGGGTGAACTCTATAATATCCGTCTTGTCTGGGTTGATAAAAAAATTGCAACACCTAACTTTAAATTTTCAGAAACGTAAGAGTTATTTTATTACATCTGGAATGATTTATTTGATAATATTTAGAAATCTAAGCTCGCAAATTGATTCGTAATTAATTTTTCAATAGAGTGCCGAAAATTAATATTAACTTAGCGGACTCTTCATCTACTAGAGAAGTGTTACATCTGTGTTATAAAAAAAATATATTTTCACTCTAACTAAATAAAATTTATTACATTTTTAAAATTTTGTATACAAGATTTAAAACAATTTTTACAAATCTTTAATTGAACTAATTGGAGTAATGCAATTTTTAAATTATGATATGTATTATAAGCATAAGCTACTATTGTTGTTACATCTTTAACGTCGTTACACCTTTGTCTAGTATAAATTTTTTTATTGATAAACAAACATATTAAAAAGTTGATAAATATTCAAAAAACCCATATTTTATTCCTTTTAAATTTAAATCAAATAAAGATGGTCGCATCAATTTAAGCGTCGTTTCGATGTTATCATTGAGTCATTTTTTTTTGATAACATGGTTTTGTTGTCATTTTAAAAAAGATATTTCAAAATAACGAATGTCATTCAAATTTTACTTTGAAAATCCAATAAAATAATATTAGAATGAATGTAGAAGAAAATATCAAAGATTTTATAATTTTACTTAATATTTTTTTGATTTAATTTTTCATGTTTAATAATATGTCAAAATACTGACAACGCGAAAAAAAAAGAAAATAAATCAACTTTAGCGTCGTTTTTCGCTTCTTATTGGATTAGATATCATTCAAATACTTTATTCTACTTAACCTCAAAACAATGCGAAAACTCATGTTCCAACTCAGCATCCGATCACAACTAAAATATAATTTTGCCCAAAATTCCAACTCTGTTTTTAACACTCAGGATAGAATTTGTAAAAATAATAATTTATAAATTCTATTAAAAAGTTTTGTTTTTGTAAAATTTCAAATAAATTTTCTTACTATATATGTATGTATATATATTATTCGTAAATATATTATTATGATGTTTTGAAAATCTATCAATCATAATCAATATTATCACTTTTATTAAATAAATCATTTAAAATTGATTTATGTTTTTTTTCAGATTTTCAAAAAATATTTATTTTTTAGAATTAAAATTTTTTTTTTTTAATTATTTTTGTATAAAATTGAATTTATATAATGGATTATTTTCTATTTAAACATGTGTTATTCTCCAGAAATAATTTATTCATACGATAATAATTCATTTCATAAAGGATTGATACATTATCGATTTATATCGATACAATTCGATTTCTAAAATATAAAAAATAACTAAATATAATTGTGTTGTATGAATTGTATGTAATATAATAATATATACTATTATTTAATTTTAATATTTTTGTTTGAAAAAAAATAATCATCTGTGTATTTTAAATTTAAATTTTAGATTCTAATTATTGAAATGTAAAAATAAAGTATTTAAAATTAATAGACCACAAATGAGTAATCATTTTATTATATTATAAATAATATTTTGTTTTTTTTTTTCTATATTTTGTAAATGACATAATTTATATGTATAATGAATTGTTATATAAAAAAGTTTTTTGAATTGATATTAATTTAAAAATGTTTTTAATATAATATTATTTATATTTTTTTATTTAATATTTATTTAATATTTATTTAATATTTATGAAATGTGGTCTGTTTGGCATATACATTTATGTATATGTAGAAATAATATGGATTCCCATATTATATTGAAAAATTAAGAGATTGATTTACAAAACTGATCGTTATTTAATAATTAACTTTTGGGGCTTTGATGGCCTAGTGAGCTGTGGCTGTAAATACCGAGGGAGTGTCGGTTCGCATCCCACACACGTCGTAAGAGTTATTCCTCCTTACGACATTTACAGCCACGCCTGAACAGGAAAAGCTATGTAATTTCCTGTCCAGATTTATGTGGCAGAGAAATGCATTAAAACAAAAAAAAAAATTAACTTTCAAATCAAAAGTTGTTAAAAACTTGCAGGTAAAAAAAAAAACGCTTTGATATTGTTAAGTTAGTATTGAAGACAGTTTTAAGTGCAATGTTGTTAAAACTAATAAAACTTATGTTTTTAGTTTAACTACAAAAATCAGTAAAAAATACTCGTCGTCTAATTTTTTAATGAATATTTTAAATTTACTATGTTGTTACAATTTTTCATACTATCCTTCAGTAAACACTTATGAAGCGGGGCCCTATGGTAATTTTGACTTACCACTGTAAGCTTGAGAATCCCGCTTTGGCAGACAAAGTCCGACTATATATTTTTTTTTGAATATAAATAAATATATAATAGAAAATACAATAAAAGTAAAATGAGCTTAATTGTGGATATTGCAGTTATTGACTAAAGCCGGGGAGGTGGCCCAACATAATAGCATGACACTTCTATCTACTAATACAGCATATTAGGTTTGGAAGTAGGGATATGAAAGGACAAGACTCTAACGGAACAATGAAAATGTCTATTATTATTACTATTTTGCTAACAGTGACTAAGCTATCAACTGTTTTACACAACATGCACACCTGTATATAATACCTTTCTGCATGAGGTAATCATTATGAAAGTAACCCCATTGTCACTGCAGCAACTGTTAAATTATTTGTATTATTTATTAATATTATTATTATTTACTACAGAGTCAGAGTCAGAACCATCAGTGGATTACAACGTACAGTAGTATATGAGAAATTTCTGCATAGTATAACCAAAGCTAACTCGACTGTAGCAGCTATTATTATTATTATTTTGATTATATTATTATTATGATTATTAATTATACGATTATACGATATACATTATTACCATATAAATTTACTCCATATTTTTTATTTTGTTTTTTTATATGACCTAACCGGGGTTTGAAGCCAAGACCCTCCGATTGAAAGACTAACGACTTAACCACTACGCCATGAGTCAGATTAAGTTTAGAAGTGATTGACCTCTACTCTTTGAAGTACTTTATTGTCGAAATATGTATGTTAAAAAAATAATTAGTTTTTTGGTTATAAAATTCGTGTTATACGCTTTTTGCAGAATGAATATACATACATACATATGTATATGCAAATTCTAAATTAAGAAGAATTTTATAGTTCTGTTCAAAATATATATTCATATAATATATAATTATTTAATTTTTTGGTTGCGAAATTTTAATGAGTCAAAAAGTTTAATCAAAAAATAGCTAGAAGTTTTATAGGTTTACCATTCAAACAAAAGTCTCACGGACGTTTTGATTCATTGAAGTGAGCCAAAAATTACAATGGGGAAATGGGCTCAACAGCAACGTTTATTTCATTAGTAAATGGATTAGCATATTCTTATTTTGTTTCGTAATCAAAAAAAAAATCAAATGAGCATGAAAAATTTGTTTTTTTTTAACAGAAGCCTTTAAAAAAATATAATTTAATATCTTTGATATTTTTTTTCTATTGTATTTTTCATTATGTCAAATGAGATAAACCGTTGGATATCTTTAATTGAATATCAAATTCGATTGATTACCATAGTTTAAAGATTTTAATTAGGAGAAGATTAGTTTCAAAATTGACAAAGCAACGTTTTATTTTTGAATATTAGTACGTTAGTACAAGGTTAGTATGTTAGAATTTTAATACTGTGGAACTATTAAAAGACCTCTATATCTATTCTAATAAAGTAAAAAACTACTCTGTATTAATTGAATTATTAATAATTTTTCATAATATGTTTAGACTAGAATTATTTTTGCATGTATTATACCAATTAACAGCATAATCGCAATTATCCCAAAAACAAAAAAAAAAAAAAAAATGTTAGAAAACAATTAAAAGATTCATAATGAAAATTTTAACAGAATAATAAAATAAAGATAATCCTGGATAATTTCAAATGTTAATACCTATGTATAACAATATTTATTTATTTTTTTTTTTTCTATTCAATTTCAGACACCTGGCAGTAATCTAGTTAAAGTTGGAATTGATTTAAGTGAATTTTATTTATCCGTCGAATGGGATATACTTGAAGTACCAGCAACGAAAAACGAAGAATATTATCCAGAAAGTTTAGAACCATTTTCTGGTAAATAATTTCTTTTCATATTACAAAAAAAAAAAAATAATTACCAAATTTAGTTTTTTTGTTTTTTTTTTTTTTTAATACAAAAGAATACAAAAAATTGTATATTTATTTAATTATTTCAGATATCACATTCAAATTAACGATGAGACGTAAAACACTTTTTTACACCGTGAATTTAATAATACCGTGTGTCGCTTTAACATTTTTAACGGTGCTTGTTTTTTATTTACCCAGCGATTCAGGTGAAAAAGTAAGTAAAAAGGGTAAGAAATTTATTATTATATTTTTAATATCCTTTAAAGTACAGTTTTCTTTAATGATGAGAAGAAAAATCATCATCAAATTGATGATTAAGTATGATGGTAACGAATAAATAAAATAAAAGGAATAAACTTATAGAAATTAAAATTCAGAAAATGATTATTGATTTCCATATTATTATAAAAGTTTTATTTATTTTTTTGTTTTTTTCTCTCTTTTTTTTCTGTTTTTTTTTTTTTTTACGCATTTATTCACAACTTAATTTATACAGTATGAATGAACGGAAGTAAAAAAGAGTAATTGATAGTTTTCACAATTTTAATGTAATTTTTGAAATTTAAGAAATACGTAATATGGTATTTTTTATTATTCCACATATTAAAAATGTGGTTATTGTTTTTTTTTTTTTCTATATAATATGTAGATTAGAAAATGTAATAATTAAATTTCAGTAGAACCATAAAATTGTTACACGTAAAAAAATTTACCACGACTACAAACCATATGGTAATTAAAATTACGTATATTGTATTTTTAATGGGATTTTAAAATTGTTTTTTTTTTTTTTTGTTTTTTTTTTTTTTTACTTATAAAAAATGTATGGTGGTTTTTTCTGTAAAATTTGTTATGATTTATAATAAAATTTTATGTTTAGTGGGAAATTTATACCCAAAATTATAATCAATAATAACATAATTTTGTTTAATTGTTACTTGGAAAAGTCCATTAAAAAAAATATAGTGGCTTACGTATATATTTATTTAATAATAAAAATTTTAATTAAACATTTACAAGAAAATATGCGTTTTCTCTATACTTTTATTTAATGTGCCATTAAAATTAACTTTAAAAATTAGAATTCATTTTTATATGAAAAAAAATGTATATATTGACAACTTTTTCAACTTTTACATAAGTAGACAATAGTATTTTGACGTTAAGTCATAAATTTTATTTAAATTTTATATTTGACTAATTATTTTTTTCCCCTTAAATTTTTATTGCATAAAAAAACTATACCTACTTATTTTTATTCAAACTGTAGAAGAAATTTAAGCATATTACAATCTAGAAGAATACTACGTGAAACAATTGTTGGTATACATTATACAGGGTGTCTGACTCTTAAAGATTATGCTTGAAATGGGTATTGATGGAGGTTGAGGTATAGGAAAAATTATTTCTGATGAGATTTAGTTTTAACTGTTTTCGAGGTAACGGTATTCAAAGTTTTTCGTATCTATTTTTAATAAGAAAATTATATCCTTTTTTGGGTTAGTTTTAATTTACCCTATTACAATTTGTGTTATATTTTTGTATTTGCTGTATTCCAATAAAATTTTATTAAAAAAGAAAATTTCTGGGAATATCCTGACAGAAATTTATATATAAACGAGGAAGAGTGCAGTAGAGTAGACTGTGTCAACTCTGGGATACCCGTATGAACATAATATATCCTGTTTCTATAAAACTTGATCATCTTTTAAAAACATTCAGATGTTGTAGTACCGAACTACAGAGATATATTTATGTAAATTGTGGAGTTGTATGACAGCTACCCGAATCTATTGCGCGTAGCTTCATTAAGTTCCAAGAGGTGCAAGAAGCCTGAACCGGCTGCTCTGGGCCAACCAAATTTTACAAAAGTTGTTGGCCTGTACCTCGACACCTCTTTACTAAATTTCAAGTTCCTAGCTTCAATAGACACTGAGTTATTCTCATTTAAACGGATAAGTTGTATGGCAGCTACCCGAACCCGTCGCACCACCACAACCAAATTTTGCAAAAGTGGTTGCCATAAAACTTGATCATCATTTGCAAAATTTCAGAAACCTAGCTTGAACAGATACTGAGTTATTTCTATATAAAGATAGAAGTTGTACGGCAGCTACTCGAACCCGCCGACCGAAAATGTTGGATTTAAATAGCAAAACTAACAATTTTGTGAAAGTGACGTAAAAAAAATTTCAGCCTCCTAGCTCCTTTATTTTTGGAGTTATCGTGCGGACGGACGGACGTACATGGCTTAATCGACTCAAAATTCCATTCTGAGCCGATCAATACCTTTGACACTATATCTAGCTCGACTCCTTTAAGGTGTCACAAACGTAATGGCAAATTTATTATACCCTTGAACATAGTTCATACGGGTATAAAAAAATGGCTGTATGTAACAAGATCAAACGAAATAATTGCGAAACGTCAAAAATGAAATAAGTTCGAAAATCAAAAAATGAAATAAGTGCGAATAATTAAATGTAATCTCTTAAATCTTGTATTAATTAATTAAAAATAAAAAAATACGTATATATGGTGGAAATATTCATTTGAATGGGTCATAAAACAATATTTTAATAAAACATTTTGTGTTATAAACCCATAATTAAATTATTCTCTGATTCAAATATAATTTTTTATGTAATTATAATTGTAAAATATATATATAATTGTTGTTTGATTGATGTTGAAAAATGCTTGAAAAAGCTTTGGTGCTGAAGTAGGTATGAAAGAAAATACTTAGGAAAGATTTTAGAGTTGGTTACAAAATCAAGATATCCGCTTTTTCTAGAATATATATATTATGTAAAGATTCTGGAAAAAGGGACAACACTGGTTTCGTAACCGACTATAAAATTCCTTCAAATAGATGCATATATAGGCAGAACCCGGAAAAGAGCAACCTTTATTTTATAATAATTTTTTTATCTCATTTTTACAGAACAAAGAATTTGAAATCATGGAGTTAAAAAAAGGTTTCATATTTTGATACAAAAAATATTAAATTCTGACTGTGAAAAATAATAAATTTTGTGAAAATTTAGACATTTTTATGAAAAACAAAAAAAAGAAGGTATGAGGACTGTTTCCCCCGCGCCCGCTTTCGCCCACGCGCCTCCATTTGCTCTCGTGCCACCGTTTGCCCGCGCGCCCTCGTTCACAGTCAGCAGGTTCCAATCCTTCAAGAGAAGTCTGAAGGGAGTTTTGAAGGGAAGAGCTGAGGGAGGGGTGAATAGTGGTTCGAAAAAAAAGCCGCGAAGGCCGCCATGAGGCTGATAGAAAATTGTCTGAAATCTTTTGAAAATATTGAATTATTTATGTGATATTGAGGAGGATTTTTATAGTTGGTTACAAAATAAGCGTATTTCCCCTTTTTCAGAATATTTACATAAATTATGTATAAAAGAGATAGCGAATTACAAGTGATTTTAAAGTTGATTACAAAATCAGGACATTTTGCCTTTTTCAGAATTCTTACACATAATATGTATTTGCGAGATTCTGAATTAGGAGGGATTTTAGAGTTGGATTTTAGAGTTTTTCTTTTAAAATATTTTTAATCGATACATAACATCATAGACCCATTTGAATGGGTCATAAAGCCATATTGGGAAAAATTTTGTACTTATTTCATTTTTGATTTTTTCGTACTTATTTCATTATGAAATAAGTATGAAAAATCACTAATGAAATAAAGTAAAAAAAAAACCCCAAATTTTCTTTCGAACTTATTTTATTTTTGGTTTCGTACTTATTGCGTTCGATCTTATTTCATAGAGCCATAAAAAATAGATTAAAACCAAAATATAAGCTTGTACAACAATTAATGAGCTTTCTCCTATATAATATAAAGTTCGCTTATATTTTCCATTTATCGAATATAAGTTCGTTTATATTAATTAGAGAATATGTAAAAAATGTTCGAAACCCGGCACTATTGACTAGACAATATAAACGCATCCCACATTAGATTTGCGATAAATCAAAAGGGAGACGATTAGAGCAGAAATAAAATCATAGAGTTTAAAGTTTTTATAAAAATAGAATATTTGTAATATCAATAGACTGAGTGATATCTAAGACAAGGATACAATGTGAGATTTTTATAATCTTTAGGTGCTATAGAATATTACATTGTAAAGAAAGT
Organism: Poecilobothrus nobilitatus; assembly: GCA_947095535.1. NCBI lineage: Eukaryota > Metazoa > Arthropoda > Insecta > Diptera > Dolichopodidae > Poecilobothrus > Poecilobothrus nobilitatus. Next base: position 247,222,880 of record OX352773.1, on the reverse strand, counting down.
CATGGAAAGGATTGTGTAGGTGTATTTCCTATTAATAAATTTTTAATTATGTTTAGAGAATTTGATCACTATTATAAAAATTTGTGATAATATCTAATTAACAATCATCATTTCTCCTGAATGTATTCTATTATACCACTTTTTATATCTTTGGTGCCATAATTGCTATATATTATTATAAATTTCTACTGTTAAATACATATTGACATTAATTTCAAAGAAAAAAAAATTTTATTTTATAGTTAATAAAATCTAAAATCTAAAAATTTTTATTTTATAGTCAATAAGAGTAAAGTAAATATATAGATTATAAACTATTATCGACACTTATTTTTAATCGACACTTAAGGAACTCTAATTCAGTACTCTTCAAAAGAAAATACGTTTTCAATTTTTAACGTTTCACTATAGTAACGCCTCTCCATTATTTATTATCGCATTTCCAATAAAAACATACTTTAAGAAGTTAAGAAATTTTTTATATAGGTACTGCCCAATACTATTAAAATTTGACAACACAAAACATTTTCGTATTTTAAGAAAATCAGGGCAATAAGTCTTAGGCCTGTTTTAATTTTTGGTAAATGATGTAAATTCAAACTAAATAAAAAAAAGTTTAATAAATTTGAAAATATAAAGCATTTTAGAGATATTTTTTTTTTTAAAAGTTTCATAATCGAAAAATAATTCAATTAGTAAAAGCTTCAAAGTATATACAATAATATTTAAATTATACATATTATATTTTTGAAGGTCAGTAATGGTGCGTGATAATTTTGTATGGAAAAATATTTTTCTTTCTTGGAATTATAAGTTAATTATTATTAATTTACGAGACATTAAGTATAGATATTGAAAAATAGATAATTTTTTAAAAAGATTGTAAAATTAAAATAATGAAGTTCATAATGATAGACAGACATGAAACAAACGCTTTAAAGAAAAACTTTATTTATTTTAATATTATAATATGTATGTTTGATTGTGGTATATTATTATTATTTAAATCCAATTGTTTAATTTTATTTTGAAAACAATTTTTTGTCATTGAAAAATCAGTTTTGAAATTATTTTGTTTGAAAAAACCTTCAATCAATTCAAATTATTCAACGTTTCAAGGACGATTCATGTCTGAACTGAAAATTTTATATTTAACTGTTAAAATTATTTAAATAAGGATTTTTTTTTGTTTTTATAAAAAAATTAAAAATTCTTCATTTTTTTTTTGTCTGTTCCACTTAAAGGATTATCGTTCTTTTAAGAGAAACGTGCCATTGAAATTGAATTCATTCATTATTATAAAAATGCAAATTACAATTTGAATATTTTTTCATTTTTATAAATATTTTTGTCTCTTTTAAAATGATTATATCACCTTTATTTATTAAATATATGATAAATTTCACTTAATTACAGTGAAACCTATCTATTCTAATAAGGACATTCTTAAAATCGAATGATTCGATTAGAAAGTGATTCAAACTTATTTAAATGTATCTTTTTTGTTGGCATTTGTTATTTCGATTAAGAGATATTTTTAATTTGAAAGAAAAAAATAAACGTGTAAAAAACTAAAGGGAAAACATATTTACCTATTTTTATCTCGAAAGACTTTTCAAAGACTTTTTTTTGGTAAGCAGTGATTTAATTAATTATATAACAGGGTACCAATTAGATTAATACAAATACTTAAGTTGTTTACCAAGAAACTTACTGCAACTTACTTTACAAGTCCCGACCATTTTTGTGGAATAGGTGGCAAACACAAAATAAGAAAGGCACTAAAAATCGAACTTAAGGAATAAACTATGGAGTGAAAAATTCGCACAATCAAACAATCTAGGGAGCTTCTGGAAAACTATAACCGCAAAAAATATGAAAAAATCATGGGATATAGTAAAAACAAACTGAGAATGTCGGGACACTGCCGATTAAAAAGAAAATTGAAATAGAGAATACATGCAAATTCTGTCGAGAGAAGAAGAATCTTCAAAACACATACCCAAAAAAAATAAAAATTTGACATAACTATTATAAATGGAGGTAAAATCTACTACACGAATTCATAGAAGCACAATAGATTTAAATTAACAGATCGCAGTGTTACTTATTCTATACCCCTTAAACAATAATCTAATTTAGGTTATGTACTATTATTTTGAGGTCGCTTTGTTATAAAAGGATCTTCCCAATCAGAAGATTACACTCTGTATTGGTATTGATATTATTCTGAATAAAAAAATAAATTAGTATTTGTTACAATTTTGGAAAAACCAGTATAATAAAAAGAATAAATTATGACGCGTCATCATTATGGTCTTTTCAATGATGAACTTATTAAATTTTCACAGTCATGTTTTTCATTAGAAATTGGAAATTAAGTTTTAGATTTTTAACATCCTCTATAATCTACAGAAGAAAGAATAATATTTTATATAGCTTTCATTTTACATTAGCTTTGAATATGTTAAATAAAGTTATTATAAGACAGAATATATAAGACAGATATTATAATAAGTTATAATTATTATTAGTTTTTTTTTGTTTTTTCATTCCAAACTATCTAAGGTTAGTAAAAAATTCTTAAAATGTTTATATTAAGTATTATTTAAATAGATTAAATGAAAAGGTAAAATAACAGATTATAAGAATGTTAATTTAATCCTATAAATTAATCGATTTTTAACCTTGAATATAATATTAAAATTCTCATCCGTTAATAAATGTTCCTTTTGAAAATTTAATTGAAAGGAAGGTAGATAATAACATAAGGTGATTAGATAAAAAATGTAAAAATAAAAATGAAGGAGTAATTATATGAATAGGAATTTTTCTAATTATTTAAATACCAATATTAGCTTTAAATTCAATGCAAGTAATTTGTTATATTAATAATTTTTTAAGTAATTTTTTAATATTGATTATATTTAAATATGTATGTATAGTTAAATTAAATTTTATTTGAAATTATTAAAATTATATATAAGTACTATTTCCATTTGAAATATTTTGGTTTTAAACACTCACTTCAAGATACAGCGATTCTTGAACTTTTGAATTAACTATGTGTTGAGTTATATTTGATACGATGTTGTGTTGATGTGACGTTGTTAAAATATGTAATATAATCTGATGGCAATTTTAGTTTAATAAAAGTATTTATGCATTCATTGCTTAACTTTTCAATGAAAAGGTTTTAAAAATGCCTTATTTATACTATAAGCATTATTTACGTATCCAACTTTGAAAAATGTCCTGGAGTTATGAATGGTAAACATATTTTAATTAAAAACTCTTATAAAACTGACTGCAATTTCGTTTATTATAATATTATTTTAGTATTTATATAAAACTAAAACATCGATATTTACATTATAAATTTTCAATAATAATAAAATTTGTTCAATGTTTAAACAATTCAAAATATACGATACGATTTCCATTATACAACAGGGTATTGAACATTCAGTCCACTCAACAGCTCAATATTATTTGAATTCTTGACAATACAAAATATACAATATAACAATTGTTCAAAAGTCGCTTTATTTTTACAAATTGATTCAACTGTTGATCAACGGTTGTATCGTGTAATAAACGCTTTAGTTTTATTTTACTTATATTACAAACATTTAATTTTATTTATTTTTTTAAATAAGACAAACATTAAGTTTGTTTATTAAACTTTCAAATTTTATCTGAGAAAAATTTGATGAAGATTTATACGAGTTTTAAAACTTTCAAAGTCAGCCTGATAAATTGTACGTGATTCTTTCAGATAGTACTGCATTTTCACGAACTAAAAGCACCGGTTTTAAAGCAAACTTTAGGTTGGTATCTTTTTTACTAATATAGAGTTTATTTTATGAGTTTAAGATAAAAATGTGGAAAGGATTTATGGGAAAGGGGATTTTGGAAAGTTTAGGATATATAATAAGAAATTCGTACAAATTATGGTATATGATAGTTTTAAAGCGTTCCTTCTCGTGAAATGAAAACTCTCTTTAATGTAATTTAATAAAAAAATTTGATGTTAAAAAAATAATAAAAATAAAAATAATTAAATAACACCACATATGAAAACCATTTCGAAAAATATACTTGCACTTTTTAAAAGTTTTAGTCTCCACTCAAAATTATGTTTTGTACGAAATATAAGAGTACGAAACAACGTTATGGTGGGCTAAATAGTTAATAATAAAATTTAATTAAAATTAGATATGTAATTGATTTGTGTAATATTTCTTTCTTGAATTATCCTATTTAACTGAAGGTTGATAATTAATTTGCTAAAAATCAACTAAAAAAAGTTAAATAAAAATTAATTTTATCACATAAATTTGCAGAGATAATTCAAAAATCCTTTAATATATCAAATATTGTATAGCAATAATGATATAATCTCACATAGTATACTTTCAAAGATAAAAAGAATAAAGGTAAAAGTAAATGAAAAGTTTTGAAAAATAATAAATGTCACTTTCTGTTTTTTTTTTTTTTTTAAACCTGTAGATAATAATTCATAAAAATATTATCATATGTTCATTATTAACCACTTAATATAATTAAAATATCACATATGGGATGAATAAAAAAAAATTTTCATTTAATAATAAAAATAAAAAAAAAGACTTTTTAAACTTTTATAATCAAAAATTTATTTTTTAAATAATAATAAAACAAAAGTACAAAAAAAGGATTAAAAAAAAAAAAATGAAAGATATAATATTCACATAATTAAATGGCATACTTTTTTTTTTATCATAATTTGTGGTTATGGTCAAACACTTTTTAATTATGTTTGTGCAGTTTTTATTTTCTTAATTGTATTTCCGTTCGGATTTTTCAAAATTTTTTTTTGTTTGCCTATCTATCTTAGTATTTAGGCTGAAATTACCATTTTATTGAGTTATTATACATTCTCCTTCTAAAATTTGCAACAAGTCTAAAATAACTTTTAAAGGCCAATGACTAAATTATACACTTTCGAATTCTTCTTAAATTTATTTTATAGTTTCTTTTATACTTATATCGCAATTTATTTACCCAAAACTATAATTAAGTACAAAGGATTCGTTTCCCAGAATTTAACTTTTGTATTTTTTTTGTCAATTTTCACTCCACGAAGGAGAATAGGGACCTCCAATTTTCATTTAACATAAGGGAGTATACGGCTTCCATTTGATATCACCATCTCACACGGTTTTCTGTTGCTGTTTTTCTCTACATTGTGCTATGTGAGGTTGCATCGATTTAGTTGGGTTAACAAAGTAAATTTAAATTAATACTATAGAGAATCCAATCGACTTCATCATTTTTGTGATTTCATCATTTGATCATTAATTGTGATTAAAAAAAAAAACCGATTCAAATTTTATTTTAAATTTAATTTTTCAAACAGGCGACGACTACGCAACAAATTAATGTTATATGTATCTTAGGCAAGTATTGTAGGGTCATAATTTCTAATATTAATAGTAGTTTTTATTTAATGTGGCTAGTTATTCGGCACAGAATAATATATTAGTTAGATTATATATTTTAATATATTTTATAATAAGTTTAGTAAAAGTGACCATTAAAAATCTAGTTAAAAATGAGCCTCGAAGGTCGATAACTTTAGTAAAAGTAACGTGAAATTTTCATGTATATATTTTGTAATTTTTTAATTTTTAAAGTAAATATTTTTAATTATATTCTTAATACATATATACTTGCATATATACCTACATATATATATTTTTTTTAAATAAACCTATAAAATATAGCATGGCATTATGTTATTATAAAATTTCATCAACAACTACGACAATGGTAAAAAAAAAAAAAAAAAAAAAAAACTAAAAAATAAATAAAAATTAACCAAAAACTGTGAAACCATTTTTAAAATAATCAAAATATAATTAATGGTTTAACTCTGACATTTTAACCACCGATATCATATAAATTACCTTGAGAACTTTTGTCATGTTTATTTGATATTTTATATGTTAATCGGTATGTTTTATTTTTTTTCATTTTATTCATTTCAGAAAATTTTAGAAAAAAAAATTTTTTTTTTTTTTTTTGGGGTTTTGGTTTATATAATTATTATAAACTTTTATATATACATATTAGAATAAAATTATATAAATAATATAGAATGTAATTGTAATATAGTTTTCTAACTTTTATAATAACATTAATTATAATAATTATACATACATGATAGTATGTAAGTATCTCTATAGATAAATATGTATGTATGTCAAAAAGTAGTGGAATTAGAATTGGATTACAATACTTTTTTTTATTTAAAAAATTAATAAAAATATTATATATCGATGTTTTTTTTTGTTAGTATATATTGAAAATTGTGTTAAAGTTCCTTTCAAAAAAGAAAGTTTATGCCTAATTAAAAATTTTCTTTTGAATGACTGAGTGATTAACGTACTTAATCACTCAGTCATTGAGACCCTTTTTTTTTTTTTTTTTGGTTAAACCTTTTATTTATAACTATTTGTTATTCTTTTTTACAGGATCTAGAAAAAAAGTCTACAAAACTAGGTTACACTATAAAATTAAATTTTAACATGTAAAAAAAGGAATATTTTTTTTTTTTTTGTTAAATACGAAATCATTTTTTAAATTATATGTATTTCTAATTAGAGCCTAGCCATTAAGTGCTAATATTAATTCTATTTTTATTTAATTGTAAAAAATTAGTTAAAAAGCAATTGATTTTCTTTTATTATGTAAGATAAAAACTTAGAAACTAGCTTAAACATACTTAACCTAACCTACGATCCTAGTCTACCTTACGCTAAATAAATATACTGTATTAAAAATTTGATATAATATATTTTATTAAAATTAGTTTTGTAACCACCAATAATTTCTGTTGTCAATCAAATCCCTGATAGGGATATGAGTGTCAAATTTTGATCTGCCAATATCAACACAACTTGGGTCATACTCTATTTTGGTGCATGTAGCCGGTCTATTATAATGGAATAATAGGGAGACATGGCTTTGGTTTTTAATAAAACTATATTTATCTAGATAAATGAAAAATGTTCGAGTGCTATAAAGACCGATTTTAATGTTTTTCTTATATACTCCTCGTTATGGTAGAATATATGGGAAATTGAGACCCTGATATGAATTTTTTTTTTTTTTTTGTTTTATTTAACTTTTATTTAATAATTTACATTCTAATTTAACCTAAAAAAGTTACTACAAAAATAGGTTTATTTTCAAAATGTTAATTAACATATAAAAATACAATATTTTTTTTTGTTAAATTTTTTTCATATGTTTTAAAATTTTTTTTTTTGCATTTTCTTATACCTATTTTTGAGGATTAATTTATAATGATTTAACATTGAAAACTAGAAAAACAATGTTTCTTATTTATTTTTTTTTTATAATAAAATTCCAACCCTAATTTAACCTATCTTAACCTAATTACCTTAGCTTATACCTAATATTGGTTCAGAACCTTATTTATGATCTATCTAACCACCAATAATTTTTTCTAGGATATGTATCTCTAATGATACATCTCTGATATGAATTTTAACTTACTTTAAATCATAAGTAAATTTTATTGCATATTTTTAGGCGAATTCAAATACATGCTTCCTTTCAATAATTAAGAAAGAAAGAAATTCGATAACAAAATTCTATTAAACAATTTAAGTTCAGTGAATTTTAATTTTATGTAAAATTTAGGTTTTGAAATTATTAAATTTATTTCAAAGAATAATTTATACTTAAATATAATTAATTGAAAAGAAAAAAAGTAATCATTTAAAATTGTGAAAACAAAATTATTTTTTTTTAACTATACTATAAATTTTCATATTTTTGTGGCTTGAAAAATGTGTGACTTTTTCATTTTATTTTTTTTTTGGTTTTTTTATTTTTTGGTTTATTAAAAGTAAATTTTCTTTTATTATATCTAAAATATATGTATTTTATAAAATATATAAATGTTATATATTTTTGAGGATATATAGGTTATTCTATAGTGTAAGTATATTTTCTTGTTCCTTCATTTCCTATCTTTTTTTTTTTTTTATATTATATTATATTATTAAAAGTAATAGGTATATACACATATTAAATTAAATAAAAAAAACAAAAAAAAAAAAAAAAGAACAAAATATTTTTCATTCCATTTCTTTCACAGGATATGCTTTTAAATATATGTCTCTATTTGTATATATAATATATATATATATATATATATGTGTTTATATATGTTTTAAAATTATATATATAATTTTAGAAATTTTCTATGTATATAATAATAGGTACCTATAAAATAACTCGAAATTAAATAAAAAATATATAATAATTGTATTGTACAATTAAAGACAAATAATTTGAAAATTTAAAATTTTATTTTTCGGATCAAATACAAGTGCATATAATATTATATAATATTTTTTTCGCCCGAAAATATAACTACAAAATTATTAATAAACTTTTATATACAGTAAATAATCAATCAATAAATCAACATGATTTTTTTGTAAGTATTTTAAAGATTTTAAAACTTTGTATAAGACTCAATGAATATAATGATGATTGATGTTATTTATTTTTATTTTTTCTATTGCAATAAATTTTTGGTTTTTTTTTTTTTTTAAAAAACCATTAACTACTCTTAAATAAAACTTACTCTTATTTTCTCATTTTAAGAATAATATTTGCTGCGCCTTCTTTAATGAGTTTAAAATTTTCCACAAACATTTGTTTTATTACCATTAAAAATTTAAGATCCCAATCGTTCTAAAAAAAAAAAAAAAGATTTTCAATCAAATCAAATTTTCTATTTAAAATTTGAAACTGTTACAGAATATCCTTAATAAATATATTGAAAATTATTTGTCCATAACTGTACTATACATACTCAAATTATTATACAATTTAAATGCTGAAAAAAAAAAAATTTTTTTTTTTTCTTTATAATACAAACATATATCTATGTATAAAAACTAAATATTTACATGAATAAAATAAAATTTAAAATTATGTAAAAAAAAAAAATATTGAAAAAAGAAAATCTAATTTTTTGTTTTTTTTTTTTTTAAATAATAATGTAAAAAAAAAATAAAACAAAAAAAGAAAATACCAAAAAAAAAAAAAACAAAAAAAATCAAATTATATTTTCAGGTCACGTTGTGTATCTCGATCCTTGTCTCATTGACTGTGTTCTTTTTACTTTTGGCTGAAATTATTCCGCCAACATCATTGGCAATTCCATTGTTGGGAAAATATTTGTTATTCACAATGATATTGGTCTCGCTTTCAGTTTGGACAACTGTATGCGTACTCAATATACATTTCAGGTACTACGAATTTAAGAAAAAAAAAAAAAAATTTTTTTTTTGTTACCAATGTAACAAAAAACAAAAAAAAAAAATAAAACTAAAAATTTAAAAACTTTAAAGTAAAAATTTTGTTCATTAATTTTAATAAAAGTTTTTTTTTTTTAAATATTATTTATTTATATTTTTCTTAATTTTATGTTTATTTATTATTTTTTTTTTTTTTAAATTATTTTATTTGTTTTTATTTGTTTTTTTTTTTTAGTTTTTATTTAAATATTTTGTTATTTATAGTAAAAAGTGCTTAAATTAAATGTTTAAAAATATCTTTAAAGGGGATTGAAAAAAATTTTAAATTTTAATATTGAAGCCTATAAAATTAAGTAAAATTTTAAATTTACATTTGGTTTTTGTTTTCTTTTTTTTTTTTTGTAGTTTTAATATTTAAGTAAATAATTTGTATCTAATTGTAAAATGTTTGTTTTCATTTATCATTTAAGTTAAGTTCATTAATGCTTTTGTTCATGTTTCATAACTTTGTTTTAATTTAGTAAAACGCATTTTTAATTGGAATATGTTTTTTTTTTTTTTTTTCACATGCTTCGTCGGTTTCATATTTTTTTGTAAAAATATCAAATAGGCGAATTTTGTAAATTAAAAAAAATTATAAAGGTAAAATAATTTATATGAGTGAAATAAAATAGTCAAATTTAATTGTTTTTAAAGTTATTTATTATGAGAATTGATAATTTTAATTGGTTTGAAAGTCAAAATAAGTGTTTTGTTTTTAATAGTTTTATTAATCAACTCTGTATTTTGCATCATTCATCATCATTTAAAGATTTAAATCTGATGTTAAAAGATTTAATATCAAATTTAATCCTAATACAAAATTTTTTTGTGTTATGGTAATACTATGCTATGAAAATTCTGTTCATATTATAGTAAGGCAGTGCGAATATTAGAATTGTAGACATGTTGACGAAAACTGTATAAAAGAAACCATTAAAATTAATTTAAAAATTATGTCTTTTTTAAACTTATCTATATATACGTTTTTTACTTTAACTGATAACATTTTTACTTTAAGTGAAGATTTTTTACCTAAAATGTTGACATTTTTATTTTAAGTGAAGATTTTTTACTGAAAGTACGTTCACATTTTTATTTTAAGTGAAGATTTGTAATAAAAAAAAAGTGTATTCAATTGAAGTGAAACAGGTATAATTGAAAAAAATTAAATTTAAAAAAAATTTTAAATTTTTTTTGTTAAGAAATAAAAATGCGTTTTACAAAATATTGTCTTTAGTTTAAAAAATTAAATTTAAAATATAATTTTAATTTTATCATTTTTATAGTTTATCATTAAATTTAAGGTGATATTTTGGATTTTATTCATATTTTGTACAAAATGTTTAATAATAATAAGTTGTTAATTCATCTAAACAGTATAAAAGTAATAGTAATTATATGTTCATCATCAGAAAATAATTTTGCTTTCAGATATTTTCTTTTAATGTGTAGCCCCATTTACTTAATTTCGCTTAAAATTGAAAAATTTTCGACCTCCTAAAAAAATGGGTTAATTATATCGATTACAAGTATCGTTTATAAAGTGTTTTTAATTATTACATAATACTAATGGGGTAATTATAAAAAAAAATTTAATAATCATCATATCAATTTAAAATTGTCAAATAGGGCCTCGGTGGCCTAGTGGGTAAAAGCGCTGTAAATACATTGTAAACACCGAGAGAGTGTGGGTTTAAATCCCACACACGTTGTAAGAATTAATCCCCCTTTACGGCATTTACAGCCACATCTGAACAGGAAGACTGTGTAATTTCCTGTTCACATTTATGTGGCAGAGAAAAACCCTAAAAAAAAAAAAAAAAAATTATCAAACAAAACTTATACTCGTAATGTCAAAAAGTACAGAAGTAAAATAAATTCCATTGTTTTTTTTCCTTAGACTTCTTTTTCCAAATTGAAAGTACAAAATCTAGTACAAAAAAAAAAAAAATGAATGGAACTTATAAAATACATCATTACAAAAAGAAAAAAATATATATTCTATTCCATAGGCTTTGAATCTGACATTTCGAATCAACAGACAACAATTAATCTTCTACTTTTATTTACGTTGTGACTGTATATCTTTAGTTGAAAATCGATAAAGTCTTCACAGATACATGACAGATTTTATATATAAGATTAGATTTTTTCAATTTAATGTTCCAAAATTTTTCAAAATGTCCTTTTGAAAATGTTAAGTATAGACATTTGGTTTTTTTTGTAGTTTGGTAAAAAAAAAATGTTTACTCTAATATTAAAATTTGAATAAAATCCTGACAAAAGCTTTTTAATTTATTTTAATTTTTAAGCTTTGTTTTATTTTAATTTATAAATTTAAAGTATACCTATATAGAAATTTTTTTAGTAATTTAATATTTAGTTAAATTTAATTTTTTTTTAAAAGTTTTTTTTTTTATTTAAAATAGTACGCTATGTGATCGTATCGTTAATTTGTGATCATTATAATAATATTATATAGCTTTGATTAAAATTCGTTAATCGTAATATTTTTTTTTTTTGTTGTATTATTGTCACAGTTGTTAAATGAAATAAATTTATAATTAGATGGTGTTTTTTTTTTTTGTTTTAAATGTAAAAATATAATAAATATATAATATGAAACTCTATATGTATTTTAGGTAATTAATAATTATATAATTTTCTATAATATTTTATTTTGTTGTAACTGCAATAGAGATTTTAATATACTTGTAGTATACCTTGTATTTATTTTACTTTGTATGAAGTAAAATGTTCAGGTTCAGAATATTTAAAACTTATGTTTCAGAATTCCTAATACCTATTTTCCTAATTTGTATTATAAAATTTGAAAGAAGGAGTAACATGTTTTATTTAACGATAAATTTTTTATCTTAAATATTTATTTTTTTAAAAAACAAAATTTAGGAAAAACTGAAAATCAATTTTTACTAAATTGAGTTTAAGTTTGGTTTTGTGTTTCTCTTTATCTCGCTGTATCTTTATTTTCTCCATAATAGAGAAGCAAAAATTAAAAAATGATTTGCGAAATTTTTTTTTAAAGGTCTTTTTTTTTTTTATAATTACATCATAAGGTTCTATTACATCACAAATTAAATATTGTATCCACATAAAAAATAAAAAGAAAAAAAGGTTTGAAAATACTTTTTCTACTACAATTAAAATACTTTCGATTTTTTTATTCTTAGTTTAAATCACCAACATTTATCACCTAATATAAAAGTAAAAGTAAAAGTCAGTTTTCATTCAATTATAAAGAAATTCGTAAAAAAATCGGATAATTGACAAAAATGACAAAATAAATCAAAAAAGAAGCACACGACCTCAATGACCCTATTTTGAGAAAATGTACGATTTATTCCACGTTTAAGTATTTTATTAATGAAAGATCCAATTTCTTTAGATTAGATGGCAATAGATTAGTTCCAATACTTTAGATTAGCTGTCACGTTCAATTTTGTTGACAATTTTCCATAAATAACATTCAATAAAATTAACAATGAAATTAACTTTTTAAAGACTCAGAGGTCAATCGGGACCATTACTGAAGTTTATTATTTTTATTGTATTTTGTGTAAAAATCTTAAGTTAGTTGATCGAATTACAGTCAAACTTCATTATCTGAAATTGCTAAGGGACCAGTGAAATTATTCTAAATAGAGAGGATTCAAGAAAGAGAGTATTTATAACAGAAAATTAAAAAAACCAATTTAAACTTTTCTATTGAATTTCTATTAACTTTATAATTTTAATTTCGTATTTAAGCTTTGAAACATTTAATTTTCTTTTCGACATTTTACTATTCATTTTTAAACTTTAAATCACTCTATATGTATATACAGCTTTGAAACAAGATAACATCAGAAGATACAAACAAACAAATTCTGATGTATCTTCTAAATTTTATTTTAATATCAAGAATGAAAGGTGGTATCAAATTTATTCAAAGTAATGAGATAAATAAAAGCAAGGCAGAATGTAAATCAACGGTTTTTAAAAGCGTACATTTCCAAAAGAAAATACAAACTGTTTAGAATTGTGACTTGCACCAAAATTTGAAAATTTCGTATTAGAAAAAATGTGAAAATAGAATTTTTTTGCAATTTTGAAAGGCTGTAAGTTCGGAATCCTATATAACTAAGAAAAACCGTTAACACACTTAAAAATATATTATTGAACCGTTTTTGCAGAAACTTATACTTATTTTAAAAGTTCTGTCTTACCTTAAAATTTCAAGTCCCTATCTAAAAGCGTGCCGTAGTTATGAAAATAGAAAAATCTTGCAAAATTTAATTTTCACATAACGGTAAATTTAAATACTAAATTTAAAAACTATATATAATTTTGATATGGAGTTATAAAGGTAAAAATTTCAGTCGAATGGTGTTTTCAGATTGAAAAAATGTTAATTAGAACATGAGATATCCGAACTTAAAAATAGGGCTTTTTGAAAATTTGAGGGGCTGCAGCTCCGAAATGGAGGGGGCTACATGAAAAAGTTGTTCTAAAACATTATTTTTTTTATGAGACCTACCCATGGTTAAAATTGTTTTTCTCTATCTGTAACGGTATATAAGTTTTGTAAACAGACGGACAGACCGAGGGACGGACGGACGGACAGACAGAGTGAAACTAATAGGCACATTTTTTCGAATTTTTTTTGGAAATGTGCTAATAAAATTCAGATAAAAACATATTTTTCTGAAATTTTATTCTAAGTAGAGAGGTAAAATTAAAAAAATCGAAAGAAAAGGGTATTTTTTAGCTGATAAAACAAAGAAATGTTGTTCCAGATAGAGAAAAATTCCAGATATAGAATATTCCACCTAGACAGTTAATTTTCATTATAAATGGGTTTCAAGGTTCAAAGGGATAGAAGATTTGTTCCACATAAGGAGTAAAACCTAATAAAAATGTCACAAGATAAAGAAGTTTGACTGTATATACATATAAAATATTTTTTATAAAAATTTATTATATATATAAATATTTGTAGGTTAGAGTTTATAATACGCACTTCCGTTACATTAATAAAAGAAAATTTCTAAATTTTTTTTAAATGTAATATTATTTAAAAATTATTTATTTAAAATACAAATAGAGTTATAATATATTTATTATTATTACATAATATATACATAGTCATAAATAAAATAACCATTCATTTAATTGGAGTTTTAATTAAAATATATAAATTAAATACATATACATACATACAAACAAGTATATATTATGTATTTATTAATGTAGAGCTATATCATTCATCCATAAAACTATATATAGTAAACAAAAAAAAAAAACAAAATATATATTATATATCCATATATATATATCGTATTTTATTTAAAAAGCTGTATTTTATCATTTTGCTATCAATGATTACAACGATATTTATAATTTTACAGTACCAATATCATTAGGAATACCATTTTAAAATAGTTTAGCGTTGGAAAATCATTACATTACCAAAAAAAAAGAAAAAAAAAAAAAAAACAATTTTTAAAAATCATTAAAATAAAAGGCATTAGATAATTGAATATTCGAAATTTTCATTTTGTTTTTAATATAAAAATAATACTATATATTAATAATAATTGTAGTTTGATGTAGTTTTGATAAAGTATATAATAAAAAAATTAAATTAGATTTAAGTATTATATACTTTATATAATATAAATATAATAACTATTAATTCATATAACAGTTTGTATAAATTTTTCCTTCTATACTTATATACTTTTATATAGAGTTTCTTGAATACTAATTATAGCAGCACAGTAAATTCACAATATTATTATTAAAAACTATAATATAATAATTATATTTAAAATATTTTTGAAAATTTTATAACCATAATTCAGATATTTACAACCATGATTCAATGATTATGGGGTTATGGTAATGCTAAATTGTGTTTCAGATATTTAACTTTTATATGCATATATTTAACAAGTAATGATCAGGAGAAGTTTTTTTTATTTTCATTTTAAGAGAAAATTTACTTAAGTTACAATTTAAGTGTTTTTTTAACTGTAAATTTTTTCTAACTGTAAGCATTTTTTTTTATTTTAAGTCTGATGATAGCGGATTAATCTGTAATATAAGATGTCAGACATAAATAGTAAAGTTTTTCTAGAAATCGTTAATGTAAGTTACGGATTATTAATATCAATTGTGTCAACTTTAGAATACTCGTCTCGTACTAATATAAGTGAGACTGTTACCATAAAATTTAATTGTATTTTTTTTACAAAATTTTAGATATCTTATTTAATTAAGTACGTTGTACGGAGATATATTTATTTTGAAGTTATATGACAACTACTCGAACCTGTTCCTCTAAATTAATCAAATATTGCTTTTAAATCTTTGGCATAAAACTTTACTTCTGTTATGTAACAAAATAATAAATACGTAGTTACGTTATACGCATACAAAAAAAGGAAGTAATATGGCAGTTACCCAATCTTACTCTTCTAGATCAACAAAATTTAAACTTAACTTCTTTTCACAAAATATGAGATAACTAACTTCAATAGACCCTTAGTTATTTTGATATAAGATAAGATTTGTTGTATGACAACTTACTCAAGTAAACAATTTTCAAATTAGTTGTTTGCATGAAACTTGAGACTTCTTTTTACAAAATTTCATATACCTACCTTCAATGGACACTGAGAAATTTTCATATAAAGGAAAAAGTTGTATAACAGCTATTCGAATCGGTTGGTTGAACTTTCCGTATTTCAATAGTCCAACTCTATTGAGTGTCTTTCGAGATTCCCCCCTAGCTTCGCATCAAAAAAGAAAAATAGTAATTTTACAAGGATGTAATGGTAAAAATATCAGCATCCTAGTTCCTTTATTTTTTAAGTTATCGTGCAGACGAACAAACGAACGGATATACAATGTTTACTTAACTGAGAATTCGATCATGAGCAAGAATATTACAAATTTTTATATATACTTTTACATATCTAAATCGTTTCGTTTAAGCTGTCACAAATGTACAGCTGTATCACACGTACATAGTGTATCACTGTGTATCAAATTTAATTAAATAAATAATTTGTTGTAGTTGCGATAAGTGAATATCTCAATTAAGAATCATTTTGATTAAAAAAATTTATTCAAAAATAAATTAATGTGATAAAATTTAGCATAAATCATATAATATAAAAAATCAAATCTAATGCCACATATTTTTTTTGATTTTTTTTTGTTTTTTTATTTTTTTTGGTTTTTTGAAACATAAAACATCCATATCTATAACATCATATAAAATTATATCATACATAAAATTTACATAATTCATTTAAAATCAGCATATAATCAAAATTCATTCAAAAAAAAAAAAAAACATATATACATAAGTATGTATTTTATCAGTATTTTAATTGGCAGTATTTTTTTTTTTTTTTTGGATAAAAATATACAATTAAAAATATTTATTTTATATTAATATTTTTTTTTATTTAATTTAAATTAAATAAATAAAAAAAAAAATAATAATAGAAAAAACCAAAATTAGCCAAAAGTACCTATTATGTACATTTTGTATGATATACATTAAAACAATATTGAAACAAAAAAAAAAAAAAAATAATAAAAAAAAAAACAACAACAACTCTATTCAATTCTAATTTATAATAATAATAATATAAAAAAAAAAAAAATATATATATATAACACAAGTATTAAAATAACACATTAAAAAGTATTTTTGGTATTTATTTTTGTATACTTTTATAATGCACATTATAATAATATAATAACACTTATATTATAATTAATATAATATACCCTATACACAAACAAAACACACAACACATAAACCCAACAAACCTATCAAAACTTTATAATTTAAAGTATCAAATAAATACCATGAAACACATCGACTTATACAACGCGATATCTGTTAATATGCATATTTATAAATATTATATTGTTAAATATTAAAAGAGGAGCAGTGAACAAATTTTAAAAATTAAAAAAAAAAGAAATAAAATAAAAGAAAGAAAATAAAATGAAATCAAAATTTACTGATTTCAATTTAATTTCTTTCTGTTTGTTTTTTTTTTTTTAAATTTTTTATTTATCTGTTCCTCTTTTGTTTTATTGTGATTTTTTTGCTTTCAATGGTAATTATTTAATATATATTATTTAATATTAATCAGTAATTGTTTATAATTTTAAATGTTCAATTTGAGAAACAAAAAAAAAAAAAAAATTGTTGTTATAAATCCAACATTATTTTAAAATATAATATATCAAGATAAATCGTGTATTTAAATAGGATAGCTAATTTAACAGTAACTAAAATAGTAATGGTCAGTAACGGTAATTGGAAGAGTAATCACTATAGATATAGATAATATTACAAATACATAGATGGGCAGAAAGATATAAACATCTCTTTTCTTACTACGAGTTTTCCTATTATAAGGTATATTCAGTCTAAAAAATACATACGTATATGTATTTTATAATAATATGTATTTTATAAACAGTTTAAATAAAAAGTTATTAAAAATTTTAACTACTTGTAAAGTAACAAAATAAGTGATAAAATTAAAAAAAAACCATTAGAAATGAAACTATTTTTGAAGAAACTAAATCAATACATAAGTACAATTCACTTAGCTGTCAAAATTGACAGAAAATATTTTCTTTATTTCCTATATGTCTATGATTTAAACTACCATCAAAAACAAAAAAAAAACAACGGTTAATTAATGGCACATTTAAAAATTAAGAAATTTTTTTTTTCCAAGACACAAACCAAGAACGGAAGTGTTTTAAAATTTGATGTAAATTTATATAACTTAAACATACACGATTTATCTAGATATTTATTTATTTATAAAAATTATTTAAATATTATTCCTGTTTAACAAAATCCTTTTAAGAAATGGTATTGTTATATTTATATTTAGTAAAAAAAAAAAACCTTACAATTTATATGCATATATAGTACATACCACTTATAAAAATATTATACAAAAAATATTATTGTTTCCCTTTAAATAAAATATTTCTTTTTTTAAAAATCTACTAAAATTTAAAAAAAAATTTAATTTTAATTTATTCTATTAATATAATAAATTTTTTCAATTTGAAAAAATTTAAAATCCTATACTGAGTTCCTGTTCAAAAAAAAATTTATATAAAAAATTTTGTAGTTTTGTTATACTATAAATTTTGTTTTTTTTTTTTTAATAAATGTAACAAAAAAATTAAGTACATACAAGTTTATACCGTTTTATGTAAATATTTTACAAAAGTATACATGTAGTTATATTAATATGTATATGTATATATAATAAATATAATTAATACAAATTATATTGTTTATACCTATGTATTTGTTTTAAAAATTTATTTATATTTATAAATAGGTAATTTATTTATTTATTTTTTTTTTGTTGTGTTCTTAAATTATTTATATAAAGTTATAACTAAATATAAAAAATTTTATTTTTATATTGTATAAGAAATTACAGTTTGACAATTCTATATATTATGTACATATATACATCATATATAAATATTTATTAGTTTTTTTTTTTTTTAGAAAACCTCATAAATAACTCGTTCCCTGAGTTTATAGCACTTGCACTATACCTTTACACTAATAGTGACTATTCTTCAAACTTTTCAATTAACTGTAAATAAAATTTTTTAACATTAAATAAACCGTTACACAAACTTGATATGATTCACAATAAAATTATATTTTTATATTTGAGTGTAAAATTGTATGTTTCGGAAGCAAAATTAAATTAATTAATAAGAAAATATTAATAAAAAGTGTTTAATTCTTTTATAGTTTTTTTTTTGTTAATTATTTGACTTTTTTTCCTTGTCTAATTCAATTAGGTGAAATAAATATGAGGTACTACTTATTCTTCTTAAAAGTAAGTTTTAAACGTCAATGTACATCTAACAAAAAAAAAAAAATTTCTTTTAGTACAGAACAAACAAAAATGGTTTCAAATTAAGAAGTTTTTAATTTTTTTTTTTTTTTTTTAGATACTTTAAAAAATTTTCATAATTTGAATATAAAATTGGCAAGTAAAATTTAATTTTAATATAAAGTAGAAACTTATGTAATACAGGACCCTATTGCATCAATGACTTATCAGTTATCACTTATCAAATACAATCATTTTTTTTTTTGATAATTTTTTGTTGTACCAAAACCATATTTGGTATAATAACCCAATAAAGTTTAGATTATATTTAAAAACACTCAATATTCGAAAAAAAATGATTATTTATTTATTTGATTAGTGGTTAGTGTTTGGTGCAATAGAGTCCTGTAATATGTACTATATAAAAAATATAGAAATAATGAATATACTCTTCATTGTGCTCTTAAGAATTATTAACATACACTCTTACTCTTAATGTACCCAATACATAATATTTTTTTAACCCGATAAAAAAACATTTAATTCGAATATAATTAATATTTATTAAAAATTTAAATTGAAATGTATTTACAATCTTTAAATTAAAAAAAATACAATTCATACCGATAAATAAATGTTTTAGAATATTTAGTTGTCAGTTATACTTGCACTAACTGACTTTCACTTAATGTCAAAATCGTCCGTTCGTTGTATTTTGAGTAATTTTTAAGATGAGTTAATTTTATGAGTTATATTCTTGAGTTTTTTTTTAATTGTTCTGTACTTTTTGCAACTTTGAGTTTTCATTATTTATTTATAGTTCCTTTTTCTGCAATTTCTAAGTAAATCAGTTTTAAATAGTATTAATTAATTTTATGATAATAATTTAAAAGTTTTCCTCTTTTACAAATTCTTTTATATAAAAATACACTCAAATACCTAAAAAATTGTTTTACAACATGTAATTAAATTAAAATTTTTAGATTCAGATATATTTAATATATTTATTAAATTTAATATAACTTTATAATCTGTTAGACAAAATTAATATTTTATATAAAGATGATTTGTGCAAATTTTAAAGGGATTATATAGGATATCTAATATATCAAATCTATGGTAGAGTTAAATTCATTTAAGGATATTAATTCATAATAAATTGAGACTAAGAAAGTTAGGTCTGTAAATAGGTATTAATATCAATATAAAAAAAATATTTTTTCATTATTATTATTTATATTATTATTAATATTAGTTAAATTTTATTTTTTTATACAAGTAATAATAAATAATCATTTATATACAAAGTGTACTGAAAGTAACCATATATATATATATATTTAAATTCTAGTAGGACACCGTATTCAGTAATATAATAATTTCATTAAATTTTAATAAAAGTAAAGTTAAATGGTTAAATATAAAATGGAATTTTTTATTTATTTTAAATCAAATAATCATATTTATTCTATACATTATTATTCGAAGTACATTTTGTATATTTAATATTTTGTACTTATTAATATAAAGTTACAGTTATAAGTAAATTAATATTTTTTTTTAGAAAGTTACTTATATATAATTATTAAACTTTTTATACGCATATTATAATATTAAACATTTTACATTTTATTAAAGATTAATAAATATAAATAAATATAATATTATTATCGGTTTTCTGAATTAAAAAATAAAAAACATATTTACTAAATTGAAGCTAACATTATTTAAAATTATCCCTTTTGTTATTATATTTATTATACCTATTATATAATTACACCTTAATTAAATTAATATATTAATCAATTAATATTTCATAATATATTTTTAATAAAAACAACAAATTAATTGTTATACAAAAAAAAAAAAAATAAATTAATAAATGTGTTATATAATGTATACATTTTTAAAATAATATACGATGAGTTGTTGATGGCAGTAGGAAATTTACAATTATTTTCAATATATATAATATGTTATATTAAAGAAAGATTTAAAAACTCTTAATTAATATACTTAATATTGAAATTTTTATAAATTTATTAATTTTATATTAAAAGTGTTTATTTTTTTTTAATTTTACTACAATAGCTATTTTTTATTTATTATTTAATTTAATTTTTAATGTTAATTAAATTTTTTTATATTTTAAACTTTTTATTTTTGAAGATGTCGAAGAGATGTCTATTATTTACATTTTTAGTAAAGAGTGATAATATTTATTATATTAATATTAATTATATTAATATTAATAATACTTATCACTCAATTATTGTTATATATTTATATTTTGAGTTTTATTTTAATTTTAAATTATTTGAACTGCCATTCAACGATGACGCGTATATGTAAAAAAAAAATTTTTGTTTCTTTTCTATTGTGCCAAAAAAAAAAAAAAATTTAAAAATGCAAACAAAAAAAACAAAAACCAAACAAAATATTAGATCGACATCAACCCATGAAATGTCACCACTTGTAAAAAAGATCTTTTTACAATTTATGCCAAAAGTGATGATGATGAGACGCACTCAATATACATTACCAGATTATGATGATTCAACACCCAGTAATGGTTATACAAATGAAATTGATGTAAGGTAAGCAATTCATATGATTCGTATTATGATTCATACGAGTGTAAATATGTATTTAAGAAAAAAAAAAAACGATTTTACAGTAATTATGTATTCTAATTTAAATTTATAATATATGCCGGTTATTATAATATTTTTATGGTATAAATTTTTGTCTGTGATATCTATACTATAAAATGAAAGGATCAATCTTTTTGTTTTAGATATTATATTTAAATGGTTTGAATTATAAAAAATAAAGTAAATTATGTTCAAAATAGATATTATTGAATAATTGAATTATCTTCTTTTTTTTTTTGGAAATTGCGAACATTTAATTATCAAAAAATTGTATTTTCGGTAATAATTTTCGACGTTAAAGAGCTTCATGTCAAATTTTTTGTTAAAATTCAGGCCAAAATCCTTCACAAATTTAAGTAATAAAATTATTGACCATCGGCCATTCCTGAATTTTGTTCGTCCAAACTATTCGTTTTAACATAATTGTAGCGCAATGAAAAATAAAACTATAGCTCTTGGTTATTCAAAATAAATAACGTTTTTAATTTTTATAGATTATCATTATCTTAAATATAAATGCCAAATCCGATCATGAGCGACAACAATTAAAAATATTTTAATCTCAGCTTCCACAAATTTATAGTTGGGCAACAATGTTAATAATTGGGAAAAAGTACATAAGAATGCATATTTTTGAATCGCGAATTTTTCGTTGATGGTTGGAATTGTGTTTATTTTACTTTAAATGAAGAAAAAAACATCTATTATAGAAAAACATAACTTATTTTATTCAATATAAATTACCTAAGGATCTTAGTATACTTAAATTTATTTTAATTATTTCATACATGTGAATTGACAAGGAATTTTAAATTATTTTAGTTCCATATACAAAGTTTAATACAGGGTTAACAAGAATTTGAATGCTATAGGAAAGAGCTATATATTCCCTTTTTTAAGAAGTTACTATAGCTAAGTTTTATTTCTATAAAACTGAATCTCAAAGAAGTAAATTTAGTCAAATTAAGGAGTCATCTAAATAATGTTTAAATTTGAAACTGATTAGATATGAAATTGATTCAATTATGATTCCAGTAGTAGGTAAACATAACATATTGTATTTAATTTAAATAAAATAGTTATCTGAAGAAGCTGAAAGAAAGCAACGCTTATATCAATTATTTTCTTTTTAAGAATAATATTTATAATATTATTTGAATAGTTAATTGGGATAACGAAAACAGAGCGAAGTTCAAAATTGTAGTACCAAATCCATTTTGATTGACCAATTATTGACCAATTCGTCATTTCAAGCTGAAATTATATAGCGGTTTTAAAGTTCAAATATTTCAGACATGCAGCTAAATAAAAAAATACTGTGGAACGATTATACTTTTCTCCTACAGATCTGGCTAATATCTATAGAAAACATATATTCGTTTTAAAATTTAGCATATCTTGCTTTTAAGATTGAGCATAACTGTCACATATGGGCTGGCGCTCTTCAAACTTTATTACGCTTAATTAGCGATTCTATTATTCAGATTACCTCTATTTCTCTTAACACACGTCATTATCTTGTATATGTAATGAAACTTGTTCTATTGAACTAAAATCAACATCATTTAAACTCATTTACTGAGAGAACTGCTAAAATGTGGAAAATTTTTGCATTCATTGCGTTCATATTTGATAGATATGATTTTAAACTTTTAAAAAACAACCTGTACAGATTTACCTTCTCTACCCTTTATCATTCTACCAACTCTCCCTAAGCTCCCTATAACAGTATTTCTATTCAATTCCTCTCATCCTTATCTAAAGCTACAATAACTTTATATAAAAGAATTCTTTCTTAGAGTTTAGGTTGCTTTGTAAAAAAAAAATAAAACAATATATTCTATGAGTTTTCTACGACCTTCAAGACATTTTTCCATTTAATTAAATGAAGTTAACAATCAAACAATTTCATTTTTCAAAATATATGTGTATGTATAGTCCGATAGAATACTTCAATTTTAGTTATTTATTAAAAAAAATATGTTAAGACTTAAGATTGATTATATTTTAGCTATTTTTTGTATGTATTAGTATAAAATTAATTATGAAAATCATTTTGAGTCAGCTTCTTAGTTTTTTTTAGTATTTTTAAGCAAATTTAATATTTTCATCATAAATTTCAATTAAAAAATTAACGATATATAAAATATGTAGTGACATAAATGTTAAAATAAATAATAAATAAATAAATAAATAATTTTATTTAACGAAATGTAAGTTTGGGTTTGAGTGAACTTTTGAGTGTTTTTTGGAATATTTTTGAATGAGTACAAAATTGACCACATTTCAATTAAAAACTAGTAACCAATTTTATTTTAGTATAGTAATTCGTCTTTCAACACTACTGAACTCTTCAGTATACATGTGGTGGTAAATTGGGTAGACAACTTCTAGATTAAATTGTCGATTAAATCAGATTTTAAAAAAAGTCATCTGTGTAGTATAAAATTTATATACATAATGGTAGGCTATTGATTTAATTTAATTTATTATAAATATTTATTTTAATTATTTTTATGAGTTTTAAAGAAAGTATAAACAGCCACAGCCATAGATTTTTTGTTTTTGGCAAAAATTGTGGCGTTTAAATCGATTTTATATTTTTATGGTTTATTTTTCGTGATAAAGGAATCTTTTGTTTATATAAAAAAAAAACGTGGAAATTGTTATAAATTTATTGTTTTTTAAGCTTATAATAAAAAATAATAAAATATTTATACATTGTTTTCGGTTAATTTATTATTTATTTTTATTTATATGGTTTTATTTTGTGAATGGAATATTATTTATTTTTCAACATTCACTTTAATGTTTATTATTTCAGATATGATTTCCTTTTTTTTATGGAGAAAAATTTTATTGCTACTTATCTGCTATAATATTTTGAATAAATTTGAAATTTTATTGAAAAAACCTATATTGACCGCGATATTAAATACATAAATAAAATGAAAGAGAAAAGGTTATTTGATTATTATTTTATTTTATTTTTTTCGTGTTATATTTTTAAGGGTCAATCCTGATTTTTCTGGATTGAAAATAGTGATGTCTGAATGATAATAAGATATGGTGTTCATTCTAATTTTAATGATATATAATTCTGAGTTTTTGCACTTGTATTTCTAATGATAATATTATTATTTATTGGTTTAAAATTGTTTTATTATAATCTGGTATTTAACAATTATTTGGTATATTATAAAAATTTCCAAATTTAGTTTAATCATTTTGATATTAAGAATGTTTTCATAGCCAATATTTTTTTGAAAGTTTATTTTGCTTTTTGCAAGTCATTAGTATTAGGGTTATAGATTTTTAGATTAGATTATATTATTTAATGGGTATAAGTAACAGTACAAGCTTTTGATGTAGATCTATTATATTGTCTCTATTATTAGATGTTATTGATTTTGTCTTCACTTGTAATAATTCCGTTAGGTTTACTATCTCTACGAAACTAATGATCTGTAGAGAGTTTATTGCTGGCTAGTTCATCTTCAGTAAAACAATATGCTCCTAAATGCACATATCATATTCTAAGTAAAGCTCCACAGTTTTTGAATATGTGTCTTCGAGATATTTCTTTTTGTTGACAGAATTTGCATGTATTGTTACTCGTTATTAAAATTTTATTTAAGTGCCACTTTAGCTAGCAGTGTTCTGAGAGGAAACCGCTGTTAAAATTCTCAGTTTTATTGCACTGGATTCTATGATTCTTTCATATTTTTTTCAGTTATAGTTTTCCAAAAGTTCCTTGGATTGTTTGAACTCGCATTTATTAGTTTACAGGTTGCTTGTAAAGTTTGCTTCTTCCGTAAAGGAAGTTGCGTCTCTTTCTTGTGGAAGTCAATTTTCTTCTCCGTTTCGCTCTATATCGAGGTATTCAGGTATTCAGTGGAGGGTTTCTTTATTATTTATTCATAAGGGGTTTAGTTTAGCTAAGGACTTCCAAACTAATTCAGATTTCATTGCTTGCAAGTTTGGTGTCTTTATGATTGCTTGATAATTTAAATGTTTTGTTTAAATACACTCCAGGTTGAATAATACTTATTAATGATTTTGAGTATTTGATTCCTTTGTACTACAGACACTTGTCGGTTCTTACTAATACAACCATTAGAATACGTTTTGATATGTTTGATAACGTTCGTAATATGAACTGTAAGTTATTTTACAAGATTATAATATTAAAGCTGTAATTTAAAAAAACGAATAATGGAAACACACATTATTAGTTGTTTGTATGTACGTACCGGTTTATGTTTAATAACTTTCCAATACAAGTTAAAAAAGTTGATGTTATAAACATGTTTTGGGTAATCTGTCTAGTTCCAATTCTATTTTATATGATTCAATTTGTTAAACGTATTAAAATAAATTTAAAATCAGCTTTTATATCCAAGTTAACTAAATTTAATCGAATTCCAAAATCTAATTTCGTATCAATGATTACTGATTACATTTAATCTGTTAATTAAAGTCTTTTAACCTTAAAGTTAACAGACTAAATGTATTTTTTTTTCTATCAGTTTATTTTAAATTAACACTAATGATAATAAAAATAAGTTTATGAAATCGTTATTAACTTTATTTAATTCAAAATAGTTGATTAAAAATGAGTCGTAAAAATGATCATCAATTTGAAAAATCATCATTGGATTTCTGCTATGTTATTTCTTTTTTTTTTTTTCGGCTCTACGAATAGCTTCTAATGAAATAAGATCTAAAACATAAAAATAAAATAACATCTAAAATGTTGGGATTTTGTTAGATTTTATTCGCAAGTCTAAATATCTGAAATTATAATAATAAATGTAAAGTTTTAAAAGAATATTAACTTCAAAATTTCATACCAATCCTACATAATTTTCCTAAATCTAGTTTTTTCAAAAATCTTCGAACATCCTTATTTCATAAACTATACCGTAGATTTGTACTAAATATTTAATTATAAAGTTTAGTTTAAAAGTGAATGGTTTAGGGTGATTAAAATTCAACACTTTCTGACGTGCAATCCCTTAATAGGTAGCTTTTGAAGTTTTCCATCAACCCTAGTAATAACAAAAGAAAAATCTAAAAATGAAAAAAACTAAATGAAAACATTAAAAAAATCAAATAATATCAAAAAAAACCAAATAAATTAGCCATCAAAATACAGAAATAAATTTCCAAATTAAATTTA
Organism: Poecilobothrus nobilitatus; assembly: GCA_947095535.1. NCBI lineage: Eukaryota > Metazoa > Arthropoda > Insecta > Diptera > Dolichopodidae > Poecilobothrus > Poecilobothrus nobilitatus. The sequence goes on along the minus strand of OX352773.1, from coordinate 247,195,738 downwards.
GAAATCTATAATAGCAATATGTTAAAGAAATATGAGATTCAATGAAACTCCCATACTTATACTCATATATAGATACTCTTGAAAAACATCTCTAACATCTCTACAAAATCTCGCCGCATTTTCCTTTTAATACATGTTTCAACAACAAGAGGCAAAAGTCTCATGAGACTCCAATAAACATACACATATCTATAGATTTATTCTGGAAAAATCATCATATCCTTACTTTTTTTTATCAAAATTATAAAATTTCTTCTAATTATTTTTTTTAAATCTATATTTCAACAAAAAATCACAGAAAATAGTGAACCACTTCTAATCAAATTATTGAAAATCTGATTTTGCACTCAACCAACTCTCACTTTTTAAATTTTTTAAACTATTGTTAATGTTTTTGGTTGTTGTTAATGAGCCGAGCTCATCATATGCTAAGTTTCTTTTGCTTTTATATTTAACAAAAATATTTTCTATCCGTATACGTTTTTTTACTTTAACAAAAAGAATTTCAATTTAAAGTGCAAGTTTTCTTTTTTATGTGCTACTATTTCCATTTAGAATGCAAGTTTTAATATTTACGTGTAAGATGTATGTGTATATAAAAATATATGTGCATGTAAATATATATGTACCTATACTATTTTTTAAACATTTTACAGACAGCTTACAAGAATTATACTTAAAAAGGAAATATAAAAAGTAAACCTTACATTTAATAAAAAATGCTTGCACTTAAATTGAAAATAATTTTTCTTAAAGTATAAAAGGTATACCACCGAATCCGGAGCTTTTTGAAAAAAGAAATTGGACTTTATAGTTTTTATATCCAAATATATTACAAAAAATTTTTATTTTAATTTTCTTTTCTTTATTTTACGCATTTTTAGAAAAATGAAATAAGATCTAAAATTTTTTTTTTTTTTGGATGTCATAACGTTATTTCTTTAGATATTTTTTCACAAATCCTTTGCAAAAGCCTTTACATTATAATGTTTTTTTTTTTTTAACGATTTTATTTTTAAATAGATTGAATTATTAATAAAGAGAAGAATGAAACAATAATAATAATAATAATATGTATATTTAAAGTATACCAACAGATGATGCTATTTTGAATTATTTATAATTTAATAAAAATTAAATTTTTATCCTGTCATTATTTTTATTGTTTATTATTAAATATTTATTTTTTATGATGTGGAATAAAATATAATAAAATATTTTTAGTATACGTTTCGGACTGATTTTTGATTCTTTAAATAGATATTGAATCAAAATAAAATTTATTTTTAACAAAAAGTGAATAGATAATAAAATAAAAATAAATGTAATAAAAAAAAAAAAAAATACTGAACTCATAATGTCGATTTTAAAAGATTTTTAAAAGAACGTGACAGTATAAAAATTTATATATTTTACAATATTATGTTTTTTTTTTTTTTTTAAACCGTTATATGATTATTTTTCCAATATACAAATGTATTATTTATTCATTTATAGATAATCATCATCAAATATTCTGTTTGATAATTAAAAATACCGTTAATACTTTAATTAAATTTATTAGTTTTTTTTTACCTTTTAAGCTTTAATATGTTATTATTATTGAAATTACAAATTTTGTACAAAAATGATTGAAAAACTTATAAAGATTTAAAAAATATTTTTACCTTTTAAATTTTTTTATTATTAGCACAGACAATTTTTAAATATTCAATTTATACCAATAAACTATAGGAAAAATTTAATAAAGGTTAGGGAAAAAGGAAAAAATAATTTTTTATGAAATTAATAATATTTATAAATTATAATAATGTAATATGAATTTTTTGTTGGTGTTAAAATTTTAAAGAAAAGCATTTTAAGTTAATATTTTATCTTGGAAAGACATTTTAAACAGTTTAAGCCTATTTACGTACCTGTTTTAATTCTAGAAAATGTTCCTGGGTGACATCAATTCTAACAAAACAATTGCTTTCAAAGTATTGCCACTATCCAGCGAAAAAGAATTTTTTCTTTTCATATAAACTTTATGTAAAAAAAAAACGGCAACTATAAAGGTCAAGAAATGTAGAAGAAACAAATTTCTTCTCTTTTCTGAAAAGTACTCACTTCAAAAGGAAAATAAAATAATTTTCGATAGTATAAACAATACAGGGTTTCAAATCAAATTCACCCTTTTGCAAATCAAATTCAAGTTTTTGTAAATCAAATTAAACCTTTTGCCGTCAGCTGCTGCAGGAGAACCTCTATAAATTAAATGTTTAATAATTATTTTATTTATTTTAAATATCAGTTTTTCATATTGTTAAAATAATTTAATTTTTAATTGTAAAAAAGTGGTTTTGTCTTTATACATACATATTAAATTTGAAATACTTATTTTCTGTTAAATTTAAGGGTGTTTACTTTTGAAGTTTTGAAATATCATTAATTTAGGAATAACAATTGACATATCGAAGAAATAAATCAACTGCTAAACTAAAAAATTAAGTTATCGTAACATTTTTTATTATCAGATGTATTTGATTTGCAAAAGGTTTAATTTGATTTACAAAAAGTTGAATTTGATTTGCAAAAGGGTGAATTTGATTTGCCAAAGCATGAATTTGATTTGCAAAAGGATGAATTTGAAGTGCAAATCCTGTATATAATTCTTAAAGGAATTTTGACAGTCTAAAAGGAAGATCACAAAATTGAACTTTTATATATGTATGTTCAATTATATTAATTAAACATAAATAAAATTAGGTAGTTTTATTGGGTTGGCCATGAAATTCCAAATACAAAATCCCAAAATTCAAAATCCCAGAATTCCAAAATCTCAAATATCAAAATACCAAAATTTCAAGCCACTTTCGTTATCATAATTCGTTTTGAATTTTTTTATTTGAGATGTGGTTCAATTTAATGAAAAAAAAAAATTTATTGCAAAAATTGTAGAAAAAAAATTACAACAAAAAAGACGCTTCGACATTTTATTCAAGATTTCAACGTTTTTAATTTTTTCAACCTTATTTTTTCCTACATTTTTTGGTACTCGACACGGGTTGGGTACTAAATTCAAAAAAAACAATTCCATTTCCTAAAACCAACCAAAACAAATAAAGTGGGGGCTGCCGCCCTCAAACACCCGCTATGCAAATTATTGAAACCCTGATTTTGAAACCAATTTTAAAATTCCTCCTAATTCAGAACCCCGCGTTTTATATATATATATTCTGGAAAAAGGGAATACCATGATTTTGAATCCAGCTCTAAAATCCCTCCTAATTCAGAAAAGGAAAAAGCGGCAATTCTGGTTTTGAATCTAACTCTAAATTCAAAACGTACTATAATAGCAAAATTACTTTGGAATTTTAGTATTTTGGAATTTTGGTATTTTAGGATTTTGGAATTTGAGATTTTGGGATTTGGGATTTGGGATTTTGGAATTTGGGTTTTTTTTTTTTGCTTTTTTTTTTGGAACTTCGTGGCGCTCCCACTTTTATTTAATTAGAAACTATTGATTTTAAAAAATATGTGTGAGATCTTTTTTGAAGGTCAATAAATTTGAATGACTAAATATCATTAATATTCTTTAAATCCAATAATTTTATTCAATAACAAAACTTTATTTTTTTTTTTTAGGTACAAAATGCAAGTTTGTTATTGTAATTTTTTTTTAAAACAAAACATAATAGTATTATCTGCCAAAATTACTTTTGTGCTCGAAAGAAAAAAATGTAAAGGTAATTTGACAGATTACTTTTGTATTTTGTTTTAAGAAAGTATTGAGGTTAAAGTTACCAAAAATTTAATTTTAATTTTCAACTGTCATGAATTTTATACCATTTTCTGTTTGTTGTGTTGAAAGATTTTTTTCTATATTCCATACCAAGTATTTAGTTTTCAAGAATAATGAACGAATAAAATAAAACTAAAATTAGGACAAAAACTTTACATTTTTCCAATACAACATTTTTAGATACTTAAAAAATATCACCCTGAACAAAAAAAAAATGTTTTACTACCATTATATTATTTAAGTTTTAAATATATTTCAGAAACTTTATTATGATCTACGCTGATAATGTTTTCATTGTTAATTAATTTCTCGTCTTATAATTTTTTTGAAATGAGCTGGCTTCGAAATATCGGTTTTCAAAATCTCGAGTTTTAAAATCTTGCATTTTAAAATCTTGCGTTTTTAAATCTTCATGCTAAAATATCGTGTTTTAAAATCTCGTATTTTAAAACCAAATAATTCTTTTCAATAATGAAATAGGTTTGGTGATTCTAAAAGTAATCATTTTTTGGTGAAAAGTGAGTAATTATTTTTTAAAAAGCAATATTTGTTGTAACTTTTCCATTTATATTTTCTAGGAAAAGAGAGCAACGTTGATTTTGAATTGAACTGAAAAACCCTTCTTATTCAGAATCTCACATATGCAAATATATAAATATTGTGAAAAAACCGTATAATAGCCTTTCTTTTGAATACAGCTCTAAAATCCTTCCTAATTCAGAATCTCGCATATATAATATAAACATTTTGGAAAAAGCGAACAACCAGGGTGTTGAATACAACTCTAAAATCATCCTAATTATATTTTTACATATACATATGTGTAATATGAATGGGAAACCTAAAAATATAACTATACTTCACATTAGTTATAACTAAATGCAAAACATTTATCCAGTTTCAGCAGACAGTCCACTCATCCAGTCGTTCATCATTATTTTTTTTATTATAGCCTTATAGCTATAATAATTTAATAATTCTAATTGTTTTATTATTAAAGAGTAACCATTTTGTTTACCTTTGCTTTGTTTTCTTTTTGTTAATGACCTTCAGTTTTGATAATATAATTACTAATCAGTACTTTTCAAACTTTATAATTTCAGTACATTCTATTAGTATAATTTGCAATTTGATTTCAAGCCTGTTTTAATTCGATTTATGATTCGATTCTTTATTTAAACTAGAAAGTTCGCGAATTTTCTCCAATTTAAATTTAACCAATCATTATATTATATAATAAGTACGTTATATTAAAAAATCTCTAACTTTGTTAGTATAAATAGAGCCGCTAAGTAAATTCAAGATTCATTCTGGAAAGGTACGTTGAAAAGAAGATAAGCTAAGTTGAAAGTAAAAAATAGTAAAGTAAATATTCTGAAAAGTAATTAATTTAAAGTAAAGAAGAATTGCATTTTTTTTTAAATTTTAATTTATATTTCATAAATAGTATAATTGACATTTTAATTTAACAAAAAGAGTTTTTTTTATTTTGGAAATTATACTACATATATTTAAAAATAAACTTAAAATATTTTGGCCCCACAGATTATTTGCACCATGATTTTTTAAGCAACAATAGAATCTGTTCTAATAATTTTTTTATATGATATTTCAACAATAAGGCGTTTAATATAGCTGCGCGTTCCCAAGCCTCCCTTAAATATATTATTGGAACCCGAATTTATTTAAAATGATTTTAATACATTTTCATTTATTCAGTTCAATATAACTAATTAAATCAAATTCTTTATTAAATTTAACTACACTAATTACATTTTTGTTTTCTAATATAAAAATATTGCATAAGATAGTAGAAAAAGTAGAGTAAATTCTACATGATAAAAACGTGATTTTTTCAAAAAGTGCCTTGAATTTAACTAAAAAAAATTTCTGTGGTTAAAAAAAAAATTTTCTTTTGATTTTGGAATTTTCTATTATTTTAGCATAATTTTATTGAAATATTTTCTTTTATTGCTGTTTGTAGTCAATTACTAATTTAATTTTATTATACAAAGTTAAATTTTCATATATGTTTAAAATATTATGTTTTGTCTTAACATTATCAATGTTTTAAAAACATTTTTATAAATATTTATAATTTTTTTTTTTAAAGTTTGCTATAAAATGGTAGACAGAATGTGGTGGTGGTCGAATCCTTTCAAAGTTTAATTTAAAATGGTACAATTTGAAATATAACAAATCATTTATATTTTTGTTATTTTAAAGTTTTTATATACATATAACAAAGTTAAATCAATTTTTGCTATTTGCAATAAATATAAAGTCATTCAAAATTAAAATTTCGAAATACGGTTTAAACCTTTTATCTTTTATTTGTTTAATTAAAAGAGCAACTAAAGATTTAAAATAAATACGCACGTAGCGAAATTTGTATTTGTATTATAGTATTGCCGAACAAATTGAGGTTAAGTTCTTTAATAGTATTATATGTAATTTGTATGTACAGGTTGGTCCAACTTTAATTGACTAATTTACAAATTGTATATGTATAAGTTTTGTAATTTTAATATTTTAGTTGACTTTTTTTTTACAGTGACGGTATAATTTGTTAAATTTGTTTTAATGCAGGTGTAAAAAAAAACAGTTAAATGACCTTCATTTTCTTGTTAACAAATTATATAACTTTTTCTAAAGCATTTTGCATTACGGTACGTAACATTTTTTGTTCCAAATTTGATATTTCTTCACAAATATTTAGCCTAAATTTAAGAGAAACAATGATAACTTCTACTGCTCACTCTTATGTAGTTCAAAACCCTTATGTCATAATTCAGCTTGCGAGAACTCGTTTGTAGTACAAATATTGTATATGTAAAACTATTTGATGAATTGACGATGATTATACATATTATACAACATTGAAAGATTTAACATTAACATCTTTCTTCACAATATTCTCGTTAATTTCAAATCAATTTTTATTACCTAATATTTACTTCTTTTGATCAAGCAGTACATTCTTACTAGAAGAAATAATATAATATATTTTGTTGGCAAAAAAGTTAGGTGGTGTTTAGTGGGCTAAAGTTCCACACACTCTTAGAATGGTAGTGTTTGTCCTACTCCTCTATAACGTCTATCGATGATTCCAACCTATTCCCGCAAAAAAAAAATTGTTTGTTGTTTGTTCTGTTAAATCTGCCCCCTTAAATAGTCGCACAAAAAGAAATCAGGCTCAATTAAATCTCCGGAACAGGGAGACCAAGTGAAATCTGATTTTTTCGAATAATTGGGGTTACTGAAAAGTTTTCGAAGATTCTCTATTATCGCTCCCGCTGAACCCGCTCCACTGTGGTTCCATCCTGTTGATATCATATGATTAGGCTTATTCACTGCTCTGTGCCCCATATTCCACAATTCCGCTTATTTAAATATCCATTAAAAATTAATTTTCAAATATTAAAATATTCATAGTATTTTCTTTGCGTTGTAACTTGTAACAATTGATGGGGGAAAACATTCTATATAAAATTTTATAATTCAAAAAAAAAACAAAAAAAAACACAAAAAAGGTTTTAAATATTTTAAAACAGACTTTTCATGTTGATGCATCCTGTGTATTAATTTATTATTATATTTTAGCAAAATATCGCTTTGCTTTGTTTTATAAATCAATGAAAAGATTGGTTCTTTTATCTTAAAAAGGATACTGTAAACTGGTCTTAGTGTAAACTATGGTCTTACTGTAAACTGGTTTACAGTTCAGTAAATATTTTTATGTTTTTCAAAATATTATAATTTTAAATTTTTGTATAAATGACTGTGTCAGTGTTATAATATTAAGATATGCTAACTTATAAGAAATAAAAAAAAATGTATATTATTATTTTGCAGAGACAGTATTAGTGATTTTCCAAGTGAGTTTAAAGATGGACAACAGGAAATTGGTTACGATAATATGAATCCAAACGTACCGCATTCATCGGGTAAAATAATACAAAATCATCTTAAAAAAAAATAACTTGCAAACTATTCTAATATAATATTTTATATTTAAATTCTAATATATACTAAAAATTCTTATACATTTTATTCTTTAATCTGAATATCTATTTAAAATAATTTTACATAATAAATGTTATGAATTTATTTTTTTTTTATTTGAGATTTTGTAATTAATTTCTTTTTTATAATTTTTAAAAGCAGATTCCGACCATACATTTCCTCGCCATATGACTCCAGAAGTTTTACAAGCTTTAAGAGCTGTTCGTTTTATAGCTCAACATATTAAAGATGCTGACAAGGATAATGAGGTAAATGTATATTTAAAATATATCAGATAAATTTGGTTAGGGTTAGATAAATTTTTAATAGATTTAGACAACAAAAAATGCAATTTTTAAGAAAATTTACAAAATTTATGTAAAGAATTTCATAAAGAAATTAAAACAGTTATTTCGTATAAATAACAGTTATTATTTAAAATTTCGATTCAGTTATTATTTAAAATTAATACTTTAAATAAATATTTTAAATAAAACTTATTAAAAATATATTCTGAAACGAGGAAGAGTGCAGTAGAGTAGACTGTGTCAACTCTGGGATACCCGTATGAACGTAATATATCCTGTTTCTATAAAACTTGATCATCTTTTAAAAACATTCAGAGTTTTAGTACCGAACTACAGAGATATATTTATGTAAATTGTGGAGTTGTATGATAGCTACCCGAATCTATTGCGCCTAGCTTCATTAAGTTCCAAGAAATGCAAAAAGCCTGAACCGGCTGCTTTAGACCATTCAAATTTTACAAAAGTTTTTGGCATGCAACTCGACACTTTTTCACTAAATTTCAGATAGCTAGCTTCAATAGACACTGAGTTATTTTCATTTAAAAAGAGAAGTTGTATGGCAACTATCCGAACCTGTCATATCATCACAACAAAATTTTACAGAAGTTGTTGCCATAAAACTCGATCATCATTTGCAAAATTTCAGATACCTAGATTGAATAGACACTGGGTTATTTCCATTTAAAGAAAGAAGTTGTATGGCAGCTACTCGAACCCGGCGGCCGAAAATGCTGGAGTTAAATAGCAAAACTAACAATTTTGTAAAAGTGACGTAAAAAAAATTGCAGCCTCCTAACTCCTTTATTTTTTGAGTTATCGTGCGGACGGACACTGAGTTATTTTCATTTAAAAAGAGATTTTGTATGGCAGCTACCCGAACCCGTCGCACCACCACAACCAAATTTTGTAGAAGTTGTTGCCATAAAACTTGATCATCATTTGCAAAATTTCAGATACCTAGATTGAACAGACACTGGGTTATTTCTATTTAAAGAAAGAAGTTGTATGGCAGCTACTCGAACCCGGCGGCCGAAAATGCTGGAGTTAAATAGCAAAACTAACAATTTTGCAAGAGTGACGTAAAAAAAATTTCAGCCTCCTAGCTCCTTTATTTTTTAAGTTATCGTGCGGACGGACACTGAGTTCTTTTCATTTAAAAAGAGATTTTGTATGGCAGCTACCCGAACCCGTCGCACCAGCACAACCAAATTTTGTAGAAGTTGTTGCCATAAAACTTGATCATCATTTGCAAAATTTCAGATACCTAGATTGAACAGACACTGGGTTATTTCTATTTAAAGAAAGAAGTTGTATGGCAGCTACTCGAACCCGGCGGCCGAAAATGCTGGAGTTAAATAGCAAAACTAACAATTTTGCAAGAGTGACGTAAAAAAAATTTCAGCCTCCTAGCTCCTTTATTTTTTGAGTTATCGTGCGGACGGACACTGAGTTCTTTTCATTTAAAAAGAGATTTTGTATGGCAGCTACCCGAACCCGTCGCACCACCACAACCAAATTTTGTAGAAGTTGTTGCCATAAAACTTGATCATCATTCGCAAAATTTCAGATACCTAGATTGAACAGACACTGGGTTATTTCTATTTAAAGAAAGAAGTTGTATGGCAGCTACCCGAACCCGGGGACAGAAAATGCTGGAGTTAAATAGCAAAACTAACAATTTTACAAAAGTGACGTAAAAAAATTTTCAGCCTCCTAGCTCCTCTATTTTTTGAATTATCGTGCGGACGGACACTGAGTTCTTTTCATTTAAAAAGAGATTTTGTATGGCAGCTACCCGAACCCGTCGCACCAGCACAACCAAATTTTGTAGAAGTTGTTGCCATAAAACTTGATCATCATTTGCAAGATTTCAGACGCCTAGCTTTATTAACTTCCAAGAGGTGCAAGAAGCCTGAACCGGCTGTTCTAGGCCAAACAAATTTTACAAAAGTTGTTGGCATATAACTCGACACTTCTTTACTAAATTTCAGATTCCTAGCTTCAATAAACACTGAGTTATTCTCATTTAACCGGATCAGTTGTATGGCAGCTACCCGAACCCGCCGCACCACCACAACCAAATTTTACAAAAGTTGTTGCCATAAAACTTGATCATCATTTGCAAAATTTCAGACGCCTAGCTTCATTAGGTTCCAAGAGGTGCAAGAAGTCTGAACCGGCTGCTCTAGACCAACCAAATTTTACAAAAGTTGTTGGCATGTAACTCGACACCTCTTTACTAAATTTCAGATTCCTAGCTTCAATAAACACTGAGTTATTCTCATTTAAACGGAGAAGTTGTATGGCAGCTACCCGAACCCGCCGCACCAGCACAACCAAATTTTACAGAAGTTGTTGCCATAAAACTTGATCATCATTTGCAAAATTTCAGAAACCTAGCTTGAATAGATACTGAGTTATTTCTATATAAAGATAGAAGTTGTATGGCAGCTACTCGAACCCGCCGACTGAAAATGTTGGATTTAAATAGCAAAACTAACAATTTTGCAAAAGTGACGTAAAAAAAATTTCAGCCCCCTAGCTCCTTTATTTTTTGAGTTATCGTGCGGACGGACAGACGGACGGACGGACGGACGTACATGGCTTAATCGACTCAGAATTCGATTCTGAGCCGATCCATACCTTTGACACTATATCTAGCTCGACTCCTTTAAGGTGTCACAAACGTAATGGCAAATTTATTATACCCTTGAACATAGTTCATACGGGTATAATGATTTTATTCAGTTAATTAGAAAGAAAAAGAAAATTATGATAAATTATTGATTTGTTATTGATTTGTTACAAGGTAGAATGTAAACCAACGGTTTTCAAAAGCGCACATTTTCAAAACACAATACAATTTGATTAGAGTTGTGACTTGCACAAAAATTTGAAAATTTAAAAAATAAAATTTAAGAATTTTTTTTGTAATAAGAAAATATGTGAAAATAGGACTTTTTTGGAATTTTGAGGGCTGTAAGCTCGGAACCCTATATAAGTAAGAAAAATCGTACTAAATTTAAAAAAATTGTATAATTTTGATATTAATTTACAAATTTAAAAAAAACGAGGAAGAATACAGTAGCCTTTGTCAACTCTTAGATACCTGTACGAACCGTTAGTATGTCAACAGCCTGTCACTCTGCTCACAATATTATTTTTTTAATATTTTAGTATTTTAAAATAATTTGGGTGAATTTTATAATTTGTAGAACTATGGGTTGTACATATATTCAAACTATATGTTTATATGTACATTCTTCGAAAGCAGATTCTAACCTTTCACATAACGATTATCAATCCAAAACTTTTTCAAATATTCTATAGTACCATTTAATACTAAGCGGTAAATGTATATTAAATTTACTAAGTACAAAACAGTAAATATAATTTTAAATATTATATTATATTATATTTAAATATTCCATTCACAGAATAATTTCTTATAAGTACAATAAAATACATATATGTATGTAAATACGGCGCTATATAATATACATCTATACTCTTATCATTCATTCACTAGTGACATATACGATATGTAAATAAACATGATATTATGTAAGTATGTATATATATTAATATCATATAAATAAAAATTCTTCAAGCAACCGTTATGTTGTTTATTTATTTACTATTTATTTATCGAGTAAAACAAAATGGAAAAAATTCGTTAAAGAAATTTGTTAGAAAATTTGAAAAAATCAAGTAACACTTTCGTCAATTATAAAGTAACCCTATATTATTAAAAAAAGTTGTTAACAGAAATAAGAGTATGATGTTGAAGCTTTAATTTTTGTGTATTACTTCAAAAAAATTCTAACAGATGTTCAAGTTACAGGTGTTTAAAAATAGGAAATTTTCAGTTTTTGACTCCTTACAGCTCCTAAACGGGGGGTGATACAAAAAAAAATTTTGAAATGACTCATACTTATTTTCAAAGATCTAACTTCTGTCAAAATTTTAAGTTTCCAACTGAAACCGTTTAGAAGATAGAAGGGTTAAAGGATTTTGCAAAATTTTAGTTTTGCATAACGGTAAATTAAGGCACCGTATGCCACAAATATATATTTATTGTATATATACTTTTAAAGCTAATAAAAGTAGTAATCGTTTGGCGTTTTCAAAATAAAGATATACCTTATACAACTTGTGCTATAACAATTTAAATATAGAGCTTTTTTGAACCTTTGGGGAGCTGTAGCTCCGTAACGGATGGAGCTACAAAAAAAGTTATTAAAAATAAAATTAATATTTTTGTGAGATCTATCAGCAGTTAAAATTTCATAGCTCTATTGCAAAAAAAATGTGGGGATCTAAAAGTTAGGTGTTCGAGAGCTACCCTAAGGCTTGGTCCAAACTCAACCAAAAAAAATAGGGAACCTACAAATTCCTCCCAAAATATTTTGTGTAAATTTCAAGATTCTAGCTTTCTTAGTTTTTGAGTTAGCGTGCTGACGGACGGACGGACGGACGGACATGGCTCAAAAGTCTTAGAATTTTTTTCTGATCCGATCCATACCTTTGAAGGTATATCTAGCTCGCTTATTTCGAGGTGTTACAAACGGAGGAGTAATTTTATTATACCCGATCCTATCGTACGGGTATAAAAACTGTCGAATGACGTTTTTCGATTAAACAAATCTTAAGCAGAACATAAGATATATGCATTTAAAAATAGGGCGTTTTCAAAGTTTGAGGGGCTATAGCTCCGTAATGGATGGGGCTACATGAAAAAGTTGTACCACAAAATTAATTTTTTTATGAGACCTACCAGTGGTTAAATTTTTTTTTCTCTATCTTTATTGTGTTCTCCCTAACAGTATAGAAGTTTTGTAAACAGACGGACGGACGAACGGACAGAATGAAACTAATAAGCACATTTTTTTCAAATTTTTTTTGGAAATGTGCTAAAAACTGAATATAACTTAATTCTAACTCAAATTTTTCAATTTTAAGAAAACATTAAATAGCGATCTGACAGTTTAAAGATTATAGGTATGCAGCTAAATTAGAAGATGGTGTGGAATTAGCAAAATTTTTGATATTCCAGCTGTCAAATGATTAGAGTTTCTTTCCCGTTATGAAACATACTTTTCTCCAAGAAATTTGTCAAGTATTTATAAAGCTTTTTTTTGAGTCTAAGATGGAGTGTAGCTCTGATATATAGGATGGCACCCCTCATACTCTTTTTTAGTTATTTCGACAAATTCGAAAACCACGCCTTACTCCTAATTGGCGAGCTAGTAATATTAACTCCTCTTAACATTCGTTAAAATATTAGAGCAATTTCACAATTTTATAGATATCTTGTAGGCAATGACACTTACTCTATTGAACTAAAATCAGATTATCCCAATGTATCGCGAGAGATTCACAGCAAGTGGTTATTTCCACACTGTGGAAATTTAAAGGTGGTTTAAAATTAGTTATGGAAAGTCATTCAGCCTCAAACTCTCCCTTAATCATTTCTTTCACCATATCTCTCTCCCATTTAGCTAAACCTTCATTATTATTAAGGAATCAGCTCCTAGAGTTTACTTAGCAAGTAAAAAATACAAATTATAATGTTGCCTTCTAAATATATTTTTTTATTAATACTTCAATATACAGAAATGATTTTTCATTTATTTAAAATCTTAATTTAAAATTATTTGTTAGTATTAAATACATACATTGTACAGAGATTGTCTATATATTATATAAAAATTGTCTATAAAATAATTAAACTTATAGTTGCAAAAAAAAAATAAATATTTTGCATTATCCGGTTGCAAGGATCGTGTTTTCTTTTTTTTTGCCTTATTTTTAATTAAAAAATTCTATTAATAATTATTGTACATTAATTTTTGTCATATTATGTCATACTATCTTATTCAAAAAACAAAATGATGATTACAGAAGTTACTTTGTTGTTAAACTAATTTAAAAATTAATTTTGTTTTTGCCGCAATTTTAATGTAAGCATTTGCATATTATGCATTGTACATATGATAATAATTTTTATAGTATTTCAAAATAAAATTTCTAAAACTTTAGAATGTTTTCATTTTTCATCTAATTTTTTTTTTGTTTTTTAATAATATAATTAAATTCTCCCTAAAAATGTAGAAAACTTATAAATAAAAAACAAAAGTTTATTCAATATATTATGTACACACTTTATGCATAAAATTTTGTGTCAAGGCATCACTTGCTTTAAATTATTTTGTTTATATTTCATACATACATTTATTTGTAACATATTCAGTAAAATGTATGGGAAAAAATAAAACAAAACTACATAAATAGGAAATATATATGTAGGTATACGTTAGTTTAATAGATTTGTATTCAGTAGTGAAGTTGTATTGGTTCGAATCAGTTCAATTAATGATATATACCTATTTTAATATTTTTTTATGTTCATTTGAAAAGGATTTAAAGCAAAATCTATAGTGAAGTGAAACGAGCTTGAGCCATCTCTAATGAGTGTATGGAACTTTTACACATTAAACACCATCTTCCTTTTTAGACCAAATAATTATGGGTTATATAACCTTTAGTACTCTTGTACTGCCTCTTCATGGGAAGCTATGCTTAGAGAATGAAAATTGATTTTAAATTGACATATTGTCAACAAAGTTGTTAATGTTCACATTGAATCTTTGTACATTGTATATATAATCATCGCCAATTCTGGAGAAAACATGAGTTGGGAAATAGTTTCACATTTGCGGAATTTCCATAAGCCGAATTATGTTATCCGGAAATTTGAACTACATAAGGATAGGCAGCAGAAGCTTTCTCGGTTTCTCTTTGAAATGCTTTGAGAAAAGGCATCAAACTTTTAATCTCGTTAGAACAAGAACCGACTCCTATAAGGAATATATATACTAATTGAGTTTTACTTAAAATATAACTTGTTTTTGTAAATGGATCCATATAGCAAGGTTCAATACTAGTTCTAGATTTAATATGGAATAAATTAAATTTATAAATTTAAAAAATCTATTATGATCCGTATGCAGTTATTATGGAAATATGTACCGAAGTTCCGCACCATTTCTTAAAAGTAGAATAGAATAGTTACAACATTTTTTTCTTGTTCATTATCACAACACGGGAGAGCATAGGTCTTTTATTTGACATCTTTTGAGATGATGAAGTTCTCCACGATTCCTGCTACTGTTTTTATATTCTTCCATGTAAAATTGCATTGGTTTATTTCGACTATTATACTGTATGCAAGATACGCATCATATAGTTACAATGTAACAATACCAAAATAATGGGAATTTAATTTTATATTATTAAAATTAATAAATACAAAATTAATTTTCTTTGATAAATTAAAGTTTTTCAAGGAAAAAATTGAAGTTAAGAAGTGAAGTTTTTCTTTTTTAGTTTATTTCCCTGCCACATAAATCTAACAAAGAAATTACACAGCCTTTCTTTTTCAGGTGTGCCGGTAAAAAAAGAAATTATTCTTACGAAGTGTGTGTGATTCGAACCCATAATACTTGTGTTTCTACTGTGTATTTTATACGCTATTACTCTTTAAACCACCAATTGTCTCTATATTAATGTAATATTCAAATGTTTTGTAAAGTATATTACGGATTAATTTTCTTTTTCCGAATTGCATTTCGAACCATTTTTAAAATAATTTCAATTCTACCACAGTATATGTTTAAATATTATAAATATCAATCCTATATGTGGTAGTATATGATTAAATATTTAAAATTATAATACAGAACCATTTTTTAATTTTACAGTAATTTACACTGTTGCATTCATGTAAAAGAAAATATAAAACAATTTCCATACCAAAATGCACATAAAAAAAAAAAGAAATGGTTTCTAGCACAAATGTTTGCATATTAGAATATTTTTGTGCAGTTATGCAAAATATGTGAATTTTTCTTTCAAAGTGATTTAAATAATACTTAAAATGCCAATGCTTTATTCTAAATTTGTTATGGTAATTTTGAAATATATAAAACAGAAAAAAAAAAACGTACAAACGGTGAAAATTTGTAAAATAGCCTTTTCAAATTATTTGTCACTGTGAAAACTAAATGTTTGTTTATTGTTAACTAATTTTGTTTTCTAATAATTTCGGCCCAATATTTTATATAGGTAATCATACCCTTTATCATTAGCTCATTTAATTCATAAAAGTATTGGTGTTTGTAATAAGTTTCTATGTATTATGGTGAAAAACTTTCCCAATTCTTAGACTTTTCCGTTAGATAAAATTAATATAGTCTCTGTTAAAATTTCTAATCTTTTGTTCATTTGCATATTATGTGTTTATTGGTAACTTTTAATTTTTAGCACATTACCAAAAAAAATTTTGAAAAAATGTGCCTACTAGTTTTACTCTGCCCGTTCATCCGTCTGTTTGCAAAACTTCTACACTGTTAAAGATATAGAAAAAAACAATTTAACAATGGGTAGGTCTCATAAAAAAATTAATGTTGTAGAACAACTTTTTCATGTAGCCCCATCCACTACCAACCTATAGTCCCTCAAACTTTAAAAACCCCCTATTTTTAAATACGTATATCTCATATTCTGCTTAACATTATTTCAATCCGAAAGCGCCTTTCAACAGCATTTTTTTTACATTTATAAATCAATATAAAAATTATACGTTTTTTTTAAATTTAGTATTTAAATTTACCGTTATGTAAAAAAAAATTTACCTAACGTACCTAACTCCGGTACGCTTTTAAATATGAACTTGAAATTTTAAGAAAGAATTTTTAGAATAAGCATAAGCTTCCTCAGAAAATTATTTTATGCCACGATCTGTTTAAGGGCTCAAAAATTGAAATTTTGCTATTTTTAGACACCTCTAACTTCGTCACCTGTAAAAATTTTTTCTTCGGCAAGACATAAAAATTAAAACTTCAATAATATATTTTGTTTTAAAGTTTTTTCTTACTTATATCAAGTTCACGATTTACAACCGCTGAAAATTGCAAAACAGTTCAATTTTTAAAATTCTAAGAAAATTTTCAAATTTTTGTGCAAGTCACAATTATTCTATACAGTTTGCTATGTCTTTTGGAAATGTGCGCTTTTAAAAACACTTGGTTTACATTTTGCCTTGTTTTTTATCCTCTCATACTTTTATTTCCAAGTTTCAAAAATTTTACATAAATGCATAAGTACATACATTTTATATACTTTTTTTATATGCATAAAAAAGTAACTCAACATGAAGCACTGGATCTAAAGTTGTGCATTTAAATTTATGATTCGTGGAAATTTTTTTTTTATTTTTTTTTTAGAATAAGTGAAAATTAAGTTGGTGGAAAACTAAAAAAGAACTAAAAAAAAATAAAAAAAAAAAAAATTTGGTATGGCACTAAAAGTAAAACAAGAATTTGATATGCAGATTACATGATGTTGCATTATCAAGGATGAAATTGTCATAAAAGTTGTTTTTAATACTTATACATGTATATAATATGTTTTATATAGGATATATATTGCATTTTTGGTTAATATAAAATTCTTTTGCTTATAACTTACATAATTTATATAAGTTTATGTAAATATATATATATAAATGTGTATAGAAGGATCTTGTAAATGTACTTTAGTATTATGATAATAGTATTTACTTTATTTTGTTAATGGTAAACGATGAATAAGAATTTTCTTTAAGTGCATTTGGTTTTAAATTATCATATTTTTTGTTTTTTTTTTGTATTTTTTTTTTTTAGAATAAAAATAAATAAATAAATGAAATTAATGCAGTGTTCAGTAAGAATTTTCAAAAAAGAAAATTAATTAATATTTTATGCAAACATTTTTGTTTAAATTCATTAGATTAAGAAAGTAAATTTTTTTTAAAGAAAATTATTTGATTTTAAATTAAAATTTAATTTTTTTTTTAAATATTTTATATTATAATATATGCCTTATTTATTTATTGATCATTTAAGAAAAACTAAAAAAGATCTGGTTTTGATAAAATTTTGCAGGGTTTTTATTAAATTTTATTGTGAATAAAGAGCTTTAAATATGTTATTTTAAAATTTTGAAGTTGTCTTAAAAAGGGACCCGGACATAACTAACATAACATTTTTTTAACTATTCTCGACATTTTTAATCTCGCTTGTAGAAAATATCGTTCACAAAAATCTCGCTTACAATCTCACCTTTAAATATCTCGCTTTCAAAAAAATATCTCTATTATCTCGATATTTTCTGTAAAAAGTGAAAAATATTAAAATGGGTACATGTGAAAAGCGATAAATGTAGTAAAATAATAATAATATTAATAGACGGATTCATTGTTTCCTTACAGTCCAACTCCCAATTCAATGTTTGCGTATTCATTTCCTATTCTTTCCTATCCGTACTCCCTAGCCAATATACTGCTTTTGCAGGTAAGGGTTTCATCCCATTACATTGGCTAAAGGGGGAGATGCGTTTAGTCAGGAAGAATGTGATACTACCAAGGGTGAAATTCTTGGTGTCTTTGGAAGATTCCCACTTTCCTTAGGAAAAAAAAAAACAAAAAAAATTAGTTTCAGATCTCGGTCAGATCAAAATAAAAATAATATTTTAAAAGGGTGGGTTTATGGATAAGCAAAAAAAATTTTAATGATGTTTTAAATTCATACATTATTTTAAAAGATACTACCTCTGTCCAAAAATATGATATACATTTATAATGTAAAATAAATGTGAAATGCATGTCATAATTTAGGACAGTTGTAACAATATTTAGTTTTAAAAATTTTTCTATAAGTTGTAAAACAAAATCCCCTTTTTAGATCCGCTTATGTATAATAAATTATGACACTTTTTTGTTTATGTTTACCATAATGATCAAATCGAGAAAAAGTCATAAACTCAAAGCGTATAATTCAATTTATATGCAATTGCAATAATCTGATTAAAAATGCAATATTTTAGTCTAACCTTCTGGAAACAAATTATATTAATATGTACTTTTTAACTAAATATATGTATATATCGACGAGCCGAAACAGTTTGGGTAGTAGACAAATTAATCTTCTTTTTTCGTTAGAAATATTACTTCTAGAAGTTTTAAAGTAGATTGAATCATCTATAAGTATACTCGTATATGGTTGATATGTAATAAGTCAATAAATTTTCAGTTGTAGTTTACAATTCACTTAAAAAAAAAATTTGATTGATACTGTAATGGGTTAATAAATTACAACTAAATTTAAAAGTTAACTTCTAAAGTTAATGTTAAAGTTAACTTTCTAGTCAAAGGCGAACACAACTACAAAATTTAAAGTTAAATAGAAAAACAACGATTTATAGCTAAAATATAATATAATGAAATTAAAAGGAATGATCTAGCTTTTTAAGTTCCCTTAAGATTAAAGAAACGTTTATGCGATTTTTTTTTTTCGGATGTACCACTTAAAAACCCATAAATTTTAGAAAACGGACCAACTTACGTTCTACCTGGTTCTACTTTTCCTTATATACGTATACATAATTAGAAGTGGGACAATTTTCCGATAATAATTAGCTTACGAGTAGTAGACTTAATATATTTATGAAAATGGTTAAGTACTGAGGTACTCATATAAATAAAATTACCACTCATATCTTGTCTAAGGGGCCTCGGTGGCCTTAATGTGGGAACCTCCTACGTTCGAATCTCACACACGTCGTAGGAGTTATTCCCTCTTATGACATTTACAGCTACACCTGAAAAGGAAAGGCTGTAATTTCCTGTTCACATTTATATGGCAGAGAAATGCACTAAAAAGAAATAAATAAATATATATCTTTTCTAGAAAATTATAAATTTATTTTTTAAATTATAACAAAACATAAAATTTAACATACATATTATATTAAAATATTATGTATAATATATTAAATTAAAATTTATTATTTTATAATTTTTTTTACAGGTTGTTGAAGACTGGAAATTCGTTTCAATGGTATTAGATCGTTTTTTCTTATGGTTATTTACATTATCATGTATATTTGGTACATTGGGTATAATATGTCAATCTCCATCGCTTTATGATACACGTGAACCAATTGATAGACGATTAAGTGAAATACCATTACGCAAAAATAATTTTATGTTGCCGCCAGATATTGTTAGGCAAACATTAGACTAAAATAACAATAATTATATTTAAACAAAAAAAAAAAAAAAAACAAAAACAATAAAATAAATAATTTTATCAAAAAAAAAAAAGAAAAATAAAATAAAATACAGAACCCAAAAGAAAACCAAAACGTAACAAAAAATTTATATTATATATGATAGAAAAAAAAAAAAAAAATGAAAGTATTACATTATATAAATACTATATATACATAGTTATATAATATTATAATCCAAGTTAATTTTATAATATTTTTTATTGTTTTTTTTTTCTTTTGGTTTTTTTGTTTCATATTTTGTTAAAAAAATTTATATACGTTTTATATATACATATATATAACAATTCTACAACAATTTTATTATTAAACAATTTAATATTATATACAAAAGAAAAAAAAAAAATAAAAATAAAAAAATAAAACGAATAAAATTTCTTTATAATAATTAATATTAAAAAAAAAAAAATAAATAAAAAATAAATAAAACAATAATAAGCAATCTTTTAGTAAATTTCTATTTTTTAATTAAACTTTAAATGAAACTTATGAATACAAGAAAGAAAATTTTTCAATATAAAAAAAAAAAAATTAACTAATAAAATAAAAATAATTATTATTTTTTTTTTTTTTTTCAAATATATATTATATTATATAAATCAAAATCTAACTATACTAAAGCACACATTATTATTAATATATTTTATTTGTTTAAATAATGAAAATTTTAATTATCTTAAAAAGTAAACCAAAAAAAAAAAAAAATATTCTAAATATATAAATAAAAAATATTTTCAAATTGTTATAGGCTTGGCGAACATTTCTCTATATGGTAACAATTAACATTTTATGTACGAGTTTTAAAAATTTTAGAAGATTAAACCAAAAATATTTTAAAGTGAATCTAGTAAAATTTAAATTAAAATAAAGTGAATCTAGTGAATATAAATTTTGTTATTATTAAATGAAAAGTAAAATAAAATTTTGAAATCAATTTTTGAATTTTTTTTTAGAAATAACAGATTAATAATATATTAAATACCATAAAAATGTTATCAGTTATATTATATAAAATTTTTAACAGATTTCTTAATATTATTTTATTTTTTCTGAAAAACGTTTTAACAAAATGGTAAAAATGGTATATCTATATACGAGTGTATGTGTTTCAGACATCAATGAAAAACCATGTGATTCAATAATTTTAAAATTTATCATCACAGTAACAGTTGCATCTTAAAGGACTCAAAATTTATTATAAATAAATTTCCTTGAGAACTTTTTCTTCTAAAATTTTTAAAATATATACATACATACATATATATCGTTCAAATGTTCATCTAGTCTTGTCAAAATTCTTATTCCTTCAACAAAAAAAACAAAATTATATTTATTATATTTAATTATATTTTATATTTAACTTTAAAAAATTTTACAGTAAAACATTTAATTATATTGTTATATATAATCAAAAAGAAAAACAAAAAAACCAAAAATTAAATATTAAACAAGTAATTAAATGACAAAAAAAAAAAAAAAAACCAAAATCTATTATTATTAATTATTATTATTATCAACAATAAAATTATAAAAAATAAAAAATTAAAACTACCTTTAAAACCAAAAACCAAACGAAAAACAAAAGTATTAAAACAACGTATTATCTTTAAAATAAATAATATTTATATAATATATTATATATATATATATATACACAAAATTATTAATACAATTAATTTATTAATAAAAAACAAAAAAAAAAAATTAATAAAATTAATAAAATTAATAAAAATTAATTAATTAATTAACGAATAAACCAAAAACAAAAATAAATTTAATTGTAGTTAAAATTTATAATTAATATAACAAAAAAAAAAAAAAAAAAAACCAAAACCAAAACCAAAAAACAACAACATAAAATTAAAAACAATAAAATTATAACATTCTCTCTACTATATCTTATGTAGCTTGAAACCAAAAATGAATATCTATATTTATAATAATCATTATTATTAAATTTTTTAATTCAAAAATTAATTAATTAAATTAATTCAAAATAAAAAAAAAAACCAAAACAATACGCATTCATATATTTATATTTAATAATAACTTTTCAAAAAGAAACAAACAAAAAAAAAAAAACAAACAATTTAACTTTAATTAGAGAAAAAAAAAACAAACAAAATAAACATTTTAATTAAAATACTCAATCTTTAACTATATTATATTTAACAAAACATATTTAAAATTAATGAAACACAAAAAAAAAAAAATAAAAAATTGTAGTTAAAAATTAATTATAATTATAATCGTTATATTATAAACCAAAAAAAAAAAAAAACATATAAATAAACATAAAATCTTGTTAAAATTTATATCTTAACTTTAAAACTAAACAAAAACTAAACTAAAAAAAAAAAATAAAGAAACAAATCTTTTATTAATTATTATTATATACACTTATTCAATTAATTAATTAATTAATTATAAAAAAAAAAAAAACAAAAAAGTTATAAATAAACTTTCTATTCTAAATAACTTTTATTATACTTAATTATTATTATTATTTAGATATTAAAAAAAAAAAAAAAACAATAACGATCATTAACAAAAATGATGATATTTAAAATTAAATAAAATGAAGATTATAAAAAAAAAACAACAACAACAACTTAACAATTTAAGAACAACTATATATTATTATAAACTATAAAAATTTGCTTCTCATGTTATTAGGTAAGGTATAATAAATGAATTAAAATAAATAATAAAATAAAATACAAAAAAAAAAAAAAAACAAAATATTATAATTAAAAAATTATAAAACAACATTAACAACAAAAAAAAAACATCAACAACCAAAACATTAAGAAACAAAAATAAACAACGACATACAAAAACAAAAAAAACCACATTAACATCATACATAAAATACAAAAAAAAAAAAAACAACAAAACATTAAAAATTAATTAATATATTATACGAAAAAAAAAAAAAACAAAAAAAAATTCATTAACACTGACATACAAGCAAGACATACATACAAAACATGAACCAAAAAATTATAAAAAAAAAACAAAAAAAAAAAAACAATTATATTATTAACATAATATTTGTTTTTTTTTTTTTTTTTATAAATAGATTTTAAGTCACTAATAAAATTCTTACAATTTTTTAGTATAAAAATTACTAAAAACAAAAAAAAAACAACAACATAATTAATTATTAAAGTTATATATACATTCATACTATATATATATATATACTAACTAAAATTACATACAATTTAAAATTTCACATAATATATTTATTATATATAACGTCTTCATATACTTACATAATATACATATAATATATTATATATGAACCAATAAAATTAAAACTTTAACTAAATTTCTAAGAAAAAAAAAAAATAAAATAAAAACCATTTTTAAAAACTACAAAGTCATATAATCCCTTTATAATCTAAAACAAAATTTAACAAAACAAAAAAAAAAAATAACTAAAAAAAAAAACAACAGTTATAAAATAAATAGAAAAAAACACACACACAAAATTTTAGAACAATGTTATTTGTTCTAAAATAATAATAATAATAACATTTAATATTAAAAATTAAAATCAAAAAAAAAAAAAAAACAAAAGAATAAAAAACCAAAGGAAACAAAATGATATGAAACGAAACAAAATAAAATGAAATGTTAATTATAATTAAATAAAGTTATCCATACAACTGGAACAAAAAAAAAAAAAAAAAAAACTCAAAAACAAAACTGTTTTTTTTTCTTAATTGTTTTATTTTTTTTGTTGCACCCTTTTTCTGTAATTTAAAATTCTTTTCATATATTCTAAATGGTCTTAAATGGAAATGATTAATTATATCTAAAAATCTTAGTTTTGAATAAATTGAAAAAAAAAAATTATATAAAATGAAAAAGCCTTCATTTGTCCCCCCGGTCTTTTGGAATTTAAAAATAAAATAAGTTTTAAAGGTCTTATGGACCTGTGATGATTTTAAAATATAAAATGTTGAGAACAACTTTAGAAATATAACCTTAACGTTTTGTTGAATGTAATTTAAATCAATCTCTAAGTTTATCCGTATCTAATATCGTTCAACAGCTAAGTTTATATATCTATCTGTTTAAATACCATGTAATTGATGAAATTTGTCTAGAAATGTCGATGTCAAGAATTTACGATTATTACATACAATCAGCCGAATTTATAAAAATCTAAATACATAAGCCTAAGTTATGAAAAACTTATTTTTTCGACTTACTTGTTTTGTATAAAAATAGCAATATTGGTTATTTATACAATTAGCCTAAATGTATGCAAATTAAAAAAAATAAATAGAAAAATTTAAAAAGAGGAGTATTTTGTTGTCGAGTGCTTAAGCACATGACTTATTACACAGAAGATGCATCTTCAAATCCTGAAATTTTTTTTTTAACAAATCCCCCTTATAACCAAATATAGTGTAAATATATACTACTAGAAAAAACCCGGCCTGCGCCAGTTTAGTAATTTGGAAAAAATATTGGCTAATAATTCTGGTATCTCAGTAATCTAGAAATAATATTGGTTTTTTGTCACTAACTTTTAAATGAAATAAAAAGCATTATGTTTCGATTCTATTGTATATTTTATTTATCTTAAAAACGTTTTTTGAGAACTATGTTCCTTTCATCAGTAAGAATACTAAACTTTTTACAATAAGAATAAATTTAAATAAACGTAAAATGCAGATAAGAGCACTAAGAAAATTAAAGAAAAATTAAAGTTTAGGGGCGGCAGTCCCTCCTCCTTTTAATTTAATTTTTTTTTCATAAAAATGTCTAAATTCGTATAAAATTCACTATTTTTTAAGAGAAATGTCAAAATTGAATACTTTTGCATGGAAACCTGTATGCGAGGACATACTTACTTACGTATTGATTTTAGAGTTGAATTCAAAATCAGGGTTTCAATAATTTTGTAGCGAGGCTTTCAAAATTAATTATTCTTCATATGGAAATGTGAAAATTTAATTTTTTTTTTGAATGATATATGTGTGGGCATACTGTAAGTATTCATTGCTGGATACAAAATCAGAGTATTTCCCTTTTCCGGAATATTTATATTCATATATGTATGTCTATGCGAGATTTTGAAATTTCGGGATTTTGTTTTGGGGATTTTGAATTTGAGATTTAGTTATTTTTTCGAGATTACGTACCCAACCCTATAAATTTTTAATTTTTTTTTTGTTTTTTGTTATGTTATGAAAAATGAAAAATATTGTTAACATTTACGGCTTGTATATAATAGATATATTAGGTATATTAGGTATATTAGGTATATATTAGGTAAGAAAAATAGGTAATATTACTATATACATAAATTAATAAGGGAACCTAGGTGATCTAGTGGTTAAGCAAGTGGTTTATTAACCGACAAAGTACGGGTTCACATAGCACAGGCTGCATTTATTTATTTGTTACCTAATATAATGTATGATATAAAATATGTAATATAAAACAAATAAATAATATTAGTGTTTATGTCCTTACAATTGATGATGGCTTAGTAATATCACATTATACCTTATGTAATATAAGTAAATAAATAAATGAATTAAATATATTCAGTATTAATACGTTTTTGCAGAGAGCTTTAATGATACTATTAAAATAAGTTACTATTATTATTATTATTATTATTATTTTTAAATAAATAAATAAATAAAAAAAACAAATAATACAATTTTATAAAAAAAAGTATAGTTTTATAGTTTGGATCAAAATAAAATATAAAAATTAACTAGAATTTTATTTTAAAATTTTTGTTTTTCAAAGTAGGTTATGAATCAAATTAAAATTTATGTACAGTGTGTACAGTCTTCATCTTGATCTGTTCATCTTTCAAAATTTAACCGCAACTTGTATGGGGAACTATTTTGGAGTAAGAAGCCGATTAATAAAATGGTTTTTTCAGATTACTTATGTTTTTTATCCGGTTCTTTAACCTATTCGTGGACAGTCACGTAGGATGTTAATGAATAATAAATATTAGTTTAATCCTCTTAACTATAATTAAAACTTTAATGTGCTAATAAAATAATAATTAAACAGATTCAGATCTAAGAATCAATTACTGTTTTGAAATTATAAATTTCATATTTAAAGGAAATAATTCAAATAAACAAATTGAAATTATTTTATAACTTATATTAAATTTTGTTATCAAAAGACCCTACAGAAGCATAGTCATAGCCATTTACAAAAGCTGACATTAGGCAATCATTTAAATTACTGAGATGAAATGACTTGAAACTATTGAACAAAATATACTTTTATATACATACATTTTAAAATATTTGTCTTTTGGACATATCAAATTTTTTTTTTTTCATTTTTCACAGATTTCAAATGAAACCTTACTAATTGTTTCAAATTTTTCTTTTTTCTGCGAGGGTTGGTGGGAAATTTCGAAACTCACCCAGAAGAAATGTACGTGATTCTTCCGGATAGTGTTGGACTTTAACCAACCAAAATCACCCGTTCCGTAAAACAAAGTTGAGGTTGGGACCTTTGATACAAATAGTTTGGTTTTCGGAATGGGGAATTTAGTTTAATTTTAATGTTGTTTAATGTACCTTTATTTTGAAGGCTTCTATTATAGCAATTAATGCTTTTGACAAAGAGTGGAATTGTTCACCATCACTTTTCATTGAAAAAAATATACTGTACTTCAATTCAAATGTTCTCTTATTTGAACAATCGTTTTTAAATTTAATTTTATATGCTGATTTTATATTTTTTTGCTAAAGGTTTAGTGAAGCAGTAGATAGGGCGCTAATATCTCATTTAGAAGGTTAATAAAAATATGCAAGTAAGCATTCTTTGTAAATTTTAAAAATTTTCATATTATAAATAAAGGATAGGGATATGAATAAGTTGTCCTATATGCTATAGTAGCTGAGTGTAATAAATTTTGAAATAAATTTTGTATTTAAAATTCGATACATATGTGATAAAGAAGGACTTTTTCTAATACTGACTATAAAAAGGGATTTTAGGTTACTAGTTCAAAGTTGAAATTTAAGTAGAAATGTTAAAATAAATAGTTATTAAAAGAATTCCCAATGCAAAAGTGAAAAACCTTAAACCAGCTAGAGATGAACAATAGTAAAGAAAATCGAAAAATTACAAAAGCTTGATTAAAAATAAAGTCGTTAACAGAAAATAGAATAAAATACAGAAGCTTTGTGCTAGCGCAAAACTTTCTAAGAAAATAATTGGTGGAATGGAAGAAAACTGTATAATAAATAACAAATCATGAAGAATATTAATCTTAAATTAATGTTAATATTATCTATACACGTACCGGTAAGGGTATAATAATGTTGCCATTACTTTGGTGATTCTGTAAAAGAGACTAAATAGAAATAAATAAAAATATTCTATATTCTGAATTCTGAATTCCTTTAGCTATTTGCGTCCGTACGTTCATAATATGTCATTATGTAATTTCATTATTGAAATTGTATAAATTCGACGGGTAGATCTCAGTAACTGCCACATCATTTCTTTTTTATGTGATTAACCCACTCTCTAATTAAGCTGGGTAGCTCAAATATCAACCAACGATATTTGTAAAATTTAGTTAATCAAATTTTACAGATTCGTATAGTTGTTATACAACTCCGAAATTTCCATAAATATATCTCTGTCTTAAAGTTGACACACTAAAGTATACTCTTCTGCTCGTTTTATACTGGACAAAATTAAATAAAAAAAAAAAGATTTTAACTTAATGTGAAAAGTTATTATTGAATTGTTTTGATAATAATTAAGAATCATATTTAATTTTTAAATTTTTATTTTATGTAGATAATATATAATATTTAAAACCTTCTTAATTTTTAGATTTTTGTAAAATAAAGAAAGTAATAATTAAAACAGATCAAAAGCGCAAAATTTTTGCCATGATAAGGCACAGTTGAAAACTTAGTATAGCTCGGGAAATAATTAGTTTAAAAAATTTTAAGGGATCATTTTTATAGGATATGTACAAGTTCAAGAAAATCGTTTAACATTCAGTTAGATATAATTTTGATTATCTAAAATTATCACTATTCTAAATTATAATTTAATAAAAAATTGTTACATTTTTGTAATTATTTTGTTTACCTGTAAAAATAAATGGCTTTCTAATAATTTCTTAGAAATACTTAAGAATTGACATTTTTGTTTTATTGACTTTCGTTGAAATGTTTTGTATTAAAATGATTTAGGTACATGACACTGATTATATTTTGGTGGCCTCAAACAGACAAAGAAACGACGAAAAATCCAAGTTGCAACTACTTTTACAAACTTTTAAACATTCACAAAACTGCATCCCACTACCCAAGAACAATATCCTGAAGAGAAATAGCAATATATACTAGTTTCAAGATCGGACACAACAAGATTTTCCATCAACACTTTAAAAAGAAAAATGCCAACACCAGATACAAGTCCACATAAATTTCCCCATATATTATACAACTCAATAAACTCCTGGAACCGGAGTTTTAGTTAACTGGTGAAATCTACTTAAAGCTGAAAGCATAAGAAACTTCAACAAACTTATAAAGCTTATAAAATTGGAATAACAATGGCAAACCAATAAAATCTAACCGAACGTAATAACAGAATCCTATTAAAAATATAAACATAACCGAAGGCCTCATTGCTAGGCGCTATTGTAATAAATTTAACTTAGCTAATTACTTAGTTACTAACTAATTACTTAGTCAAATAAAATAATAATAAGAAGGAGTAATATAAGTAATATAAGATATCTTTCACTGTAACATTCTGTATTAAAACCATTCAGCTGCAATAGACTGAATATACCTTTGTGGCTTTAAATAGTTTGTTGACCGAAATATGACCTGTTTGTTATGAACTGTTTTTTAATTATATATAAAATCGCTTTGAAAATTTTCTAACAAATGTTATTATGCCATAAAGAAAGCTTAACTATTTGGAAAATCTAAGAAAAAAAAAAAAAGAAAGAAAAATAATCTCTTAAGTTGGATTATAAAAAAAAAAATCAAAAAACAAAAAAATTGTCATCTTCTCATAGTTATTTTTCTAATCTACCTTTAATTTACAAGTTATGGTTTTGTTAGAGGTTATAGAAAAAATAAAAATAATCTAACAATTGAATTATCCATTGTTATGATTAAGTGATATGGCAAGAATGCTTTTATGTGGCCTTTCAATTAAGAACAAAACAATTTCAAAAAAAAACAAAAAACGTAATGACAATGGGAGCATTAAGTTTTTCTTCATCTTTTGACTTGATCGTTAAGATTGCAGCCTATTTATTATATAAGAGTTTTTATTTTTATGTTTTTTTTTAACACTACTCTACAACCACTACCATTTAAGAGTATAATAAATCATTAATGGTACCATATTTATTTCACTTCAATTTAATGTCTACTACAGCTTTTCTTTATAGTTGTTTTTAGTTTTTTTTTTTTTTTTGTGTGAATTTTTGTTGTATTACTGAAGAGCTCTTTAACTAAATTGTGGAGATTATGGTGTGGTGATTTCGTTTTTTTTTTACTACTTGCAAAATATTTACAAAACACAAACACAATATTATTCAAAAAAAAAAAAAAAAAAAAAAAAATAGAAGAATAAAAAATTTAGGGAAAATATGTATAAGAGAAAATGAACAAACTAAAAAACAAAAATGATTTCGATATAGAAAATTCAATTATTTTTGAATACAGTATGATCGAAAGGAGCTAATGAATTGGAAAATTTGATAAAAATGTGGAAAATGTTTTGTAAAATATTTTAAATATCATTGAAATAAATTAATAATTCATGATTTTTTGGTTTTTTTGTTTTTTTTTTTTAATTTTTCTTTATTTACAAATATGTATTTTTATTTTTTCTTTAACAATAAAAAAAACATTTCACAGCTTTTGATTAAACTATAAATTTTTGTATTGTTTATTTTTGAATTTTTCTAATTTCTATTAGATTGAGTTTTATGAATTTTTGTGTTTGTGACATAGTCAGTCAGTTATATTTCGATTTAATAATAAATACGTTATTTTATATGGTACGCAATATTAATTGTCTAATTTTACTTATATAATTTTAGCCTTTTTATTTAGTCCCACTCATTATGGAGCTACAGTAAGAGTAGGTCGATTTATTGAAAAACAAAAAAAAAAAAAATGTTGAATAAAAAATGTTAATTACCAAAAATGGACGTCGAATTTCAATGTTGAAAAAAAATTTTTCGACATTTTTTTTAAAGTAATATATTTTAGAGCTAGTTACACAAATCGGTTTTCATCATTCACGAAATACCTATGTACCTAAAAAATATAAGAGTTTCAATAATATGTTTAGCAGGAGTTTGAGGCAACAACCTCCACTGTTATAAGTGCTTTGCTGTTGAAATGTATATATGTATAGTAAAAATAATTAGAAGGAGATTAAGAGTTGGATTCAAAATAACCCAATCAAAATATTACAGGGTATTACCTTTTTACCCAGAATATTTATATAAGTGCAAATGCAGAATTCTGAATTAGGGGGGAATTGTAGAGTTGGATTCAAAATAAAGGTATTCTTTTCTCCAGGAAATGTATGTATATATATGTAGATGAAAGATCCTCAATTAGAAGAGATTTTATAGTTGGACACAAAATCAAGGTTATTCGCCTGTTATAGAATATTTATATATATATGTGTATGTCAGATTGTGCATTACAAAGATTTTAGAGTTGGATTAAAAATCAGGGCTATACGCGTTTTCCAGAATATTTATATATATATGTATATGTGACATTGTGTATTAGGAGGGATAAATAAAATTTAAAACAAAATTAAATCTACATACGAGCGTGTTTTTATTTCAGCATTTTTTTTTCGACAAAATGTCCGGTTTCCAGTTACAGTCCCTCAAACTTTGAAAGATGCCCTATTTTTAAATGTGTATATATCTTTGGTTTTCTTAACATTTTTTCAATCGAATCCAAAACGGCAGGAAAATCGACAGAACACTAATAGATAGTCAATATCAAAATTCTACAAATTTTTGTAACTTAGTTTCTAAATTTACTAATATGTTAAGACAAAATTTTGCAAGATTTTCTTTCCTTTAGGTTTGATTAAATTGCATTTTGAGAAAAGAAAAGTCTTTTTAGAATAAGCATAAATTAGCTCAGAACATATTTTTTGTACCAATTCTTCCTTAAAATTAAAGAAAATATTGAAGTAATAAAAATCTATTAATTTCTAATGATTCTATCTTTTAGGTAAAATTCTAAGACAAATTTTGGTGCATGTCATAATATTCGTTTTTATTGTCTTTTGAAAAATATATTTCAATATTTTCTCTATTCTATTTTTTTTGTTTCCGGGTTGTCCCTAGTTCGAAAAATATGGTAAATAAATTTTGATCCCGTTTAAATAATAAATTATGTAATTAAACAGACCAAATGTTTTTTAATAAATTTTTTATAAACTATTTGTTTTATGTCCAAAAGGTTTTTTAAAACCTTATAATATTCTTCAAAAGAGTTCTTCAAATTAGTTCAAATATTTTCAAAAAGATGTCGCTAAAATGTATTTAAACCAATATATAAAGAGGTTCATACATTATCAAATAATTTTGTCAACTATTTAAATTGTTTCAAAATTTCTTCAGCGTAATTTCTTCAATGTAAAAAAACACTTCTTTAACTCATAGTATAACGTAGAGGCATAATTTAGTATTATAAGGTAATTATTTTGCTCTAAATAAAGATATAAATAATTTTTTCTTATAAAATAAATATGTGTGTGTTCAATTCAGTATGATTTTATAAAAAAAATTAAATAAGTTTTTGCGGAATTATACTTGGTCTGATAAAAGTAACGATAAATAATTAAATAGTTTCATTTTATGAAAAGAATATATTTTGCTTTAAAAATTGGGAATTCCTTTAATTTTAAAATATTTATTCGCTTTATTATTTATTTTTTTCTTTGTTTAAATCATTTTTATTTATTCTCTTCACGTTTTTATTTGATGGTTACATATATATTTTAATCATAGATATACACCTGATATTTTATACCAGTACATATTTTAAATTAATTTAATTTTTCAGTAAATATTATACTATTCATATAATTAAATGCGAGATAAATAAACGTGAGAAGAGAATTTTTATATGCATTTATGGATATCTAATTCGAAGCGTCTAACAACAATATTTTAAGTTAGTCCAACAATATTGGAGATATATCAAAATATAAAGAAACCTATTTCAGTTAAAACAAACAATGTTACGATCGAAAATGTAGTGCCAAATACTCGTACCTTGTCATGATTTAGAATGTTAGACCAAGATGGACGTAATATAACGAGAGTCAAAAATAAGGAACTAAATTAGCCTCTTTAGCTATGTATCCTATATGAATGAATGATTTACAAATTGATAAAAATTGACAAAAATTGAAAAAAATTTTATTGCAATATTGACAGTTTTATGGTAGATTTTTATTAAAAAGCATTAATTAACATTAAATTAGCTGATATGTTTAAGCTGAATATTTAAACTGACAGAATTCTATTTTTTAAAACTGTACATTTTAGTTAAATATTATAAAAAAACTAAAACATAGTCTTATTTGAATAGATAAAATCTGCCTATGCCGATTAAAGCGTTACCTTCTATACTATTGAATTTCGTAGTATGCGTAGGTACTGTCTATTACATTTTATAAAGTGAATTATTTTATATTTCTATTTATTTGGCC
Organism: Poecilobothrus nobilitatus; assembly: GCA_947095535.1. Taxonomy (NCBI): domain Eukaryota; kingdom Metazoa; phylum Arthropoda; class Insecta; order Diptera; family Dolichopodidae; genus Poecilobothrus; species Poecilobothrus nobilitatus. Next base: position 247,162,717 of record OX352773.1, on the reverse strand, counting down.
TTAGCTGTAAACATATTATATATTTTATATTATATAAGTTGATAAATTGATTTATACATTTCCTAATTTACATGAGTGAATTTTTCAAAAATATAATCAGTATTAAGCATTCTTATTAAAATAATTTGTGAAATTTTAATGTACAGGTGGAATTTAAAACTTTCTGAAAAGAGGAATAAAAATTAAATTAAGAATGTTGTTCCTTTGGATTTTTAAATGGCCATGAAACCCCTAACTGCTAATGCAGTATATTTTGAACTGGGAGTGAAACTGTAAGGTAAAAATTAATTCGCCTATTATTATTATTACTATTTTACTATCAGTGACGAAGCCTTCAACTGTTATAACATGCAATAGTATTTATAAAATATTCCTTTCGCATGAGCTAATAATTGAAGGCAGCGCAGCTCAACTGTCAGTATTGTTATTATTTAATTTTAGTATTAATTATTATTATTTGCTACAGAGTTAAGGCCATCAGTAACCTATTAATAGTATATGGAACCTTAGATAGTAGTATATAACACCTTACTTTCATAGTAAGGTATTAGATTCCAAGTCTACAACTAATCTATACTGACACTAAATGATCTGAATTATAATGTTTAAGAATTAAAATACTGCACAATAATTTTAATAAAAAGTTTTAATGTAATTAAGGGAAACTTTCAATATCTATGTTTTAACAATGTTTTGAATATTTTTAGCTAATTTAAAAGCTAATATAAAACTGTTTTTTTTTTGAAAATATCTCATAATTTTTGATTCTAAGTGGATTGAAAATTGTTTTTGTATCTCTTTCCTATAGTAAGCCAAGAATCTTTAATGGATAAATGATTTTATGAATATCTTTAGAGATTCAAAATTCTTTATATGTATTTAATATTTTCAAATTTTTTGATAACACTCCTTCCAAACTATGCCAATTGTAACTGTTCATAATAAATTTTTAAATCTACAAGATTTATTTATATTTTAATGACTAAAAATTACAATGGTTGCATATAATAAAGTATAGCTTCAAAATATTTAAAATATTTAAAAAAAAAAATTTTTATTTTTTTGCAAGAAATATTAAAGAATTTTAATTTAAGAATTAGTAAAATATCTACTATTTATAAATACATTTTTTAGAACTAGAATACACGCCATTATTGAATAAAAGAAAATAATTTCTTTATTTTTCGACATTACAAAAAAAAAAAAAAAATAGAAGCATTATAAAATTTGTAAATAGAAAATGGATCAACAATAAATTATTTTGTCGTATATTGTATTTTAGAAAATATTAATGTTGTATATCAATAGGAAAATTTGTATGTTAAAGAAAATAGAAGTTTTTTGTATTTTGTATAAAAAAAAAAAAAAACAAAAAACTTTAGAACTATCATATATGTAGTAAAAACGACAGGATACAAGAAGTTCTTTTGTATATATAATAAAGCTCGTATTTATTCTATTGTTAAATACGGAAGGAATTCTTTAAATTACATAAGTATAGTAAATATTTTATTTTTCTGGAAATTATTGATTTTGTTATTATTATTTATATTATATATTTTATTTTTTTAAATAAAAAAAATTTCAATGCTTTAAATGGATAAAAAAAGGAAAAAATATTAAAAAAGAAAATATCTAAAATTAGCAAAAAGGTACACTGTATGTTAAAGAAAAGAATTTTTTTTTTTTTTTTATTATCATAATAACAATGAGAATCCGTTTGCATTCATTTCAAATATTTTATAAATATACCTATATTACATAGATGCTTTATTTCATTTTTAACAGGATAATATGATTTACAATGCGATTTTTTTTTTTTATTATCCTTTATAATTTTTGAAGAAATTATTATAAGCTTTATTGTAAAGTTTTTATTTTTGAGACTTCATTAAACACCAGTATATGTTATTATTTAACACTTTTAATGCTTTTATATGCTTTTTAAAAATTTTGTGTTAAGATTACTGAAGGCGCCTCGGTTAAAATACGCTGTAAATACCAGGAAAGTGTGGATTTGAAACCCACATACATCGTAAGAGTTATTCCCTCTTACGACATTTACATCTACGCCTGACTAACAAAAACAAAAAAAAAAATAACTGACTTAGTGTAAGGTTCGTTTTGGATTGGTATATTTTCATTGTTTAATGTTTTAATGTTCTTGTTTTGGACTATGACAGTCTTTGACTACAGTGAGTTTTTAATAAATTTACGAATAATTGTGAAGAGCTTTTTACTTTTACAGGATCCTTGCTTATTTCTAATTAAATTCAGAAGTGATTCTATATTTGTATTAATATGGAAAATAATACAATTGTAAGGAATACAATAAAACGGATTAATAATATAAGTTAACGTTTAAACAACAAAAACAGCAGTAATAAAATAACAATTCCATGAATAAAAAATTTAGAAAAAAAATTGAAAATACATAACCTATGATTTTATGATATTATAACAAATACACCATGTTGTGCAGAAAATGTCTAGCCATATTTCATAATTTATTTCTATTTCATTATTTTTACTGTACAATTCGGGTTTAACCTGTTTTTCTTTAATATTTTAGTCTAAACAAAAAGTAATCAGAAATAATTTTTTTATGTGATTGATAAGGTTATATAAAAGTGATGTTGGTCCCAATTTTGTCTTATTTAGTATAAAATTATCTAATATAACATTAAAAGGCACTTATTTTTCGTACTTTTAAATACGAACAGGTAATTCGAATCATACGATTGGAATGTACATAGAAAAATATGATTATTATGCAAAGCTATGTTTTTATATTGTTCCGATTACGGATCAATAAAAGAACAATTAGGGAAATTGTTTTTGGTATATTTGTAAACATAATATATACCCTCGAAGAAAATTAATGAGCCGTATTTTGTGGCGCGCAGGCGAACCGCTTTTCTTATAAAATAACTATACATAAACGAACTGCTTTTATGGTGTAAGAGCGAACCACCTTACCGGCTTAAAAACGGAACGTCTTAGAGGCTTAAAAACGGAACGTCTTAGCGACTTAAAAACGGAACATCTTAGCGGAATAAAAGCGAAACGAAATGACATCACTTTTATTGTCTTGTATATAAGTTGTCATCGTCGACATATTTGTTTTTAATTTTATTTACTTTATTAAATTGGATTGAATTCCTTTTATTTATTATTTTGTGTTTTAGTTTAAGTCTGAAATTTTAAGTTTGAAAATTTTTAAAATGGCTGTAAAAAAGTAGTAGTCACAATTATGTAAATAATCAATATACATAATTAATATTTGTGATAAATTTTATATGTAATTGTTTCCGAAAAAATAAATATGTTTTCATAAATGTTTTGGTTTTTTACTTTTAAATTTTCATTTGAACTTTAAATACATCTTGAAATTTATTAAAGGCGTCACGAAAACATTTCGTTCAGGCGTCACAAATACGTTTCCCTTGGGGCTTCCGTTTTTCATTTCAAAATTCTTATTTTAAACTGTACGATTTAATTACTATTTTATTATTTTTTTTAATACTAAATTTTAAATATACAACAATTAAAAATTTTCAAATCTTGTTTTGATTTTTTTTTTAAAGTTTTTGACTGTCAAATATTCTTTTGAAACCTGTTAAAAATGAAATCTGTCTGTATAGAGATCTTAAAAAAAGGATGGATCAATGGTTGGTATAAAAACTCATAATACCTTCTTATAATTATGTTTAGTATTTTTACAAAGTATTTTAATTAGAGATTGGTATAACCAATTTCCTAATGGCACAAAATGAAGATTTTTTTTTCTCTAGAAGAAAATAAGATAATAAATTTGATGAAAAACAGTTTTATGACGTTTAAAGCACTAAATTCGAGAACAAGTTGTTCTAAAAAGTAAAAATGAATAATACTATAATAAATTTTTAGTTTAAAAATAAATCCTATCTAGTAGTTCTGGTGTTGTGGAATCGAATGTTTGAAGATGGAGATGTTCGGCCTTTCAAAGTTGAATATGACAGTTATTAAATTGCTGGTTCTTATTCTTGAGTGTTAATTTCTAGTAGAGGCAAAAGCGTAATAAGTACTGTGTACGGAAATACATTTTTCATCGCGATTTTGTTACATTGACATACAACATTTAACTATATGGTACACAATAAATTAATAGATATTTATCATCAAAAGCAAATTAAAAAAAAAACACATAAATATATATTAAACATACACTTTAAACATAATATAATATTTATTTGTTTCACTTTTTGAGAATCGGCCTAAAGTTTTTTTTAAGTTTTAATTTAATTTGCTTATATCTGAAAATCTACTAACTAATTAATGTGTTTGATACATCGTTAGAAAGCTTCGGACTTCACCTTCTCAAATAGTGTCTCTCCATATAAAAAACTTTAGATCCCATTTGTGCCCCTACAGAACAATTTTTTGTTCATTTTGGTCCTCAAAATATATTCCTTGAAAAATTATTTTGTTAGATGACGAAGAGTGCAATATAATGTACTTTTTTTGACATTTAGTATATGCAGAATGGCTATTAGTCAACTTGTATCTTTATTTTTATATCGCTATGATAATTATATTGAAAACTTAGTTTTTTCATATATACTTTGTAATTAAATTGCTCAATAGATTGTCTAGTCATCAAGAAGAGAAGATGTTCTAAAGTAATCAATGGTTAAGATGGTTTTTATCCGTATAGCTAAAATTTGTTTATAAAAAAGTTCGGAAAACAAAAAAAAAACTATTTTAGATTATTTTAGAGCAATTGTCATAAATCCTCCTTCTTAATTCTTTTTTTTTTTAATAAATATTTAACTTAATTTCAACTAATACAGATTTGTTGTAAAAATAAAAAAAAAAATTGTATTATGCGAAAATAACAAACCAGATGTCATGTAATATTTTCGCGTTTGTGTTTTGTTTAAATCAAGTTTTCTTTTATGTTTTTTTTTTTTTTTTGATAAGAGGAGGAAGAGGATAAGCTTTGTTTGTTTTTGGAAGGACATAACTCAGAAATTAATCAAGAAAAAAATTTTATATTTTATTTATTTTATATTGTGTGTATGTATTTTTTTTGTTTTTTTTTTTACTAAACGGAAATAAAAACAACAAAAAGAAAATATAAAACATCAGTTACTGGTCGTGGAATTGGATAAAGATTAATAGCTTTCATATAACTCAAGGACATATTAACAACAGTATATATTCCTCAAGGATATTTTTTTATTTTATTATTTTATCTGAATAAATATATGTATGTTTCTAGGTTGTTTTTAAAATTGACTAAATTTTTTTTTTGTCGCAAATTATGTTTTTTTTTTTTAACATAAAGTTAGGCGTTTTATTAAATAACTACGAAATAACTTCAGAAATGATATGTATGATAAACAATATAAAATAGAATATAAAATCAATTGGTGTTTGGTTCTTGATATTATGGTACTCCCCTTGCTTTAATATTATTTTTTCTAAAGAAAAGTAATATTGGGGCATCGGTGGCCTATTGGGTAAGAGCGTAAAAATTACGCTGTAAACACCGAGGAAGTGTGGGTTCGAATCCCACACACGCCGTAAGAGTTATTCCCCCTTACGACATTTACAGCCCCGCCTGAACAGGAAAGGCTGTGTAATTTCCCGTCCACATTTATGTAGCAGAGAAATGCATTAACCAAAAAAAAAAAAAAATAATATAAAAACTGAAATTGACATCGCTTTAAATTTACATAATTTTATAATTTTTCAAACCCGTTGTTATTTAATTTTTCGATTTACAGACTAATTTTATAATGTAAAAATTAAATAAATCCGCAAATATTTAAATTAAATAAAATGGCATGACATAAAATAAATTAACTTTCGCATAAATAAAATATAAGATGAACTATGCGGAATTATTTTATTTCCAGCTCGCTTGCGGGGTTTTAGATTGTGGAATTATTTCAGGTAGCCCAAATTTAAGACAAGGACAATATTTTATAAACAAAAATTTTGTTTATTAACTAAATTGGAGATTCTATTTTAAGAACTAGATAAATACAAAATAGTCAATCAAAAGTAAACAAAATTTAAGTTATTTTTTTAAATTGTGTCACGTTAAAAAAAGAAAACAATTATGGTAGTGGAGGGAAAATGTTAAATTTTTAGGTTACTTAACAATAAAATAAAAATTCAGTTTTTCATATTGTTTATTTAAAAAATAAGGGAATTGTTAATAGGTAATGGTTGATTTGATTTGAAATTTTTTGGAATATATGTAATTTAAAATATTTATTTATTTTACATAATATTTTCAAGCAAAGTCATTTAAAAAAATCTGTCAAAAAATTAATCATAAAAATTGTGTGATATTTTATTGACAGTTTCAAGCTACATCAATGATGAGACATACACCTAATGTAATTAATCGATTATATGTAAGTTACTTGCCAAACTAATTTAATAAACTACGAATTTTGACGTCCGCAATAAGAGTTTTCATAACACTTCCAATTTTTAAGCAGATTTTAGAACTGAAAGAAAAAAAATCTATAAAAAACCGAAATCCTCAATGTAATAAAGATAAATTGTTGTAATAAACGCCCCCATTGTTATAATAAACAATCATTTTTGATTTTAATCCAGCTATTAAAAAAATCTCGTTTGGTTTCAAGTCCTACCTTATTAATTTAGATTTCCATCTAATACTTGATATTTGTTTTTCATCAAGTTTCATCAGGTTCTTAATTTTAACTCAGGACTTTTCTACTTTCAGTGAAGACATTTTTATTTCAAATGAAGAACCTTTACTTCAGTAATTTATGTTATATATATATATATGTATATAAATATATGTATATACAGGGTGTGCCGCGTTAACTTTTACAAAGAGCAGGATGTGATGGAAAGCATTACAATGAACAAAAAATTCTATGGGAGGAGGCAGTCTATCTCGAACCCCTAAGGAGTTATGAGGCTTTAAAGACTTATAACTTTTAAAATATGTTACTTTTGAATTATATCTACAGAATTAGAACTATTTAAGATATTGGAGAATATAAAAAGGGAATTTAAAGCTTATTAAATTATCTTTATAGCCCACTATCACTTTAGTTTGTAGGCTTTTTAGTTTTGAAGTAAGCACGACTTAATAGTAAAATTTATGATTTTTTTTTAAGAAAAAAATGGGTTAAACATTCATAAAACAAAAATTTTCGCTATTAACTACTAGATTTTAAAATTCTAAATTATTTCTGTAATTATCCACTGCATTTTAAGCCTATAACAGGTCATGAAATCCGAAAACTAAAAAATTATGATAAAAAATAGGAGTTCGAGATAGACCTACTCCTCATACATAATTTATTATTCGTTGTGATGCTCCACATCACATCCTGCTCTATGTAAAAGTTAACGTGAGACACCCTGTATTTTTAATTTATCTAATATATATTTGGACCTGACCTGTTTATGTATATGCATTGTATGTTATATGTATTTATTTACACTAACTTTTATTATAAATGTCTTCACTTAAAATATATTTATTTAAAGTAAAATTTTTTTCATTTTAAGGAAAAAATTGTCACTTAAAGTAAAAATGTCTTCATTGAAGGTAAACTGCCTTCCGTTAAAGTAAAAAGGTATATACAAATTAGGTCACCGCTCGATATATATATTTTTTTTAGTGCATTTCCCGGCCACGTAAATGTATAAAGAAATTACACAGCCTTTGCTTTTCAGACGTGACTGTAAATGCCGTAAGCGGGAAATATTTTTAGTGTTGGATTCGAACTCACACTCCCTCGGTTTGTTGATATTGAAAAAAATTTTGAAAAATAAATTTTTAGAGGTGAAATCTAGAAAACAAAAACCTTTTTGAAACAAATTTGATATATTATAACAGCATTTTTCAAATTATGGTTTTTATGCATATAAAGGTTCATTGACAGATATACGATTCACAGAAATATTTCCAAAAATTATTCAAGACGTTAAGAAAAAAAAATCTTGAAAATATCAAAACGTAAATTGAATATCTTTTGAATTTTTTTGAAAGTTGAATTTTTAAATATTTATCTTTACAATATTATAAAGTAGCCAAAGAACAGCAAAAGCCATATTTTTATTTTTTATTGCAAACTTCAGCTTTAAATTATTTGACAGATATATGGTCAAAGTTTTCAGATAAATGACAAAATGATTTGACAGATGACAAACGTTTTTAAGTTATTGTATTTTTATATATAAAATATCATTGACAGGCATACGATTCACAGAAATGTTTTCAAAAATGGTATTTTCGTAGTTAGGGCATTGTGTTTCGTAGCTAGGGCAATCGTCAAATGAGTCTTGAATATCCGTTCAGTTATAACATTTTTGAATTTTAATAGTATCAGTGTTAAAATTAAAATGATTTATTGAAAGTATTTTTTTATTTTTCATAATGATAGTTTTTTTTAACTCCTTTTATTCTTTATTTAATAAAATTATTAAAGATTTTTGAAATTATAAAACATTAACTTAGTAAACATGAAGAAAGTGACTTCCTCTTTTTTTATAAAATTAAAAAGAAATCACTTTAAAGTACAGAAATTTTATTATTTTGAATCATTGGCAATTAGCAGGCATTGCAATAAATTTCAACTGGGAAGTAAAAATAACTTTTAATAAAGGGCTATTATAACAATGATCATAAAATTTTAAATATGTACACATGTATCTTTATGTACTTATATATCTTTAAGGACAAAAACTGTGTTAAAAATTAAATTTGTACGCAATATATTAAAAAAAAAAGAATAGAATCTATAGAGCATAATTTAATTATTTTGTCAGACATAAAACAATTAGAATGAGTGGTGGGTGAATGTGATTATGAATACAACACTTGCCATAATTAACTTCTAAAATCTTAGAATTTTGAAACTTTAATTAATGGAAAGATGACCTAAAAACTGTGAAAAGTTTTTAATAAAAGATTTTTAAATTATATTTGGTAGTTTTTTATTTTCGGTATTAAAATATAAATCTTTTAATCTATTTCAGATTTAAAAAAGCACAGATCACCAAAGGGTGATCTTACTTAAACTTTACTCTGAAAATCTGTTTTTTTAGAATCTTACTTTCAAATAATTTTGTTTCCAAAAAGTGTTAAAAGATAAAAGCTAGGGTTTGACCGGCGATGAAAATAAAACAAAAAATGTTTTGCCGATTCGGTTGGCTATTAAGTTTGCTTATAAAAAAAAACGTTATCGTATAAGAGATTCAAGCAAAATTGAATCAATTGGTAAAACAATTTCAGAATGTTTATTAGAGATTTGATTTATAAAAGAGTACTTGTAGCAGCCATATGGTGTTCATCTTTTTTATTCAAGAAAAAAGTTAAATTTCTTTTTGTGTTTGTTAAAGTATTATTGAAATCGGGAACGAAGCTGACTATTACATTCTCTTTAATTAAATGGATATGCCCTATCTACGGTTACATATATTCGTTTTTTCTTATACACGTATGAACGTATGATTGTGACACCATAAAGGAGCTAGGCGAGTTAGATATAGATTCAAGTGTATGCATTGGCTCAGAATCAAATTCTGAGTCGATTAAGCCATGTACGTTCGTCCTTCCGCCAGTCCGGATGATAACTCAAAAAAATAAAGGATCTAGGAGTCCGATATTTTGTTTACGTCACTTCTGTAAAATTATTAGTTTAGCTATTTAAATTCAGCAACTCGGCCGGGGAGTTCGAGTAGGTATGGTAGTTACTAGGTACTTCTTTCATTATATGGAAATAACTAAGTGTCTATTAAGGCTGGATATCTGAAATTTCGTGAAAAGATGACGAAGTTTTAGGGCAATAACCTCTGTAAAATTTGATTGTGCTGATGCAACAGCTCCAGATAACTGTCATACAACTGCAAAATTAACATAAATGTATCTTGGTACTTAATATCGGTGATCTGAAGTTTTATGGAAACAGCATATATGTTACTTTAATACGGATATCCCAGAATAGACAGAGTCTATGCTACTGTACTCTTCCTTGTTTTTTTAAAGGAAAGCAAAAGGAAAGCAAAAGGACGAAATATTTTAATTGCTTTTAAAAATGCATTATGAACGATTTAAAATGTTCAGAATAAATTGCATACTATTTATAGGAGATTAAAATATAATAAATAAAAAGTTTTAAAGATAAATTTTTTTTTTATATATTATATAAATAAAAAAAACTGAGAATAGCATTACAAGGCGGCAAACATTTTTTGTTTCTTTTAATGGAATTTTGTCTGAAATGCACTTTAAAACGTAACAATAAAAGTAAATAAAATATATATTCTGAGTATGAAATATCTATGAGTATCCTTATAACCTTAGTAGAATTGAAAGAAAAGGAATAACTAAAGGATGAAAAATCTAAATCAAAATTAGATTTATCCATGTAGTATTTCCTTAAGTTTTAAAGATATTTCTTTTGAAATTTTATTTTAACCTTTACATTCTTACAGTGATCAATGAAAAGAATTTTTTTTTTTAAACAAGAACATTGTTGGGTTAAATAGCATCAAAAAGTATTGTACAAAAATAAATACGTAAGTAATTAAAACTTCAGTTGGCAAAAAATTGCAATTCTTTTTAAAAAGTTTTTTCTTTAAAATTTCTAAGACATGTTCTTATCTTATATTATAGTAATATTTGTGTTTGATATTAATACATTTGACAGATGTCAAAGTTCAGATATCCTATAAATGAAAAAAAAAAAAAAAAAAAATTTACTTTGAGGCAATTCATATTTAAATCTTCTAGAAAGATTTATTTCTAAAATTACTAGTTTCTAACAAGTTTCAAGTTTGTTAAGCGTTTGGTATATACGGATAGGCAAAAATTTCCTAATAATTGTTTAATAAGGCTGAGACAAAAAAGATAAATAAAAGAAAGTGTTTTGAAAATATGTTAAAGACAATATTTAAAAAAAAAAATAAAGGTTGAGAATTTAAGAATCAATATAATATTTTGTTTTGTTTTTTATTCATGAAGGCTGAGTTAACGCGCCAGTAGTGCCTATACTCTAGATCAGTAGTGTAACTTTGAAACATAGAAGAACCTATTCGGCTAGAGGTGTTAAGTTTTTCTAGATTAATACAACAATGAGGCTACTCTGACGGGAGATATTTGAAAGCTTCTTAGATTCATGTCAGAAAGTTCACATAAATCTTGGAAAAAGAAACTACCGTTAAATTTCTTTTCCTTAACAGAAACAGGAAAAGTGTTAATCTCCGTCGCATTAATTCTTCAATATAATATTACGAGAAAATATATTTGAAGATGTATGATATATTTTTATATTTTTCCGTATATGGGTTAATTATTTTTTTTTTGCTGTTTTTTTTTCTTTTTTATTATTATTTTGTAAAATAAAACAATAGAATAACAGCATCAGAAAAATGTTGGCAAAATATTGTTGACATAAAAATTGTAAAGAATATATAAATTTTATATATGTTGTTATTATATTATACATAGTTATATTGCTATTTTATATAAGTAAAAATATTTTTGCTATAATTCTGTTGGCGATGGTGCGTTCACTTATGCATTACATGTTGTAGTATAATCTTTTCTAAGTTCTATACTGTCGTTCTATCAAATAACAGATTAGAAGGTGTTCAAAGGAATATAAAATATCTAAGATATAAGGGTTATTTAAAAAGTCATGATACTTGAATAAATTTTCTCAACAATAATAAAAAGTTTAAGCTTTCAAGTATCTGTTTTGTTTTTTTTTTTGTTTTTCCTACTACTCGTTAGTAGGGGTTTTTCTTTTTTTCAGCAAAGTTCCAATTAACACTTTGTCAATAAAGTTTTATTTTAGTCAGATTAAAAAAAAAAAAAAAATATATATACAAAAAGAAAAATAAAGCAAAATTCATTGTTAAAATTGTAAAAAATTCTAAATTGAATTTTTATTAAAAACTTTTTGTTTTTTGAATTTAAATTTTTTCTGTTTTAAAGCACAAAAAAATAAAAGAAGTGAATTATAATTAAAAAGTTTTTCTTTAAATATTTTCAAAATTTTCAATATATATAATATATAATAATATATATATTTCAATACATATATGGATTGAATATAATTTTTGTCAAAGCAAAAAAAAAAAAAGTTAAAACTAATATTTTTTGGCACATTTTATGTAAATTTTAGCATTATTTTTTTTTTTTCTTAAATTTCCATATTAGTTTTTTTTTATTTTTTTTATGATATTTTCTTGTTATTAAAAAAAACTCTCTAAGTTTTAAGATCCTTTGGGGTTTTAATAATGTTATTTGTGTGTAACTGCATATACATCTATGAAGATTAAACAGTAAAAACTTAAAAAAAAAAAAAAAAACAAAAAAAAAAACAAATAAAGAAAATTCAGATGCAATGATTCAAATAAATTTTGATTCTTCTAAGCTTTTTAAAACAAAAAATTTTTCGAAGGGATAAAATTTAAAATCATATTGTAAAGTTAAAAATTAGAATAACCTCTAGACAAAAATGACAAAAAAAAAAAAAAAAGAAAATTTTGTTTCTAGAAAAGTTTTTAAAGTTTTTGTAAAACTCAAAAGCATTTAAAACTCATTGTAATCCTTCAAAGGATTAAGTTTTTATTTGAAAATGTATGATGTTATATTATTTTTCAAACAATATTCTTTAAACTAAAAAACGTATGATTTAAATGTTTAATTTTTTGATTTATTTTTATGAAGGCTTAGTATAGCATTTATAATAATAAGTGCTAATATTCCTATAATATCACAAATAATTTTGAGTAATATACAGAAATGCAAAAACAATGTTAAGGAGCATATTAAAAAAAAAATGCAATCAAGTGATTTTTCTTTTAATTTAATTTTTATTTTGTTTTTAGAACTAGTAAAGTACTTTGGAATACAATAAAATAGCATTATAGAGCGAATAAGAATTATGAAATTTGAAGCTAAAAATTAAAATTCAATTACTCTAATAATTTTATTTGGGATAAAATTGTCAAAAAACATAATTTACTTTTGGATTTCTTCAAAAGAATTTAACTCGATTAACCATGTCAATAAAATATTATATGAAAAATTTGAACGCCACTTTAATTTCTATATCTCTGCAGTGAAACTTATCAAAAATTATCACAGTTACCGATCACAGTCTGATTCACTGGAGATATTTCATTACCAGTAACTGGAAACTTAGTATGGTGTCCCCCAAAGTTCCAACCGAAAGTTTTCATTCCGAAATTATTTTCAATTTTTATAAATGATCTATCCAATTAGTTAATTGAAGCATAAAATTATAATTGTAAATTATATGTTGTCAATGCTTAAATATTTATGAGGTGCAGCCTCACTTCTTACAGTTTTAATCGTGAGTCGCCAAAATGTACTATATTTATAATGAGTTTGATGCCATTTATTTTAGATTATGACTAACAACTTTAATTTAATCTAGATAAATCTCAAGCTCTTGTTATTTATTTAAAAATTGTATGAAGTAGCAGCCTTCCTCAGCTTAGAATAAATGTCAATGCTATTATATATGTTAAGTATACTAAGAACCTTAGGATTGTTTTTAATACTAAACTTAGATGGTCGAGAACATTAATTAAAAAATCGTCAAAAAAAGTACTGTATTCTATTATTTGTAGAGTATGGGAATTAGCTGACCTAATATGTTTTCATACGAAATGCAGATTAATAATATCACTTTGTTTTACAACATTTCTTCTACTGTGATTTAATTTACTTATCAATTAAAATGCTTATCTTAATGTAATATTTAAAGTATGGTTTGTTAAAAATTGCAGAATATAATGAGTGGTATCAAAATATTTACTAAATTGTATATTTAATTACGATCTGTATTCTAAATATTTTTAATTCTTGAAAAAATTACTTGACAAAGTTGTTTCTTTTGCTATATCCTACATATGAATAATTACAATCATTTCGGGCCATATAAGCACGATACGTTTATCTAATTTCAACTGAATTGCATCCCAATATCTCTCTTTTGAATGATGTTTAATATACTCAAACGTATAGTAAATTTTTAGGATCCTTTATCTTAAATATAAATATCTTAAGATTAAAAATATAATAATTATTTCTATGCTAACTGAACAAATTAATACTTTTAAATGAAGGTTTCTAATTAAAATTAGCAAATCTCACAAAGTTAAGCTAGGAAAAATTTTCAAATTTAACTTGATTTGTACTTTATTCTAAATTTGTTATTTAGTTAATATATGTATTTTGGGAATTTCATGAAAAATGAGCCAATGAAACCGAAAATGTAAAAATGAACTATATTGTATCTTATACGGTTCTTTAAGATTCTGATAATAAATAACGTGAGAATTAGTTCTTTATCTGCTTTCCTTCTTAAATTGTGTTTTTAAAATCATTTCAAACCTATTCTTGAGGCGGAAAAATGTCCGATTGTCCTGATGACTAACGTATTTTACTTTGTTGTAATTTTTACAAGTTGTAATAAACAGCCTATAATTAGAGTTTAGTTAATATTTTATCAATAGACATATATACAATTTAAATGTAAGATTTTCTGTTTTTATTACTGTAAAGGAATTTTGCAGAAAATGGTATAATATTGAAAATTATAAAACTAACAAAAGTGTTCGATCCCGATGACTAACAGCATTTTGTGAAAATATAAGTTATTTTTCCCGTTTAAGTTTTGTTGTTATTGAAACACCGAAATAATAGAGAAATATTGCTCTATAAAAGGGTTTTAAGTATGCAAAAATTTTCAGAATAGAGTTAATGATACCTAGGCTAAATTGATAAAAGAAAATTTTTAAATTTTTTTAAATGTCCCAATAATGATTAACATGGAATTCCCGATTTATTATCTAATATATCTATAAAATCTATAATTTTTAAATTAAGTTAATTTTGTTCTCAAATTCCCACACATTTGAAAATATATTCCCATTTTAACTCAAAATTAACTCAAAATTAAGTCACAAGCCTTTGAACTTTTGATTTTAGTATCGATTATTTATTAACTATTTACATCACCCTTGTTTTGTTTATTTATTATAGTGAAATGTCATTATATAAAAAAAAAAAAAATTAATAAAAATTTCACCGTATATTTATAAATTTATATATTATCAAGAGAAATATTTTAATTCCAAAATTACTAGAAAACTTTAAAAAACTTTTATTCTGTAACAAATGTCAAATAGATATGTACATATGTCAATTAAAATTAACCTCATTTTCCAAAAAAACAATTGTGAGCATTTGACATTTCACTTATTTTTATATTCGATTTCACATTTAATTTCGAAGAATGTGAACAACCTGTATTATAAATATTAAAAGATATTGAGGTAATGTATATTATAATTTATTAGATGAAATTGTAATTTGGATGTAAAGTAATATTCTGATTATTGATAGATTTAAAAGAGCAGTAAAAAAATTTAAATAGTTTTGTTACTTCAAACGGAGTTGTATAAAATGAAGTTAGTGCTTTTGCTTTTAAAAATATCAAGAAGTCAAGTAGAATTTTCCTGGGTTCAAAAATCCTAATCTTCAAATCAAATTTTAACGGAAAATTTCCTTGTGAAACATGGAATAAATATTTTCACTGTACTATGAGAATGTGTTGACCATAAACGATTAATAATAAGCTAATGTGTTAAGAAACAAAATTACGTATTTATTTGATGTAATAATCAATGCCTGGAATTTTTCTTTTTTTATTAATGAAGAGGTAATTTTTGAAAATGTTTCTAATATGCAATCAGTAATCATC
Source organism: Poecilobothrus nobilitatus (assembly GCA_947095535.1). Classification (NCBI taxonomy): domain Eukaryota; kingdom Metazoa; phylum Arthropoda; class Insecta; order Diptera; family Dolichopodidae; genus Poecilobothrus; species Poecilobothrus nobilitatus. The sequence continues at coordinate 247,146,929 of OX352773.1, read as the reverse complement.
AGATGAATTTTCAATTCAATAATAAATGCAAATATAATTTTCTTTCATCAATATTTAAATATAAAATAATTTATATAATTATAAATAAATAATATTGATTGCAAATAAATAAAACAACACTTACTTTAATACTAATATTTTCAAATATTGTCATTTGAAACTTTTGTTACGATGTCAATTACAATTATTTTCTACCGCATGAAATTTCTTTAGTTTTAAAAATGTCAATTAAAATTGTCCTTCTTATATCCTTCTTTTATAAAGTCAATATTGCAAAAATATTTTCTTTGATTTTCTAATTTTGAAAAAAACTTTTATTATATTTTTTTTTTTTGTTATTCATTGTCAATACAAAAAAAAAAAAAAGAAAAAAGAAATAACAGATGTAAATTGTAATAATGAAAATAATAAGTGATTTATATTACAGAGAAGAAATTTAATTATAATTATAAAATGGTATATAGTTGCTTTTTATAGAGAATCAAGAAACATTAAAATCAGAAAGGATCAAATACAACACTTTTAATTGCATCTGCTCTTTTAATATTTTCTTTTTCGAAACCATTTTCTATTATTATATTCTGTTTTATGTTGCATTATACCATGTAATTCGTTTATATTAAAAGGCTTTAATGAATCGAATTTTTTTTTTTTTCTCATCTTTACACCTTATAATTGGATTTTCATTTATAGTTTTAGTTGATTTAATGTAAAAATATGTTCGAATTTATATTGTAAAAAGTTTAGCTATTCAAAAGTCAAAAGTTTCAATAGAGTAATTCTTTTTGACAAAAAAAATATTTAATGAAACGAATTTCAATCCTTGTAAACATCGTTTTTCTTATCTCATAAGGAATAAAATAAAAAAATTAAAACTGTTTTAAAGAGAAAAATTCAATAAATCTAGTTTAGGAATACTATTTGATTATTTAAAATTGATTAGGTTAGATTAGATGATGACCCTGATGATAACATTTCATTTGAAGTCATTTGGAAAAACTTCCATTTTGAGGTTTTTAGTTTAAACACACTTTTATCGGTAACAGCTTTCCATTAAACTTCAGCTCTTTGCAAATCTATAAGTTTTTTAAATTAGTATACGAATTTTGACTATATCTCAACCTATCTTGCATTTGATATATGCATGTAATTGATATATATAATTCTAACAACTGTTGGAGTAAGAACGTATAAAATACCCACGTCTTAAGAGTAATTCTCTCTTACGACATTTACATCTATACGCCTGAAAAGAAAAGGCTGCGTAATTTCCTTTTCACATTTATGTGGCAAAGAAATGCACTAAAAAAAAGAAGAAAGCTTCTAACAGAATTTGTAAGAGTTCTACACATTTTCATAACATTCACACTGCCTTCTGTTTTCTGCTAGCTATTTTTCTTTTATTTATTGTGCTGTCCTAGAATTGATATCCTTTATATCCTTTTTTAGCTACGGATTCGATGGATATTTTTGTTATTTCGTTTTCTTTAATTGCATTATTTTTTGTTATGCAAAATGTTTTTACCTTTCTTTATTATATACTTAAGATTGATCGGTAGTCGCTAAAATCATTTATTGAATGTTTTTAATTTTATTAAGTGTTATATCGTAGCATTGGTGGTAGTTTGGTTATCTATATTTTTATAGTCAATAAATAGTTCATGTTTTTTTAGGTGAAAATTAAATTGAAAAATTATACTGCAATTGTATCAACGATGTGCAATTGATATTGAATTGTATGTACATTAACTTTTCTGATATTCTAATGTTGTTAAAGATTGTCACTGTCTCAATGGAATATTTTGTAAGGCAAAATAACGATTTTTAAGTTGAAAATTTATTTTTTTTACAAGTGTTTGTTATTTAATACTACACATTTTCTGTATACCTTATAAAAATTAAGTAGAAGATGTAGAAAAAAAATGTTATATAAATAAATTGAATTAGTTTTTTTTAATTAATGAAATTAATTATGTAAAGAATGAAATAATATATAAAATTCATTTTAGAATTGAAATTGCATTTTAAAATATCTTTATAGAAAATCTAAAACATAATATTGTAATTGAAATTAATAATAATTGTAATTGATTTATTGTTTCTTTGATGATTATTTTATTAATGAAAAATATCTATTACATGTATATAGAAAAATAAGGCAGATTATAACACCAAAGGTTTCTAAAGGTGAACATTTTCTAAAACAGAATAAAAATATTTTTGAATATTGTGACTTGTATCAACATTTTGTTAAAATTTTATATGCCAAATAAAGAAAAACAATAGGAAACTCTCTTAAATCTTTAATTTTTGTGTTTTACTTTGAAAAAAATCGTAAAGGTGCTGAATGTTACAAATGTTTGAAAATCGCAAATTATCAATTTTTCATCTTTAATAGCTCTTAAACAAAGTGTGACACAAAAAAAAGTACACTGATATTGATTTATAAAGCTAAAAAAATTTTCTGCCATTTGCAATTTTCAGATTGATAAAATGTTAACTTGATAAGATATAAATATTTAAAAATAGGGATCTTTTAAACATTACGGAGTTGTACCTCCATAAAGAATGGGGCTACAGAAAAATGTTCTTCTACAACATTAAATTTTTTTAAAAGACCTATCCATATAGTTAAATTTTCTTTGTTATATCTTAAACCGTGTGGAAAAATTTTGTTCACAAACACAGAGACGCACAAACGGACAGAGTGAAACTAAAAAGAAAATGTAAGTAGAATGAAAATTGTGATCAAAGAAAGTTACAATAAAATTTAAAGAAAAGTCTATCTAATAATAAAAATGGGTTGTAGATGGCTTAGAAAATAATGCTAGGAAGAATATTCTAAGGGGCTCATTTAATATTCCTTCTGTACTTTGAATACTTCTTTTGTTTAACGTTAAATTTATAAAGGAATTCAAGTATATTTTGTTTAAAATTAATTTAAAATTAATAATGTATTTTATTCCTTTTATCTAAATCTTAAATTTCTAAAATAAAAGCTTGCCCTATAATTTGAAATTGAAATCTAAATCTAAGGGTTTTAAATTTGAAATTGTAAATTGTAGAAATAATTTGAAGTGATTAATTAGAAATTACGCTTTAGAATAATTTTGGATTTATTTAAGGTAACCATTATTTGGTATTATGTATAGTAAATAATTTTGATCATCGATTTAGATGACGTCATCATAAAACGGTACTTTATATCTCCAAGTTTCCGAATATATATGCCATTAGTACTGATGCCGCCATCTAGTGGCCAAAAAATGTATTAAATAATTTTCCTAACATTTGGTACTATTTTAATTAAACCGTTATATTTTTTCCGTTAGACAATAAACTAGAACCATTTTTTACAATATTGTAGAGCAAAATACTATTGTATATACATGTTTCATCTTAATCGGTAATACCGTTTCTGACATATGCAGTTCAAATTGGGAATTAAAAAAAAAAAAAATCCAACTTTAAAAAAAAAATCAGTGTACATGTTAACAATACATGTGCAACTTTCGTTTATAATTATTATACGGTTAGAAAGTAATCTTCACACTCTTTTCAACGGTACATAATAAGTATGATATATATTGGCAAATAGTCCCACCAAAGGCACAAATGCGAAACTGAAACAACAATTTTAATAAAAAAAAATATTTTCACACTTTATTTCTCATACATTTATTTTGCCTTTTTATTTTCTCGTTGGAATATGTATGTAATATATGGAAATGTAAGTAGGATGCACTTTATAGTTGGATATAACGTCAAGTTGCGTTTTGATAATTTGTTTAGGAGGAGTTTTGAGGTGGCAACCCCCACAATTTTAAAAGTTTTGTTGTTGAAATATGTATGTAAAAATATAATTAGGAAGGACTTTAGAGTTGGCTACAAAATGAAAATTATCTGCTTTTTTCAGAATATTTATATATATACATATTTAGAAAATGGTTCCAGCTTATTGTCTACGAGAAAAATATAACGGTTTATTTAAAATAGTACCAAATGTCAAAAAATTTTTGTAATGCATTTTTCGGAAAATGTAATGCACTAGATAGCGGTATCGGTACTAATGGTATATATATTCGAAAACTTGGTGATATTAAATACCGTTATATGATGACGTCATCTAAATCGATGATCACCCCTCTGCGGAACTATATCCATATTTTTTTCAAAAGATACTTTATTATTGTATTAACATACCTTAAAATATCTTTTGAAAAAATAAAAGTAAGTAACTAATTTTATTTAGACAAAGAATAAACTCTTAAAAGAGCTCGAGTAGTAAAATTAATTCACATAGAAAAAAAAAAACTCATAATAAAAAGTACAATTTCAACTATTTTCCCAGAATACCTAAATTTAAATTTTTAACTTATGTATATCTACACTTGAATTCGTTAAACGTGCTATATATTATAATATATAGCATTTTCTATTATATATATTTTTTTAATGCTTAAAGCATTGTAACCTTTAACACAATATATATTAATATACTACTAATGTTCACATTTTTTCTAAAAAATTAAAATCCAAGAAAATGTTTAAAATGTCAACCTTTAACAGGAATTTATTTAAAATTGTTAAAGTAAAGATCCTCTCATAATATACAAAAATAAACAACACTATTTCGATATTAAATTCTTAGACTATTAAACTAAAAAATATGTCATACGTCGAACTTGATAGTTGTATCAATTTATCTTCTAAAAAAAATTGTATTACATTAAAGAGAACATTTTGATGGAAACAATAATGTTGTTTCAACTCATGGAAGTGTATGTTAGTTTCTTTTTTTTTAATAAAAATGTATCTATAGTTTTTACTTATATTTATTTTTTCTATGTATATAATGCATGTGTGTACATATTATATGAAAATTTAATTCAAGTACAAAATTTTTTAACTAAAAATATGTCAAAACCGTTCGAAATTTTCTGTCAAACTAGTAACATTATATCAGTCAGTTTTTTCTTTATCACATATTTAAAAAAATTTGAAAAAATGTACGTTTGTTAGTTTCACTCTGTCCATCTGTTCGTCGGTCCGTCTGGGTGTTTACAAAACTTCTACACCGTTTGAAATAAAGCAATGAAATTTTAACTACGGATAGGCATCGCCATAAAATTAATTTTGTGAAACAGCTGTTTTTGTAGCTCCACTCGTTACGGAGCTATAGCCCTAAAAAGTTGGAAAAAAACGCTATTTTTAAATTGTTATAACACAGGTTTTTAATTGTTATAACAGTATAAAGCATATTTTCAATCTTCAATATTCAAAAACGCCAAATGATAACTGGTCTTATAAACTTTATAAATATATATAAAATACATTGTGTGACTTTGCCATGCTGTATTTTAGTATACCGTTATGTGAAACTCAATTTTTGCAAAAACGATTTAACTTAGAAGCTTGAAATTTTGAGAAGAGTTAGATGTTTGGAAATAAGTATGAAAGATTTTAGGAAATATTTTTCTGTCGCCTCCTCTTTAGGAGCTGTAAGGTGTCAAAAACTGAAAATTCTCTATTTTTAAACACCTGTAACTTGGACACCTACCCAAATTTTTTTTGAAGTAAAATACAAAAATTAAAGCTACATTATACATACTTTTGTTTGTGTTAAATACATTTTCTTAATAATATAGGATTACTTTATAATTGACGAAAGTGTGATTTGATTTTTCTCAATTTTTTATTACCAAAAAAAAAATCAAACAAAATTATTTTTCAATATAACTATACTCTTTGCTCTAGGCTTATCATGAAATATTTTTTAATTTTGGAAATGTGCTTTTTTGAAAACCCTTGGCTTTTTTACATTACTTTTTTAATATTTTTTATAGATTCTTTAAGAAAAGTATTGTAATAAGAGAAAAAAAAAAATCGATTTTGATATAAATTCTATTCTTTTAAATTAGCTGAACACAAATATAAAACAAGGTAGAATGTAAACCAACGGTTTTTAAAAGCGCACATTTCCAAAACTCAATACAAATTGTTTAGAAGTGTGACTTACACAAAAATTTGAAAATTTCATGTAATAAGAAAAAACTTGAAAATAGGACATTTTTGAGATTTTGAGGGGCCGTAAGTCCGGAATCCTATATAACTAAGAAAAGCTGTTAACACACGTAAAAATATATTATTGAAGCTTTAATTTTTATGTCTTGCCGAAGAAAAGTTTTTACAGGTGCCTAAGTTACAGGTGTCTAAAAATAGCAAATTTTCAATTTTTGAGGCGTAATAACTCTTAAAGAGGGGGCGTTACCAACAAATTTTCTGAGGAAACTTATACTAATTCTAAAAGTTCTTTCTTGTCTCAAAATTTCAGGTTCCTATCTAAAGGGGTGCCGGAGTTATGAAAAAAGAAATTTCATGCAAAATGTGGTTTTCACATAACGGTAAATTTAAATCGTAAATTACATAATATTACATAATTTTGATATTGTTTCATATAGATAATAAAATTTTCGATCTTCTGCCGGTTTTAGATTGCAAAACTATTACGCAGAGCCCGAGATATATACATCTGAAAATGGAGCTTTTTTACAATTTTGAAGAGCTGCAGCTTTGGAACCCTTTACAACTAAAATAAACCTTTCACACACGTAAAAATATATTATTGTAGCTTTCATTTTCATGTCTTGCCGAAGAAAAATTTTTACAGGTGCCTAAGTTACAGGTGTCTAAAAATAGCAAATTTTCAATTTTTGAGGCGTAATAACTCCTAAAGAGGGGGCGTTACCAAAAAATTTTCTGAGGAAACTTATACTAATTCTAAAAGTTCTTTCTTGTCTCAAAATTTCAGGTTCCTATCTAAAGGGGTGCCGGAGTTATGAAAAAAGAAATTTCATGCAAAATGTGGTTTTCACATAACGGTAAATTTAAATCGTAAATTACATAATATTACATAATTTTGATATTGTTTCATATAGATAATAAAATTTTCGATCTTCTGCCGGTTTTAGATTGCAAAACTATTACGCAGAGCCCAAGATATATACATCTGAAAATGGGGCTTTTTTACAATTTTGAAGAGCTGCAACTTTGGAACCCTTTACAATTAAAATAAACCTTTCACACACGTAAAAATATATTATTGTAGCTTTAATTTTTACATCTTGCAGAAGTAAAATGTGTGCAGGTTCCTAAGTTACAGGTGTTTAAAAATAGCAAATTTTCAATTTTTAAGCCCTAATAGCTCATAAACAGGGGGTGGTCCGAAAAAATTTTCTGAGGAAACTTATACTAATTCTAAAAGTTCTTTCTTGCCTCAAAATTTCAAGCTTGTATCTAGAAGCGTGCCGGAGTTATGAAAGTAGAAAAATCATGCAAAATTTGGTTTTCACATAACGGTAAATTTAAATACTAAATTTAAAAAAATTGTATAATTTTGATATTAATTTACAAAGATAAAAGAAATACCTGTCGAATGACGTTTTCAGATTGAAAAAATCTTAAGCAGAACATAAGATATATGCATTTAAAAATAAGGCTTTTTCAAAGTTTGAGGGGGTGTAGCTCCGTAATGGGGGGGGCTACATGAAAAAGTTGTTCCACAAAATTATTTTTTTTATAAGACCTACCTATGGTTAAAATTTTTTTCTCTATCTTTAACGGTGTAGAAGTTTTGTAAACAGACGGACGGACGGACGGACGGACGGACAGAGTGAAACTAATAAGCACATTTTTTCAAAATTTTTTTGGAAATGTGCTAAAAAGATATATTAGGAATTATTTCTGTTGAACTGGATGTGTATATATCTTTAAAAATTTTGATATTAATTTAAGATCTTATTTGGATAATGATAATTTACAAAAGTTTTAAAGTTTTTATTAGTTCTGTTAAAAATTTATTAACCTATCTATCCTGGCTATGAACTACATATTTATGACGTACCTGTCTTATTCTATGCATTTTTATAAATATATAAGAAGAATACCTCAAACTATGTGTTATATAGAGAAGGAGATGATAATAAATGTCAAAACAAACAAAATAATTTTATTGTGTGTTTATTTCTAACGGTTTTCGAGATAATGGTACTTAAAGGTTTTTGCAAGTCTTTTTAAAAAGAAAGTCATATCTTTTCCAGTTTATAACATAAGAAGTTGAAATAAGATTATCACTTTTCATAATAAATGTCTAAAAAAATTACATCTTATCTTAATTGCAGAAATTATAATATTTTAAAAATTAAAAATAGTTTTTTTTTAAATAACTGCGGTTTTTGATAAAAATCCATTATAATGTAAAAATGTTATTTTCTTTTCTTGATTTATCATTTTTCTTTCCCATTTGTTTGGCCATCTTTTAGATCATATAAATATTAATAAATATTCTAATAAATATTCTAAATATCTTAAATCATCTTTATAAGAATGGTACATATGGGAAAAGATATGATTATCTTTTTAAAAACATATACGAAAAGCTTTGAATACATCAACACCGAATACTGGTTACCTCAAAAACCGTTAGAAATAGACAACCTCCTTACAAAGAATTGTAATGAATTATGTAAATGCGATTAACTGATGATTTTTAATAATTCTTCGACTTAACCGATTTTTACATAATTTTAAGAATTTAGAGAAAGATCTAGTATTTCTAATTTAATATGTTGTCTTGTTCAAAACTCCTTGTGCGACGATTTTGTTAAATTTAGAGCGGAGCATTTTATTAAATGAAGGAAATCTAACTAAATATTTATTATTAAATCTCAAATTATAATTGATTGCTAATCTGACATTTAAGTAACTTGATTTTCTAAAGAACAGTTTTAAAATTTTAAAAAGGTAAAGATTTGTAAACCGCATAATTTTCAAATTTCGAAATAGAAGATAGCTGTAAACTACTTTTTTCTTTTTGCAAATTGTTCTGATTACACGTTTTTAAGAAATCAAAATACGCAGTAGGAGTAAAATGTGCGCAATTAAAACATTTTTGTTATATGCTAAATAATATTCATCGGATCACTGTAACATTTCTCTAATTACTTACAAACCATCTGGGGCCTCGGTGGCCTAGTGAGTAAGAGAGTATAAAATACGCTGTAAACACCGAGGGATTGTGGTTTTGAACCCCACAGACGTCGTAAGAGTTATTCCTCCTTACGACATTTACAGCTACGCCTGAAAAGGAAAGGCTGTGTAATTTCCTGTTCACATTTATGTAGCAGAGAAATGCACCAACAAAAAAAAAAACATAAAAAACCATTTTCATCTTCATATATAAGATATAAAGAGAATTCCATAATTACCTGTTTTAAAATTACATTGAAAATATTTAAATTTGATTGATTAAAATAAAAATAGCTATTAATAATTTATTATTAAAAGCATTTTTCATTAAATATTGTAAAACAATTATACAACTTTTTCTTCTTCTAAGTTAAATCCTTCTTTATTTTTTTTAAATCAGAAAAATTCATTCCTGGTTTATAAAATTTAATTTCCGTATAAAAATGACCAAAATAAGCAAAAAAAAAAAAAATATATTAAAAATTTTTTAGAGTTTTCTGACCCTCTTAATGATTATTTTTTTTCAATAAAATGGTCTCCAGCATTAACCGTCACATTACCAGATCGTCAATACCACATACCAATAATCATACAGATTGATTCAATCTTTAACAGATTATCACTGTTTTATGTTTTTTTATAGATTTTTTTAAAAATTTTATATAGATACAATTCCTATCGACATTTATGTATATATGTACATTTATTTATTTATTTATGTATAAATTAATATGTAGTCTTTAAAAACATCATCGTCTATCGAAAATAAAATATTAACAAAAAAAAAAATTTTAATAACTTGTCTATAAAAATTAAATACACTCATTTCAGATAAACATTTGTGAGATAATCATTTGAGATAAACAGTTGAGTTTAGTTAAATTGAACATTTGTAGAAATATTTAAGGGTTTCGTATTATAGAGATTCTAAAAATATGTTCTTTTCTTATCTTAATTACTGAATGCTATATTATTATATCCTTTATTTTTTGTCAGTTCTTTTGTCTTGCCTTTTCAGTTTTTAGGCAATTGTGTATTTTAGGAAGTAAGAAGATTTTAAGTCAATAAATCTTTTACAAATATAATAAGATTATATCAAATCAAAAAGAGTAAAATAGTTATGAAAAAGCTTTATTGAGCAATTTCGATGCATAATTTTACGAAACATACACAAACACATTTTTAGAAACACAAGAGAAAATTTTGCAGTAAAAATGAAGTCAAGAACATGGTACCAATATATTTTGTAAAAAACGTCTATTAATTTTATTTTTAGAATATTTTTTAAAATTTAATTTCTTATTAATTTTAGTTTATCCGGGCATAGACCTGTTTACAAGAAAAACTACATATAGTTTTATAATAAAATTAATAAATGGAATTTTAACCATGTCATATTTTATAAAATAATTAGATAATTCATTTCTGTTCACTTTCCTTTCTTCATCCTATTTCCCAGCCATTATAATGTTTTGCAGTTAGGAAAATGATCCCATTGTGCTGATTACAGGACAGTTGGTTAAAAATCCCAAACCCCTGTTAAACAAATTATTGAAACTGTAATTTTGTAACCATCTCCAAAGTTCTTCTAATTATTTTTTATACATACATATTTCAACAGAGATAAATTTAAAATAGCAGGGGATGCCGCCCCCAAAACCCTTGCTAAAAAAATTATTAAAACCTTGATTTTGTAACAAACTCTAAAGTCTTTCCTAATTATTTTTTTATACACATATTTCATTTTATTTTCTAATAAAACATAAAGAAAAAATGTGTATTAAATATTTTTCTTTTATGTGACCCTGTAAATAAACGAGTTCATAGGTCGGAAACCAATATATATATTCGGAAAAAGGATTCTTCGGTATTCGGTGTCATGAAATTTTTAGTACTCCTCATAATTTAATAGATGTTTGCATGTAACTTTATTTATTATTGAAAATTCCAAAGTATCGTTAGAGCGCTTTAAAGGCGACATCGCTAACTGGCATCTGGTAAGAAAATCATAAAATAAACCAAAGTATCTATGTGTAAAGTTAGAAAAAAATCTAACTCGATAGCTGAATGGAAGTACACTGGAAGTTTTCAATTAGAAACATCTAATAGGATAAGAAAAGATAATTTATCTGTAAATTAATTAACATTTGACAACGTTCATAATTTCATTAAAAAAGGTAAAAAAAAAAACGAATGCACCGAATATAAATTGGAAAATGTGCAGTTATTGTAAATGCATAGGTACAAAAATTTTAATAATATTACCTTTAATTTAAACTATTTGTTCAGTTTTTATTAGTTGTTTTAAGTAAAGTGCAATGTAAAATAAACAAAAAATTACATTTTAACTATATAAGTTCCAATTATTGACGTTTTATTGTATGCATATAAAGAAATAATAAATGACTTTAGCGACTAGATTTATTTGTTATCTTTATATTCAGGGCCAAGCACACATGCATATGTATACAATTATGTATACAATTATGTATCTTTAAATACATACTTAAATATGGTTTTAAACATTAAATAAAAAAATTACATTCTTATTATTATTAGACAGTTGGAGTTAAAAAAAAAATTTAAGCTTTAAAAAAAAAACAATAAAAATTTATCTTTAACGATAAAGAATAGAATATATAAGAAAGTAAATCCATCCATAAAAAAAAAAAGTCATATTATACAATAAAGAAAGAAAATTAAATTAAAATATATATTTACTACACCAAGGTCTCTTATGGTCGATGATACCCACTGGATATGTTGTATTACAATATTATTAAATTTGTTTTTCTTTTTTGTTTTTGTTTTTTTAGCTAATAATTCTTTTTATCACAAATTTTATGGCACGCTTTTACTGAAAAAAAATAAAATGTTAAATAAAAAAAAAAAAAATAAATAAAAATAAAGAGCAGCTCATTCTTACCATAAAGTTAACAAATTGATAACCATGATATTTTTTTTTTTTGCTTTTGTTCAACTTTCGAGTACTTCACCCTTCATTGTAATTGGAGACTTTAACTTAGATGTGTATTAAGTATATATTACTATTGTCATCTGTATTATGTCAATTATTATATGCTTTTGTATTTGTGGATATACTAACAAACTACAGTTAAGAAGAAGTTTTTATTTTTCTTAAATTTGAAATTATTTTATAAAGTACTCGAAAGTACATATGTATGTACTCGTACATGTAATTTTTTCTTATAATTTTATCATAAAGTTTCCTTATATATGTACTTATATTCCCAAAACAGTTTCTTTTCAATATGACTAAACAAATAAACCAATCAACTGGGTCATTCCATATAAGAGACAATCAATCTAGATTTAAGAAAATTTGAACAAAATGTAATGAAAAGGAAATGGAAATTAACTTAAAGAAAGAATATGAGAAGTAGAAATATTCATTTGTATTTGTATTTTGTTTTTCTTTTAACAGAAACGAAGATATTTTTTATATCATTTCAAATGTTTTAATAAAGTTTATAATGTCAGTAGTAGATTACGTTTATAATTTGATTCATAATTTAGCAGTTGGCTTATTTGTATAAGCAAACAGAAACATATAGATTTTTTCTATGTCATGTCTTTGTTTTGTAAACGGAACATATTTTTTTTTTTAAATAAACGTGATTTTTAACCGAAAAATTTCATGACATTATTTAAGGGTTGTAAATGACACTGAGCATAGATAAACATTCTTATATTATGTCATTTACAACAAAGCACTAAAAATGGAAGAGGCAAACTGTATGAGTAAACTATGGAATGAAAAACCCGGGCTTAGATATTCCAGGGAGCTGCTGCTGATGCTATAACCGGATAAGATATGAAAAAATCATAGGATCCAGTAAAAACAAACTGAGAATTCTAACAACTGTCATGATAATGCCAGCTGAAGAGGCACTTAAAGAAAATTGGAATAGAGAATGAAAGTTCATGCAGATTCTGTCGAGAAGAAAAGCTCCAGGGCGCATACTTAACTATTACTTTTACTATTTTAGTTGGGATCATATTGCTTTACTGAAAATGAATTTTCAATAATAAACCTCTACAGATTATTAGTTTCTTAGTTGTAGTAAGGCCAAGAGAAGTATTATAAGTAGAGGGTCGCATGGAGTATTATCCACAGCACATGGTAAAAGAGGGAGCCCAGAAACCTAGACCAAAGGATTTCTTAGCGTATGAGTAATCTTTTAAATAATCAAGTATAAGGGGCATAGGTAATCCTTTAAATAATAAAATTTAATAGAGAATTTTTAACTATAAGTAACTGATTATACCGCAATTTATTTTTGATCTTGTTTAATAATTTTACAAATAAAAGATAAATTCTGCACATTGCAATGCATAATTATATATACAATTATATTATTTTAATAGGTTTTGTATACTTTTTGAGATACCTGCGTGTAATGACATTCGTTTTATCTCAGTTTATGTTACAAAACATCTTAAATTTTTTTTCCTTATCTTTTTTAAATCTTTCGGGATCTTTTGTTTTCTTTGCATTAACCATTAACCAACCAACAATAGTTTGGTCTCATACCCACTCTTACTTTTAATTTTGTTGCTTTTATTTCGCCTTATATAAATATTGTCTTTTAACTCGTTGTTTCTTCTTCATGGTCGTTAGACTTGTTTACAAATATTTATAATTGATTTATTTCATCTAAGATTCACTTTTATATACGGTTAAGTATTCTCAGTTGTGTGTCTCTGTCCAGATGAGAAGATGTTGACTTTATATTGACAAAAACTTTAACTGAATTTATTAATTTTTTTCATCGATTTTCATTTGAATATGTGCCTCATTATATTTATAACTAGGGGCCCCTGTTAATGTGTAGTCAAATTTTATGTTGAATCCCAATTCATATAATAGACAGTTGCAGTTTAGAAAAATACAACTCGAGACTCGTGACTCGAGAGGAAAAAAAGAATACACAATTTTAAAGAGAGTAAGTGAGAATGTCTCTTATAATTTTGTTTTTTTTTTTGTTATTCTGTTTTGTTGTGTACGTTTTGTTACTCCATACTACCGACTATCGTAGGTACCATGCTACTGTAATATAAATATGAAATGTGTTGTTTGTTTTTTATTATTAATATTATGTATAGGTTTTATAGTAGAAAAATCGCAAAAAATATGTAGTTACTGATGTTCAAAGCTTGAAACGGAATTCATAATACGTAGTGTGTGGCTGAAAACTACTAAATTATAATTATAGATGTTAAATTCGTGCAGCTTAGATGAATTTAAAATAACTTTAAAATTCTAGATGATAGTAAGTCGTCTTTCAAATGAAAGTTCGGTTTTCTTCAACCCTATGCAAAAACTATATGCATATATGGCGGATATTAAATCCGGAAAACCGAAAAATTTAAAAATAAATTTTAGCAGCCAGTAAAATATTATATTATAATAATTTAATTTAGATAAATTTTTATTAATAAAAGATTCAATTTCATTTCCATTCAAATATAATATCTTATAGTTATTTTGTTGTTTATTTTTGGCAATATTTTCACTTTAAATGTTGTGGTTTCCCTTTAATGAGTGATTTTTATCTGTGTTACATAAACCACATAATTTATTGTCAATTTAAGTTGGTGCTGGTTTCGTTTTTAGCTATAAAATAAAAACTAACACCATATACACTAACAACAATACGAACAAAATGGAAACTGATAAAAATAAATGATTGTAATAATGTAAGTTGGTGCAATAATAAAATTATATTAACTAATTTTAAAGCGAAATTTTGTTACAAAAGTATACAGAATGTGGGGATATAAGGTGTAATGCGTTTTTATTTATTTTTTTTTCTTTTGCTTTTGTTTTGAGGTTTACAGGGAAACGAAAAATAATTTAAACTTCTAATAATAATTTATTGCTGAAATAAAATCTGAAATGAGATTTGTATTTTTTATTACTAAAATTTTTATTCGTTAAAATTTAAATTGAATGCCACAAAAAAAAAAAAATAGTTTTTCAAAAAAAAAAAAAAAATAGGGACAATAATACCTAATTAATTTTGGTTTTTTTCCACCAGATGACTGATAACAAATTTAGGGTGAAAATATATTGATTTTGGTGTAAAAAATAACTAATCAGTATTACATTACTGAATACTAACCTTTTGTGTTACATCGGAAGGGTTGTATGCCATGCTAAAGAAATTTGTACATATAAAAAAACTGAAATATTTATTAATTTATATATAAAAATAAATTTTTAGGAAATAAAAATAAAGATTTTGCACATAGGCCATGTCCTAATCGATTACTTTTTACTTAAGAAAGTCAAATTTTGACGTAGCGAAGTACAATTTTGATATACAGTGTGGTGAATATTATATGGGCTACACCAAATAGTGACACAAGGCATTATAAATTATGATTAATACATTTTATTTACTATTGAGTAAATGCTGAATATAAAGAACTTTTTAAAAATATATGAAATGATATATATATACACTTTTTTACAAATATAATAATATATCTGTAAGCGATACTGTTGCTTGAATTTTGATTTAAATAGCCATCAATAATGGAAAATACTTTTTTAATATTTTGTTCATTTTTGAACAAATAATTTAAATTGTTCACAAACTTAATTGATTCTGTCAAAATTTGTTATATTTGGCACAGTTATTTTTTTATTTTTTCGCCACCTAAGTAAATTTTTTTCATATTTTACAGTAAGTAAAAAGTTATCGAATTACATACGACCATAAAATAAAAATCATTTTTTTCAAAATCCAAGTTAAAAAAAAATAATTTTCTTTAATAGCCAAATTTTTTTACAAAATAAGTATGATGATCATGAAATATATATTTCTGTCAAAAATTTTTAAAATTTTCGCCATCTATCGATTAAAATTTTTACTATTTTATTTCTGGTTTACTAAAACATGTGCAGGTACCAAAGTTACAGGTGTTTAAAAATAGCTAATTTTCAATTTTTGAGCCCAAATAGCTCATGAATAAGGAGTGGTTCAAAACAAATTTCTGAGAAAGCTTATACTAATTCTAAAAGCTCTTTCTGCCCTGAAAATTTCAAGTGCCTAACTAAAAACATTCCGGAGTTATGAGAGTAGATACACCATGCAAAATTTTGTTTTCACATAACGGTAAATTTAAATACTAAATCTAAAAAAAATTGTACAATTTTGATATTTATTTATAAAGGTAAAAAAAAGTACCAGTCGAATGATGTTTTCATATTGAAAAAATCTTAAGAAGAACATGAGATATACGGATTGAAAAATAGGGCTTTTTTAAAGTTTGAGGGGCTGTAGCTCCTTAATGAAAGAGGCTACATAGAAAAGTTGTTGCACAAAATTAATTTTTTTATGAAACCTACACACGGTTAAAATTTTTTTTCTCTATCTTTAACGGTGTAGAAGTTTTGTAAACAAACGGATGGACAGACGGACGGACAGAGTGAAACTAATAAGCACATTTTTTCAAATTTTTTTTGGAAATGTGCTAAAAAGAAAATTTTGTAAATTGAAAACTAAAACAATACTAGTAAATTTATTCCAAACTTTTATTTCTGGATTACATTCACCATTTCTTAGATTTCAAAGTGGTTTTTCCTAACTTAATGGCGATTCAAAACATTTTATGGACATTCTAGGAAAGTGCTTAGATATTGAAAAATATAATGTTTGAGCTCTAAATATTACATCTTGCCTTTCAAAATTTTTTAAAATAATCAAGTTAAAAGATATTAACTTTATAAGTTTTAAATGCTAACTCGTATATATCCTGTCAATCATATATTAGAAGTTCATAAAATGTTTGTTTCAAAATTCAAATACTGGTAAATTTAAATACTATTTTGCATTTTGTTAAACATTTTTTATTGAAAAGAATTCGGAAAAAGAAATTTCATAGTTTAGTTATGAACATTAGGACAGAGTGTAATTAATAAGCACATTTAAAAAAAGAAACATTTTAATTCAATTTAATTCATTTCTTCATTACTGATAGAATAATAGGCTGATCCGTTTTTCCTTTAAGTTCCCACTTTCTAATTTTACCAAAGTTTCCGAATCCCCGTTTTATTTCTTTTCTATTGCTATTCCTCAGTGATTATATTGTGTTAGAAGTTAAGAGTTCCATCCCATTAGTTTGGCTAAAAGAGTAGATGAGTTTACTCAGTAAAAATCTAACAATACCAAAGGGGTATTCTTTATGCCTTTGGAAGATTTTCACTTGTTAGGGGTTTCATCCCATTTTATTTGCTAAATGAGGAGATTCTCACCTCCCTTAGGAAAAAAAGAAAAACAAAGAAAAGCAATTTGAAAAAGCAAATGCAGTTTTTAATTTTTCTTTTTATGTTCATTGCGAGCATATGATGACAAAGTTATGACATCAAACTTTCGTTTGAACCAGTACGCTTTATGTTTCCATGTGTTTGAACTTTTTATGTTATCTACTATTCATAGGACTGATCTAACTCATGACGCAGCTAGTAGTAAATAATTTAGTAAAGTTAAATGTGATATATTAATTGTTAAATGATATATAAAATTTTTCTATAATAATTGACTTTGACAGGATCGAATTGAAAAATTTTAACACACGTTTAAATAAAAATAATAATGAATAGGATTATTATTTGAATTTATTTATTGTTTAACATTATAATAAAACTTGTAACTAGTATTAAATTTTTATAGAATTATTTTTGTTATTCTTAAGATTTTCTTTGATTATAGAAATCACATTTAACTTTTTTTTGTATTATTTTTGTTTTTCTTTTTTAGTTTTTGAATATTCGATTAAAATGTCAGCCTTAAAATAAAAAATAAATATTCAGAAAACGATGGTTTTTTCTTTTTTTTTTGTTGGCTTTCTTTTTTGGTTTATTTTTGGTTTTGATTATTGTTGTTATATTATATTTGTTTTGGTTTTGTGTGTTTATTTTGTTTTTATGTTTTCAACAAAATTTATGTGAAATCGGATATGTAAATCAAAAGGGGAATAAAAACACAAGAAAAAAGAAACACAAAAACAAAAGAATAATAAAAAAATATAAAAATTTATAACACCACAAAATGAGGTAACAAACCTTAACAAAAGGAAAGTAACCCGAGAGCCTTTTAAATCACAGGATTTAAATCCGTGATATTGAAACCTCATATATGAACACCCTTTTTTACAATAAAGTTTTTTTTAGGCTTTTTTTTCTGTTGGTTATTTTTAGTTGAATATAATTTTATTGTAACTAATCGTTCGTCCATTTGGTGTATGGCGTATGAGATAAAAAGCATAGTTAGGTAAAAATATTGTTTAATAAACCTGGAGTTATTTATTACTTGTTATATTAATTTTGTTTTAATTAAAATTTATTTGTATTGTCTTTCAAACATTTCAAAACAAAAAAAAAAAATTTTTTTTTTGATTGCATATTTATAGGATAATATCTTTTATATTTATTTTCTCAAGTGAAAAGTGAATTATTTTGGAAAATAGTTATTTTAAAGAAAAGGTTCTGATGAAATTCTTAAAAAAAAGTTTGATAAAAAAATTTTCAAATAGTTTTGTTAAGACAATAAAACTGAAAAGATGTCATTTGTGAAAATAAAAGACAAAAAAAATATACTAATTCTGAAAATATTTTCCACCTTATATTAAATAATGATAAAAAAACCTAACCGTTATACCATATTTTTTATTTCAAAGCTCTTTTATTCTGTGTTGTGAAATCTCTTTTAGATATTCTAATTAAGAATCCGATGTTAATATAAGTGAGCTGATTATAATAAGATTTAAAGCCTAAGGTTAATGATAGATTAAAGTTTATTCCAAAAGACCTTTTGACTTCTTCGACTCTTTCGTTGTTTTTACACTTCATGGATCGATCATCATTTAATTATAGTAACGGAGAAAATTTGCTTTATTCTTTTTACTATTTGTTGGTTATACATAAAAATTATTATTAACATTTATTTTTTTTTCTTCATAATTTTTTTTATTGTATTTCTTAACGGATTTTTTTTTTTTGGGTGCAAAAGAATTTTTTGAGTATTTCTTTTGGTTAAAGAATGACTGAAGACATTTGGTGGAAAAGTAAGAGAGGTGTGTAATATATTTATTTGTTTATTTATTTATTTTTTTTATTTCGGTTATTTTGCGATTAAATGCTGAGACAGAAATATTAGTGTTGAACAATAAGGATAAAGAAACCTCAAACATTTTATATATATATATATATATAATTTTTTTTTTTTTAAATAAAATGTTGCTGTAAATTTGCTACAAATATTTATTATTTTTTTTTGGTAAATTTAAGTAAACAAAACAAAATACCAAAAAAAAAAAAAAAAGAATCATAAGAGAATTTATAATATGTTTTTCTTTTTTCTTTTGAAGCTGATTTAAAATTTTAATAATCAAATTTAAGAAAATGAATATAAAAAAGAAAAGTTTAATACTATTTCAAGATTAAAAAAAAAATAAATTTTGTTGTATTTCAGTTTGAGAACAGAAAAAGCAGTTCAAAGAAAAAATTATAGGTTGTAGATGAATTGAAAAATTTTTTGTATTTGCGTCATAGAGAAAATAAACTTTCGTAATTTTAAAGTTCCAGAAAAACAAATCTTATATATTAATATTTGTTAGAATTTTATAGTGGTTAAAGTGAAACATGGCAAATATTATTTAAAAGATAAAGGAAAAGGAAAATTCACCAAAAGTCATATTATATTCAAAGACTAACATTTGCTAATATTTATTTTCAGAAAAAAATTTATTGGAAAGAAACTGACAAAATACTATGTATATTGGTTTTAAAATGATATGATTTTGTAAGTAAAAATTATAAAACGCGTAATAGTAAATGCAATTGTAAAGAAGAAAATCAATTAATTTATTAATTAAAAATAAAAATAATATAAAAAATATTAAAATAAAACACAAACATTTAATTATTTATAAGAAATTATAATTACATAAGAGTATTATTGCTAACATAACACAACTTAAATAAAAAACTGATCAGTGATTGCTAACAACACCATTTTCACCACCATTGATGTTTTTCAATTTTAGTTTTGAGCAATTAAATATTTTTTTTTAATAGTAATTTCAAATATCCTTTTTTTTTTATTTGTAGATTACTTGCATGATCTGAATTAATTGAGATTTTCTTAAAACAATCCTCAATTGCAGTTTGTAAATTCTTCTTTTTTTACTCTTTAGTATTAACTTTCATTACTTCTATATCGTCACTGCATCCTTATCATCGTCTATTTTATTTTGATTATAATTAGCAAAAGTTGTTTAAAAATAATTTTGTCATTAATTCTTTTGCCAATTTAATAATTCAGAATTTGTTACTTTTACTAAAAAGAAGTTATTTGAAATTTAAATGTAAATTACATATTATATTTCACTGGAACATCATCCCGGAAAATCCGGGGATAGTAACTCTAGTTTCAAGTGCTATGCTTTTCAAACAGTTAAAGTAAACTATTTTCAATCATAAGAAAAATTTGTTAATTGTTATCTAATAAATAAATTTAACATACTGATAGCAAATTTGGGCTAGTCTTTCTTTTAGCTCCTGCGTCTCCCGATTGTTCCGAATTTTTTATAACGGTACCCAGTTAGGTAATCTATATTTCATAGAACATGACTATGATCGACAAATTCA
The DNA here is from genome assembly GCA_947095535.1 of Poecilobothrus nobilitatus. Taxonomy (NCBI): domain Eukaryota; kingdom Metazoa; phylum Arthropoda; class Insecta; order Diptera; family Dolichopodidae; genus Poecilobothrus; species Poecilobothrus nobilitatus. The sequence continues at coordinate 247,126,222 of OX352773.1, read as the reverse complement.
TTTAAAGATGAAATTTATTATTTTAAATTTTTCTAACATTTTAAATTTTTTTTTATGCAGAAACGGGTTTTCAACTACGTTATAGAGTTTGATACTGTCTTTAATATACACCTTGTTTTATCTTGATAGGTACTACCATTTCTGAGATATTGCGGTTAAAAGTTAAAATTTTGGTATAAAAGAAATTTTTCTTCAGAGTATCTAGAAACCACTGTACTTTGAAAATTTTTAAAAACACCCTATATATTATTTTTATACCGTTTTATGCCGCCCCAAACCCCTGATAAATAAATTATTGACACTCTGATATTATATCCAACTCTGAAATCCATCATAATTGCATTTTTACATAAATATTTCAAGAAGAAAACAAAAAGGCAAAATAAATATATGAGAAGAAAATTATGAAATTGCCTTTTTTATTAAGATTGTTGTTTTAATTTCCCATTTAAGCTCTGATGGTACTATTTACAAGCCGTACCATACTTATAATATTCCGTTGGGGAAAGGGTTTAAAGAGACCTTTCTAACAGTATAAAAATAATATAGGGTGTCTTTGAAAATTTTCAAAGTGTAGATAAAAATTTTAACCATTAACTTCAATATCTCAGAAATGGTAGCACCGATTAAGATGAAACAAGGTGTATATTAAAAACAATATTAGATGCTACAATATTGTAGAAAATTGTTTTTGTGTACTGCCATAAACGAAAATATAACAATTTAAGTAAAATATTACAAAACAAGGAAAATAATCAATTTAACCTTTAAATGACCTTGCCGATCAAAGTCATATTCTATGAAATGTAGATTACGTCACTGGGTTCTATTATGTAATGCAATTCAGGCACGGTATTTGATGGCAAGAATGGCCCAAATTTGTCCTTGTAAAATATAAATCGAACTGAAAACTCAGAATTTAAGAACTTGTCGACTATAACAAATTTTTTTGGGTGCTATTTTTGTTTTGATTGTTGAATATGACTTATCTTCACTTTGGAGTTGGAGTTAAATAAGTTCATGAATATTGCAATTAATTAATTAAGCTATAACTTAATTGCAATGTTTATTAAATAGATTACATGTAGATGTATTAATTAACTATGAAAGAAGGTCAATCGAAACGTACAAAATTGGGTTATTGATATTTTTTCGATGTTCAAATGCAATGCATGCAATCAAATTCTGAATTGTTAATCATTTTAATTAGATAATTACTGTTTTGATACATTTTCTTCTATATTTAAATTATTGCAAAACTATCAAAACTTAAATATAACATCAAACATGACAGAATACATCAAACCTAACATCAAACATGTCAGTTGAAATGAAATTAACATTAAATAATCTGTCAAAAATTCTTTCTGAAGAAAAGTTTTCAAAGGTTCTTCCGTCATAGTTGTGTCATCGTTCGTGTCATATATATTCTAATAAAACTTAAAATTATCTATTATCGAGCAGCTTTTCTTACGTTTTGAAGGTGCACTACGGACTTAGGATCTAGTTATTACTGTAACATTAACTCAGCCTTCCTGACTAAAAAAAAAAATATTAACATTTAATAATAATAAATAATAAATTTTAATTTGTTGCTTATAACTCACAGTATGAATTTATAAGTTTATGTATTTACACATATAAAATTATACACATATAATTCTAGAATCCAAAAGTCTAATTTTCTAATTGACTATATCTCCATTCATTAAAATGTAGGTAGAAAAATTTAAAAATTTCAAGTATAATTTATTTTGAATATTCGAAAAATTTGAAAAAAAATCATAAATACGTGGGTTACATAAATACATAAGCATTCACAAAAAATTAAAAACAAACCAATTTTTTACAGTTATTTTTTATAATAATCTTTTTAACTCACAGAATATCTTTTTAAAAATTTATATAAGTATTTAAAATATTGAACTATATGATATAATATAAAAATTTAAGATTGTATATTAGATAGTGTCGTTTTAGTGTGTTAGGTGAACAAATAATAAGATTATTTAAAAATTATTAATAGAATTATTAATAGACAATTAATAGTAAAATGAAAACAATAAAACTGTGTCTAACTTTATTTGATAGTCAATTATGTAAGTTTGTTAAAATTTACTTACAATTTATTTAAAAAAAATAAAATGATTGGAAAATAGAAAAAAAAAATTTCATTATATTATAGTAATATTTTATATTAAATTCTATGAATTCTTTTACAACAATTTATATGGTACCTACAGCTATTTAGTTAACGAAATTTCAATATGTAAATACTTTCTATTAAAAAGTATTGGGTATTATTTTGTCGATTTTTTTTTTTTTTTTTTAAGTGAAAGGACATTTACACTTTAACCTTTATGCAAATTAAATTTATGCATAAATTTTTTATTTTTCCTTTTATCTATCTTATATCAAAGGACGATCACCTTTTTATTTTCTTTTTATTGTTGTCTTGGAACATTTATTTTGAATTAAATGTACACTTGTGCCTTAAAAACACTTAGTCATCAATTTTTTACTTAAAGTTGCTATAACTTTAACTGTAACAGATTTTTAAAAATTTTATAAGTTATTTTCAATAGGAAAGGAAACGTAGGGATTTAATTGAAAATATAAGAAACTTTTAATAATATCCTGTTCAGTGTAAATGATTAAAATGAATTAAGATTAAACGTATTAAACTATTACTTTTCTCTTGTTTTATTATACTTAAATGTTTAAAAAATAAGAGATTTTAAATCTAAATTTGGACACCTCGGTGTCCTAGTGGGTAAGAGCGTGTAAAATATGTTGCAAACACAAAGGGACTGTGGGCTCGATGTCACACACGTCATAAGAATAATTTCCCCTTACGACATTTACAGCCATGCCTGAAAAGGAAAGACTGTGCAATTTCCTTGTTACATTTATGTGGCAGGAAAAAAAAACAAAAAAAAATTAAAAGCAGCTTGTAGGACTAATAAAGGAAGAGTTAAACAAAGTATATAACAGTATATAACTTTTGACATCGATTGAGTATGATTTGACGAGCTATACTAATAAGTATTTTTAAAAATAATATTCAAGAATTTTTAATAATTAGTTATTAAAATGTATGTATGCCTATGTATATATTATATATGCTAATAAATATATAAATTTTCTTTCAGTTAGAAATAACTTGAAGCTTACATATGAAATTTTATATATTTTATAAATTTTAAAATACAGATTTTTAAATTTAAACTTTAGCCCTCAATTTGTGATTTTGTGATTTAGATCGTTTTTTTTTATTAATAAAGACTAAGCTAAACACATCAGTATATTTATTAGAATCGTAGTGTACTTTTAAAACGTTTTGAATCTATCTGACCAGAATTAATTTTAAGTTTCCCTTTATTTATGCCACGATGATATCACTCAGCCGGCATAAGTTTTTAATTTATATAATTGAAAGTTCGCCTAAATTTTGGAAAGAGGAATTACTGAGATAACTTTGATTTTCCAAAAAAACAAATTATATTAAAATTCTCATTGTATTATCTAAGTATTAAAGGTATTTCTATATAATATGTTTCCTGTCTATTCATTTTTCAAATTCATTTATAGAAGATTGTTAAAAGATGTTAGTTCTTAATCTTGAATCAAGAGGAGTAAGTTATTACCTACCCAGCTGGAAAACGAAAAAGATTCATTATTATTGTTTTGATCAATTTTTAATAAGATCTAAAACCAAATAGAAATTAAATTTATAAAACAAAGCAAACAATCTAAATGAATACTTTAATATGTGAATCTATCATTTTCCATGCAAGTGTATATTTATGTAAATAATATCTGTATTTTTGAATTTTGTACAGTTCCAAAAAATAAATTTAATCGCTTTCCAATCTTTAAAATATATACGTGCATATATAATATAAAAATTTATATAATTTTGTTTTTGGTCCTTTCTAAGATAAAAGTCTATAACATGCCTTCAGGCGTGAATACCTTAATTTTGTAATATCTATTTATTTTTTCTTATATATTATACATTATAGATATGCATATATATATATGTATGTAAAATAAAAAAAATTGTGTCCTTGTTATATTATTTTAATTCGTTTTACACCTTTTTGGCTTCTAAGTGTTCTTTTCCAATAGTGGTGATTTTTTCCTTTTATTTTTTTTTTTGTTTTTGTTGTTTTTTGGTGTAGAAGTAAAAGGACGCATTTTTACTAAGATTTAAAAAAAAAAAAAAATTTTTATCATTATTTTTTTATTCACCACTAAAAGAAAAATCAACTAAAATGAAAAAAGAAAAAAACAAAAAATTGAAGTAAGATGGAAAGAAATGGATTTATATGAAATTAAATACATTTATTTATACGTATGTTATTTATATCTATTATATTATATGAATATATATATATATAAATTTTTATTTGATGGAATTTAGATATTTGAAAAATATGTTTACAATAAAAGTCTTGCCATTTATTTGAATATTATTAAAAAAAAAAAGGTTTAAGAGATGTTGACAGGATTTTCACTAATGTTTGCATTCTTTTTACAGAGTAAAGAGTACCCTCTCCTACTACCAACTGCACCAAGCCGTTGAGAAAAAGTAGATAGAAGTAAATACGATTATGTCAAGTTAACTTTCCCTTTGCCAACTGGTCGCAAATGCTCTTAATTATTCAGTTCGTGTAAGTAAGGAACGTAAACCATATTTAAAAAGTTTTTTTTTTTTTTTAAACATGTATATGAAATTGTAAAATTTATTAATTATGAAAGAAAATATAAAAGTACTACATTTAAGTATAATTTCCGTATATATATGTATACGTTTTCATATATCTGTCTTCCTGCGTCTAATTTTATATATCTGCTATATCATTTCTTTTCAATTTTCATCAATTTAGTTTTTCAAAACAAAAATAGTTATTATAAGTACAGTATTGACGTGGTCTAATTAAATGGATAGCGTGGATAGTATAATGGTTAGCGTAGTGGTTTTACTTTAATGAGATTATTGTATTTAATTGCACCATAAGATGTTATAAACACATTTCATCTAAAAGCTGATATGAAAAGGGGTGATCACACAATCCCAACCAGTGACCCGCGAACACTTTTTTTCTTTAAATTACTTATGTATGAAATCGTAATGAAATCGTCTAGAGATAGAAAAAAGTCTAACAAAAAACAAACTAGGATTAATTGTGCTCTTGTCATTTATTATTCGTATTGGGACTAGTAAAAATATAAAATAATATGATGGTAGCACCAATTAAATAGATTCAAATATGTTATGTTTATTTTGGTAAACATAGCCCTGATTTTTAAGTTTTGAAAATAATTTTTCATGCAAACTTTTTTTGACAAATTTCCCAATTTAAAATACTTCTGCTTTTTTTTTGGAAAACATGTAAAATTAAAAAAATTGAGTGATTATTAAAAAAATATACATATATTAAAGATTTAAATTATTGAAATATAATTCAACTGGCATAATATTATATAAGGTAATAAATGGCTATTTATTATAGAATATTAATTTGTATTAACTAATATTAAGATGCATGACAAAACTAAAAAAAGCTGAATAAATTTATTGTTAACTGGCAGATTACTAATGGAACTAGCAGATAACCAGAACTTTCTGTCATCTTCTTTTGAAGTTTCAGAGTAAATGAAGAGGGGCAAATTCTTTCCAATTGGTATAATCTTTTTAGAGTTTTTTGAATGGAAGCTTAGCTTTTGAAGTATTGTTTTGTCTTGTTGTTGTTCTCATTGTTTTGTCTTCAAGTTTCTAGATCTTTTTAAATTTTACGCGTTAAAACTTTTTGATTTAACATAGTAGAACTGTAGAACAGATTTAGAGAAATGAAAGAGCGAAGATTGATAAAATATAAATAAATTAAGTTTTATTGATTTTCAGTAAAGCATTCTAGATGTTTCTCCCGTAGTAATTGGATGCGAAGGTCATTAGCAGACCTTCTTTCTTTTTCCAACATTTGTCAGATGATGAAGATACGCTTTTCAGCTGAATATTTAAGAAGGTAATTCCATATCAGTTATTGCACAATTAAATTGAAAACTCAATGTATGAATCCTTCGCTTTGACAGTTTTATTTTTTCTGTGCTTTTTGAGCATTTTGCGCTTTTGATACCTTTAAAATGTAATGAACGTTTTCAAAAATTGTTTTTATTAAAAGAAATCTAAATGGCAAACAATCTTATAATAAAAAAATTAAAAATGAAACGTTCAAAAGAATTGTTATTGGTTTTTTTTTAAAAATATTTTTCCAATTTCTTTCTTTTTCAAATGTCAAAAGCTTAAAAATCACAAAAAAAGTTGAAAGTTGACAAACTTTTTGCATTTCATGCGTTATACACTTTCACATAAATCTTACTATGCAAATTTAATGTCAAAAGCGTACAAGTTACCAAAGCGTAGAAGCTTAGATTGAGTTTTGACTTTAAATATTTTCTGCAATCCGATAGTGTATTTTTCTTACCCTCCAAATGATCTGATACAAGGAAAGTAAAATTTCTAGAATAGTTTTTTAAATTACTTCAAGAATTTCAATTTACTATTTTTTAAGCTACTTAATTTTTTTTAGATGAACTATTGCTGCTTCTATTTTGATTAGAATTGGAAGTCCCATGTATCAGATATCAGATAAAGTGGCACTAAAAATTATTGTATCTTGTATTTAAGTGGTTCTCTTTTCTACTCTAACAGAAAATTTATAGTTTAAAATAGTTTGACAGGTAAAATTTTTGAATGTTTCTTAAATTAATTTCTTTTTTTTTTGTCTTGTTTTCTATGATATTGGTAACACTAAATTTTAATTTCAGATAACAGACATATTTATTGTAATTTAACAAAAAAAAAAAAAATGTATATTTTTTTTTTTTACATTTTTAGTTTAAAAAGTTCAAAAATTTTCGTTAATATTTTTATTTATTTTGTATTTTTTTTTTTTTATTACTTTTCCTGTAAATTCTTCTGCTCACTCATCTTCACTTCACAATTTTCTTTATTACTTTTTATCAGAGAGTTTCTTTAAATTTTAACTCTAATGGATCTTGTGTGCTAAAATATTTGAAATGTTCAATTTTTGACTCTTGTAGGATATAATGTGATTGAAAATGGCAATTTCCAATGTCATTTGGCACCGTTAACAATACAAAAGAAAACGGTATAAAATCAAAAAAAAAGAAAAAAGAAAACAAAAAAAAAATTTAAGTTAACTACACACTGAAATTAAATTTAAGAAAATGAAAGGGATCGAGTATTGTAATAAAAACAACAACAACAAGAAGAAGAAGAAAAGAAAAATAGAAAAAAAAGTGGGAGGAATGATGAATTTCAAGTGATTATAAATATATAATAATATATTATATAATGATATACTTATATATTGTAAACTTTTAATAAATATTATATATAAAAATATACAATTCATTTATCTTTAAATGTACATTAGGGAGACATTTGACATAATTTTATTTTAAAAGAAAAAAAAAAAACATAGTAAAAAAACACTGTTTAACATATTCGTAATTTCACATTTTCATTGTATACCAAAAAAAAAAAAAAAAATCATCATGTTTTATTTTTTTTTTTGATTCATCCATTCATTCATCTATTCATTCTTTTAGAATACAGATCTTATCTTAAGATTCATTCAAAATTGTTACCTCCTGCGTATTTAAATATGTATTTTGTTTTTTTTTTCTCAAATCAAATTTTAAATTTATCCATCTTTAAAAATCAAAAGGAAGGAACAATTTACAATAATATTATAACACCGCATATAATATAAGCTAGGAATGATAACAATTGAATAGAATAGAATAGAATAGAATAGAATACTTTTTATGGCTGGAAAATTCCTATGGCTTTTTTTTTCTTGTACATAATAAAGAAATAAAAATTGGAAAAAAAAAATTAACATTACATTAGATTAATATTGAGCGTTTGTTTGAGCTTAAAAATACAAGGCAAGAACGAATATTTAATTTATATTTTTTTTGGGAATGGAGTATGTTTGAATGGTATTGATACTGAGCGTTTTATTGATCATTCATAATATATTAATACCGACAAAGTAATTAAAAAAGATATAAAAACAAAATTTGGTTTTCTCGTTTTCCATTAATAATGTAAATAATAAATAATTAATCATCCTTTAAATTTTCGTAATTATTTAATCTTAAAACTTTAAATTAATTCAGTTAATTTTAATTGATATATGTACTTTATATATGTTTATATATGTATATGGATATATGTATATCGATATATCTAAAGTGTATATGTTAGATACATTTTTGGATCCTTTTCAAACTTTATTGTGAGACAACTTAGATCACGTGAGGAAACACTATATAGGATTGAGTAAGCAATTGGAACACTAGGAGTTTCAAAAGACATAGAAAATGCACCGTTATATCGATATTATTTTTTTTAAATTAAAAAAAATCTGGAATTTTTGTTTTTATTATACCCGTATGAACTATGTTCAAGGGTATAATAAATTTGCCATTACGTTTGTGACACCTTAAAGGAGTCGAGCTAGATATAGTGTCAAAGGTATGGATCGGCTCAGAATCGAATTCTGAGTCGATTAAGCCATGTACGTCCGTCCGTCCGTCCGTCCGTCCGTCCGTCCGTCCGTCCGTCCGTCCGTCCGTCCGTCCGCACGATAACTCAAAAAATAAAGGAGCTAGGGGGCTGAAATTTTTTTTACGTCACTTTTGCAAAATTGTTAGTTTTGCTATTTAAATCCAACATTTTCGGTCGGCGGGTTCGAGTAGCTGCCATACAACTTCTATCTTTATATAGAAATAACTCAGTATCTATTAAAGCTAGGTTTCTGAAATTTTGCAAATGATGATCAAGTTTTATGGCAACAACTTCTGTAAAATTTGGTTGTGCTGGTGCAGCGGGTTCGGGTAGCTGCCATACAACTTCTCCGTTTAAATGAGAATAACTCAGTGTTTATTGAAGCTAGGAATCTGAAATTTAGTAAAGAGGTGTCGAGTTACATGCCAACAACTTTTGTAAAATTTGGTTGGTCTAGAGCAGCCGGTTCAGACTTCTTGCACCTCTTGGAACCTAATGAAGCTAGGCGTCTGAAATTTTGCAAATGATGATCAAGTTTTATGGCAACAACTTCTGTAAAATTTGGTTGTGCTGGTGCAGCGGGTTCGGGTAGCTGCCATACAACTTCTCCGTTTAAATGAGAATAACTCAGTGTTTATTGAAGCTAGGAATCTGAAATTTGGTAAAGAGGTGTCGAGTTACATGCCAACAACTTTTGTAAAATTTGGTTGGTCTAGAGCAGCCGGTTCAGACTTCTTGCACCTCTTGGAACCTAATGAAGCTAGGCGTCTGAAATTTTGCAAATGATGATCCAGTTTTATGGCAACAACTTCTACAAAATTTGGTTGTGCTGGTGCAACGGGTTCGGGTAGCTGCCATACAAAATCTCTTTTTAAATGAAAAGAACTCAGTGTCCGTCCGCACGATAACTCAAAAAATAGAGGAGCTAGGAGGCTGAAAATTTTTTTACGTCACTTTTGTAAAATTGTTAGTTTTGCTATTTAACTCCAGCATTTTCTGTCCCCGAGTTCGGGTAGCTGCCATACAACTTCTTTCTTTAAATAGAAATAACCCAGTGTCTCTTCAATCTAGGTATCTGAAATTTTGCGAATGATGATCAGGTTTTATGGCAACAACTTCTACAAAATTTGGTTGTGGTGGTGCGACGGGTTCGGGTAGCTGCCATACAAAATCTCTTTTTAAATGAAAAGAACTCAGTGTCCGTCCGCACGATAACTCAAAAAATAAAGGAGCTAGGAGGCTGAAATTTTTTTTACGTCACTCTTGCAAAATTGTTAGTTTTGCTATTTAACTCCAGCATTTTCGGCCGCCGGGTTCGAGTAGCTGCCATACAACTTCTTTCTTTAAATAGAAATAACTCAGTGTCTGTTCAATCTAGGTATCTGAAATTTTGCAAATGATGATCAAGTTTTATGGCAACAACTTCTACAAAATTTGGTTGTGCTGGTGCGACGGGTTCGGGTAGCTGCCATACAAAATCTCTTTTTAAATGAAAAGAACTCAGTGTCTGTCCGCACGATAACTCAAAAAATAAAGGAGCTAGGAGGCTGAAATTTTTTTTACGTCATTCTTGCAAAATTGTTAGTTTTGCTATTTAACTCCAGCATTTTCGGCCGCCGGGTTCGAGTAGCTGCCATACAACTTCTTTCTTTAAATAGAAATAACTCAGTGTCTGTTCAATCTAGGTATCTGAAATTTTGCGAATGATGATCAAGTTTTATGGCAACAACTTCTGCAAAATTTGGTTGTGGTGGTGTGACGGGTTCGGGTAGCTGCCATACAAAATCTCTTTTTAAATGAAAGAACTCAGTGTCCGTCCGCACGATAACTCAAAAAATAAAGGAGTTAGGAGGCTGCAATTTTTTTTACGTCACTTTTACAAAATTGTTAGTTTTGCTATTTAACTCCAGCATTTTCGGCCGCCGGGTTCGAGTAGCTGCCATACAACTTCTTTCTTTAAATGGAAATAACCCAGTGTCTATTCAATCTAGGTATCTGAAATTTTGCAAATGATGATCGAGTTTTATGGCAACAACTTCTGTAAAATTTTGTTGTGATGATATGACAGGTTCGGATAGTTGCCATACAACTTCTCTTTTTAAATGAAAATAACTCAGTGTCTATTGAAGCTAGCTATCTGAAATTTAGTGAAAAAGTGTCGAATTGCATGCCAAAAACTTTTGTAAAATTTGAATGGCCTAAAGCAGCCGGTTCAGGCTTTTTGCATTTCTTGGAACTAAATGAAGCTAGGCGCAATAGATTCGGGTAGCTATCATACAACTCCACAATTTACATAAATATAACTCTGTAGTTCGGTACTAAAACTCTGAATGTTTTTAAAAGATGATCAAGTTTTATAGAAACAGGATATATTACGTTCATACGGGTATCCCAGAGTTGACACAGTCTACTCTACTGCACTCTTCCTCGTTTTTTTTTTATCTTAAACATCCTGTACCAAAACTTTTTTATATCTTATAACACTATACATATCTTTGAAAAGCAAATTTTTAGGGCGTTTTTTTAAATCTTAGTAATGCGTTTATTGGGCGTTTATTTAAACCTTGGTTTTTCAAATGAAGCTGCTACGGCTCTTTAAGTAAGTTACTCCCATACATTTTTAAGTCCTTAGACAATGTACTTATAGTAAAGTATACCCATTTTAAACGATGATTTTATTGAATTATGTCGAGTATCCTTAAATTGTTATAATAATATAATGTTACAATATTATAGATCCAATAAAATTTATCTGCTTAATCCTACAAGAACTCTTAAAAATATGTGAAAAAAAAACTGGTTTAAAGCTTCAGTTTAAAACTCACTAATGATAAAACCATTTTTTTATGCAAATTTTAAATATCCTCGGAGAGAAGAAGGGACAGGGTTAGGAATGTTCTACACGCTTCACGGTTCGTTTGTTTAATATGCCTGTTCTAAAGTAAAATAAAGTTAACAAACGATTTAATATATTTTTGTATTTTTTTTTTATTTCTTAGAAATCATTTGCACGCATTTTAATAATATTATTCGTTCTTTTGTTAAAATTTAAAATTTTTTTCTTTTTGTTTGTTTTTTAAATGATTTTCTTTGTTATCATCTTTTCTTATTTTATCACTTTGTTGTTTTATTAATTTTTGATTTTTTATTTTTTATATTTCATTGTTCCTTTCTAATTAACTGGACTTTTTATTTTTTTTTGTTATTTTTCTTTAAATAATTGAAAAATTGAATTTGCTTTTCACATTTTGTGACATTTTCCAAAAGAAAATTCTTACAATACAGAGTGTACAAAAAGATAATTTCATTAGAATAAAATTAAAGAAAAACTAAGATTTTTATTGTATTCAAAAAGAAATACTTTAAGATCTGAAATCTATTAGTGATCGTGATTTGTTAGTTTTATTTTGTATGATGATTTATCACAGGTAAGACACCTGGTCTATAGTATACTGATATGAATAATTTTATTTTTTATTTGAAAAAAAAAAAAAAAAAGAAAAATTTCTTTTTGGTGTCTTCAAAAATTATGATTTTTCTTTTGGAAAAACAATTGTAAAAGTTTTATAATTTGTTTAAAGGCGACTATGACAGTTATAATAAAAAGTTGGCAGACAAAAAAATTAAAAAATTTTAAATTTGTTGGAAAGAATAACGTTTCGTATAACGTTGTTTTTTTTTGCTTTTTGTTTTTGAATATATATACCGTTACTCGTTAGTATTGCAATCGAGAAAGATAATATATTTAAATATTATAAAAAGGTATGTATGTATTATAATTTAGGGTAATTTATTATATATAAATATGTATATAATAAATATATAATATACACATCCCTTGAAATTTTTATATGGTAATTCTGTTTTTCTTTAAGTAGGCCAGTTCCTTAGTTCATTACTGATCATAAAATAGTTTTTTTTTTTTTTTTCAAATTCTTGAAAACAATTAAATTATTAAAATATTATTCACAATGAATAAATTTCTTTTTTCATTACATTTCGAAATTTTTTTAAAATTTTTACAGTTTAAGCATAGGTCAGCATTTATTAATCTTGCACAATATTATACAAATTGCGCAAGGTTATATTCTAATTGCACATTCCGTTTTTATTTTCATGAGTATATCGATGTCATTATTTCCTTTCATTATAAAAAATGAAAAGAAAGGAATTACAATAGTATGAAAGACAATACAAATCAAAAGATGATTATTTCTTATACATTAAAAAAAAATTTACCATTTTTTTTATTATGTTATGTAAAACGTAAAAACAAAAAAAGGTTTATATTAATATGTCGGTAGGTAGGTACTTGTATTGTAAAAAACGAAAACTAAAAATTTTATATTTTTCTCTTTTCTTTTTTGTCTTTCAATTTCAGTATAAATATAACAAAAAGGATAACGACAAATTATATTTTCCGGATTTGATTTGATTTAATTCTAAGTATTAGTAATGGTATAATTTATAATAAAGGAGAGAAAATGAAACGGAAAAAAAAAAATCCTTGAGTGATTTAATTTTAAACAATTTAAAAGAAGTTGAATTATGTAAAAGAAAAAGTTAATAAAATCAAATCAAGATTTCAATTAAAAATTAATTTCTTTTGATATTTTGTTATTTGTTTTATACATTAAAAAAAAAATATCTTATTGATTTTATATTAATTTTTTCTTTATTAAGAGTTTAATTTTTTTTTTTTTCGTACAGTGCTATAATGTAATTATTATTTTCTTGGTAATTAATTAAAATTTTTTTTTTGATTTTTCAAATTAATTTTTGTTGAAAATCAAATATTTATTTAATCCACTTTTGTTTATACATTCTGCAGAAACAAGATATGTGCAACTAGGAGCTTATTGTTTTGCCTAAAATGGACTGCCAGCAATAAAACCTATATATAAATTTTTACTTTCTTAGAGGTAGTTAAGCTGATTGAAGATATTATAAGTAGAGGGAAAATTCATAACACGTAGTAACAGGGGGAGCATAATAGATTAGATCTGCATCAAAAGGCCACAGTGTCATCTATGCCTCTTAAATAAATTTAATCTAATTTTATAGTTTCGCTTTATGTAATAAAAAGGTCTTGTTTAATGCATTCTTTTCCCATTTTTTAGATCCTTTTAAAAAATGTTATCAAACCCTATTTTGTATCATCACTATGCCTTTGAATATTTGCTGCTTTATTCTGAAATTTATTCCTTATCCTGTTTATTCCATATGAATTTCATTCCATTGCTTCCCGGTCTTAAATATTTCTATAATTCTTATGACCGATTTTTTGATTCCTTTTGTATTAATGTAGGTTTAGTTAAATGGATGAAAGAAAATGGGAGGGGAATGGAGGGAGAATGGGAAGATAATGAGAGGGATTTTTAGGAAGAGTTAAATGGTAAATAAGGAACGAACTAAATAAAGGTCTTTGTTAAATTGTTATTATAGAAAAATGATTATACTTAATTTAGTTTGTTTTACAGTTTTAATCAATTTTCAATAAAATTAATAGTACCTGCTTTAATTTGTGGTTAAACGAATAGAACAAAATAATCAACTATCAAGGTACGATGAATATGGGAAATGTTTACGATGAAAACACTTTTTTGCATGCGCTTTCAATTAATGACGAAAATCAAAAACGGTAACTCTTCATTTCATTGAATTTGAAGGAATGACAAAAATCCAAAATGTTAATTCTTTTTGTAATACTTCCAATGAATGACGAAACTGAATAACAGTAATTCATTTTGTTATTTTTGCAATTAATGACGAAATTAAATAACGGTAACTCATTTTTTCATATTACCAATGAATAATGAAAATGAATAACTGTAAGTCATTTTATCATACTTCCATTGAATGACGAAAACGAATAACGGTAACTCGGTTTTTAATACAACTAATGAATAAAGAAAATCAAAAACGGAAACTGTTTTTTTCATGTTGTCAATGAATGAGGAAAATGAATAACGGTAATTCCTTATATTATTTATATTATTTTTTTTGGTAAAATGTAATTACTGGTCAAATTAGAGCTTTAAGGCATTTTTTGAAATTAATTTTTTATTTCGTGATTGAGAAATAATGATTCACTATAAAAGAATTAATTTCGTTTCATTTATATCCTCTTTAGTATAATTCAGTAAAAAAAAAGGACTACACTTAACAATTAATTTTTAAAAATAACACCTAATCATTAGTTTCGATAAGCCATTTTTAATTTACATAGTATATTATAAACAAAATATTATCCAATATAATTAAGTACACTTTAATGTTTCTGAATAAATTGCGATGACAATGACAACGTACGATAAGTTAAAATATCGAAAATAATTGATGAGTTTTGATTAAATTTATTTCATTAATTACTAAATGACGGTTTGAAAGTTAAATAGTAATTTAATTAATACTTTGTATTTAGATATAATAATAATATAATATAATGTTATGTATTTTAATTAATATGATAATTATTTTAAGATCTCTTGGGATATTTAAAATATTTTTAATTTATATCACCATTAAATAACTAACTATCAAAGCAGTCTTTCAATAGATTAAGTAATATTTATAGGTATACCATATAATTTTAGAAAAAATATTTATAAGTGTACATAGTTATATATATAAAATAATATTATATATACATATGTATATAATTTTCAAGGTCTTTTTAAATTTTTACTAACCTTATCAAATAAATTAAATTAAAAATCGTATTAAAAACTTATTTTAAATAAATAAAATCAAATAAATTATAATGTTTTTTTTTGGTAATTTTAATTTAACGAGTTATTAATTATTCATTATTCTCGTATTAAATTATATTTTATGATTTAATTAAGAACTTTGAGTTTTAATTATAAATTTCTTATTATTTTGTACATTTTTAATTTTGTATATGAAAATGTAATCATGTATCCAATTTTTTATATTCAAAAGCACTATGGAATCTCGTATCTTAAAAACTCCTGTTTCGAAATCTCGCGTTTCATGATATTTTCCATATTTCCCATTTTGCTTCACTTGTTTAAATTTTCCTTGATGTTAAAATATTTGGAAAAGACTTTAAATAATTTGGAAAGACTTTAGAGTTGGTTACAAAAAAAATTTGGAAAGACTTTAGAGTTGATTACAAAATCTGGTTTTCAAAAATTTTGTTTAGCACAACCTCCTGACAGTCGTCACTTTTTCGATCAGACTGATTATTAAGCAAGAGTTTCGAAATAAACGAAAGTTATCTGCGTAGCCATTTTTTATAATTTTTATTTTCGTAATGAAAATCGCAAGAAATTTTAGACACGAGATTTTAAAACACGAAATTTTGAAACGCAAGATTTTAAGATGCGAGATTTTAAGACACAAGCTTTCATACCGATATTTAATATTAGATGATATAAGAACAGGTCAGTTTTAATCGAAATAGTGTACTAACAGCTATCTCCAATGTAATATTTGTTATAACTATATAGTTTATATTGAGAAAAGAAGAAATTTTAACAAGTATTATTACAGAAGATAAATTCATCAATTTTATCAGTCAATTAAGTTTAGACAAAATTAATTTATGGATTAAAAACTAAAAAATTAAATTAAATATAAAAATATTTATATTCGTATACTTTTGATTCAACTGTTTTTGATATACATTTGAACATAAAATTAATTTGAGTAAACAAAAATGAAATGAATCGTCAAACAAAATGAATTAATGTTAAAAAGTCTGTTTTTGTCAAAAATTTTAACGGGTTTTTACTCATCCTTCTGTTATATTCTGACAGATGAGATAAACACTTAAATTAAATATTAAGTTTAAGCAGAAAATTATTAGACTAAAATCTAATCTTTTTCGAGCTATAAGTCGTAGACCATCTTTGAGTCTGTTAAATTAGTTTACTTTTTTTTAATAGGACTGTTGCAAAGTAGTTTTCTTACATTTACATTTACATAAGGTCAGATTTTCAATACGAAATGTAATATATTTATATCAAAATCGTTCGACGAGAACGAAAAATTTCGGTTTTAATTCTTATTCAACTTAAAAATTAAAATATTAAAATTAACAAAAATTTGTTATAAGTGACGAACTGTAAAATGAAATAAACTAAAAGCTACCATTATATACTCGTAGAACATTTTTCTTTAAAATCACTTTGTCTTAGTCACATAACAAAGTTTAATACGTCATTTGATTTCATTTCAAGATCTTTCTTTTAAAGCATTTAAGTTTTCGCGATTCAAAAGATATTTAGAGGTACATGAATTAGATGTCAACATTTTAAAAAGGTGATAATAACCACTTTTTTTTGTTTTTTTTTACGAGGGTTGGTGGAAAACTTCAAAAGTCACCCAGGAGACAAAAATGTGCTTCTTCCAGATAATGTTGAACTTTAACTAACCATAATCACGCCCTTTTTAAACTAAACTTTAGCTTGGGATCTTTGAAACAAATGTATAGTTTGGTTTACTTAATAAGAAATGGCTTGAAGTCAATCGTGAAAAATCTTAGGAAACCAGTATTTTCTTAAATTCTATTTGTGCAAAATTACAAAACAACTGAAAACAGCTTTAAAGTGTGGGAGCTAATCTAAAGTATTACCAAATTTAAAATGTGTATGTATTTAAACAATAATAATAATATGTAAAACTAATACTAAAACATTAATTGGCCCTTTATAAAATCTTAAAATCAATTTAAAATGAATTATTCAATTAGAGTTCACAGGAAATATTAAAATAAAATATAATTGAAAATGAAAATGAAAATAATTTTCAAATTGATCATGATAAATTGTTTTCTTTTTAAATTCATCTAAAATTAAAAAAAAAAAAAATAAAAAAATCTATTTTTAACTCCACGTGTTTTTTTTAGTTTTTCTTTTTTCTTTTTCCTTTTTCCTTTTTCCTTTTTTCATTTTATATTTTCTTTTTTTGTTCTTTTTATTTTGTCCATTTAAGTGGAAAATTGTATATATTACGTCAAAAAACCAAAATAATCCAATTTACATTAAATTTTTAGGAAATGAAAACGATTACGAATTTTTGAATTATTATATCATACTATTAAAATCATAGTAAGACATTAAAATACTTTAAGTTTCAAGATATTTAAGGTTAAAATTTTCAATAATAGAAATTTTATTATAGTAAAAATTTTTCTTTGCATGAAATTATTGTTTCAGCAGTTTTTTTTTAATAGCTCCGGTTAATGGCGCTAGTAATAAAAGGTTAAAGAAACTAAGAATAATTGGAGAAGCCGCATATTTGAAAATATCGAGGAGAATATTATTTTGTCATGTACGTAGTGTACAGAAACTATTTAATTCGAAAGTATTTAAAGTTTTAGATTTAGAAGTTTAGAAGGCGACACATTTAGAAACTGAATTAGAATAATATTAGAAATTTGGATGTTCGAAAATATGATTTTTTAAAATCTGTTTCACTCTCTGTAAACAAGTAAATATGATAACACACGAGAAAGTTAAAAAGTTACCTAAACAAATGAATAAAGTAAAATTCAATAGACTTTGTGTTAGAAACCAACTTTTCTATCAAATTTCATTATAAAATGATCAATTGAAAATGAAGCCATAGGTATAATTAAAAGTTTAGTTAGTTAAACGCTGGAACTGTAATAAGTACCAAAAGAATATTCCAAATCTTAACTAATTCTAAGACCAGAATTGGATTATGCCAAGTCAATTTCTTAATATGCGATTGATCATTTACACTGATGTTTTTAAAAGAAATTTTTTAAAGTTATCATTTAAGAGGGTTTTATCATTTTGTGTAAATCTAGGTATAAAAATCGTATTACAAATTATTAATAACTATATTATATTATGTAAAATTAGAAGAACTGGTGGCGATTCTTGGTAAAGACTTTGAAACAAAATTAGTACCAGCTTATTTAAAAATTATTAATTTAATTAATATGATAATGTCAATATTATGTTATTTTTCTTAAAATTAGACTATATGTTCTTTAATTTTTGGTAATTTTCTTAAAAAAAAAAAAAAAAATTTGGTATATCGAAGTTTTTCTTTTGAAATTTTACTAGAATAATTTGTATATAAATCTAGAATATTTTTTGGTTATAGTTCTTTAAAATAAATTTCCTCTAAATAGCATAGAAAAATTTAGAATTCACTTTTCTAAAAATTTTTTTTAATTTTAATAAACTTTAAAATGTAGAAATGCTTTCATGAATGTACTTCTCTTTTACAGCATGGTCCATCATACAATTTACAACTTTTCAAAAAAGACCTTTTTAGGTTCGTCTCTAGTCTAACTTCAATTTTTACTCATTCTATTTCTTGTTCATAGTTTGCCAACTAGAAATTCATTTGAAATAGAAAAACAATTAATGTATAATTTCCATTTAACGTCATTTAATTTCTCATTTCTAAATTTCGACGAAGTGTGAATGGTAACCTTTTCCACATGTAACACACTGTATTCGTTTTGTTTATCCAAAAACACGATTTTCACAAGTATTATGTCACAGCTTCCACATCTTGTTAAATATTTTTAAAATATTCGAATAAGTGCGAATGTAAGCGTCGAAAGTGCGATGTAAGCTAAAATTTGTTCTTGATTTTATAAAAATTTTAAACTTTTTTCCCTCCAATTCCTCTGCCACGTACCCAAACCTACAATAAATATAAATAGAGGAATACAGTTTGAGTAACGTTTCCAGTATCCGAAATTTTAGAGTAGAGTCAACAATTAAAGTTGAGAAAAGTCAACTTTTGAGGCAGTATTATATATTTTATATTGTACAATAATAACTTCATTTCACATTTCAATAATAACTTCATTTTCTACGATTATAAAAATGTTATGTTCTTAATTGAAAATAAAACTAGTTAATTAATCAGAGTGTTTAGTTATTCTAAGTGATTAGTCATATTTAAGGATTTTGTTTTACTTTTAGTGAAAAAAAAACTACAAATGAGAAAAAGAAATTAAAAAAATAATTAATATGTACTTGTATTATGTCACTTATATCATGGACAGAATGATTTACAAAAATAAATTAAAAGATACATGAAATCATCAAAGATTTAAGTCTTTAATTATAATTCTTCATTTTCTTTATTCCTTCTATAGTCAATATTTATCTGTGACACTTTATAAAATTAACCAATTTATTCAAATTGATAAAATTGGAAATCTGGTTTTTTTCCTATTTCATTCCTTTTTAAAGAATCGATTCATCCACAATGTATAACTTGTTGAAGATTACACATTGGATATTAAGCAATTTGTACTAAAACAATTATCGTAGAAAAGATATATGTATGTATTATATTTTTGCTTACTAATCCTTTAAATGTTAGGCTGATTTGAAAATTTGTTATCTATGGGCAGCCTGTCTGCCCTATTGCTACATCTTCAAACAAGAGAAAAGATATGCTAGCAAAATGTCGATATTATCGATAATGGGTAAAAGAAGTGGGAATGTGTTACGAATATACTTACTCTCTATTAAATACTATATGAAACCGTGCTAGGCCTTATTACAGCATTTCTTAAACTGCACTCGGTACAATTTTATTTCTTTATATTTTACTTAAATTTAAAATTATAAATTAATTATTAGATGCATATATGTATAATGAAAATTATTTGTTTTTGCCTTTTTTTTTGTATATTTGAATATTTTAGTTTGTTACATAATTTATGCTAATATTAATAATAATAGCTGCAACAGTGACAGTTAGGTTGCCTTCAATTATTTTCTCACGCAGAAATGTGTTATATATTACTACATGTGGTAACTGTTGATGGCTATAGTAACTCTTAGCAAAATATTAATAATAATAAGCGGATTTATTGTTGCCTTACAGTCCCCCTCCCAATTGATTGTTTTAGTACCCTTGTTCTATTCTTTCCTATCCCTAGTCCCTAGCCAATTTACTGCGTTAGCACATAGGGGCTTCATTTCATTATATTGGATAAAGGGGTACGTGAGTTTAGTTAGTAAGAATCTAACATTACTAAGGGGAAATTCTCGGTGTCTTTGGAAAATTCTCATCTCCCTTAGGAGAAAAAAGGATATTTTATTATCTGTGAGCTATAAGATATAAATTAAAATTTTGCAGTTTAAATTTAATATAATTCGTTTTGTTTAAATGTTTTTCATATTTTTTAAATAAATTATGCTTATTATTATAGTTTTGAAATTAATTAGTTGTTTGATAGTAATAATAATTTACATCGAAACATGAATAAAAAATACAGATCAAATGAGAGGAAGGGTATTCCAATTATCATTCTATCACTATAATCGTTTATTTTAAAATTTATGTGTTGTAATCATAAATACTTTTTATCTGATTGTTCATAAAATTGTTGATTTTTATATAATAAATTAAAAATTAAAGGGGTGCTGTGATCTTTTTTTTTTTTATTGTTATAACAATACTATGAAAAAATACTTTGAAGAAACAAAACCAGAAGGAAATTTGACCTATTTTATATTAAATTATTGTCAAGAGCTTTTAATTTAAAATTTAGTTTTTTATTGCTCAAAATGTTTTAAAATAAATAAAAAAAAAAAAAAAAAAATAAAAATTCTCTTTACCATATTACATAGATAAGAAAAATGTTGTTTGCTTCTTTGGGAATTTCCCAATGTAAAACTTTTATATTATAGATATAAATATGTATATGTAATATGCATTTTGCATTAGACTTTTAAGTATAATATATCACATAAAATGGAAGATTTCATTTTTATCTTTAAAAAGTTTTAGGAATTTTATTCATTTTTATTTTATTTGATTTTGTTTTTTTCTTTTTCTTTTTTTTTGTTTTAGTTTTTATTTTCTTCTTCAAAAAAAAAAAAAGTAAAAATTTATCAAGGAGAAGAGAAAAAAAATATCAACAAGAAATTCTTTTTACCATTGTGATTTCCTTAAGTTGTAATCTGTACTATGTATGATACAGAAAATAAATACATATGGTAATATGTATCCGTATATATGTATGTGTATATTAAAAATATCCTTATATGAATAATAAAATGAAAAGAATTGATGCAAGTCACTTGATATAAAGTATACAATAATATATTATTATTATTATTATGTCTTTATTTTATATTGCATTAAATATGTTTTTACCATTTGAGAATCTAAGAAATCTTTTTTTTTTTACTTTTCTTTTTTATTTAAATTGTAATTTCCTCTGTTAGAATTTTGTTGAAAATTTTACATTTCAAATAATCAAATTTAGAATTATGGTTATTTATAAATATTCATATTACATAATATATATATACTAGATACCATATCTATTTAATTGAATAAAATTTCCTTAGGGATGAAATTTATAAAATGATTTTTGTTTTTGTTCAATATATGATTAGTAATTTATTTCTGTGGAAAACCTGTTATTTAATTATAATTACTTTGGATTAATGACTCTCATTGAATCATTTGTAATGTTAAGAAAATTCTTAAACATTTTTTTTATTACTGTTTTTTATATAATGTTAGAAGTAACGAGGAAAAGTGCAGTAGAGTAGTCAAGTAGAGTATCCAATAATCAGTAGAGCATCCAATAGTATCCAATATCAAAGTGCAGTAGAGTATCCAATAGTCAACTCGGGGATACCCGTATGAACGTAATATATCCTGTTTCTAGATAACTTGATCATCTTTTAAACATTTTCAGATGTTTTAGTACCGACGTAATAACTGCCGAGATATATTATATGCAAATTATAGAGTTGCATGACAGCCACCCAAATCTATTGCACCAGCACAACCAAATTTTACAGTAGTTGTTGCCATGAAATTTGATCTTCATTTGTAAGATTGCAGACACCTAGCTTCATTAAGTTCGAAAAGGTGCAAGAGATCAACCAAAGGTGCAAGAGATCAACTGCTCTAGATCAACCAAATTTTACAAAAGTGTTTGGCATGTAACTCGACATTCCTTCACTAAATTTCAGATACCTAGCTTCAATAGACACTGAGTTATTTTTATTTAAAAAAAGAAGTTGTATGGCTGCTACCCGAACCTGTCGCCGCAGCACAACCAAATTTTACAGGTTGGCCTATAACTCGACACGATTTTGTAAAATTTCAGATATATAGCTTTAATAGATACTGAGTTATTCCCATATAAAGAAATAAATTGTATGGCAGCTACTCGAGTCCGGCGGCCGAAAAAGCTAAATTTAAATAGCAAAACTAACAATTTTGCAAAAGTAACATAAAAAAAAATTCTTTTAATGTAGATACTGTTGTTTGTTGAAAAAGAAAAATGGTTTTTAGTAGATTAAAGTCCCACATGATAATAGAAGAATTGAGTTTGTACCGTTGTTTTTTAGTATCTTTCAACAGCATTTTCTACCTACCTCCGTAAAAAAAATAAACTTTAAAAAAAGCAACCAGTTGGGCAAACTTCAAGGGATTCTAGGTTTTTTTATATCCACTTTTTGTAGCTGAAAGAACATAATTTATCCATATATATTATAAATCTTTCCTTAAAAATTAATTTTGAGCGAGCTTCCGTCCGTAATTCGACTATAAATCGACACAATTCCGTCTATAAATCGACACAATAATTCAAAAAATAATGCAGACTGGATTCTGAAATTATTAACTATGTAATAATATTATATCTATAAATTATTACTAAATTTTTATGTAAATGCTAGTTTCGTTATTGAAGTTGATTTTGCTTGACGTGGTCAAGTAGTTGTTATACAACTCCGAAAATGTACATAAATTTTCGTATATCCCAACACTTAATTAAGTTAGATTTCTTAAATGTTTTAAATATAAATGTATTATTTGGAATTATGGATATATCATGGGGGTAACATAGAGCCACAGGACACAGTCAGCACTACACATTTCCTAGTTTTTTATTTTGCGTCAAAATTTCGTCAAATTAATAAAAAAGGGTTATTAAGTCATTAAATTTGTTTTTATTATTAAAAAACTAATTTTTTGCTGTAATTTTTTTGATTTAGACTAGAAACTTTAATATTTCAAATGTCACTAAAACATTTTTATTTAAACATTTCAAATAAACATCTTTTAAGTGACATATTGTCAATGGCATTGTCAACTTTTATCAATGTAGGTGTATAAATTTTTCAGTCTGTATCAATTTGTCTTTTAATTGTATACTGAAATTGTTATCAATTGGAACAGAAGATTAATAAAATGGAACAGAAGATTAATCTTCTTTTGTATATTAAATATTAAAAAATTTACAAGAACACAAAGAAAGATGAAGTCAAATATACATATTCGGACCGGAAGTTTTTTAAACTGTAATGAAATCTTTTATTAATATGTACACAATAAAATAAAGGCATAAAAATAATCGCAATATGACAACAAAATTGTCTGCACTTATTGAAACACTTACATCCTTTTTTTAAATATCTCGTAGCAATGAATATGTATTATAACTAATTACTTCAAATCGCGAGCGGAAATATTAACAAGGAAAAAATGTCGAATCAGCCTAAAGAGGGCATCAAAATCAGAGTATTTCCTTTTCCAGAATATTTACGAATTATGAATTAGGAGCGATGTTAGAGTTGAATTCAAAATCAGACGTTAGAATATAGAAAAAAAAGAATCAGCATTCGACTTTATTCCCTTTTAAATTTGAGCTTTATTTCATTTTTAAAACGGTAGTAGGTCGGAATTCTCAAAATTCTCGATTTCGGCTTTAATTCCGAATGGAAACGGTAATAAAGCCGATTCGATATTATTTCCTGGAGCGTTATTTCTGGTCACTATTTTTTAACCATAAATGGTAATGAGAATAACCATCAAAAACATATTGATTTTTAACTTGCATTTAACAAAGCATTCACTTTTTTATAAACATTTTTTATGGTGGTTTTATTTAAAAATCATATAATCAAATTGTTTCGTTAAATATTTTGCATTAGTAAAATAAATTTAATTATTTAATATGACATTTTTGTTTATTTTTTTTTTATTCATTTATTCATTTACTTTTTGTTTTTTATTAACATCATAATAATTACTTTGGTACAATATACTATACATTATTATATTTTTTTTGTTGAGTTAAACTTTGACAAAATAAAAAGTTGATTTACAATAAAATTCTCTTTTATTTTTTATTCTTAAAACGTGTCCTTTTTTGTACTATTTAGTTTCCATTTTTTTTTTGATAGTATGAAATCTTAAATAAAATTAAATAAATTTTTATAGATTTTCAAACTTTTTCCTTTTTATTTTGATTTGAAGGAAAATTGCAAAAAAAAAAAGGAATTTGAAAATGAATGCATAAATCTAAATATGCCTATTTATTCTATAAAGAAACTACATATACATATATACATATACATATATACATGTATGTGTATATTTATATTTGTAGGTTTACTCTAGGTATTTTTATTATCTGAAAAACGTAAAAGTTCAACTAAGTTACAAGTTGGACACAACTAAAAGTACATATAATTAAGTATACATATATATATCTAGATAATACATATTTATCTATAAAAAAGTTTTGTAAGGATGTCCAAGTTAATTTCGAAGAAGAAAATAGTGATATACAAATAAAAAGTTATTCAGGAAATGATAATTTTTTTTAACGTTTCTAAAAATCTAAAATTCCAGGAGGTGTTTTTTTAAAATAGCTTAAGATTCCTTTTCTTTTATTATTATAGCTAAGGATTAATGAACTAATTAGAATTGACGTTTGACGTTTGTAAAATTCTAAGCTCTAATAAAAATAAAAAATATAAAAAATATAAAATAAATCAATTATAATAATTTAAAAAAATTTTGATTAATTGAAATTTAATAATTATAAATTTATTATTTTTGCGCTTTTATAACTTTTATTTATAACTTTTGGCGCATAATTTTAAGTTATTCCATATATAATTTATTTTCATAAGAAAAGAAAAAGAAACATAGTAAATTCTAATTTAAAATAAATAGAATTTTTTTTTGAACTCTAGAAAATTAGTTTATAAAATAAAAATATACAAAAAAAAAACAAAGAACGAAAAAATTATACATCTACTTAGCAATAGAAATATATAAAAACAAAATGGAAAAAGTTTTAAATGGCTAAAAATTGTAGGAAATGTAAGCAAACTATTAAAGGCAATTTCCGAAGAATTCAATATGTGGAATTCAATACTTGCAGAAGGGGATGATAGTGAAATCACATCACACTTTAATTAATTCTGAAGTAAGTGCTGTTGACAAACTTTAGGCTTTTGACTTAACAAATTGTTCAATGGAGAAAATGACAAATTATTTGCAAGCTCTTGGATCTGTGGTAGTTGAGATATACAAATCAAATAAATATTTCTATTCAGAAATGAGTGATATTATTATGCAAAACAAAAATCTTCAGTAAGAAAATCTGGTATTGAAAAATCGTGTTAAAGTTATAGAAGATAATTCAACTGAACTAGAACGAAAAATAAACAAGTATGAATCTATATTAAATGAAGGACAACAAATAAAAAACAAAAATAATATAGTTATTGCCGGCCTTCCAGATGATCTACCTACGCCATCCGACATAGTTTTAACAATTGCTGGTAAAATTGGTGCTAATATTGATGCGAGTGCTTTGAAAAATATTTCCAAAGTTAAATAAAAACAAATAATTGAAGAAAAAGAAATAACCAATGAGATTTATGTTGTGGAACTGGCTTCTAAAATTATAAAAAACGAGTTGCTGATGAAAAAGTGGAAGTATCTATACCTATTTAGTGCAGAGTTGAATCTACAACTTGAAAGCAATAAGGAAATATTTATTCGCCCCATCTCACCCCATTTCAATCAAAACTATATAAAGAGGCAAAAAAAAAAATAAAAATTTACATAATTTCGAGTTTCTATGGGTCAAGAATAATCAAATTTATCTTCGGAAAACCAAGGTTAGCAAAGTTTACAAATTATCTTCCTTTAATGATGTATTATTTATTAAAAAAAACTTTTGAATTAATTTAATTTATTATGATCAAAATTATGATTTATTATCTATGATTCACAACATATTTTTATATTCTTCACAAAACATATGTTAATTAACAAAAACAATAATTTACTTAATATATTTAATTTACACAACAATTTACGTATCATTTATTACTCGTACAAAAATTTTAATACAATTATACAAATTTATTTAAATATTAATCTAATTAATTTTAATTTTAAATTACATATTTGTTAATAATATCTGACTCATGACGCAGTGGTTAAGTCGCCAACCTTTCAATCGAAGGTCTTGGGTTCAAACCCCGGTCAGGACATAAATAAAACATATGTAGTACTTTTATATCGTAATAATGTATATCGTTTAATTAATATTAGTAATAATAATAATAATATTAATAATAATAAGAATAGTAATAATAATATCAATAATTATAATAAAATAATAATAATAATAATAATAATAATAATAATAATAATAATAATAATAATAATAATAATAATAATAATAATAATAATAATAATAATAATAATAATAATAATAATAATAATAATAATAATAATAATAATAATAATAATAATAATAATAATAATAATAATAATAATAATAATAATAATAATAATAATAATAATAATAATAATAATAATAATAATAATAATAATAATAATAATAATAATAATAATAATAATAATAATAATAATAATAATAATAATAATAATAATAATAATAATAATAATAATAATAATAATAATAATAATAATAATAATAATAATAATAATAATAATAATAATAATAATAATAATAATAATAATAATAATAATAATAATAATAATAATAATAATAATAATAATAATAATAATAATAATAATAATAATAATAATAATAATAATAATAATAATAATAATAATAATAATAATAATAATAATAATAATAATAATAATAATAATAATAATAATAATAATAATAATAATAATTAATAATAATAATAATAGTATAATAATTAAATAGTGCAATATATAGTACAATAATAATATAACAACAATTATATAATAATAATAATAGTAATAATAATAATAGCTGCTACAGTGGGGCTATCTTTGGTTATATCATGCAAGTAAGGTGTTATATACTGCTGCACGTTGTAAACCACTGATGGCGCTGACTCTGTAGTAAAATAATTATAATATTAATAAGAATATTAATACCAATAATAACAGCCGCTACAGTGACAGTGGGGGTTGCCTTCAATAATTACCTCATGTAGTAATATATATACTACTACTACATGTTGTAACTGTTATGACGGCATTAGTCACTGTTAGCAAAATAATAATAATAGGCGGATTCATTGTTTCCTTACAGTCCCACTCCCAATTCAATGTTTCCGTATCCATTTTTCCTATCCTTTCCTATCCCTACTCCCTAGCCAATATACTGCTTTCGCAGGTAAGGGTTTCATCCCACTATATTGGCTAAAGGGGGAGGTGGGTTTAGTCAGTAAGAATCTGACACTACCAAGGGGTAATTCTTGGTGTCTTTGGAAGATTCCCACCTCCCTTAGGAAAAAAAAAAAAAAATTAAAAATAAAATTATAACACAAATTTTATATTTAAAACTTTTATATCAAACTTTAAATCTGTCTGTCAAATTTTTCTCAAATTTAATTCACAATCTCATTCACAATTTTAATATTCACAATTTATTAATATTTTTAATTTTAAATCTAATTTTTAATTTTTGTCGTATCAAGCTTTGTATCTGTCAAAAATATTTTAATTAAATACTCAATTCATAAAAGCTTTATTCCAATCGTTCAATTATTCACTTGCAACCTAATTTTTTTTTGTGCTGTACAATGCTATCAGCTGACAATGTAAATATCAACAATTGTTTAAGAGTGAATTACTTTACAGAGGTATGTAATAATTTGTTAAATATGTAGTAAGTTCATTAATAATATGAACATATTTTATAAAACTTTGTATATGTTTAAGTAGTAAACTTTTTGATTTTTAATTTCCTCTTATGAATGTGATATTCATATCGTTATCTTAACTGAAATATGGTTAAATTAATATGAAAATCAGTTTTAAAATTTCTCAGGATATAAAGACCACTTTTCAAATCGTAAATCCTCGTATGGTGGAACTGCCATTTTTATAAAAGAGAACATTAGCAGTTACTTAGTTTTCAATGAGGAGTTCTGTAATTCAAATTTTCTAGTAGTTAAACTACCAAAATCAAATCAAAATGTAGTATCTATATATAGATCGCATGAAACCAGGATGGACGAATTTGTTTCAAAGCTTGATGAAATTACCTCTAAATTTAAAAAATCTCTAATTTTTGGAGATTTCAATATAAATATCCTAAACATATAACAATACACTGTTAAGCAACGGATTCATAATATATAATAAAATTTCAGAAAAATATTACACACGAATGGGTAGCTCTTCAAAAACAATAACTGATAATTTTGTTACAGACTTGATTAAACATCAATATTTTTTCCATGTCTAAACACTTTATTGTCAGATCATCAATTACTTTTCGTAAGTGTTGATGATAAAGTTATATGTAATTAAGAGATAGAGTATAAAACAGTTTTGAATTATCAAAATATTTCTATTAACCCAATTTGGGCAAACTCTCATTTGAATTTTAATAATTTTGTTGATGATATTAGTTCGGTTATCGTTAGTTATACAGAAAAAATTTCCTTAAAAAAAAAATAAAAAGAAAATGTGTTGGATAACTAACGAAATTATAAATGAAATGAAAATACGTGATTCATACCTTAAATTAAAAAAAAATATCCTCCCATATATCATCCCCATATATCCTAACGACTCCCATGTATAATCCTCCCAAAAAAAAAAAAATCCTCCCACCATATATCCTAATGACTCCCATGTATAATTATAGCCGAGCCAATGTTAAGATACTTATAGCTCAAGCTAAAATAAAATATTGCTCTGAAGAAATATCGCGAGATCCCAATAATAGTAGAAATCTGTGGAATTTAAGATGTAAACATTATTCTATTTTGATCTTCGCCAATATATTTAGTCAATTTGTGCTCTCTAGAATAGATTTCTAAAGAGAAGCTATATAAAAAAGTCAACCAACCATTAAATGAATATTTTGAAAAATTTTATGACCCTCATATCTTTTAAAAGTTTAAAGTAATTAAATTGATATTTATTTGGGGTAAGATCTTTAACAATGAATAAAAGTTACTATACAAAAAAAATTTTGAATTCCCGTCGTTTATAAAAACTTATTAATATTAGGTAGATTCTTTTTTGTTATAATTGTCCTATGAACGATAGCTGATTCCTGATTTAAACTTTTACATTACATGGCCAAGGATGGTTTTGAAAAAATTGAATTTTACTACCTGTAGAGTATTTTTAAAACCTTATTTAAAACAATTACTGAAGCTTCTTCTTTTTTTGTAAACTTTTATATTCAGACACCCTGTATATTATATGAACAAAAAGTATATAATTTAATAATTGTAATAATAAAAACTAACTAATATTTAAGTATTTTCTCCAAGGACTTTATTAGCTTCAGTGTTCATTTGTTTCATTTTTTTATTTTTTTTATAGCTAGCATTTTTTCTTTTTTTTGTTTCTTTATTATTTTCACCTCTTTTTTTAAAGATTCATTGTAACCTTTTATATTTATTATACAATCTATATTTATAAAAACTTATATATATTATATTGGTGTTATTTACTATTGTTATCTTTTCCTGATATTGTTTTTTGTATAATTTTTACTTTTTTTCTCATTATATGTTTGCTATGTTTTGTAAGTAATATTGTTTTTTTTGTAATTATCTTACTTAACTCGTTAAAATAAAAGTTTCTTGAAAAAAAAAAAATTAAGAAAAATTAAATATATACCGTTAATAGAATAACAAAAGATTTGGTTTGATTTAAATTAAAATCAATCCTAAAAATATGCAATTATTCTTTCCAATTATATAAATCTTGAACTTAGATGCTTAGATTCTTCTACTATGTAAAGAAGAGGGTTATTTGCTAATTATTGTTTTGTTATTTTCTATTTTCAGTAAGTTTGACATTTTAATACCTCCCTTTTAATACTTTCATAATCATAATAATACAGTATAATTATTTTTACAGGAGGGGTCGTACATTTAATTATATGCACTAGAAAATTGTAGAGATTATAAGAAAGAAAGAGTATTAAATAGAGAGTATTAAAAATATTTCATATTACTCTTCAAATTATTGATGCTTTCTTTATATATCGATTTCCCCTTAAACCTTTACTATTCACCTTTTCATATTATTGTGATAGCATATTTTTCTAAAACATTTTTTGTTCCTGAAATCTTTAAAAAAACCGTATAATCTTGGACATCTTAAATGAAAATATAAATTTATTAAATTTTATTAGCTTGGATTACAATCAATATACAATAAATGAAAAGCCAAAAGGATAAGGAAACTGTCAAGCTTAAATTAGTGAAAAATCTTAAAAAAACAAAAATTAAGAAGAAAAAGAGTCAAAGGTAGTAGGTAGTTGTTTTGTAAAAAACAAAAACAGAAGAGTTCTAAAAAAAATTAAAAGGACAAAAACTAAAAAGAAAAAAAAAATATATAAAAACAAATCAACCAACACAAAATACTATACTTTTTATAATTATATGAAACAAACTTAGTTGAATCCTTCCATGTGTAAAAGTCATTATCGTAGTATAGAAAATAAAAAAAAGAAACAGAAATAAAAATAAAAAATAAACAAAAAGAAGAGAAAAAAAAAAACAAGAATAAAAATGATTCTATTCAACTTTTACATGTGGTCTCACGCTTGCATAATATGAAATTTGTTATAAAGATTAACTAGCCAAAGTGTTAAAATGAAGATAATTAGAAAAAATCTAAAGAAGAATGAAAATTTTTGCTTTTAGATCTCGAAACTGCAAAAAAAAAAAAAGAATATATAAATAAAATAAAAACAATAAAGTAAATTTAAAAAAAAAAAAAAAAAAAATAATCAAAAATATACAAATGAATATGAGTAGCTGACTATATCCGTGTTAAAAAGGAAATACACAAGAGAAATTGCTAATATCCTCTTGAGAATTTTTTAAAAAACAGAAAAACACACTTTCTTTTATTTTATTTTAGTGTATTTTGGAATCATTATAAGGTAATAATCATTATAAAGATCAAAACACTTCAATAGAAAACTTAAATAAACCGATTGTTATAAAGTATCTATTTGAAGTGTTTTGTTTGTGTCAAAAAAACCAAATTGCAACTTTTATATAATTGCTGTTAAATATTTTAAAATAGAAGCTGGAACTTAGATTGTTATTTAGAGAGTATAAGTGACACTACAAACCGTTTGATGTAGATTTGATGTAGATTTTATGTTAACTTAACTGAAAGTATTTAGACATTTTAACAAATAAAAGCATTTAGAACTATCCCACACACGTCGTAAGAGCTATTCCCCCTTACGACATTTATAGCAATGCCTGAACAGGAAACACTGTGTAATTTCCTGTCCACATTTATGTGGCAGAGAAATGTATTAAAAAAAAAAAAAAAACTTAGAACTACAACTGTAAGTTTATCATGAGTAGTTAAGTATTAAAAGAGTTTTTGTTTTTCAATCAATTGGAATAAAATTAAAAAGACTAAACTTTTATAGTAATGTTATCTAGTTTAGTTTTATTAAATAGTGTATTTTTTAATTTTTTTCTTCCATTTTTCAATATGATATTACAAAGATTTTATTTTAAAACAATTAGAAACAACAAATCACTTTTAGAATACTGTTGTACTGATTTGAAGTACCTAACAAAAAATAAAATAAAAAAAAATAGAGAGAAAAGAAAGAAAAGTTAAATTTATTTTCTTTTTAATTTTTTTTTTTATATATTCAAATTTTTGTAGTGATTTGTAAATATTAACCCTTTTATAGTTAAAAAAACGTGATTAAAAATATGTAAAAAGATTAAAGTAAAATAATAAATTTGTTATATATTTAATTTGATTAAATTTTTGTCTATAAGGCCTGTAGTTAACAAATGCAAAAATTATATAGAAAGAAATATATTATCCTACTATTAACTATTTATAAATCCTTCATCAGGATTAGAATCGAGTACAATGCATACATTTGGCAAGGAGCTTCACAAACAGCATTATTAAATAAACGATCCTACTGCTACCTCAACTTTGGCTTCATCAGATCATTGTTGTATCATTGGTGAACTAGCTCTATTTTAAATATAATTTGTTTGTATTGGAACTTGTTGTGAAAAAATAAACTTTAAAGCCTCGACTTAAAAGTTCTAACGACATTTAAAGAGGGGTGCACAGGCTATTTTTTTTTTATATTTCGCAGTAATTACATATAAATCAACGTAATTAATACAATATCACTTATAAGGACAGACTATACTCTTAGTTGATCTTCATTCTTTAACTTTCTTTATGGCCAGATGAACTGTTATTGAACTGTTTAATATCAGAATGTAAAAGAATTGACTATGATCAAAATAAACGTTTCGGGATTAATGCAAGTAAATCTGTATACTAAAAACCAGACTTTATTATACTTTCATATCTAACCATTAGCAAAGATTATTTACTAATATTATTTTTATTTTCTGTAATTAAGTTGCCGTAGTTTCGTTACAGCTACGCCTTAGTTTTACTTTTTTCTTATGTTTTACTTTTTGATTTAATTGAAAAGTTTGTCTTTGGAATAATTTTTTTTTGAAAATGTTTTGCTTGGATGAGTTTTTCTGTGGAAGAGATTTCCAATAATTGAAAAAACTGTTATCAAAAAGGGAAAAGTAATTCTTCTTGAAATTATAATATAACTCTTAGTTAAAAACTTAAAGCTAAAATTACAAAAAAAAAAAAAATTGGGAAAATATGTCTGTTAGTTTCACTTTGTCCGTCCGTCCGTCTGTTTACAAAACTTCTGCACCATTAAAGATAGAGCAATGAAATTTTAACCATCGATAGATCTCATAAAAAAATTATTGTTGTAGAACAACTTCTGTATGTTGCCTCATCCATTACGGAGCTACAGAACCCCAAACTTTGGAAACTTTGAAAACCATACTTTTGAAGTTGTGTATTTTAAGTTTTGCTTAACATTCTTTCAATATGTCTTCATATAAATGAATATGAAAATTATAAATTTTTTTTAAATTTAATATTTAAATTTACCGTTACCGGAAAGCTTTTAAATAGGGACTTGAAATGAGGAGAGGAGAAAGAACTTTTAGAATTAATATAATTTTTTTTCTACCACCCTCTGTTTAAGATCTATTAGGGCTCAAAAATTGAAAATTTGCTATTTTTTAGAGAACTGCTGTTTAGGTAGCTGTGCATATTTTTTCAAAATAAAAGACAAAAATTAAAGCTTCAACTTTATAATTTTACATGTGTTAATGGTTTTTCTTAATTATGTAGAGATCACTTAAAATTGCAGAAAGTGTCTATTTATTTTTTCCATTATATTCCCATTTAATTCCAGCATTTCTTACTATATGATATTTTAAGAATATTTTCAAATTATGGTGCAAGTCACAAAGTTCTAAATTGTTGTATTGTGTATTGGGAAATGTGCGCCTTTAAAAACCATTGGTTTATATTCTACCTTTTTTGTTTTTCTTTTTTTAGATATGAGATACCATATTGTCTGTTGTCTAAATTGTAATCATAGAGAATGTTAAATACTTTTATACTGTGGACAGAAAAAAAAAATGTAAAAGTGGTAAAAATAATTTAAAAGAAAAAATATGAGAAGAATGAAAACAATGTTTTACTAAAATGTTGGTGTATTAAATATTTGATTTTATGTAATTGTTCAGTCCAATTTCCTTGAAATCTAAATGCCAATGAATTGTATCAATAAATAACATAATTAACATTCATTTGGGAATATAAAAGTTACGTTTAATTTTTTTTTTTTTTTGTTTCAACATTGTTGGCAAATTACCAAATATCTGTAATGAACTTACCAAGGAAAAAGGGCTGTGGTCAATTTTATTCTTAATGAATTTCGTATTTGTTTTTACTTTACTTATTTTTTTTTGCATTCAAAATTTATTGTTAAAAGAGTAAATGGCACAAAGAAAAACAAATTGCTGATTCATTCGAAAAAAATTTCCAAAAAAACTTCCAAAAAAAAACAAAAAAAAAAAAGGTGTGATTCGTGAGCTTTTTAATTTGTTTTCAAAGTTTTTTTTTTAGTTTTATTCTTAGTTTGTTGTTTTAAATGAACTTTTAAAAATGTGACTTTTATATGATTCTCGAATTATTTTTATATAAATACTGGATCAAAAAAAAAAAAAATTATATCTATAGATATATTATAATATGTAGAGAGATATTATGTAAAATGTATGTAAATATATAATTCGAAAAATTAGAATTTGTAAAAAAGGGATTTTTAGTTTTTATATTTTGAGGGTGGAAATGTTTGCAGATTTTTAGTTTTTCGTTTCTTACTCCTTTTTATGTTTTTTTTTTTTTTCGTTTTCCTCTTTCTGAAGTTAATGATGAAAATTGGATTCAAAAAATAATCTAATATTGTAATATTTATGGTAATTATCTACTTTGTATTAGGAATTGTAAGTGGAAAAATAAATATGGTTTTTTTTTTTTTTAAATTTCAAGAGATTCATTTTTGGAACAAAACAAACATCTTTTAATTTTGTATTATCCTTGAATTGCTCTAAAAATATTAAAATTATTTAACAAAGAAATAAAAAATTTCAATGGTCATTAAAATATTCTATTGAGATTTTAATTTTATTTTAATTAAGTAATATATTATATGATATAATATAATATAATATAATTATCGTATCTTTTACAAATGTTAATTAAAAACTAATTATAAATCATCTAATAAAATGTACAGAGAGAGAGAAAGAGAGAGAGAAAGAGATTGTTTTTTAAATATAAAACTTTAAAATTCTGAAAATTTTCGATTAGAATGTAATTTTTAAAGAGTTTTTTGTATGGCTGATGTCTGATGAAGAGGTGATGATGTCTTTTCTTTGTGGAATAAGTTTAAGTCGGAAAAAGTATATTTTTATATAGTAGTTGCATATGAAATAGCCTTAGTATAGTAGATGAGTTTTTGCATACAACTTTCTCATAAAATTGCTTGGATGCCTTATGGTATAACATCATAAAAAAAAATAATGCAAGTTATGGTAAATAAATAAATTCCTGTACTGTTTATAATGTAAATTAACCAAATTATCTATTTACTTATTATTATATAATTAAGCAAGAGAGTATGTATATTTTACAAAAAAAATTAAAAATTAGATTATTGTAGTTTAACAGACCATCCGCCTGTTGTTTACAAAACTTCTACACCGTTAAAGCTACAGACTAATGAAATTTTAACCTTATGAATGTTTTTTTAAAAACTTAATGTTCTAGAATAAATTTTTTATGTAGCCTCATCCATTAGGTACTTAGTTAAATAACATCTTTCAAAGTTGAAAAAAAAACGCATTTTCAAACATGTATTTCTAAGGTTCTGCTTAACATTTTATGAATTTAAGAATGCCGAACGAGGGGCCTTTTTTTTTAACTTTTATCAAATCAATATCAAACAATTTCTTGTAATTTATTATTTAAATTTACCGTTATGTGAAATAAAATTTTATAATATTTTGCTTCATTAGATCTCGACAACGCTTCTTGTGGAAACTTGAAATTTCTTAAAAATGAAAGCAAAATGTTCTTCAGAATTAACATAATTTATTTCAGAAAATTTTATCATAACTCCACCCGTTAAGCTATTTGTTATTTTTGAAAATGTTAGTCGGCCGTACAAATTTTTTCAAAGTAAAACAAAAAAATTAAAGCTACAATATTATAATTTTATATGTTTTATTTGTTACAGCTTTTCTTAATAAATGTGGACATGAAATTACACAGCCTTTCCCGTTCAGACATGGTTGTAAATGTCGTAAGGGGGAATAACTCTTACGACGTGTGTGGGATTTGAATCCACAGTCCCTCGGTGTATACAGCGTATTTTATACGCTGTTATCCACTAGGCCACCAAGGCCCCCTTTTCTTAATTATATTGGGTTTCCTTAAAATTAAAGAAGAAGCCTCATGATTTTTAACAATTTTTCTTACATATAAAATTCTAAGAAAATTTACAAATTTTGGTGGAAGTCACAATATTCTAAACTGGTTTTATTTTCTTTTAAAAAATGTGCACGTTTAAAAAGTAATGGTTTCACATTCTGTCTTGTTTATTTTAGTAGTGTATGATAACTGGTGAATATTTCTTTCCATTCGCTAAGGAATTGATTACGCAATTACCTTTTTGTATTGATTAAAACAATGGCAAATATGATGTTTGATGTAAGTAAAAGCTTTAAAGAAATTTTGTGAGTCGAATTATTATTATTACCTAAATTTTTTTTCATCTATAGATTTTTCATAAATAGATTTATTGATATAGAATAGATTGATAAGTAGATTTATTTATTCCATTCTTTGTAAAGGATATGACCTGTTCGTCTTACTTATTTGTGACAAAAATTTAAATTTAATTCCTCCAAGATTTGTCTATAATTTTTAACAAACAAACAACACAATAAAGAAAATAAAGTATGGGTCAAATATAAAAGAACGCTTACGCTTACTCTGATTTTGATTTTGTACATTGAACTTAAACAAAATAACAATAAATTCATTAAATATTATTTTAAAGTCACATCTCACGAAATTTTCTTTGCTGTTAATATTCAAATATAATTTCATTGTCATTAGAATTAAAATTTTTAAGAAATAAGTTTTTTAGCTCTAATTTCGATTACCAAAAGATTAAGTTTAAGTATTCTTTACGTTCATAAAATTAAAAAGGGTTTAAAATATTTTTTTTTAAAATTGCCAAAAAAAACGCAAGAAAATTATAAATTATAATATTAAATTTCAAATTGATTCTAAAATTTAGTGGATTTATTATTAAACATACTTTAACCGACTGAGAACTTGTATCATCATTTCCTTCATTTTAAACAAAAATTTCATTAATATGTTGAATTTTTAATTTAATTAAATGACCTCTGAAATTCTTTTAAATTAATTTTAAAATTATGTTTTCGGTTTTTATACACTACACCTAAAGTATGGGGTATATTAACTATGGTATGGAGTTTGTAACCACCAAACGGAAGCGAGTTAGATATGGACATGTATATATATTCTGAATCAGGATCACCTCCTGAGTCGATTTAATGATGTCCGTCCGTCCGTCCGTTCGCACAATAACTCAAAAACTAGTAAAGCTATCTTGATGAAATTTATATAGTAGGTTACAAATTACGAAAGGAAGGCTAAGTTCGAAACTGGACAAAATAGGTAAATGGGTTGTAATAGCTGCCAAATGATTCCGGAGCAAACGAGATTATCTCCAAAACCAACAAATATAGAACCTTTAAATTTTTTACAATGATGTTCCTTCCCGTTTGATTTATACCTCTGAAATTTAAGAGGATTTGGTTAATGAGTTTGGATTTTGGAAGCTTCCGAACGAGCCCCAGAGCAAACGAAATTATCTCCAAAACCAACAAAGATAGAATCTTTGAATTTGGTACAGTGGTGTTCTTTCGTGTTTTATTTATGTTTCCTAAATTTGGGAGAATTTGGTTCATGGGTTCGGATCTTGGAAGTTTCCAAACGAGTTCCAGAGCAAACGAGTATATCTCCACAACCAACAAAGATAGAACCTTTATTTTTAATACAAGGGTGTTCTGTTATGTTTCCTTTTCTGTAAAATTGGAAACTGACATTTGAAAGAATTTGAACCATGGGTTCGTATTTTGGAAACTTCCGGACGAGCACAAGAGCAAACGAGCATATCTCCAAAACCAACAAAAGTAGAACCTTTAAATTTAGTACAATAGTGTTCTGGCATGTTTTCTTTATGTCTCTAAGATGGATTTGATAAATTGGAGTGGCAATTCGGATACCTGACACACGCCTCCCAAGGACTAACAAGCATATCTTCGAAATTAATAAAGATAGAAACTTGAAATTTTCTATAAGGGTGTCAAGCATATCCCAATGAATAAAACAGAAAAGGGAAGAAGTTCAAGCAGCTGCCAAAAACACTTATGGATTTTTAATTTAATTCGAATTATTCAGGTGTAGGGTATTAATAAGTCGGTTGCATCGACTTACTGTTACATTTACTTGTTTTATATGATATTTATACAAAAAAAAAAAATTTTTTTTTAAATATTTAAAAATTTGTTAAAATTTAATAATTCTATCAACACCTTTATAGAATTAAACGCTTAAATTTCATTTATTTTGTCAAATATTCAATATTTTAATAGATTTTTTTTTTTTTTACAACTAAAAAAATTTTAAAACGTCGCAAGAGGAAACTTTCAATTCTAAAACAAAAGAAAAAAAAGTTTTAAGATTGTTTATTTGTATATATATACATATATGTATATGTATACTCTTCTCTATATCTAGTTGAATCAATTAAAGTTTTCCACAAGGAAAATAAAAGTATGAATGCAAATTTAATAAAATTTTTATCGTTTATATGATAACAGTTATTTAAATTTTAATCTCTATTTACATTGTTATTATTTACTTGAACTGTTAAGTACTTCAGTTTCCTATAAAATTAATTCGAATCCACTTAAAACGAAAAAAAAAAAATGTACAAGTTTTCCATTTTTTTTTTTTTGCTTGGAATTTAAAGGAGATGTAATAATTGAATATAGTTACTGATGGTACTGTCGTACTGGTACTAAAATATAAGATTTATATAATTTTTTTTTATTTAAAAAGTAGAATTTTTTTGTCTTTTAGCATTTAAAAATAATTTTGATATGGTCTTTTTTTTCCCCTTTTAAAGAATATTAATGGACGCTCTTTTGAATAAAACTTAAGGCAAATATATTTTCGAATTAAAATGTGTATTTTAAAAGAATGAGTATTATATTAATTTATTATTTTTTTCATAATAAGGATCTTCACCTAAAAGTGCATCGAAGGCAAATATAATATGCAAAAATGATATAATAAGTGAACGATCCAATACAAAATATAAATTGTAAAGTAAAAAAATTACAGATGACAGAAATGTTTATTGGTTTAGAGATGGTTTAGAAATGTTTGATTTGGTATTTTGTCTTAAAAATGTCAAATTAAATAAAAAAGAAATTTCAGAAATATGCAAAAGTAAATATTTAAAATATGCATAAAGAGTTGAGATCTATTTAGGTATGTTGGTCTATCATAAAATATCGTTGCATATTTTTTATACTTAGATGAAACAACAACAATTTATCTTGTACGTTATAACTTATGACACTTATTCTATTGTATTAAAATCCATAATACCACTCCTTAAACATTTCCAACACAACGTTAGGAAGGCTATACAAGTGGCCATTTCTACACAGTGGAAATTCTTAAATTATTTAAAAATGGTTATAGAAATTCATTTATTGTGAGATCAGCTAAAATGTGGAACATGTTTCTATTCCATTTGTTCCCATCTGATAGATTTAGTCCATATAATTTGCAACTTTTCCTGTACAGATTCTCTTTCAATTTACCTTTCAAGTCTCCCTTATTATCATATTTCCCTCGAATTCTTTTCCCTATTATCTAAACCTACACTAATTTTGTATAAATGAATTTTTTCCTGCAGTTTGGCTAGCGTGTGAAAAAAAATATGCATTATGTACGAGTATTTGGGATTTATTTTTTAATTAAAATAATGGCATAAAATGTTTTTAATAACATTCTGGTATTATTTTTTAATATTAAGGATTTATTAAGGTATGTATTATTAGGGACTCGTAGTTTCATATATAGAATACCTCTTTCCTTATCAAATTTAAAACGCAAACTGTATTAATGCTTTATTTTCTCACAGAGAAGGGAAAACTTTTTTAATTATTAACTTAATGTAAGTAAAGTATTTGCTTCTTTTAACTGTTATTTAATATGTGTCTTTTAACATATTAGAGGTAAGTATGCAGTTTGAGCCTTAAGTAATTAAATCTTATTGTAAGTTCTCATCTAATAAATCAAGACCTTATTCTAAAACCTTATTCTAAAATATCACATATAAGATGATTAGTAGTTTTTAAAATTTTTCATTTGATCAGTTAATAATGATCTATTAAAAGACAGGCTGACTTTAGTAAATATATCAGATATAAAATTTAATTATTTTTCTTATTCTTAAATTGCAAAAATCTCTCAAAAAATATGAATATAGAAAAAATCGATTTATAAAACAATAGAAAAAAAAAATTAAATTTTCAAATTTTTCTCTTTAGTTTTTCACATTTTCTCATGAGAAAAAACTTTATCTAATCTTACCTGACAAATTTTTAACCTTTATCAAACAAAATCAAAATTACCGACCCAATAAAAAAATAAGTCAAAAAATAAAAAAAGGAAACTTCGAAAATTTTTTGTTTAAAATAGCTTTTAATAAAAAATATTTTAATTTCGTGCATTTTTATATTTTATGTATATATATATATATATGTTTATTCTTTTTTTACCCTTAAATAGTTTTTTGAAAGTTAAAAATTTTAAATATATTTATTTCAGCTTAGTTTAGTTCAAAGTATCTTTGTTTATACCCGTATGAACTATGTTGAAGGCTATAATAAATTTCCCATTACGTTTGTCCTTAAAGGAGTCGAACTAGATATAGTGTCAAAGGTATGGATCTGCTCACAATCGAGTTCTGAGTCGATTAAGCCATGTACGTTCGTTCGTCCTTCTGGCCGTCCGCCTGTCCGTACAATAACTGAAAAAATAAAAAAGTTAGGAAACTGAAGATTTTTTTACGCCACTTTTGCAAATTGTGCGTTTCGCTATTGTTTCGCTTTCGTTTCGCAAAATTTTTAGTTTCGCTATTTAAATCCAGCATTTTTAGCCGTCGGGTTCGAGTAACTGCCATACAACTTCTTTCTTTATATGGAGATAACTCAGTATCTGTTAAAGCCAGGTATATGAAATTTTGCAAAATTGTGTCGAGTTACAGGCCAAGAAGATTTGGTTCTGCTGGTGCGATAGCTTTGAGTAGCAGCTATACAACTTCAGTTTTCAAATGAAAATAACTCAGTGTCTATTGAAGCTAGGTATCTGAAATTTAGTGAGAGATGTCGAGTTACATGCCAAAAACCTTTGTAAAATTTGGTTGGTATAGAGCAGCCTGTTCAGGCTTCTTGCACCTTTTGGAACTTAATGAAGCTAGGCGTCTGAAATCTTACGAATGATGATCAAGTTTTATAGGAACAAAGGTTTGCGTAGCTGCCATAGAACTTCTCGTTGTAAATGAAAATAACTCAGTGTCTATTGAAGCTAGGTTTCTGCAATTTTGTAAAAAGACGTCAAATTGCATGCTAACAACAACTTTGATCTATCTCTAGCACAACCTAACAAATTAGGTTGTGCTAGAGATAGATCAAACTTTATGAAGCTAAGCGTCTGAAATTTTGCAAAAGATGATGAAGTTTTAGGGCAATAAGTAAGATTTGGTTGTGAGGAATAAATTCGGGTAGCTGTCATATGACTTTTATATTTTACATAAATTACACACAATTTACATAAATATACCTCGGTAATTAACGTCGGTACTAAAACATCTGAAATTTTTATAAGATGATCAAGTTTTGTAGAAATAGCGTATACATATTAGGTTCATACAGGTATCCCACAGTTGACACAGTCTATTCTACTACACTCTTCCACGTTTATTTTTAAATTTAATTCTTCTATAAAAGAAAATGATAGGTAGTTTACAATAAATTTATTTATTCATTAATTTTTTTTTTATGTGGCTAATGTTTGGTGCGGGTGCGATTTAAACTTAATAAATTATTTTGTTTATTTAAGTTAAAATGGTGGATAATAATAAAAATAATGAAAAAAAAAAATAGATTACTATAACAAAGGATTTTATTTGATGTAAAAATTGCATTTGAAACATAAAAGAACAGAGATATAATATCACGCCATTCAATTGTTTCTATTCGGACTCGCCTTTATTATGATCTCCGTAATCTTTAAAATGATAAAATAACATGATGACACCGTAGCACATCATACATTTCAGTGCAATTACATTGAAATAGAAATCATTGTATGGCTTTATAGGAACATTGCAAATAGAGTTACTGTACCCAGAAAATTAAATTTGGCAAAAATAATGTTGCTGCAACATGTTTCAACAAAACTATCTGTGAAAACGTCATGACATAACATTATAATGTTAAAATTTCGTTTCAAATTTATTTTGATTTTAATTTTTTGTGAAAATAAAAGGTTCATTTTTTTAATATATTTTAGGATGTTTTAGGACGTTAATTTGTTTATTTTTGAGGTTTAAAATAAAAATATTGAAACATTTTGTAATATATATAGTATGTATTTTTTATTTTGCACAAAAAACGTTAATTTTATTTCAGATATAAGTGAAATAGATGGTGAAAAGCTAGTTTACCGATGAAAGCTATACCTATTCTTCCTTACAACCCAAGTGTAGAAGATGCAAGGAGAAAATAATGGAGGAGACTTTCTATCACTTTTTACGCGAATATTCAAATCTAGCTATAGGATAAGGACGGATTTCCTACTTTCTTAAACATAAATCAGTTAACCCGGAAAAAAATTAGACAACAACTAGTTTTTTTACGAGGAAATTGCATTAAAACAGCCAACTTGTCTTGGCTATTTGTACTCACTTGATAGATTGCTGAAGGCAACTAAGTTTACACAAAAACTTTTTTCAAAACGAAGTATAATTTTGTTATATTAATTTTAAGTATTTCACTTGGAAGTTAGTTATATTTTTATTTAACCAATTATATTTTCCTATTTAAATTTATTTCAGTGGAAATTTTTTAATACTTCAAATGAAACATTTACTTAAATTTTAATGTTTTAAAGTTAAAACATTATTTTTTTTTTTTAGAAATTACTAATAAATATTTAAATAGTTTTAGAATTGATTACGAGTATATGTAAAAGTTAAGGAAATTAAAAACATGTATTTAGTGGTAATGATAAAATAGAACATTTAAATAAAGAGCAGTAAAATAAAATCTATTACTTTAAAAGTTTTATATTTTCAAAATGTAAAAATAACAAGAAGCTCTTAGATAAAAATTAGTGTTAAGAAAGAATAAGTTTTTCAAAAAAAGGATAAAATTTTAAATTTTGTTATTTAGAGTTTATATTGATAACTCTCTTAAATAGCGACTATTTTATCACATAAATCTGACCAATGACGCCAAGACCAATGAAGTGTATAAGTCATCGGTCTTTTAGACGAAATGTCACGCCCCTCGAATTTAAAGTTTGGCTTAAAGTTCAGTTCAAAATATTATATAAATATTTAATAATATAATGTAAATAAAATACGTGTACTTCAACTGCACCTGAAAAGGAAAGATTGATTTATTTCATCATCAAATTATATGCCACAGGAGAACTAAATTATAAATAAATAAATAAATAAACCAAGGTTCAAAAGGAAAAAAAAATCTCTCAAGTCGCCGTTATTTTTAAAAATCTTATAATTTTTATTCCCTATAACGGTAAATTTGAATAATCAATTTAAAAAAAATAAAACTATAATTTAAATTAATAAACAGAATTCCAAATATTGACCACCGGCAAAAATTCGTTTCGCCTATCTATTTTTCATCAAATGAAATATAATTGTAGCGAAATGATAAAAATCAAAAAATATTGCTAATTTTTGTTGCTTAGAAATAAATGTCAAACCGCGGCCTAGGTGGCAGAGAGTGCTATTTATGTGGCAGAGAAATGCATTAAAAAAAAAAAAATGTCAAACCCGGCCATCAGTAAAAAAAATTGAAAATATCTTGAACTTGTCGACAACGAATTTTTGGTTGGACGCGATGGTTTCAAATTGTGAGTAAATACATAAGAATACATATATTTAGTCGAGGTTATTTAAAGTTTAACAAAAATATCTTGTCGTTTAAAGTTTTCCGACAACAAACATGTTAATATAGAAATATTTCAGACTTTGCGGTTGTAACCAATAATGGATGAAAC
Organism: Poecilobothrus nobilitatus; assembly: GCA_947095535.1. Classification (NCBI taxonomy): domain Eukaryota; kingdom Metazoa; phylum Arthropoda; class Insecta; order Diptera; family Dolichopodidae; genus Poecilobothrus; species Poecilobothrus nobilitatus. The sequence goes on along the minus strand of OX352773.1, from coordinate 247,081,500 downwards.
TGCTAGAAAAAAAAACAGTTTCCACAAAATGTTTAATGAAATCTACTCATAATATTGTAATGGCATTGATTTTGATTGTTTGTAGCCAAACAGACAGACTGATAAACGAACAGGCGAACGGACAGATAAGATAAAACTATTATAGATATTTTTTAAAAAATGAAATTTTGTATAGTGGTTAAAGAGATACTTACAAAAGATATTAATGGCAAATTTTTATTTCAAAAAATTAATTTCTATACTCATAAAATTATTTTTTAATGCATTTTTTAGCATTTTTTTTCAAATGTTCAATTTAAAAAAAGAAATAATACTAATAATAATAATTTTACCTTAAATTGCAGTACTTTAAGAAGGAATATATTTTTCAAAATGAGTTTATTAAAAATTTAACTTTAAATTCTAACAAAAAGTAAAAAAAAAAACAAAAATCAATAAAATTCCAAAAAAAAAAAAAGTATTTGATTGCATTCTATTGCTTCATGCATTTCATTTCGTCAATAATAAATATTCAATTACTTTACTTTTAAAATGGCAAACATTTACTTAACCTCAAATTGAAAATACTTTAAAAGAAAAAACAAAAAGAAAATCCATTAGTTAACCTTTTTTTTTATTTTTTTATAAAAATTTAAAATTAAAGACTTTAAATACCTTTTAGTATGAAATTAAATTTTTATAATAAAATATTTTGAAAAATTAAAGTATAAAATGAAAAAAAAAAAAAAAAAAAATAAGTTAGTAATTATTTTAAGGACTTGCATTTTGTATAAATTCTTATATTTAAATAAAACGTTAATTCCAGGCAATTGAATAATTGATTTACTTTTTATCTTAAAGTTATATAAATTTATTTATTTATAATTTAATTTATTTTTAATTAATTTAAGAAGTCTTTCATGGTTAGTCGTTGGACCTAGTTTTACTAGCTTACTTCTTTTGACTAAGCAGTATAGGATTTGTATTAAACTATTTCAAACTTTTCCAAAGAGAAATGGAGAGAAACTGCACTGTTCACTTCTACATAATTCAAATTTCGAGATGGCACAATTCACCACATAACAATTCTTTTGTGACTCAAATATGGCGAATGTAAAATCATCTTCCATCTCATTTATTCCCTAAAATTGGAGATGATTACATTTTTAATTTATATAAATTTAAGGATAATATCAAAATTTTGGTTCATCATATTCCTGCAAACCTTAAACCAAATTGTCTCCATAACAGAATTTTCCTTGTCCAACTTTTCCTTGTTTCACTTAGCAGTAAACTGCTACGGTGTCAGTTCGTCTTTTTAGCACATTTCCAAAAAAATTTTGAAAAAATGTGCCTATTAGTTTCACTCCGTCCGTCTATCCGTCTGTTTACAAAACTTCTACACCGTTAAAGATAGAGAAAAAACATTTTAATCATGGGTAGGTCTTATAAAAAAAATAATGTTGTAGAACAACTTTTCCATGTAGTCCCCTCCATTACGGAGGTACAGCTCCTCAAATTTTGAAAAAGCCGCATTTTTAAATTTGTATATTTCATGTTCTACTTATTTATTTTTATAAATCAATGTCAAAATTATACAATTTTTTTAAAATTAGTGTTTTTTACCGTTATGTGAAACCCTATGTGAAAACCAAATTTTGCATGTTTTTCTGTCTTTATAACTCTGGCACGCTTTTAGATAGGTACTTGAAATTTTAAGGTCAGAAAGAACTTTTAGAATTAGTATAAGTATTAGTATAAGTTTACTCAGAAACTTATTTTGTATCACCCCCTGTTTATGAGTTATTAGGGCTCAAAAATTGAAAATTTGCTTTTTTAAACACCTGTAACCTAGACACCTGTACACATTTTCTTTGGAAACGTAAAAAAAATGAAAGCCCCTGCAATATATTTTCAACGGTATTTTTAACGGTATCTTTTAGTTGTATAGGGTTCCAGAGTTACAGTCTCTCAAAATTGCAAAAAAGCCATATTTTCAGAGGTCTACAATATAAAAACTCTACAATATAAAAACGCTATAAGACCGGTAAACGCTATAACGCTATAATTTTTTTAGCTCTATAAAACAATATGAAAATTATGCAATATTTTGTAATTTACTATTCAAATTTACCGTTATGTGAAAACCAAATTTGGTATGAATTTTCTATCTTCATAACTCCGGCACGCTTTTAGATAGGAACTTGAATTTTGAGAGAAGAAAGCACTTTTAGAACTAGTATGAGTTTCATCAGAAATATTTTTTGTATCACCCCTTGTTTGAGAGCTATTACGGCTCAAAAATTTAAAATTTGCTATTTTTAGACACCTGTAAACCACTTGTACAAATTTTTTTCGGCAACATATAAAAATTAAAGGTTCAATAATATATTTTTATGCGTGTTAACGGTTTTTATAAGTTATATGTTTTTATAAGTTCCGGACTTACAGCCTTTCAAAATTGTAAAATAGTTCTATTTTCACATTTTTTCTTACTAAATGAAATTTTCAAATTTTGGTGCAAGGCACGATTCTAAATAGTTTGCATTATCTTTTGGAAATGTGGGCTTTTAAAAAACGTTGGTTTACATTCTGCCTTGTTTTTTTAAACATGAATATGAAGTATAAAAAACTACAATTTTTGCACTTAGTTTAATTTATGTCGTCCTTTTTCCTTTTATCTATCTGTTTTTATACTCTTTTGTTAATTGCTTTTTTTTGTGTTTATATTTTCTTGTTGTAGTTAAAATCTGATTTTAGGATTTAAAGTGATCGTCAAAATTGGTATCATTGGCAATACATAGTATTTTATACAATACTTTGGTGGAAAATTTATCTATATTATTTAAAGTAACGAAATACAATATTTTGGTCTCGCACCAGGCAATATGGAAACTTAACACAATTATTGGTATTAATTATTTCAATGTAGATACAGAAAATTTTTCAAATTTTGCGCCATCTCTCATTTAGTTAAAGAAATTTTATAAGAATATTTAAATTAAATTTTCCGTTTTTGGAATTCAATTGTCATACAAGAGTTATTGAATAGAATCTTGTACCTACAAAAAAATTAACAGACGGATGAACTAATAAACATATAATCGTAGTTTTTTTTTTAACTTAACATTTTTTTAAGAGATTTTTTAATTTTTTTTTTTGTGTGGAAGATTTACTACAGTAAAATAGTATCCAACTTTAAGTCAAAACCATAAATCGTAAACTTAAATATTTTTCACATAAAAAATTAAGAGTTGTGCATCCTTTCGAGACATTAGTTTTAGTTTTTTGGTTTTGTTTTTTATTTTTTAAGTTTTTATACCCGTATGAACTATGTTCAAGGGTATAATAAATTTGCCATTACGTTTGTGACACCTTAAAGGAGTCGAGCTAGATATAGTGTTAAAGGTATGGATCGGTTCAGAATCGAATTCTGAGTCGATTAAGCCATGTACGTCCGTCCGTCCGTCCGTCCGCACGATAACTCAAAAAATAAAGGAGCTAGGATGCTGAAATTTTTTTTACGGCACTTTTGCAAAATTGTTAGTTTTGCTATTTAAATCCAAAATTTTCGGTCGGCGGGTTCGAGTAGCTGCCATACAACTTCTATCTTTATATAGAAATAACTCAGTATCTATTCAAGCTATGTTTCTGAAATTTTGCAAATGATGATCAAGTTTTATGGCAACAACTTTTGTAAAATTTGGTTGTGGTGGTGAGGCGGGTTCGGGTAGCTGCCATACAACTTCTCCGTTTAAATGAGAATAACTCAGTGTCTATTGAAGCTAGGAACCTGAAATTTAGTAAAGAGGTGTCGAGTTATAGGCCAACAACTTTTGTAAAATTTAGTTGGTCTAGAGCAGCCGGTTCAGACTTCTTGCACCTCTTCGAACTTAATAAAGCTAGGCGTCTGAAATCTTGCAAATGATGATCAAATTTTATGGCAACCACTTTTGCAAAATTTGGTTGTGGTGGTGCGACGGGTTCGGGTAGCTGCCATACAACTTATCCGTTTAAATGAGAATAACTCAGTGTCTATCGAAGCTAGGAACCTGAAATTTAGTAAAGAGGTGTCGAGTAATAGGCCAACAACTTTTGTAAAATTTGGTTGGTCTAGAGCAGCCGGTTCAGGCTTCTTCCACCTCTTGGAACTTAATGAAGCTAGGTGTCTGAAATCTTGCAAATGATGATCAAGTTTTATGGCAACCACTTTTGCAAAATTTGGTTGTGGTGGTGCGACGGGTTCGGGTAGCTGCCATACAACTTATCCGTTTAAATGAGAATAACTCAGTGTCTATTGAAGCTAGGAACCTGAAATTTAGTAAAGAGGTGTCGAGTTATAGGCCTTGTAAAATTTGGTCGGTCTAGAGCAGCCGGTTCAGGCTTCTTGCACCTCTTGGAACTTAATGAAGCTAGGCGCAATAGATTCAGGTAGCTGTCATACAACTCCACAATTTACATAAATATATCTCTGTAGTTCGGTACTAAAACATCTGAATGTTTTTAAAAGATGATCAAGTTTTATAGAAACAGGATATATTACGTTCATACGGGTATCCCAGAGTTGACACAGTCTACTCTACTGCACTCTTCCTCGTTTTTTTTCAGTAATTGTAATCGTATAAGTTGATATCATGCTGCTTTTTAGGTAAGCGATTGTTTTTTTTTTTATGTTTTTCTACATCTGATCTGTATGCCAGTCAGTTTTATATTTCCTTAAATCTCCAAACATTTTAATAAGAAAAAAAAAACAAGAAAAAATTGGAAAGAAAGAATGAAAATAAAAAAAAAAAACATGTAAAAAAGACATTAAGGTAAAATTTATCATCCCTTTGGGGTCATTTTAAGTCCATCTCTTCAGCTCTAAGATATTTATTTTGAAAGGTTTAAATATACGCGTTTACTTAGAAAAATTTTTCATTTAATCCAATGATTTTCTTATATTATTTGTATTTGTATATATATATATAAATTAAAAAAATAGATTTGGATTTTAGTGGTATAGTGATATTGGAAGTTTTTTGTTTTATTTAGATAACAATGCAAGAATTTGCTAACAAAGACCGTTTTTTTAGCACATTTTCAAAAAAAATTTGAAAAAATGTGCTTATTAGTTTCACTTTGTCCGTCTGTCCGTTCGTCCGTCCGTCCATCGGTCTGGGTGTTTACAAAACTTCTATACCGTTTCAAAAAAGCGATCAAGTTTTAACTACTGATAGGCATGGTTAAAAAACTAATTTTGTGGAATAACTTTTTTTGGTAGCTCCATCTGTTGCGAAGCTACAGCTCTACAAAGTTCGAAAAAGCCCTATCTTTAAATTTTTATAACACAGATTCTATAAGGCATATTTTCAATCTGAAAACGCCAAACGATAGCTGGTTTTATAAACTTTATAAATGAATATAAATTAAATATGTGGCTTTGCCATGTGGTATTTTAATATACCGTTATGTGAAACTGAATTTTTGAAAAAATTTGGACCCCTTTTATTTTTCAAACGGTTTAATTTAGAATCATGAAATTATGAGAGGAATTAGATTTTTCGAAATCAGTATGAGTTATTTTGGGAACATTTTTTGTGTCACCCCCCGTTTAGAAGCTGTAAGGCGTCAAAACTAAAAATTCTCTATTTTTAAACACCTGCAACTAGGACACCGATTCATATTTTTTTGAAGTAATATACAAAAATTAAAGCTCCAACATTATATTCTTGTTTGTGTTAATAATTTTTCTTAATAATATAGGGTAACCTTATAATTGACGAAAGTGTGATTCGTACGAAAAACTGAATCAAACATAATCAATTTCTTATCAAAATTTATTTTTCAATATATGTATGTATGTACATTTTATTCTTTTCTTATTATGGACTATTTTTTAATTTTGGAAATGTGCTTTTTTTGAAAACCATTGATTTTTTCTATTACTTTTTTTTTTATACTTTAATCATGCTTTAAATTGATGATTATTATAACAAATTTAGCATTGATGTAAAACGTGACAATTATAAATTTTAAATTTCGTTTTAATACTATTAAAATAAAAATAATATAAAGTGATTTTAAAATATTTTAAAAAATTAATAAAAAAATTGCATACCACAAGGAGTTCTAAAAATTAGTGGAAGTTTAAATGTACCTAATAATAATGAAATAGATATAAAAATATTTTTTTAACCAATTATAAAAGGAATAATTAGATAAATTAAAATTGTAATTGCATTTCCCAAACAGCAAATAAGGGAGACTTTGTTGCAACTAAAAAAAGTCTTGTTTACTAAATGAAAGTAGAACATTTCTTTTTATAATAATTCTAAATTTCATATATTATTATTTCATGTGTATTATAACAGAATTAGAAAACTCTCTTCAAATAGAAGATAAGCAAAAATTCGCAGGATTCTGTTGATCATTACATGGCATTGAAATGAATATTTTTAATAGTATGTACAAATTTTGATATAACAATTTTTTTTTTTTTTTAATTAATTTATATTTAGAAGCTTTCATCTGCATATATTACAAAAATGTCCATCACTTAGTTGAGTTGAGTTATTAAATTGTCCGACTCCTCTGACCCCTTCTAAAGTCGTAAGCTGTTAATAAATTAATTTTTGTTGTATTAGATCAATATTATTTCATTTGCCCTCCAAAATCATGAATACTTTTTCTTTGCTATATTTTTAGCATGTAATTAGCATGTGATTTGCTTATTAGTTTTACTCGGTCTGTTCGTCCGTCTGTCAGCTCGTCTATTTACAAACACTTTAGCACAATAATTTAATGTATGGTATACCAAATTAAATTTTGAGACAAGCGCTAGATTTTGACACCTAAAACATTTTACATATTAAGTCATTAGCAAAATGATTCAATTTCAATCAAAACCCTTTAGAGTAAAAACCAAAAAATGATTTAAATGAATACATTTAGAAAGGCTCCTTTCTCTGTTAAAATCTTAATAGATGTTAAAGGTATTTTACTCAAAAGAAAGAAAATTGCATCAAATCTACTTTAAGGGTGCACACCTATAAAACTATTGGGCTCACAATATAGACCGCATACAAAAGTTTTGTCGCCAAATTATTTTCTACAGGGTGATATATGTCAAGATATTACTCGTAATCATACCTATAGTATTTTATCAAGAGATATTTAATAAACTATGTCGTATTTCCTATGTTGATACCTAATTATTTGATGAAATTTTGTATTAAAAGATTTTTCGTAAAGCAGTGATTACTTATTTATAAAAATTTTTGTAATTCATAATTTTGTTTTTCGTTTTATCTTAAAGGCTATTTTCACATTTGTTAAAATATATTTTATTAAAACTGAATATAAATTAATCCTTTGGGTAATATTTAAATTTTTACCTTTTTGAAGATTTCATATTTTTACGTATTTACTCGAAAAAAAAAATCGCGAATTTTCGTTTTCTAAATTATTTAGGGTTACCCTTAATTTAAATAATGTATCCTTTGGGTTTTCACAATTTTTTCTTATCTATATTGAATCTTAAAAAAACTTTTTAAGTTTATTGTAACTCCGGCTAACTTTTAGTTAGAAACTTGAAATTTTGAGAGTAGAAAGATCTTTTGAAATTAGGCTCAGAAATTTGTTTTCAACCTCGCCATGTTTAAGAGGTATATCAGAGTTAAAAATTTTAAAATTTACTAGTTTTAGAGACCTGTAATTTAGGGAACTGAACATATTTTTTGAAAGTAAAACATAAATATTTGAACTCCAAAATTATGTTTTTATATGTTCTAACTGCTTTTCGTAATAATTATAAAGGGTTTTATTTCAAATAACTAACTTTTGTAAGTAACTGGCTTTTGATTTTCACAATTTTTCATACATATAAAGAAGAAACTAGAGTCTTTGGGGCAAGTCACGGTTTAAACGGTTGTTAATGTTTTTTAGAAAATGTTCGTTTTTAAAAACCTTTGGTTAAAATTCTAGCATGTTTAGTATTTTCTACTATATATTAGTAGTTAAAATTTTACAAATTTTCGCTTACATTTATTAAATAGAATAATATTATGAGGTAATTGATCAAATCCTTTGCTGAAGCCAGTGTTTATTACATTAACTTGAAAAGCCATCTTTAATAGTTTTGATTATTGTTGAAACCATTTCTACGTCACTGTCGCTGATCTACGTTTCATAAAATTATAACTTGTATTAAATATTATTAATACAAAACGCTATTTAAAATTTTAAATAAAGCATGTATTTTACTACGTTCAGCTTTCTTGTATTTTACACCTTAACAAGGACTTTTTTCTATATTACCGGAAAAATTCTTGTTGTTGAAATTTTAAAGGGTTGAACATTTTTGAAAATAATTTCTGAAATACCAACAGCTCCAGGAAAAGAATTAGACACAAGTTTCTTTAAATTTGTTTTTTCATAGTTTTATTTTCTATTTGAAGAAACTTTGTAGAAGTAAAATATTTTGCCTCTCAAAATAAGATTCGTCTATAAGAATATCTAAAGACAAATTTAAGAATTTTAAAATTGTTTTCGAAAGAAATTTATAATTGTTGAGTTATTAGACAAATCTTTCATCTTTAAAATACATAAAATTAGGAAAGTCGGATATCTTTTGAAATACACCATGTTCCAAAAAAGTTTAGAGTTATATTTGAGTTTGAAGAAGATTTGATTCATGTAGTTTTTATTTACTTTGTTCAACCTCTTGATGAAATGTGTTACAAAAAAATAAAAAGAAAATTAAATCCCTTAAATTCAAATAACCTTAAAAAGTTGCAAACTCTTTCTAAGAGCTTCAAAAGGTACGAAGATTTAGGTGGAGTCTATTGACATAGTAAGGTTCTAAATTATTGTTAATTATTTTTTGCCATAAGTACTTTTAGACCTTACCTTATGATCCATTTTATGTATGCATTCATGTACGTATTACAATTTCATAATTAAATAGTTATAAGACTTTTACCAATATCCTTTGAATTTTTCCTACTTCGAAATTTTATTATTTAAAATCCGTTTTTATAATTGGCATTCGTAAGTCCAGATTGAATTATATAGTATATAGTATTTCGCATTCAAGATTTAATGAAGAATATTTTCCAAGTATCCCGTAACTACTTTTTGTTTTCAGTTTCAATTGATCTCTATTATTTTTGATGTACATTGAAAGATAAACAACTTTTAACGTAATGCCCTCCTAAATATTTTATTTAATTTGCTCTTAAAAAAGTAATGCTGCATTCGGTTGTACATACATATTATAAAAATAAATGTAATGATTACTCTTTTGATTTTTCAATTGTTGAGCCAGCTTTTAATATCGTGTAGGTGATTTCGTTCATTACTGGATGTATTTAAGGTGTTTGAGTGACACCTTAAAGCGGCTGTACCATGTGCAAAATATATTTGAATTTTAAGTATTAAATTTTAGCTAATTTCATTTATATTTTGCGGATATAAACCAGTTTTTCATTATGAAATAAGTCTTCAAAGCAAAAAATGAAATAAATCCTCAAATTGTTTTTTTTTTGAGGATTCACTTAATTTTTTTATATTTTTCTTATTATGATTTTCTTTTGTCAAAAATTAGTTTAATAATATTATGCAATAGTTTAATAATAGCATATAGATGGTATAATCCTAATTTTCCAAACATCTTCCAAATCTCAATTCGAATTATTTTTTTCCAACATATTTCGACATCAAAGCTTATTAAAACCAGGGATATATTGCACCCACTAAACTCCTGTTAAACAAAGTATTGATATCATATTTTTGTAACCCATCCTAAAATCTTTCCTAAATATTTGTTTTTATACATATTATAATATATATGTACCATTAATTGGTATATATGCGAGATTCTGAATTAGGAATGATTTTATTGTTGGATCAGGATTTACCGTTCATCCAAAATATTTATAAATAAGTGTATGAGAGTTTCTGAATTAGGGGGGCATTATATTCATTACATATTTTTATCTATTAATTTAATTTTGTGGACTTATTTTGTTTTGTGAACCGTTATTTCAGGAGAATTACGGACTTATTTTATTATGAAATAGCATCGCAATTTCATAAGGAATTATTTCAGTTTTTGATGCATGTTTCTTCTTCTAATTTGTTTCTTGATGAATTATTTCATGCTGTCAAAATTAATTAAATTACTGTAATTATTTGTAAATGTAATGGAAATTTTTTTATATATATTGTCACTACTCTTTAAAATCGAATTAAATTTAAAATAATTAGTTAAAAAATTTTGAAATCAAATTGATTTAAAATAAATACATAATTTTTTTTTTCTTTAAATGCATTCTTGTAGAAATGAACTTCATTCTGAATTACTATGTGTCTAAAAAATACTTAGAAAAATTCTTAATAAAAAACAACTTCAAGAAAATATAAATGAAAAAAAAAAAAAAAATCAACACTATAAAATAAACAGTACCATAACAATGACCAACCTGCAATAGTTATTAAAGTTCATCAAAACAAGATCTTCTGTTTATATTTTTTATTACCTATAAATGTACTTGTAACTAACTGTATCTTACGGTAATATTACAGGTACTATAAAATTTTCTTGAACAACTTGAGTTTATTTATTTGTATTATCGAAAAAAAAAAAAAAAAAAATCTTCCTTATAGCAACTGACAAAAGAAAAAGAAGTAAATAAAAAAAAAAAAAATTAAAAAAAATCCATAATAGTACTTTGTCCTTAAGGGTTAAACTAAGTTTGTTTTAACTTTCCTTTTTTTTTTTTTTCAATGGGAATGCAACAAACATAGTTAACAAAAAGAAAGTTTCTGATAATTTTTAAATATAACATATATTTTGTATATATATATACAGGATGTTCCGCATAAGAGTGTAAATATTTCAGGAGGTGATTCCTGACACTAAAACTAGAAAAAAAAATGTCTTAGAGGGGGGATCTACTATTAGCCGCAATGGCATGGAAATTAATAATAGAAAACAAAAAAAACATAAAAGTTTCAATAGGTCGAGAAGGACTAATAATAGATCCCCTCCACACACACATTTTTGTTTAGTTTTACACCTAAGTCATGCAAGACTCAAAAAGTGATAGTCATACGTACGTTTTTTCACATTTTCTATTATTGAAGACTTATAATGTTCACATCGAATATGTGAAGTTTTGACGTTTATTCAAAATGCCATTTATGCGATAATTTATCGAATTATTCGATATTTTCATCACATAGAAATAGTTGTGCTTATTTTTCTTTTTTAATATTTTCAATGGAAAAGGTGTAAGAACAAAATATTTTTTTGAACAGATGTATTTTAAATTTCATATTTTTAGCAAAAAAATTATGAATATTAGGCAATTTGAATTGGTTTGGTAGGGTCGATGGAAAAAAAATCCTACCATCGCAAAACGATATTCTGTCCTGAGTTAGCAAGAATATAATGATGCCTGCAAACATTTTGCCAGTCAATTATATAAACTAGGGTCTCCCATTCGAGGTAAGATTCGATACGATTTATCAGAATCTGAATCCACTTCACTTTTTTGATCAGAATGTTAATCTGATGAAAAATATAATGCAAACGATGATATTTTCATATATTTTTTATTTTAAAAAACATGACTTTTTATTAAATTTAAAATACATTTTTTTTTTTGTATATCTATTTCGTTGATGTTTTGCAATTTGTTATTAAATGTTTGACTCATTTGAGATTTCGACATTTTACTTAATTATATTTTATAAATCTACAAAGTTGAATATTAATCTATTGGACAACAAAGAAATTAAAATTTTGTAAATACTGCCACTTTGACATAATTATCACATCCCAAGTTTAACATGATAGAAAATTTAAGTTTATGTGATATGATAGTGATGAGTCTAAAATGATATGTGTATTAGTCTCTGGAATCACTTCCAGAAATATTTGCACTCCTATGTGGAACACCCTGCATATATCAAAAAAAAACAAAAGGAAAAGAAAAAAATAAAATAGTAATAAGACAAACTTTTGTTTTATATTAAAGGAAGTAATAATAAAAATTTTCTTATAAAAAAAAAATCATTTTGTTTCTTTTTTTTTTGTTTTTGTTTCTTTTTTTTTTTTTTTAGTTTACCTTATTTTTCTATTTTGATATTTTCTTGAAAATTCATTGAACTTTGAAAATGTGGAAAGAAGAGGTAAACAAAAAGAAAATAATATAAAAGAAAAAGTTTAATATTATATTACACTATGCATTATCCTTAATTGCCATGTGCACAAGAAAAATTTCTTCCTTTTCTATGTTATGTTCATTTTTTTTGTTATGTTTTCCTTTTTTTTTTACTATTTCATACAAAAGTTTTAACCTTTACAAAGTTTTCTTTTTAACTTAGAATATGAAATAAAATTTATAGATTAAATGAAGTTTAGACGTTTATAATAATATTGTTATATTTTTTTTGCTCCATTCATGAGTACAGATTGCAGAAGGGGAGGTTTTTTTTTTAAGGTTTTTTAAATTATTTTCGGGTACATTATAGGCTACAAATTTGCACCTAATTTTAATAAAATGTTTAATTGATTTAAGATTATTATTTTATTATAAAATGTTTTTTCTTGCGTTATTTTTTAAGACTTATTTAAGACTTTTCAGTTTTTTAGTTAATCTCTGCTATCTTTGATCGTGAATCTTAAAGATCCGAAAACTTGGTGATTCTTATCTGCCTGTAGGTATGTTGATGTCAGTTTTTATATATATCAGTTATAAAAGAATTATTTCCATATTTACATATTTTATAGTCTTAAAATTGTATTAAGGATCTTTAATAAAAATCTATTTGAGTTAAAGATCTAGTGAAATCTTGATTCAGAAAAAAAACAAACGTTATTTAAAAAAAAAAAACATTAATTGGGGATATATAGATTATCAGATTGATATTATTTAAGGGGTGTATGCTTAAATTACATTATTTTTTTTAAACGGGGGGTCGGTAGAAAATTTTAAAAGTCACCCAAAAGAATTGCACATATTTGTTTCGGATAGTGTAATTAACACTGCGACTTTTTGATGTAGATCTATTCACATTACTACGTGTTGTGAATTTTGTCCCTGTTAGCTAATAATACTGCCTGTAAGAAATTAAAGATCTGTGAAGGCTTTCTTGCTGGTAGGTTATTTGCCGGTAAAGCAATTATCTTCTAGCTGCACATCCTAGGTCCTCGGAGTAAAGCCCCGCAGCTTTTGAGTATGTGTCCCTGAAATTCTTCTTCTTCTTGATATAATTAGAATATTCAATATACCATACCTTATAATATACATATAGTCCTTCAAATGGAATTTTTAGAAGAAGTTGTTTGTATTTATACTAAAGTGTACTTCAAGTTAGTTTTTAGTGTGGATCACACAATTTTAATACTTTAATGGCTTTTTTTTAAAAAGAATTTTCTTAAACACTTTTACGTTGTTTAAAGGCAATGTAGAAATTCATTTGTTGTACATCTTTGAATGAATTTTATTTGAAGATTGTTGCAATTTTTACAGTATTATAATATGGATAGTTTTTTTTTCTTTAGGTTCTAAAATGAAACGGAAATTTTTTAAGTATTTTTGGTAGAAAATACAAATTATTGAAAAAATTGTATTGATATATTCAGACAGTCTGTATGACTGTAAATTACTTAATCAAATAAAACTGCACTAAAAATATTCTGAAATTAATTTTAGAAGGATTTGTATGTAAACAAATGAAAGAAAATTATCTACAATAGAGAGCAATAATGATCAGATAAATTCACAAATCAGTTGGGAAAATCGTCGCTATATATTAGTCAATATGGGCTGCAAATTGCTTATGCCTAACATTTAAATTTAATTTCAGTTAGTCTTGTAAGAGTTGCAAAATGATAGAGAGATATGTGTACATCTTTGGTCAACTTATTCGTACCTGATGAAAATTTATATGGTTATGCTGAAGTCTGTCGAAATGTTTCGATGAACAAAAATTCCACAAATGGTATGTTGAAACCAGAACTTTATTCAGAATTTTTTTTTTTTTGTGTATGGTGTAGTACGTCGAAATGGAAAATGAATGAAATTCCTTTCGACAGCATTAATCATTCGACAAGAAGGAGTGTTATTTAGTGCAAAATAATTAAAAAGAATAAAGATAATTTTGGTTTTCATTGGTTTTTTTTTAAATTATAAATTTAAAAATGTTTTTTTTTTAAATCAATGCATCAGTTCAATGTAAAAAACAATATTTTGATTAAGTTTTCTTTCCAAAAGCTAATCCTTTGAAATTTTCGTTTCTTCATTTTCCAATTATTCTAAAGCCGCTACAAAACTTTTCTTTATACTGAACAACAACAAATGCAAAAAAAAAATATCTATCAAAAAATACTAGAGATATACTATATAAAAAATATTTTACCGAACATATAACTTTGATATATGCAAAAATGTTTGCAGCCGAATGGACTTCTGCTACCAATTTTTTCAAATTCCGTGGAACAGACTTTTTCATTCAAACGATTTTTTGACCGGACTTCAGCATAACCATATTAATATAATTTTAAACAATTTTCTTCAAATTTTAAATCAATATACTGATAAATATTTTTTATTGGAGCGATCTTATCATGCAATAATAACACTGAATTTAATGCGATTTTTCCATAATTTTGTTGATTTTGCGATGTTTTTATACCTTTTACATTTTCACTTCTTTTATGTCATTTGTTTTTACTTTCTTTTTTTTTTTTTTATCTTAAGAACATTATTTAAAAGTTATTTTTTTATTTTCTTTTTATGGCACATTTATTTTTCTGCTAACATTCAATAATTTTTCTTTTTGTACTAAGAAAAAAGTAAATTTATTTGGAATAAAAGTTAAATAGAAATAAGATCAAATTAAATTCAAGTTTATTTTGATTTTATTTACTTTGTTAGAAAAGGGACACATATAATTTTTCAGAGGTTACAAAAAGATAGAGTACAAAAAAGAAATCGATTAGAATCGCATATAATGGGAGGGCAAATAAAAACTTATTGGAGAAAATTTGTCAAAAATTGTTTTTTTTTTTTTTGTTCTTAAGGTAAAAATAAAATTGAATTTTATAGATTCTAAAACTTTTCTATTGCATTCATAATCTATTTTCTATAGTAATTTTTATTGTTGGTGTCAGGTGAATATAAAGTATGAATAAGTGCTTTTTGAAATTATAAAAGTTTTCTTTATATTTTGAAATTTGATTATAATACTGGTTTTAATCTATGTTTATAAAATTATATAGTTTTTCTTTCTATGACGCTCAAGCTTAATATTTATTTCCTGTATGATTGATTAAAGAATTTTGACGTTTCGGTAAAAAATGAAGATTAAAAAAATGCAATGCAATAATGAAAAAAAAACTTAGATTTAATTTTGAAAAGAAATGGTGATTTCTCTTATTGTGTTAAAAATTTAATTGCGGTTATTAAGTTTTAGAATAGAAACCAGGTATCGTGTGCTCTATAACGTGGCAAAAGTCTTACTAATTATGTACTTGTATATTAATAATTAAACATGTTATTCACTATAATAACTTCTTATTTTTATATACTTAGACGATAATATACTTCAGTGTCAAACTGAAGACAAATCCGTTTATTTTTATAAAAACATTTTCTTGGTTTTTCCCTAAGGTAAATGAAAATCTTCCAAAGATACTCAGTATACCTTCTCGATAATATCAGATTTGTACAGACTAAAACTACCTCCCTTTCTAACCAATATAATTGGAATGATACTTTAACTATAATGTTAATGGGAAGTAAACATAGAAAAGGATAGAATACGATGTGGGACAGAGGAGTGGAAATGAAAGGAACAAAGAATCCGCCTATTGTTATTACTGTTTTGCAATTTATGACGAAGCTATAAAAATAAACACATGAAGTATTATACTACTATACTAGTATATATACTAGTAAATAGCATCTTCCCACTTATTATTAAATGATACACATTATTTTACTACGGTATAAAATTTACTTTTTATTTTATTTTTACAAGTTTTTGCTGAATTTACTTGTGATTAAAGATGTTGTTGAATCTTTGAAGCTGTTTTAGACACACTTCCCGTTGAGCTAGAAACATGAAACTTTGGACAGAGTTTAAATCTCTTTGACAATATAAAACATACACCAAAAAACATCAGAGAAGTTAACTAAATTAAAAAAAATTAATTTTCTTATTGCGATATTTCAGAATTTTTAACAGATTAATTACAGAATAAAATAATAGTATAAAATTGTCTTGGCATGTTTTTGTATTTGTTTTGAAGTCAATAAACGTATAACTATAAACTAAATAGTTAAATATTGCCTATTTCCGAGTTTGAAGTCAAAGCAGTGGCCTGTTCTCACTGGGGTTTGAACGATTTAAAAAAAAAAAAAAAAAAAACATAAAAAAATCTATATCTTTTGAACGGCTTGCTATAGAGCGATAAAAACAAATGCATTTTGTAGAGTAAGTTGTCATCTTTGATTTCTGTTTACTAATGATTCCCATATCATAACAGTTACAATGTTATGAAGGTTCAAAATGATTTAAAATGAAAAAATTATGTTTCAAATTCAGTTTTCTTTTGAAACACCCTGTATTTGGAGTAGTTTTGATAGTATATTTCGAAACAGCTTTTCAAGCCCTATAATTAGTACCTAATAACTTTTTCTCTATCACCAACCGTTTTTTAGATATAAAGAATAGAAAAGTGAAGTGAATGAAACACCCAGTATACTTATATATATCCTAGTATTTTTAACAACTTCATAGCAAGGGCTGATAGCTCTATTGAATAAAACTCAGCTCCAAAATATTAAATATTTTTAAATTTCATCTCAAGATGAAATTAACAAAGTTATCTATGCTTTATTGACTTAAAAAGACTTAAAAAGATTGAGGCCATTTTGGCTACATTTAATATTAATTATAGATCTCAAGACTTTTTAAAGAAAACCGTAAGAATTAAACGGGAAACTTTTGTTGAACTGTAAAACTGTCATGAAAATAACTTTAACAATGGAATTTTTTTTTACATCTATAATTTAAATTCTTTTGCAGTTCTTTAAAATTCTTTACAGTTCATTACCGTTCTTTACAGATTTTAACAGCTGTTTACAATATTATCATTGTTTACATTTATTTTACACTTTTTATTTTTTTAAAATACCAACCCTGCGCATGTTTGTTATGTCAACCCATACTAATGGTTTTATTAAAAATCATTTTAACATAAATTTAAATTAATTTTTGAAAATAGAAATAAAATTTCATATATCCCTTTATCTATAGAATTTAAATCATCTAATTTTTACAACAAAAAAAAGTATCCTGAAATATTTCAAATAGTATCAATTTTAACAATTAGAAAACAAAACCATGATTTTATAAAATTTTGAAAAGAGCCAAAAATATTTCCATTTATTTAATTTTTAATTTTAAAACTATAAAACAAATACAAAGAATTCAATGGAATGACTATGCAATCTATTAATTCCTCTTAAACTATTATAATTCCCAAAACAAAATTTTTTTAATTCTTATCAATTTGTTATTAAACAAAACTAAAATACAAATAAAGAAAAATACTCCTATATTAGATAGAAAATCTTTTTTAACTGAATTTAAAAAAAAAAAAAAGGTTGTATTATTTTTCATATATCGTATAAGAGGAAAAACAAAAAAAAAAATTTTTTTGGAAGAAGAGAAATTTATTTTGGGAAAATTCTTTTTCGATTGCTCTGTTCTATACATGTATGTAATTAACCAAACAATAGAATTCGTATTTCAAAAGATGTCATCACATTGTCTTTTATCCTGCTTTTCTATTTTTTTTTTTTTTTGTTTTTAGTATTGTAGAGGATGAATGATTTTCACAAAAAAAAAAAAAAAATAATAAAATGTAAAATGAGATATTTTGTATGGATTATCTTTAAATTTTTTTTTGTTTTTTTTTTTTTATAATATTTGTCTTTTTTTTTTTTAATAAGATTTAACAATTCAAATTAAAATTTTCTATGCTTTTACAGTAAAGAACACAAATACATGTACAGAATATTTTTTTTTTGTTATTATATAATAACATGTTATTTGTATAGAACAATTTAAAGCCGGACGTCAAAATGATGGATGTGAAATTCTAAATCCTAGAGGTTGGTTTTTTTTTCAATGAGAATTTTTTTTCTTTTATTAGAGAATTTCATCACAATTTCAGAAATAAATCATTGATAGGTAGGGGTTCTTATTATCGTTTGTGTTGCCATCTCCTTTGGTTTCAGCTATTATAGGAAAGTTGTTGTAAACATCAATGGCGTAATTAAATACAATAAACTCTTTAAAGAAAAATCACTCATTATTCCATATCTTTCATACTCCATTCGATCAGATAACCCAAGATTTTTTAGTCTTGCAAAAAGAAAAATTGACGAAAAGAAATGTGGCGATATATGGCAGATAGACTATAGTGTTAGACACAGAAAAACGGAATTTATTATATGGCAGAGATTATATAATATATAATTATTTAAAACAAAAATAATATTAAATAAAAATCGAAATATATTATTTTTGACTTCTAAAAACCCTTTTTAATAAAACTAAAAATAAAACAAAAATTAAGATAGATCAGTCATTATTGAATATGACATTTACAATTTATTAAATTTTAACAGCAATTAAATTAACATTAAAAAAATCAGAAATTTACTAAATTTTAGATATAAATGTGAAGTGGCAAATAAAATCTAAAAAGCGATACATTTCAAATCACTAGCAGCGACGATGAAGGGAGTAATAGAATTAAATGTTAATTATTAGCCATTGTCCTTCCATAAAGCATCTTATCACAGAACGTAAGATCGTAGGCCATAATACCATAATCCTCAGTTGGCTAAGACAAAACATCATAATAGCATTACTAAAACTCGAGTTAAACACATTATTGAAACGATGATTTTGCAATCAACTTAAAAACCCCCCTCTATTTATTGTTTTTACATACATATTATTTCAATATGAAGAGAACTCATGAACTGCTTTCACAAACTCTCGCAAAACAATTTATTAAAACAGTGATTTTGTAACCAACTGTACACATTAGATTTAATAATTTTGTGCACTTTTGGAGCAGCAATTTTTTATCGTTCTTTTTAGGAACCTGTTATGTGAATAAATGCTTTAGGTAACAGTAATAAAATATAAGTCGATGAGAGGTTCAAGATGAGAGATTTTTGTGAAAGTTTTATGTATCAAAGTTTCTTTTGTCCCTATATTATATATTTCAAAAATATACTATTCTATAGCATTTTTCCCGAAGTATAGAAAGAAGGAAGAAACAAATAACATGGCGTAATGTCTCATGGAGTTTGTAGTCTTATACCTCATTTGGATGAATTGAAATACTATAATCCAATTATTAGTATTATTATTTACTTATCAGAAAAGTCTTTAGGAATTGGCTAGTATTGTATTGGAGAATTAACTAAAAAAAGGTAAACTTTGATTTCGATTTGCACCTCTTTGCCTAACAACGTTGAACTTAAAAATTATTTTAATAAGGAGGTAATGATCTAATGAGTTCCATATCCCATAAACTAAAGAATGTCTCGTATATTATCTTTTTATATGATACCTTTCTATGATTCTCATCTATTTTTTTATTGATTCTCCCCAGATTTTTCATTTTTCTTCTGCATAAAAATAGTCGAAAAATATTGTTTTTAGCATTTACACTTATATGAAACTTTAATTCACTAGAAATATCATCCTGGTCTTGAAAGACTTAAACTAATCTAATCGAGTAATCTGTAATTTTTCACTAGCTTTGAATTTGGCTTTAGATTAAAACAAAATAAAGATGCAAGCAATAAGACGATTCTACTTTATGCAAGTAGACTTAAGATGTTACAAGAATCTCCTGATATCTAAGATATGTTACAAAAATCTCCAGGATACATATTCAAAAATCGACCAAGCTTTATTTCGAGTAAGTTATATGTACACCTAGGAGGATATTACTTTATAAAAATATGAACTGACATTAATAAATTCTCTAAGAATTGTTATTTTTTAAAGGCAGTAAGGCTGACAAGAAATAATATAAGTGAAGACTAAATCTACAATGGAGCACAATAAATCAAAAGATCACAATGCGTGTGAACTTTGGATAAATTGAATTAATTTTTTTTTTTTTTATTTATTATTCACAGGTTCAAAAAAGTGCTTAGCACTTGTGGCGAACCCCTTTGTTTTTATTACAATAATTAACACTTAAAACTAGGCAACAAAATTATTTTAATAACAATAAGTTCTTATATTATTATATAAAAAATTTTAATTAGGTAAAATATTTTTTTTTAATTTATGAAATACACAATTATAAAGAATTAGGTAGTCATAAGAAATTTTCTTAATAAGCGTTTAAATACGAGCATAGAGTCGGTAGATCTCACATGTATAGGCAAATTGTTGTGATTAGTAATAGCTGAAAAAATTATTGTGTTCGGAGCGAAATTTAAAACTGACAAATTGTCTCTTCCCCTTGTATTATAGTTATGAACCTCACAAACCTTAGAAAGTTGTACCCCAGATTTAATTTTATCGTGAACCAACTTATAACATAGTATACATAATTCGTAGACCTTTAATTTATCAACAGATAACAATTTTTCACTGTAAAGTGTGTTGGATGGGGTTAAAAGAGGTAAACGGTTTATTGCCTTTAATACCTTATTTTGCAAAACTTGTATTTCTCGTAATTTATAAACGGGAGAACTCGACCATATTGAATTTAGATAAATAAACTGGGAATGTATATGGGCGAAATATATATTGTATAGAGTCGATTTTAAACACAGTTAAACACAGTACTCTTGAAGCATAAATTACTTATGCTTTATATTGCATCCAAATCCAATATATTTAAAGCATTAGTAACTGTTTTAGGAGTACTGTTTTTAAAGTCTTCAGTCTTCAAGTTAAATACAGTTGACACATATTGCCAAATTTTGATGTATTGTGCTCCCTCTATTACACTACTCTCTCTTCACTTACCAATTTTATAATACACACTGTATTTTTTTTTTTTTTTTTTGGATCCTATGAACTCTTTATAGATACATAAAAAAAGATGAAAATAGAAGGAATATAATAATATGTTGAATTGTTTTCGAAAGAATGTATATTTTAGAAAAGTTTCAATCTTCAAAGTAAAGAATAAAAATATCATCAGAATATAAAAATGAAAAAAAGTTTTTTTTTTTTATTTAATATTAGAAAATGAGAATATCAAAACCAGAAGTTATTTAGAATTTTCTTTTATTAATCTTTTTCCTGTTTTTTTTTTTTTTTTTTTTTTGGTATGTTTTTTATTTAAACGAAAATATATAAAAGTTGATCTATCCTTCTTTTCTGTTTAGCTTTGTTTTTGTTTTTTTTTGTAATATGCTAACTAGGAAAATAAAATTTATTTTGTAAATAAAAAAATATTAAAAGGAAAATTTATTATAAAGAATGGGTTAAATTTTGTTTTCTTCATATAAAAAAAAAATTTTTAAATGTTTTTTAAAGAAAAATTTCTTCCTTGGTGAAATTAATCAATTTAAATTTTGTTAGTAGAGTATTTTGATATAAAAAATTTTATAATTTTTATAGTTTTTTTTTCGAATATTGTTGAATTAATAAAAGAAATTATAATAATATTTCCAAGGAAACAAAATATTTTAAAGTGGATATATAATATTTATGTACATATTATAATATAAGATAAAGGTCCATATTATATAAAGTACTTAGATATTGATACATATTATAAAGGTACATATTATATAAAGTACTTAGATAATGACCCTTTATGATTTCTATCCGAAGTTACTTCCAAGTTTTCATACAATGAAAAACTCGATGAAATTCCCGATAATATTTTTTAGATACTTGTGATATTTCAAGACTTAAATCCGATGTTTTCACTTCTTATTTAAGCTTCTTATTTAATACAATTGCAGACTTTTTCTTACAGCTACTTTCTTCTTCTTCTTATTTTTCTGAATATTTGACTTGATCTCTAAAGTCTTCTCTATAGTAAATCTACTTATAGTATTTTATTTTATTATTGTACTCAATGTTGAATTAATGTTGGGTTTGGTTGAAAACTTTTGTAATTATTTGTTAAAAGTAATTAATTCTGACCTCATGAACTGAATGATCTCTTAAATCATTCATAGTTTAGTTTCGATTATATTCTTCTTACTATATACAGCTATTAAATAATTGTCAAAATTTCTAATTTTTATATATTGTTTAGTAAATTTTAACGAAAATTTAGTTTAAGTGAAAAAAATACTAGTTATAACGGTTCCTATTATGCAATTTATTTTCCTGTTTTTTATTTTATTTTGAGGTTTTAAGGTGATAATCATCAAAAATCATTGGAAGAGACCGGTTTGAGTAAAATTCTTTTTTCAAAGTGCGGAACATTTAACCCATTAAATACTATCTCACTTTTAAGCAAAATAGTAGATTAGGTGACCTTTAGTACGAATGTACTGTTTTGGTAAGGGAAGATTCTGTTATGGAGAAGGTAAAAATAAATTAAAAATTTGTAAGAATTTGATGAACGAAGATATTGACATTTTTTATAAACCTTTGTTAATAGGAAATGTCATCATTTTTAATTTTATGGAATAAATGAAGTAAAAGATGGTTCAACTTTCGCAATGTTCAAGTCACAAACAAATTTCCATTATGCTCAGTTATGCCATCTAGTAATTTGAACGAAGTAGACCTGAGTAAATGCCCCTTTAATTGGTTCTTGCTAGAAAAGTTTTAGTAGAGGTATCAGACTATTTATTCTTTCCAAAACAGAATCTAACCCGACTAGATATCTGAAAACATGAGTAAGAGAACATAACATCGGAAACCTAGTAGTGAGAGCGTTGGGTTGTTTATTGAGAAGTCTCAATGCTGTTTTAGATGCTCCTGTTAAAATATGTGCATTATACTCCATTTTTGTTCGTGTTTAAGCTTTTTAAATAAGTTGTATATTCGCTTTAGAAGATGAGCAAAAGATTTGATATCTACAAAAGAACTCCAAACATGTAGACCAAAAATATGGCTTGTTCAACTTATTTTTTATTGTATTATTTATCTTATCTTTCCATCTGTATTTAAGAAAAAGGACAGTACACATTCGAATATCAAAAGGGAAAACATTATTAAAAGACAAAAATTATTTAATTAATTTTTGAATAAATTCAATTATTTTTAATTTTTATATCAAATAAAATTAGTAACAAAAACAACAATCTTATGAATATTTAATAAAAATTTACTATTTTTTTTTCTTTCAATTAAAATAAAAAAAAAAAAAAACAAAAAAAAAAAATAATTTATTACAGTTTGATGCATTTAAATGCATTGAAAATTTACAAAGTTAAAATAACAAATTCTGTTTTAATTTAATAAAAAAAAAATTTTTGTTTTTTGATGAACACAGAGACTTTTTTCAATTGCACAATCGATAATTGAATTAAAAAATTTTTCTTTGACCATTTATTTTAATGTCACTTTAATAATTATTACTATTATTATTATATTTTTTTTTTATTTTACTTGCATAAAAATGTATAATTTTTTTTTTTTTAATATTGATACGTGATTGATTATTAATTAATTTTTTATTTAAAAATTATCATTTGTTTTAATTTTAATTTGGTGTGAAATTTTTTATGATATTCGATTACAATTTTTTTTTTTTAATTAATTTAATTTTTAACTTTTATATTTGTTTGTTTGCTTGGTTTTTGTATTTTTTTTTTGTTTTTTTGTTTAGTATTTTTTATTTAACGTTAAATTGTAAATTTGTTGTGCAATAACTGATAATTCTACATCGATTGGTTTTGTGTCATCGTATAAAGATGGTGCCTCACATAAAATTGCAAATGTTCCAACAATTGAAGCAAATGTAAATATCCATAAAAATAAACGATCCAATACCATTGCAACAAAACCCCAATCTTGATCTTCCTGTGAATTAAATTAAAAAAAAATTATTTAAATAATTTTATAAATGTACATTTTTTTTTTTAAATAGATATCTTCTAGAGTTTCTATAAAGTTTAAAGGAGTAATTGGAAAAAGTAATTTTTATTTAAATATGTCTCGATAAATGGGTATATCCTAGCAATCTTAATCTAGAAATTCATGATTCAAAAATCTGCTCAGATTATAAGAAATTATTAATAAGAAAAAAGATTACTGATAAAACAAAGCATGATCATCTCATTATGCTAACCATTCAGCTAAAATTGAATCTATTAAAAAAAAATTTTTATCTTTGTTATCTTCGAGTGATTAAACCCTGTATTTTTACTTCCATATAAAGATCAGTTATAGCTACTTAACTTGAACTTTTTAGAGCCAAGAAGATTAGTTGCCGACATATTGTTTATTATGCAAGAAAATAACGGTTTTATTGATTCGCAATTTGTGAAGAATCAAATTAATAGTTTGCATTAACAGAAGTTGAAGATTTTGTTTTCAAAATATATTTAATAGTATCAATCGTACAATTTGTTGTATCATTCTTTTATCACACCAACTATGGTAAACGTGATTCATTCAATCGTATGTTCATCTTAATAAATCAATATAAAAGTATTTTTAATCTATCATAAAACGAGGAAGAATACAGTTGCCTTTGTTAACTCTTAGATACCCGTACGAACCGTTAGTATGTTCACAGCCTGTCACTCTGCTCACAATATTATTTTTTTAATATTTTAGTAATTTAAAATAATTTGGGTGAATTTTATAATTTCTAGAACTACGGGTTGTACATATATTCAAACTATATGTTTATATGTACATTCTTCAAAAGCAGATTCTAACCTTTCACATAACGATTATCAATCCAAAACTTTTTCAAATATTCTATAGTACCATTTAATACTAAGCGGTAAATGTATATTAAATTTACTTAGTACAAAATAGTAAATATAATTTTAAATATTATATTATATTATATTATATTTAAATATTCCATTGACAGAATAATTTCTTATAAGTACAATAAAATACATATATGTATGTAAATACGGCGCTATATAATATACATCTATACTCTTATCATTCATTCACTAGTGACATATACGATATGTAAATAAACATGATATTATATAAGTATGTATATATATTAATATCATATAAATAAAAATTCTTCAAGCAACCGTTATGTTGTTTATTTATTTAAGTTTTTATGTACTACGCATTATATCCTCAACAATTTCAAATTATCGAGTAAAACAAAATGCAAAAAATTTGTTGAAGAAATTTGTTAGAAAATTTGAAAAAATCAAGTAACACTTTCGTCAATTATAAAGTAACCCTATATTATTAAAAAAAGTTGTTAACAGAAATAAGAGTATAATGTTGAAGCTTTAATTTTTGTGTATTACTTCAAAAAAATTTTAACAGGTGTTCAAGTTACAGGTGTTTAAAAATAGGAAATTTTCAGTTTTTGACCCCTTACAGCTCCTAAACGGGGGGTGATACAAAAAAAATTTCTGAAATGACTCATACTTATTTTCAAAGATCTAACTTCTGTCAAAATTTCAGTTCAGTTTCCAAATTAAACGGTTTAGAAGATAGAAGGGTTGAAGGATTTTGCAAAATTTGAGTTTCACATAACGGTAAATTAAGACACCGTATTCCACAAATATATATTTATTGTATATATACTTTTAAAGCTAATAAAAGTAGTAATCGTTTGGCGTTTTCAAAATGAAGATACACCTTATACAACTTGTGCTATAACAATTTAAATATAGAGCTTTTTTGAACCTTTAGGGAGCTGTAGCTCCGTAACGGGTGGGGCTACAAAAAAAAGTTATTAAAAATAAAATTAATATTTTTGTGAGATCTATCAGCAGTTAAAATTTCATAGCTCTATTTCAAAAAAAATATCGGGATCTAAAAGTTAGGTGTTCGAGAGCTACCCTAAGGTTTGGTCCAAACTCAACCAAAAAAAATAGGGAACCTACAAATTACTCCTAAAATATTTTGTGTAAATTGCAAGATTCTAGCTTTCTTAGTTTTTGAGTTAGCGTGCTGACGGACGGACGGACGGCTCAAAAGTCTTAGAATTTTTTTCTGATCCGATCCATACCTTTGAAGGTATATCTAGCTCGCTTATTTCGAGTTGTTACAAACGGAGGAGTAATTTTATTATACCCGATCCTATCGTACGGGTATAATTAAGATCTGGCAAAAATTAAACTTGCTGTAGCAGAATTAATAGTAAAGTAAAAAGTAGTATTGTAAAAATCTTCTACACGGATTTTAGACAATTAATTTGTTAATCGATTTGGCAAAAATTCGTAAATGAATGGTTTAAATTGATCCAGAAAATAACAAATTTAAAATAAATTAAGAATTCAATTTGTAAATGGAAAGAAATAGATTAACTCACCAGAAAGTAATCTATAGTTCAAATCGGACATATAAAATTCACTCTCAGTTATTTTTTTGATAGACCTAATTTAAACTTCCGTAATTGTAATTGTAACCTAAATCAGAAATACATTTTATTCGTAATTAACTCTAAAATACCTTCTAGTTAAATAAAAAATATTCAAAAGAAAAAACAGTCAAATGAAATAATGGCATATGACACGCTCCTGCTACGCTTTTGTTAGCCGCATATCTGTTAAAGTGGTTTAGTATTGTGTTGGTATACTTTTGTTTTGAATGTAATTTTTGTCATCTAGACATAAATATGAAAATTTTTAGCGGTATGAATTTAGTCATTAGACATTCTTGAATGTATTGATGATTTAAAATCTGTGAATCATAAATTAATGAGTTGCGTCTAATTAATAAAGATCTATAGTGCTGATTCCTTATTGATTGATATTATGAAGTTGCCGATTTTTAATATTTTTGTCATATTGTAAAATTGCTGGTTGAAATTTGTTTTACTTTTTCTGTATTTGTTTATGTAATCTCTCAAAGGACTCTTATTTCTCTCAAATACTCTCATTTATTCCATTATTGAAGCGCTCAGATTGGGTTTCATCAAGGACATATAATAACTAATCTAAATCTTTTTGTTTTTAAAATTTATAATTTTTTGATTAGATTGTAGTCATTAGTTCATGCATAATTAAATTATAAGTCATTAATAAATTGGTTTGTTTTTTGTTTTTATTTCATGTACTTAATTATAAGTAAAATTTTCTTATAGAAGATGGATCATGTATAAGGATATACGTGCATTTTGTATAACATCAACAAACAGCATCGATTATATATTGTACATTAAGTTTAAAAATTTTGTAATAATATGATTAATGTCAATCAAAATAATATAAATTCTTAAACTATCTTAGACATGTACATAAATTTCGAAGATTTTAGATTGTGGTTTTTATGGACATTTAAAAGCAATGGTTTTGATAAAAAAAATTTTTTTTTTTAAAAGCTATCCTGATCTAAGTACATATTTTTACATTTTTTTTTTTCGAAATACTTTTTATATATATTTCAATTTATTTTTTAAGGACACATCTTTATGTACTTAACATATATTTATAGCTATCAATATACACAGACACATGAAAAAAATGACGTATATGCATTAAAAAAAATATTTATATGTATATGTATATTATATAAAAAAATCATGGTTGTTAAAATGAAGTTTAAGTTTATTTGAAAATCATCTACTTTCTTTTTAAAGATATGAAAACTAAATATTTTCTGCATTTTTTTTTTGTTTTTTTTTTAGATTGTATTTAGTTTTTCTTTTTTTCAATTTATAGTTACGCAAAAAGAGGAAATATAGGATTTATATCGTTGTTCTAATAAAAGGTGTAAATATTTTTAAACTATTTCATGTTCATCATTCAAAGGCAAACAAGATAAGAACGTTTGTTTTTTTTATTATGTAACTTTCTTTCTGATAATACCTTCTATTTGACTCAGTTATAAAATATTCATGTATATGAACAGCCTAAAAATATGCAATTTGATTTTTCA
Organism: Poecilobothrus nobilitatus; assembly: GCA_947095535.1. NCBI lineage: Eukaryota > Metazoa > Arthropoda > Insecta > Diptera > Dolichopodidae > Poecilobothrus > Poecilobothrus nobilitatus. Next base: position 247,053,468 of record OX352773.1, on the reverse strand, counting down.
ATATTCATATAATGGTTTCGATAGCGTTCATGGACTTTATAGCATTTTTTTTAGATATAAATGATTACGTCCTAAACAAAAATCATGTTTCACTATTAAATGTTAAAGGCAATATGTAAATTTTATAAAGAGAATTTCAAAAAATGTAATTAGAACTAAGTTTTTTTTAAAAATTTTTTAATTTTTTTTTTTAAATCTAAAATTTTAAATAATTTTTGACAAATTAAAAGTTATAGGGAGCCTTGATTAACAAGTGATTTATGACATAGTTTACTGAGACCATAATAAAGTAGTGCGAGCGTAAATCTTGCACGGGTAACAAGTATTTTTAATTGGAAGAAAAATTACTGAAAAAAAATAAGACAAGAACTCCTTGTCACCAATTATAGTGTAAATATATAATGATGGATTAGAAAAATTGCAATATCGTATTATGTGATATATAATTTTAAAATAAAAAAAATAGATTTGGTACTATTACAGCAAATCATAGTGATATATAATTTACAAGCATCCAAAAAGAAAAAGAACTTTCAATTAATTTATCAAGTAATAATTAATCTACTAATATTTTGTTTGTTTCTGTTCATTTTACTTATGTACTTACTTACGTTTACTTATGTACGTTATAATATAAGTGATTTGTTGTTATATGGTAAATAATGGAAATCTTTTATCATTTTCATTTTTTTTTTTAACTATAAAGAATCTATTTATTGTAATTATAAAAAAAATTATAAGGAGTACTAAAATTTAAGTTTAAGTTTAAGGTGGATTGACTGACAAAACACAAATTCTTCTAGTGTTTTTTTTTTTTTTTTTTGTATAAGTGTTATTTATTATTGTAGTATATAATGAATAGCGATAATCATTATATAATAAAAAATAAAAAATAAATATACGTGAAAATGAAACAGTAGAAACAGTAAAATGAGAACAATTTTCATGTTAACCATATAATATTGTTTCAAATGAAAAATAAAAGCGATAAAAAGAAATTTTCTAGTCACGTATTTCACTCTCTGTAACATAAACGTCCCGTTTTTTCATTATAAAAATAATGAAAATAAAAAAAAAAAATAAAATAAAATAAAGTAAAATAAACATTAAACAGAATAGAAAGAAAAGAGCGTAACAAAAAAAAAAAAAAAAAAAAAACAAGAAAGAAAATAGGAAAAAAAAAACTAACATTGAAAAAGGGATAATAAGGATATACTGTTCTCTAGAAACATGCACGATTTATTTTTGCTGGCCATCTGCTACTACTCTAAAATTCGATCAGATGAGCATACTTATGGTTATATTAGCTTATTTTTATTTTTGTTTCACTGAAAAGTAAAACAAAATATTCTTATTGTTTTAATTCTGGTTGTCTGGCTGTCTATAAAATTATTTTTTCTAAACTTTAGAGGCTATAATTAAAAATAACTATTGTTTATTTAGATTCGCGTTAAGGATTTTACTTATATTTTATATTATAAAATCAATTAAGGTAGTCCACAGTTTGTTGTTAAAGCAATGTAAAGTTTTTTTATAGTATATACCTTTTCATATTTTTGGTTCAGAGAGTTATTATTGAAGAATTTTACTCTTGAATTGATACTAGAATTGAATACCCTTTTACTCTTGACCTTCCATAAGTTCTTTCATTACTTTTAAATAACACAACACTTGAAGTATATTTCTTCTTTTTAAAAAGACCAGTTTTCTTTTGTTACAAGGATAGGTGAGAATAATTCAAAGATACTAAAGAGAAAAAAATTGGAGATGAGTTGACTAAGGATTAGGTTATATGATGATTGACAATCTTTAGTACTAGTAAATGTATTGCTTGGTCAAGAGAAGTCAAGTTTAGGGAATGAAAATTGATAGGAATATGATTATAAAATCAATTTTTCTAGGTTAATTTTTTCAACGCACAGATCAATTTTTATTATAATCTTTTTTAAATTGAAGAGATTTATGGAAGTTGTCTAGCTAAAATTCAGTTCTGTTTTGGGGTAAAACTAAACAAAGACAAAACAATTTCTATTAAATTATTGTGTTTAAAGTGTTAAATTTGTTAATGCTCACTTTGAATTTATGAATAGTGTATATATGTATAATTCTCGCCAATTCTAGGGATACATATTAATAGGGTTGGGCATCAACAGTTCTCTTTGTTTCTATTGGAAACTAATCTTTTATTATTTTAATGAAGACATCAACCTTTCTAATCTCATCAGAACAAGTATCCATTCTTAAAAGGTATCTATAGAACAGGATAAATGTTCCGTTTAGGTAAAAGATCACATAATCAGAAAAATGGTTGAGGTGAGGATATTAGGATCATTTATTAAACGAATTGTTCTATTTTGTATTTTGTCAAGAAATCTTAAAGCCCTTATGAGGTCTCTCGCTTAAATGTGTCCATTGCACCCCATATTTAGCCTCATATTTATATATATGTATTTTTATAAACTTTGTTATATAAAAAAGTTCTTTTTCATTTTAAATCTTAAAATCTTTTGAAATTTTCATTTCTAAATGAAAAACTTAAAAATTTTAATCCAGCAAAAAAAAAAAAAAAGGAAAACGAATAATGATTTAAAATTTAAATGATTTTCTATTACAAAACTACCATTGAATAAAATATTCAATATAATTTCAATTAAAAAATAAATTTATTTCGAAATGGATGTTATAAGTTCAATATAAAACTATAATAATATTGTCAAAGCTGATTTTAATTAATTTTAAATCTTATCATTTTAAAATTAATATTTTTATTTTATTTTTTTATTTTATATTTTAAATTTTTAAGTATTTTCAATAAAGTACAAATTTTATTAAATTCAATTTAATATAAGTTTTAAAAGAAAATTTTATTTATTTTTTTTATTTATTTTTTATTTGAACTCGGACAATATTGAGAATGCAGACAACATCTTATGTTTTATTCTTACTTAAATTAAAATTGACAAAGTACATAAGTACATATACATTAATTTGTATATTTATAATGTATATATATATAATATCTATGTATATATAATATACATTATTATAAAAAATAATAATGCAGAAAATTATAAACAAATAATAATAAGACAAAAAAAAAAAAAAAACAAAGAACATAAAATATATTAGTGTGTATGTATGTATGTATGTTTTAAATAACATTAGTACAATATCCATAATGTACCATTATCTCATTCTATTTTAAATAAAAAAAATTTTTATAAAATAACTGGAAAAACTGTTTAAAAATAAAACAAAAACGCTTTTATTTTTTAAATACGTGAGTACACATTTATGTACATACATACATATATAAATATATATCAATATTTAGAAAAATTTAATATATATTTACTGACAATATTGAATGTGATGAATTTTCTTCTTCCATGAAAATTTATTTTTTGGTTTTCTTTTTTTTTGTTGTTTTTGTTTTTTTTTATGGTTTGTACAATTTATAGTTTCAGTTCAGTTTCGAAAATCATTGGTGTTTTTGTTTTACAATATAATTGAAATTGTGACAAAAATATATATAATATATAACATATAATAAAATTTAAAGGTTTGTTTCCAATTAGTCAATATTTTATAAGTTATTAGAAAATTTTCATATAAAATTAACAAAAATTGATTTGTTTTTAAAATGAAGTTTTAAAAATTTATATGAGTTTTTATGAGTTTGGGATCTAAAAACAAAATTATTTTCCTATTATTTGCTATAAATAGGAAAAGTATATGTATTTTGTAACTTTTTGTCACAATGTATTTTTTCAATGTTTTGCTATCCATGTTGTATTAATGTAATAAGTTGAAATTAAAAATGGGATCACGACATTATCTTGCAAAAAAAAAAACAATATCTATTTTGAATGGATAAAATTGCTTGGGGACAAACAATAAAGTAACCGTCTAGTGGGTATCTGGACACCTTGGAATAGAAGGAAATGAAAAAGTGGATCGACTTACGAAAATAGTAATTGCAACTCGTTTTACAAGTCTCGAACTTTTTTGTGGCATAGATAAACACAAAATAAAAGAACCACTAAAATGAAAGAGAAAATCTGTAGGAGCAAAGTATGGAATGAAAAATCTTGGCTCAGACAATCTAAAGAGCTTTTGGAAAACTGAAATCGAAAAAAAGATATGAAAAAATTATAAGATTCAGTAAAAATAAATTGAGTATTCTAAAGAAAATTACACTGAAAGATAATTGAAATAAAATAAAATGACTTCCGATTCTATCAAGAAGAAGGAGAACTACAGGTTACGTACTCAAAACCTGTGGAGCTTTACCCCGAACAAGTTATGTACACCTAGGAGCATATTGCTTTGCCGAAGATGAACTGACAGTAATGAATTTTATACAAATTTTTATTTTTTTAGAGGTAGTAGGGATTAGAGAGGTATAATAAGAGAAGGGAAAATCCACAAAACGTAGTAACAAGGATAGTACAATAGATCTATATCAAAAGCTCGCAGTGTCTCAAAAAAACACTGTAATCTAATCTAATATGAATTGGCAAAATTATAAATTTTTTATTTTTAAAATCTATTGGTACTAAAATCTTGCTTTTTTTTTTAATATAAAACTAAAAGACTTGACTAAACTGGTATTTTATCTTCAAATCAAATAATTGTTTCAAGATTTTTTTAAAAATTGATGCAATAGGTTTTATTATCTAAATTACGAAAAAGTAAAGATAAAATTCAAAAATACGTAAAGATTTTAAATGCTTTATTGTGAAAATGTGTAGGTATATAAAAAAAAAATTAAAAGGAATTTTACAGTTGGTTACGCAATCAGAGTTTCAATTATTTGTTTACTGGATGTTTGCTGCGTCTAATATTTTAAATGCTACGTTATTGAAATATGTATGTAAAAACCTGCTAATAATTGAATTTAATTGTCATATTTTTTGCTGGTGCCCTCAATTTCAATTTTCAGCATCTGCGCACGGTATACACAAATACATATTCGCAGAATTTGAATAATAATAATGCCAAAACAAACTAAAGGGTGATCGTCACCGCACAATTGATGGAGCTTCAAATTTTTTTTATAAACATTTTCTGAGCGACTTTCGGAAGTTAAGGTTATTAAATGGAATAAATATTCAACTTTTTCAATATAATACTTATTCGGTAGCTAACTCTTATTTATATATAGTAGATCCTATTCAAAAAACAACAGCAAAATATAAGAACTCTATCATAAGACGCATCTTCCAATTGTTGAACATATTACCATCATAATACGTTTTTCCTATTTCGTATGTTTTGTGAAAATTTAAGAACAAAATTAACTTTTTCATTTTAAATCTTCGATATGTACCAAGAGGAGATGTATATGTACCGATATACCCATAATAAACATAAATCTTTTCATTTTCCCTTCTTTACTTCTTAATATTATACTGCGCAAACAGTTAAGTTTTTTATATCAAGATTCTGGCTACGAATGAAAGCAGTAAAACTCTTACACTATTCTAATGAGCTTTAGAATTAGTTGATATCATTAGAAGATTTCCGAAAAAAGAAGTTCTTATAATATACCAAATAAATACAGTAGTTGTTATCAATATTATATATGGCGAAGTGCCAAAACTCCCAGAGTCAAAAAGCCAAAAGTCATCGGGAGATTATAGCTCCGATTAGTAAGGCTAAAGTTCTCCGGGGACTTATGATTTCATAAACTGAAATACCTATAATTCAGTATTAAAACAATCAATTATTTATAAAATTTATAAAAGTATAATTACTGATTTGAATATTTTTTTAATAAGATTTTACAGTTGGATAAAAAATCAGGATATTCCCTTTATCCAGAATATATAAATAAATATTCTGAAAAAAGGGGCAATCTTAAATTTGTAACCAACTTTAAAATCCATTCTAATATAGAATCTCAAATAGACGAAATTAGGAGAAGGATTTTAGAGTTAGATGCGAATGAGGATATTACATATTTCCAAGACAAGTACATAAATACTATGGAAAAGGGGCAACCTTGTTTTTGTAACCAACTTTAAAATTTCTCCTAAGTCCTAATATAGAATATCGAATGGACTACATAATTTGGGACTTTTGACTCAGTCATCGGAGTTACAAATTTCCGGGAACTTTTGGCTTATTTTTTGAGTCATAAGTCCCCGGTGAACTTTCGACTCCAGGAGTTTTTATATATTATTTAAAAATAAATTCAAGATTAATTAGTAGAATAAAAAGTTGTTAAAATAAATATTTGACAATTAAATGAATATTATTACATGCTCCACCACTAATTAGTATCACTATTTTCAACAAATATAAAAGTGTGATAAATTTATTTTTTGCATTAAATAAATACTTATATATAAAAATAATAAACCTTATATAATAAATTAATATTCCTATGTATATAGTTTAAGATTATATAAAATATTTTTATGTAATAAAATAAAATATATGTATATATATTTAATATAAAATACCGCATTAAATTCATCTTGTCGTTGCATATGATGTTGTATAAACATAACATTATGTATTGCTTTTTCTAATTCAAATGGATATTTTTTACGTCCAACATCACTCAAGGATTCATCTAATCCAGATAAAACTGATGGTAGTCCGTTATAACCACTCATTGCACCTAATCCGCTACCCAATGTACTAACAAGTCCACTAAATCTATTTTTTTTTTTTTTTTTTAGAAAAATAAACAAAAAAAAAAAGAGAAAAATTAGATAACAAAAGAAGGATAATAATAATGATAATAAAAACAATAACAAAACATACATATACTTATATATATATATGTATTGAGAAATTGAAAAGATATGATACAAAAAAAAACCATGAATTTTCCTCTATAATTTTTGAAATGTTTAAACTTTTTTTTTTTTAAGATTATAAGAAGAAAATTTATTTTAAAAGAATATTTTAAAGTTGTTTTATTTAAAAAAAAAAAAAAAAAACAAAAAAAAAGTTTTAAGAAAATTTACAATCAGTGAGAAAAAAAATAAAAGAAATGGCAAAGTTTTATTAGAAATTAATTGAAAGGAAAAGGAAAGTATAATACGCAAAAAAAAATTTTTGTTTTTGATAAAGGGGTTTACAAAAATTTATTTACCAGAATCACTTAACAATTTTTTTTTTTTCTTAATATTTTTTTGCTCGCTTAGAAACACTGAGGACCAACACTGAATGTTTAAAGACAGATTTATCTACTTTTTTTTATTTTTTTTTTATTTGTTTTGGATGAAATGCTAAATTATAAATTTTTTTAATCCTTTATGGCAGATTTAGATTTAGGAAATAGCCTTCTATTTTAATATTTATTATATATATATATGTATATATAAATTATATAAAATAATTATTTAAAAAAAAAAAAAAGAAAGGGAAATTAATTTTAATGGTTTAAGTATTAAGTATTACAGTAAATTTAGTGTGAGAGTTTCGTGACTAAACCCAAGTAAATAAAATTGCTATTTAATTATAACAAATTTTTGGGTTTTTTATTATCATTTTTTATTTTTCGAAGGTATAATTATTTGAATAGTGTAGAGATTATTATAAGGTAAATTTAACAATTTAAGAAATAAATAGATAGGTGTTTTTCAAATTAATTTTTTAAAATTTTGAAAATTAAAAAGAAAATTTCAAGTATGTTAAAATTTTATAGGCTTAAAGTCAATTTTATATATTAAATAAGTTAATTATTAAGTCAAATATGTTAAGATGATCGGAATAAATTTTTTTATAATAATAAGAAACGATTAAGAAAGCAATGAAACAATTTCACTCTTTTACGGATATCTTATTAATGACACTTTTAACAATTAATAATACTTTCTCTAAAGAACTAAAATCAATTATGCTTCCTCTTAAAGTATTCCATCGTATCACGAGAAAGGCCACAAGTACTCCATTTCAACACTGGGGAAATTTCTAAGTGGTTTAAAACTGATTACTGAAACTCATTCTTTGTTAGAATTGCTAAGATATGGGACATGCTTCCACCCTGTGTGTTCCTCTTTGACAATAATATTCTATTCTATAATTTACCATTATTCAAAAAGAACTTTAGGTTCATTTCTAATTTATTCTATAAATCATTCTCAATATCCTATTTCTCCCTGCCTTCCCTTCTTAGGATGATTAATGTACATATAAGAATTTTAACCAAATTAATGAAAATAATTATTAGGCACAATTAATTAAAAACATTTACAATGGTTAATCTCTTTTTTGTCAAAAATCTAAAGGTAAATATATAATATAATTTATTTCTATTTTTGAAAAATAATGATGAGTTTAGAATAAACCTTGAGAAAAATTTTGAAGTGTAAATGGTACAATTATAAATTTTGTAAGGATATATTAGAGAACCTCGAAAATTTAGAAATTGTTACTTACGTTAGAAAAATATATTATCACTATTATGTCAAATTTTTATATTATATTAATATTCATATCATGTTAGACCTGTGATACGTATGATCAAAATTTATTGTTGAATTGGGGTTCAAATGATAGAGCTCTTAATTTTGTTTGGATAAAAATAGCTAAATAGCAAAGCTTAAAAGTCTTAGTGTAACAAAATAAAATGAATAGTTCTCTATTTCGAGGTTTAATTTATTGACAAATTTTGGTGATGCATACCTATATAACAAATCTAATATGATAAGAGAATTAGATAAATAAGGTGATATTCGTTAAATATTTTGAATATAATCTTTAACAACTTAAAAATATAAAGGGAAAATTGGCTCTGTTAATTTATATGGAATTTTAAAATGTCGATATCAAATATGTCGGGTTGTACAATATAGCGATTCTTGAAATGTCGATTCCAAAATGTTGGCAAGAAGAGCATATGATTAAAAGCTTGATTTTGAAACTAACTCTTTAAATTCTCCGAAATATTTTTTCGCACGTTTCGCACGTTTCTTAAGTTTCAACAATAAAAATCTTATAATAATGGGGACTGCCGCCTCCAAACCCCCTCCAAACAAATTATTAAAACCCTTGATTTTATAACCAACTCTAAAATCCCTCCTAATTTATTTATGTATATAAATATTCTGTAAAAGGCGTATAACCTTGATTTTGTAACCAATTAGAAAACCCCTCCTAATTCAGAATGTGGTATATACATATTATATATACATATTGTTGGAAAGGCGGCAGTTCTGATTTTAAATCCAACTCTAAAATCCTTCCTAATTCAGAATCTGGTATATACATGTATATATATACCCAAATCTCTGCTATACAATTATTGAAACTCTGATTTTGAGTTCAAATCTTAATTCAATACTTATAATATATCCATGCTTTATTCATTATATTTATTTGTTCGTAAAAAAATATGATTTTCTCGATATTCTAAGAGTTGACATTTTCTCAGTCAACATTTTGGAAAGTTGACATTTAGTACAATCGACATTTTTGGAGAAAAAAAGTCGACAATTTCTTAGTCGACTTAATGGAAGTCTATATAAAGTAAGAATCAAACAATAATATGGACTTCAAGAAAATTGAATAATCATTACTAATAACTGCGCCATATTCTCAAAGTTTATTATTATAAAAATTATCATTTAAGAACTAAAAAATGGTTAACTATAAAAACTATTAGTCAAATTATTTAAAATAAAATAAAATAAATGTAAAATATTTGATATTTAAAAAAAAAACAAATAAATTGATTCAATTATATTCAATAATCTTTTATTTTTTTTTAACATATTATATAAAAAACTTACCTATTTGTTGCTTGTGTTGAATGCATACCATTACAACCACCACGTCCAGGCATTCTTCTTATTGAATCTGGACTAGATGCACCACTATTTAATTGCATTTCAGCTGCTAATGCTTGACCAAATTTTGTACTATTAATTTTTTTACCATAATTTATTTTACTTGCTGCTAAATCTCTTAATAAATCTTTTGGTACACGCATTAATAATAATTTTGGTAAACGTTTTATGAAAAATTTACGTACCCATGGTGCCATTTTATGAGTACTCGGTTTACGATAATGTATATTTAATATTATAATTGTTATTAGAACACTTAAACCAACCAGCAGCATTGTAAATAATAAGTATTTACCTAATAATGGTAATGCTAATGATGTTGACGGTATAATTTCCGATATTAATAAAAAGAACATTGTTTGTGACAACAGGATACTTATACACAAAGCAATTTTTTCACCAGAATCAGCTGGTAAATAAAATACTAAAACTGATAGGTATGATATACCAACACATGGTATAATTAAATTAACGGTATAAAAAAGTGTTTTGCGTCGTAAAGTGATGTTAAAAAAAATATCTGTAATGGGGAAGGAAAAAAAAAATGTAATATATGAATTAAAGAATAAAGGAGAAAAGAAAAAATAAATAAATTAATATTGACAAAAAGTAAGAGTATACTTTTATACTCACCCAATAAAAAACAAAAAAAACAAAAAACAAGGTAGAATGTAAACCAACGGTTTTTAAAAGCGCACATTTCCAAAACACATTACAAACTGTTTAGAATTGTGACTTGCACAAAAATTTGAAAATTTAAAAAATAAAATTTAAGAAATTTTTTGTAATAAGAAAAAATAAAAAATATGACTTTTCTGGAATTTTGAGGGGCTGTAAGTCCGGAACCCTATATAATTAAGAAAAACTGTTAACACACGTAAAAATATATTACTGGAGCTTTAATTTTTAATAATAATAAGTTTCTTACCAAAGAAAAATTTGTATAGGTGCTTAAGTTACAAGTGCCTAAAAATAGCAAATTTTCAATTTTTCAGCCCTAATACCTCTTAAACAGGAGGTGATGCAAAAAAATTTTCTGACCAAACTTATACTAATTCCAAAAGTTCTTTCTTGCCTCAAAATTTCAAGCATCTATGAAGCGTCTAAAAGCGTGCCGGAGTTATGAAGGTAGAAAAATCATGGAAAATTTGGTTTTTACATAACGGTAAATTTAAATACTAAATTTAAAAACATTGTATAATTTTATACTAATTTAGAAAGGTAAAAAAATACCTGTCGAATGGCGTTTTCAGAGTGAAAAAATCTTAAGCAGAACTTAAGATATATGCATTTAAAAATAGAGCTTTTTAAAGTTTGAGAGGCTGCAGCTCCGTAATTCAGGGGGCTACATGAAAAAGTTGTTCCACAAAATTATTTTTTTATAATTTTTTAATTAGACGGACGGACAGAGTGAAACTAATAAGCACATTTATTCAAATTTTTTTTGGAAATGTGCTAAAAATGAGATAAGTGAACAACAATAACTTTTTTTTTTTATTTATTATTTTTATATTTATTTTGAGATAATCACAGATAATACTTTTAAATAATTTTTTAATAAAATATTTAGTAATCATAAAGTAAATTTTTTCTCAGTTTTAATTTTTTTTTGTTTTAACAGAAAACTGGGTTAATTTTATGAAATATTAAAACAAAAAGAAAACAAAGTTTCTTTGTTGCAAAAAGTATATTTTGGTATAGTTAAGATTTTTTAAACGCTCCCCTAAACATATGCAATTTTTTTTTTTTTAAATTAATTCATATAAATTTAATTTAAATAAGGGGGGGGGCGCTTCGGTAGCCTAGTGGGTAAGCGTGTGGCGTATTAACCGAAGGAGTGTGGATTCGATCCCTGCACAGGTCGTAAGTTTTTTTCTTTACATACCCCCCTTACAACCTAATATAATGTAAATATATAGTATATAATATAAACAAAATAAATAATATTTGTATATAATTTGATAATGGTATAAAAACCTATAATGGCCTTAGTAGCCGATAGTTCAATAATATTACACTACATTAATGTATGTAATATTAATATAAATAAATAAATAAAAATTAAATAAGGGGCTTCGGTAGCCTAGTGGGTAGGCGTGTGGCGTATTAACCGAAGGAGTGTGGGTTCGATCCCTGCACAGGTCGTGAGTGTTTTTTTCTTTACATACCCCCCTTACGACCAAATATAATGTAAATATATAGTATATAATATAAACAAAATAAATAATATTTGTGTAAAATTTAATAATAGTATTCGACCAATAATGGCCTTAGTAGCCGATGGTTTTGTAAAATTACAATATCCTATGTGATTTTTAATATTAATATAAATAAATAAATAAATAACTTTATTTAATTAAATAAACAGAAAGGGATTAGGTGGCCGAGTGTTTAACTACATGACTTATTAACCAAGGAAGAGTGAATTTAACTCCTGCACACAATATTTAAATGATTTAAGTGTCTGGCCGAGAAATTAAGCACATATACGGCATATTAATTTAGGGACAACGATTTCAAATCCTAGAGAAGAATCGCAAAAATTTTTAATAGAAAGACAGGTTACTGCGAAAAACTAATTTTTAATTTCAATTAAAAACTTCCAGTATAACCAAATATATGTATATAAGAAACCAAAATATAAAGTAATTATATATTATTTATTTACCATATTAGTATAATGTTTTTTTAGTCACATATATAAGTCAAGACTTTAACGAAGTGATATATAGACAGATAAACGTATGATAAACTCAAATAAAAATAATAAACTAAGGAGTTGCTTAAACAATAAATTTATAATATAATACACACACATGTTTCATAATAGTATAGAACATACGTATATATTTTTATCAATCATTGACTTTTCAACTGAATTTAATTAAAAAACATTCATAAAAAAAATATATATTTTTTTTTTCTGTGTAAAAATTGACAGACATAAAACTTAAAAAAATTTTTTTTTTTTTGTATTTCAATAATTAAATTACCTGGATATGGTTCTGCGCAACATGGATAATATTTTTCATGTCTTTCAGCTGGAACACCTAATATATCCCATTCAACACTTGGATAATATTCACGTAGATCAATACCAACTTCAACTTTATTATCTTTATCATTCTTTTGATTGATGTGTTTTAAATCGATCTGAAATTTAAAAAATTTTTTAATCATAAATTAAATAAATTAAATGTCAAAGGTTATAATATTGCCTTTGGAAAAAAAAATATTTTATACTTTGTATTGTTTATTTATAAAACAATATATAACTTTTTTTTAAAACGGAATTTTTAAACTCTTAGGGCTTACAAAGTGTTATTGGAGAATTATCATTGCTTTCTAATAGAAGGACTATTAGAGATAAAATAGGTGTATTGATAAAGACTTAACTATATAGAAACTCTAAACGGAAAAGAAATAAATGGGTAGGGTTTCTAAAGAAGAGTAAAAATCTTGTAAGATTTTTGGACCGAAATGAAACACACCTGTCGTAAAACTTAGCTTTCTTTCTTTTTCTGAATTTTAGATAGCCAGCTTAATTAGACACTGAGTTATACTCATATAAGAAAAGAACATGTATGGCAGCTACTCGATCCTGCCAACAAAATGTATCATTTCAATACGAGAGATGGCATTTCACTCACTATAAAAATTAAATGATAAAAACATCAAAATTCTAGCTCTATTAAGTTTTGAGTTTCCGTGCAGATGGATGGAATCACATATCTAAATTGAGTAGGAATTCAATCCTGAGCTAGAATAAAAATATTACATACTCTTTTTCATATACATATTGACTATATATTAGTACTATATAAACTTGTTTCATAAAAATGGAAAGAAAATAAAGAGAAAATAATTATTTTATAAAACCTACCTGATCACCATCATAAGTCCAAGAACCAAATTTCATAAAGCATGTTTGCTGATCAAATGGAAAATATCGTACATCGATTTCACACGATGATTTAAAAATAGCTGGTGGAGTCCATACAACTTTTCCAGTATAATGTAAAATTGCTTTTGTTAATGTTGTAACTACATATTCACCATCAGCACTGTAAAAATCCAAAAAAAAAAAAAAAATCATGTTATACTAAGTATTCGAATATATTTATGAAATATGAATACCTATATTGAAAAATTTTTAAATGTCAACCCCTAAATTAGTGTAATTGATGATTTGATGATAATCTTAAGGTATATGTTTAGTTAGAAATTTAAAATGAAAAACAAACAGGACTCAAATATAAGGTTGAATACATAAAATTGAACTTGAACTCAAATCTTATTTTTTCAAACAAAATCTGCACCTGAACTCGTAGTTTTTGTATGAAAATTTGGGATTTCAGTTCGAGATCAATTTTATACATTCAAACTCATAACATGTCTTTAATTATGTTAAAGAAAAACTATAATTTTCTAAGACTTGACAGTAAGACTTATCTTACAGTAACAATAACATAATACAGAGTAATAAAAACAATAATTATATGAAAGATGTTGATAAGAGTTTCAGAAATTATTTGAATTAACGCAAAATCAAAAAAAAACGAGGAAGAATACAGTTGACTTTGTCAACTCTTAGATACCCGTACGAACCGTTAGTATGTTCACAGCCTGTCACTCCGCTTACAATATTATTTTTTTAATATTTTAGTATTTTAAAATAATTTGGGTGAATTTTATAATTTCTAGAACTATGGGTTGTACATATATTCAAACTATATGTTTATATGTACATTCTTCAAAAGCAGATTCTAACTTTCCACATAACGATTATCAATCCAAAACTTTTTCAAATATTCTATAGTACCATTTAATACTAAGCGGTAAATGTATATTAAATTTACTAAGTACAAAACAGTAAATATAATTTTAAATATTATATTATATTATATTTAAATATTCCATTGACAGAATAATTTCTTATAAGTACAATAAAATACATATATGTAAAAAATACGGCGCTATATAATATAGATCTATACTCTTATCATTCATTCACTAGTGACATATACGATATGTAAATAAACATGATATTATATAAGTATGTATATATATTAATATCATATAAATAAAAATTCTTCAAGCAACCGTTATGTTGTTTATTTAATTACATTTTTATGTACTACGCATTATATCCTCAACAATTTCAAATTATCGAGTAAAACAAAATGGAAAAAATTCGTTAAAGAAATTTGTTAGAAAATTTGAAAAAATCAAGTAACACTTTCGTCAATTATAAAGTAACCCTATATTATTAAAAAAAGTTGTTAACAGAAATAAAAGTATAATGTTGGAGCTTTCATTTTTGTGTATTACTTCAAAAAAATTTTAACAGGTGTTCAAGTTACAGGTGTTTAAAAATAGGAAATTTTCAGTTTTTGACCCCTTACAGCTCCTAAACGGGGGGTGATACAAAAAAAATTTTTGAAATGACTCATACTAATTTTCAAAGATCTAACTTCTGTCAAAATTTCAAGTTTCCAACTTTAACCGTTTAGAAGATGGAAGGGTTAAAGAATTTTGCAAAATTTGAGTTTCGCATAACGGTAAATTAAGACACCGTATGCCAAAAATATATATTTATTGTATATATACTTTTAAAGCTAATGAAAGTAGTAATCGTTTAGCGTTTTTAAAATGAAGATATACCTTATACAACTTGTGCTATAACAATTTAAATATAGAGCTTTTTTGAACCTTTGGGCAGCTGTAGCTCCGTAACGGGTGGGGCTACAAAAAAAAGTTATTAAAAATAAAATTAATATTTTTGTGAGATCTATCAGTAGTTAAAATTTTATAGCTCTATTGCGAAAAAAATGTGGGGATCTAAAAGTTAGGTGTTCGAGAGCTACCCTAAGGTTTGGTCCAAACTCAACCAAAAAAAATAGGGAACCTACAAATTACTCCCAAAATATTTTGTGTAAATTTCAAGATTCTAGCTTTCTTAGTTTTTGAGTTAGCGTGCTGACGGACGGACGGACGGACGGACATGGCTCAAAAGTCTTAGAATTTTTTTCTGATCCGATCCATACCTTTGAAGGTATATCTAGCTCGCTTATTTCGAGGTGTTACAAACGGAGGAGTAATTTTATTATACCCGATCCTATCGTACGGGTATAAAAATTGTTTTAAGATTAATTCCATCGACTATGATATAATTTACTTCCAACGAAATATAATATATGATTATAAATAGATAAGAGTCTTTTTTTTTAAATTTTTTTTTGTTTTTTGTTGTTGTGATTCATCATCATAATGTCCATTTTATTCAAAAGGAATCAAAAGAAAATTTTAAAATTAAACTATCAAAAACAGTACTGAAAAAGAAAACCTCAATTTTCAAATAATAGAATTTAATATTTTTTTTTTTTTTTTTTTGCATTTCAAAAAAACTCAACTCAAAAAAAAAGAATACAATTCTTTGAATCTTCTGTTACTTTAATGTCCTTTATATTAAATTTATGTATACATATATAAAATAAATTATATAATGTATATATATATGTAGATAAATGTGTTTATTATATGCGTATGTGGGTTTTCTTTTAATAAAAAAAATTTTTGGATTTTTTAGAAAAAAAATTTCATTTAAAGATATTCATTTTATGTGATAAGAAGTGGTAAGAACAAAAAAAAAAAAAAAAAATGAGAAATAGAGGGAGATAGTATATAGAATATAAGAGAAAAATATTTTTACTTTATCTAAAAAAGAAAAATCTTTTCTTGGAATTTTATTTTGCAAAAAGTGGAAAATAAATGCGCGCTATGGGGTAGCAAAAAAAAAAAAAAAACCCCTAACAAGAGAATTGCATATTTTCATGATTTTTTTTTTTTAAATTACCTGCCATTTTCAGAGTGTGGTTAAGATTACGAACACAATATATATAATACATATATATGTAAATATATATGTTGTATATGAATAGTGAAAGAAAAAGATAAAAATATTAGAAAAGAAAAATGAAAATTCTTTTAAAAAATTTAAAATAAAAAAATGTCTTTTTTGGTTTTAGTTTTCTGTTTTTTTGGTTGAATTTTTTCTTTTGTTTTTAATAGAAAAATGTCTCTAAAATTTTGCTTTTTGTTTTTTTTTTTTTCATGGTATTTATTATTATTGTAGTATTTATTGTACAGGATGTTCCAAAGACAGTCTCGATTGAAATTCAAAAATATTAATTATAAACAAACAAAGTTAAAAATATATTACAGTTGTTCAAATGGATGCTAATCAATTTTATCCTAATCGGTATTGTTATTGTTGCGTTGACATTATCCTGAAAATTTTAAATGCTACTCTTATGTTGTATTTATCGCAGAAAAAAAAAAAAAAGATAGTAGTTATTTTCTTAAATTTACGATTAGGACAATTTCATCTTTCAAGGACATTTTTTTTCTTATACACACTTCTCCTACTATGTTATTTTTATTTTTACAACACCCTGTGATCTTTTATTGTTGCTGGTGAAATAATAAAATGCTTAAATTGTTTTTTATATATAGGTATATATTTTTCTTTTATACAATTTTTATTCAAATTAAATAATTTAAAAAAAAAAAAAAATAGAATTTATTTTTTGATAATTTTTTTTGAACTTTCTTATATATGTATATATTATGTATGTTCATAATAATATGTTGTATATATAGAGAAAGATTAGGGTATATATGTAGTATAAATAACTAGTTTATATGTATATGTGTAAAAAATCTACCAAAAAAAAAAAAAAAATATAAAATAGAAAGGATGTTTTTGAAAGTGATCATAAAATAGCACAGGATATAAGTTATAGTCTCTGTTATATTGATAATTGTTTTCTTCCGCAAAAGAAGACATTATGATATAAAAATAATGTAAAAATGGTAATTTAATTGATTTAACATTTATATGTAAAGGCAGAGAGACCATTTGAAATTTTTTAGGAAATGGTTCTCGCTGGACACTTCCTCTTTGATACAAACTTATACAAATACAATATATGAACCTCATGTTGGGATGTAAAAAATTCTTTATTTTAATTTTTGCGTAACCCTTAACCAATATTGTTAATGCCCAAGCGTTTATTAGCGTCTTTTCAACATTTGTTGTAATTTTGTATAATAAATAAATAAATATAAATAATAATAATGAAAATAAAAATTTAAGCTTAATAACTAACTTACTTGTTATACAAAACAATATCTGGTAGCCAAATATGTTCAGATGGTACATATAATTCTGTAACACCACCATATTCTGATGGATCCCATTTAAATTTATGATCTTGCCACTCCTAAATAATAATTTTATTTATTTATTTATAAATTAATTTGTATTTTGTTTTGAAGTTAACAAAGAAAAAATAATAAATTATTTCTTAAATTAAAGCTTACATGTTCCAGCCACACATTAGTTGTTAAAATTTGATCTTTTAAATTCTGAAAGAAAAGAAGAAAAATGTTAATTAAAAAGTTGTTATTATTAATAAATGAATAAAAAATATTTTATATGTATAGACAGTATATAATTTCCATATTTAATTTTATCCGATTTAAATACATAGGTATTTTTTTCCCTAAGTCATCTTGGTAGGTAATAATTTTCACCCTCTAAACAAATCGTTTTTCTGTAGTCACAATAGTAGAATAAGCACTCTAAACGCTGTACTGTACATAGTATAATGGCTGGGTAGTAAGGAAGAGAATTAATTGATTGGAAACATAATATGTGTTGCAATAATGTTCTACTGTATATAAATGAAAGTAAGCTGTTCAATTATAATTACGTAGAAAAGGTTTGAGCTTTAGCATAATACTTTGTATTTCCTGGGAGACGTTAAATATTTACCCAGATACTAGAATTATATTGAAGTCCTGGTTGAGTATAAACCTTTCCTATTTCAACCAAATTTCAAAATGTAAAGTATTTTCTACTTTGTTTAAAAATTGCAGGAATTTCATGGCAATCGAAAATATAATATGGTCAATCAAGGAAAATTTTTCACTAATTTGAATACCGTGGATTTTTAAATACTTACATTTTCAAAAGCAATATTTGGTATAAAAAAAACCTCAGTTGTTGATAACAAACAAAAAACTCTGGGGTTTTTGTGTGCATGAAAAATTACTTTTTACGGCTTTTTTACTCTTGAATTATTAGAAGAAGAGTATTTAAAGAATTAAAATTTTTGTTCTTTGATTATCTAGTCGGCAAAATCGCCCATTTTGTTGGAATCCATGAAAAAAATATTATTATATTTTATGGTTTCATATATTTTTTATTAATATACCTTATTAACAATACCTTTTCTGAAGTCTCACATTTACAAAAATGGTAAAAAATTTTCTTTAATTGAAAATTTACTTACAGTTTTCGTCTGTGTTGTTTTGTCAGCTTATCAAATAAAATTCTCATATTGCTATGTACTATCTATTTTGTTAGTTGTTATTAATATTAATAACCGGTTTAACGTCCTATGTGTTGTATGGCTAGATCTATACCAACGAATTAAAAACCTAACATACTTAATATAAAATTAATATAAAATTTGTTAAGAAGAAAAAAAGTTTTATAGATACGTATTTTATTTTTAGTACTTTATCATTTTAACATATTCTAAAATATTCAATATTTCTTAATCACATGTTTTATTTGTGTTGGTTTTTTACATATATGAATAATTTTACGTTCCTCACTAAATTACACTGCAGGTGTCATTATTAAATATTTCCGAATGAAAAATCTCCAGAAAAGATAATCTATACACAACTGCTTCTTCCACAAAAATTTAAACAAAATGATTTCGGATACATTTCGTTTCTTCGTTTTCAGAAGTTTATTCTCAAAACGAACAAGAAGAAAGAAATTTATTTCGGCTAACAAAAAGAAAATTTGAAAACAGAACTAAATAAAACCGTTTCCACATAAAATAAATATGTCCTTAAAAAGAAAAAAATTAAAATTTTTAAATTTTATCATCTTTATTTTGTTTTTCTCTTAAGGAAGGTGGTAATCTTCCAAAGACACCAAAAATTCCCCTTAGAAGTGTTATTATTAATTATACGGTACACATTATTAGATACAATACAAAATTACTACCCTTAATTTTTTTTATTTATATAACCTGATCATAGTTTGAACCATAGTGGTTAAATCCCTCCAATTGAAAGCTGGCGACTTAACCACACGATGAGCCAAAAAATTTTGTATTCACAATGAAAAAAGTTCACAAATTATTCGTAATGTTGGTAATGCGACAATTTTTCCTGCGGTGATATTTCATATAGTCTATTTTGGTCAAATGGTATATGGAAATGTTTATAAGCTTTGTATTACGAATGTTTGCATTTAATTAAAACAAAAAAAAAAAAAATAAGCATTCAAATGAAATTAGTTTATTGTTGCAATTTAGTTTATTATAGTCAATATTGTCATAGCATCTGCGAAAAAGTATACAATATTAAAGCATTGTGAATTGTGAATGCAGTGAATGATTAAAATAAAATTTACATTTTCATTTATTTGATAAAATTTTCAATTTAATTTGGTTTTCTAAATACAAAAAAAAAAAAAAGAAAAAAACAAAATAAAAAAATTATTTTGACTGAATCTAATTATTAATCCAGATCATGTTTGCGCATATATTATATATGAGTACATATGTATTTAAGAATTTTAACATTTTGTTACTGCACCTGTACAATTTCACTTTTGTTATAAAAAATGTTAACAAAAATTTTACATTAATAAAGATTATGTTTTATGGTAATTTTTTTTTTTTTTTTTTTCCACCGAATTATTGCAAATTATTGCAATAATACTAAGAATTTCCATTGCTATTTAATAGTAAATGTGGGTACCATTATACAAAAAAAAAAAAAAGAAAATCATATGAAGTATTGAGATGAAAATTTTTATTAAATAATTTTATTTTATATACTTAGTTGTTATATTTGTTTTTCAAGATAGTTTTTTTTATCACTATTTGCATAATATTTACATACATACAAATTTACATACGACAAATTTACTTTAATAATATGTAAAATTGTTATTTGAGCAGTGACTAATGAAAAAATATTAAGCGATTTAATCGAAATAATCAAAAAAATGGGAAAAACAGGAAAGTACAAGTATGTAAAATCAAAGGTTTTTAAAGGCGTACATTTTCAAAAAGATAATGTTGTGATTATTTTCATATCCAAATTTGTGGTTGGCTATTTTCACATCAAAATTTCTAGTTTTTCATAGAATTCAAAGTACATATCGAAGATATTTTCTTAATATTTTCTTAAATTACTTTCAAAAAAAGGATGCTTTCTTGAATTTTAAGGACTTTTTAACTATATAATTATGAAAAGCGGTTAACACATGTAAAAATATATAAATTTGACCTTAAATTTTTATATCTTTTTTCCGATAAATTTGCAAAGGTATCTATCGAAAAATAGAGGATTTTAAATTTTTGATCCCTACTTTTAAACAGAGAGAGTATAACCTAGAAACTTTTTTCTAAAATATCTTATACTAATTATCAAAGATCTCCCTCCTTTCAATATTTAACGGTTTTCATTGGAAGCGTTCCAGAAATAAGCTAAGAGTTTTTAGATAGAAAAAATTTTAAACAGAACTTAAGATATAAGCATGTGAAAATAAAACTTTTTCGAAATTTGAGGGACTGTAACTCGGTAATGGATAGGTCTGGATAAAACCATAATATAACATTAATTATGAGATCTTTTATGAGATCTATTAATCTTTAAAATTTCAGTGTTTGTACGGTAGATCCATAAACAGACGGATGAACTGATGAGCGAACAGAGTAAAACTTAAATAAGCAAATTTTTAAAAATTATTTTTTGAAAAATGTGCTAAAAATAATGAGTAAATGTCAGTATAAAAAATCAATAGAAAATCTTTCATTCGATGTATTTTGAAAACTTTCTCGATAAACTCTTGACTTTAAATAAGTAAACTTTATTTATTTAACACTGGTATTCACAAAAATAGGACATGATTATAATATGTACATATTTAAAAAATTTAAAAGTTTAGGATGTACTGTAACAACTTTCTGTACTTTTTTCGCAACTAAATTTCACTGTACAAATCGCACTAAGTTTTTATAGTGCCTTAAAAACCATCCCATCACCTTCACCCACGCAACAAATATAAATTTACTAATTTGTATTTTATTATTTACCTGAATATTAGGATATATAAACAATTAGGGGTTCAGTTTTTTCTTCTTTTTTTTTTACACCTACCCAAATACTAGAACTACACTAGAATACAAATGTTTTATAGGATTAGGTTATCTGAGGAGGAACTGAACAGAAAAAGGATAATAAGGGGGAGCTGGTAGGTAAATTAGGAGCAAACTTGTAGAGGTTCCTTTTGAAAAGTTAGAAATTATATAATGGACCAAATCTATATCAGACGAGAACTCATTGGAGCATATTCAACATTATAGCGGGTATTACAATAAATGAGTTTTCATAAATAGTTTTAAACCAGTCAGTATAATTTTAACAGGATAGAAATGAGCATTTGTAGTCTCCCTAGATCTCTAAAGTACGATTTTGGATTTTATCCAGGTAACCAAATGAAGATTAAAGTGAGTCAGCGCATATCTGAGAGGTGTAATACATCTTAGGTGGAATATATGACATAGACATTAGCCAAATGTCAAAGAGAAAATTTGGGTGGCTTTAAAACAAGAAAAAAACTCCAAACATTTAGCAGCTTTTTTTGCTACATCTAAAATATGCTCATTCCGCAGCTTTTTTTTATTTAGCTTATTTGGCTTTATTTAGCTTTTATTTAGCATTCCTAAAATATATAAATCGCAAGATTTATACCAATTAATCTCTTTGCAAGAAATCAGACAGCTTTGAGTTTTAGAAGTATGGAAACGCACTCTGCTATTCTTGTAGCTATTTTCGCTAACTTATCGTGTATTGTGAAGTTTTCATAAAGTAAAGCATTTTAAAATACATAATAAAATAAACTTATTGGTTGAATACCACACTGATATAAATATTGATTACAGTTCTAGATGAAGTATGAGGATGGTAAAAAAAAATTAAAAAGAAAAAGAATATCACACTTTTTATTACATTGTCAATTTTCAAATTATAAAATTGTGGTTTCCAGAAACAAAAGAAAAATAAACAGTAAAAGATTTAATTTTGATAACATTTTTATATCGCTTTTAGTTATAAGATAAAGAGATTTATACATAATTTTTACACTGTAATATACCAAATATAATTTTATGTTAATTTTTAAATTAAATTTTTTACTTAATTTGTAGAAGTTGTATAAAAATGATATAAAAAATATTTTAGTTAAATTTTTCGTATTCTTTAAATGATCAGATTGTTTTAAGACTTTTTAGGATTTTATTATGTCTTTTATCAAAATACCATATCGATATAAAAGATATCACATAATATGTTTGGAAAACTCTAGACAATATAAAAATTTTATGTCTAATTATTTAAAATTAAAATAATTTTTAATTGAGTAAAATATTCTAGGTTCTAATAATATAAAAATAAAATAATATGCCAATAGTTTTTAAACAGTATAATTCTTAACCTCACTTATATGTAAATTAACATTGCTTTATTTGTAATGCATAGTAAGTAAACAAAAATTTATTTTTGAAATGCAATTAAGTACTATAAGCATAAAAATTATTCTATTAAACTAGAAAATCCCCTGTGCAATTGCACAATTTCTATAGATGCAAAAGCATTTACGTTATTATACTGACTCCCTTAATAATACTTGATGTGTTATAGAAACAAGGTAGAATGTAAACCAACGGTTTTTAAAAGCGCACATTTCCAAAACTCAATACAAACTGTTTAGAAGTGTGACTTACACAAAAATTTGAAAATTTCATGTAATAAGAAAAAATGTGAAAATAGGACATTTTTGAAATTTTGAGGGGCCGTAATTCCGGAATCCTATATAACTAAGAAAAGCCGTTAACACACGTAAAAATATATTATTGAGGCTTTAATTTTCATGTCTTGCCGAAGAAAAATTTGTACAGGTGCCTAAAAATAGCAAATTTTCAATTTTTGAGGCGTAATAACTCTTAAAGAGGAGGTGCTAGCAAAATTATAAAAGTTCTTTCTTGTCTCAAAATTTCAAGCCTCTATCTAGAAGCGTGCCGGAGTTATGAAAGTAGAAAAATCATGCAAAATATGGTTTTCACATAACGGTAAATTTAAATCGTAAATTACAAAATATCACATAATTTTGATATTGTTTTATATAGATAATAAAATTTTCGATCTTCTGGCGGTCTTAGATTGCAAAACTATTGCGCAGAGCCTGAGACATATACATCTGAAAATGGGGCTTTTTCGAAATTTTGAAGAGCTGCAACTTTGGAACCCTCTACAACTAAAATAAACCTTTAACACACGTAAAAATATATTACTGTAGCTTTAATTTTTATATCTTGCAGAAGTAAAATGTGTACAGGTTCCTAAGTTACAGGTGTTTAAAAATAGCAAATTTTCAATTTTTAAGCCCTAATAGCTCATAAACAGGGGGTTGTCCAAAAAAATTTTTTGAGCAAACTTATTCTAATTATAAAAGTTCTTTCTTGCCTCAAAATTTCAAGGCTCTATCTAGAAGCATGCCGGAGTTATGAAAGTAGAAAAATCATGCAAAATTTGGTTTTCACATAACGGTAAATTTAATTACTAAATTTAAAATAATTGTATAATTTTTATATTAATTTACAAAGATAAAAGAAATACCTGTCGAATGACGTTTTCAGATTGAAAAAATCTTAAGCAGAACATAAGATATATGCATTTAAAAATAGGGCTTTTTAAAAGTTTGAGGGGGTGTAGCTCCGTAATGGGAGGGGCTACATGAAAAAGTTGTTCCACAAAATTATTTTTTTTATGAGACCTACCCATGGTTAAAATTTTTTTTCTCTATCTTTAACGGTGTAGAAGTTTTGTAAACAGACGGACGGACGGACGGACGGACAGAGTGAAACTAATAAGCACATTTTTTCAAATTTTTTTTGGAAATGTGCTAAAAACACATACAGTTTATTAATTTTTTCTCGCCGTTTTTTCGTGGCGGTAATTTTTGACAGTTTTTTAATCCTTGAGAAAAAATGCTCCAAGCTAAGAACACATTCAGAGTAAAAGTTCGTGGCGATATGTCAAAAATTGTTTGAACCACATGTGCACAATAAAAACCGGTGATTTTTTTGCCCGGCTGAAAAATTTATATTTTACAATTTTGTAGCAGCGAAATTAATATAGTTATATTGTGACATTAAAATTCAAAAACAATTTTTAATGCCGTTTTTTTAACATTCGATTTGTGGATATGTTAAGATAATAAACTGTCATTTGAAGAAAAATTAATCGAGAAAGTAATAAGGAAAATTGTAAATTAAATGAAGATACATTCATTCTTATTAGTTTCAAAAAATGTTCTTCATCCTTTTATTTATTTTAAAGTCCATATAATATTTTACGAAAAAATCATCTTGTTCCGATCTTCATTCGCTATGAAATTCAAATTCACCCACCAACCGCTACGACATTTTTTTTGTTACATTTAAAACAATCCCAATAATTAAAATAATTTTAATAATTTTTAAAATTTTACTCCATTTTTTTTTAGTTTTAAAAAAAAATTTTTATGTCAATAAAAAACAGCTGTTTTCGCCGCGAAACTCCACCGCCATCGGTCGCCGTCCTAAATGTGTTTTTACCGAGTTTTTTTAGTTTTAGCTCAAGCTGAAACTTTATGTTTTCCGTGTGGAAATTCACACGAAATTTAAAAGAAGACACTTGGACACCTATTAAATAATTGTCTAGTGTTATTATTTTTTTGCAAAAATATTTCTATTTGTTTTCGTAATAACATAATATTTATCTGCTGAATTTGCTGAATGTGCTGAATTTTATATTAAAAAAAAGTTTTTAATTTTTCTACATTACATCAAAAATTGTAAATTTATTTAACACAACTATATTAGCCCTTATTTTTTTTGCTTGAAAAAAATTTGCTGAATTTAATATTTAAATGTACTTTGGAAGAGGTTTTTGGTATATTTAATAAAAGATTCATGTCTCTGATAATGAAATTTCATAAATTTTCGAGCTCTTTTTTTTGTGACGGTCGTTTTCGACAGCTTTTTAATTAATCTTATAAAACCGCCGTGACTTTTTCTCTGGCTATGTTCCGTGACGGAATTCACAAATACTAAGCAATTTCAAAGACTATATCTGATCTGATGATATTATCTAATAAAAAAATGTTATTAATGGTCTAATAATAAATTACAAAATTATGAATCTATTGTGAGAGAAGGCTTCTAAAATGATATTTTCTGTAATTTTTTTTTTTTTTTTTTAAGAGAAATATCCATTTCTATAATATTTAGTAAGTTTCTGATTTCTGTTATGAAATATAATTAGCTAAGTCTGCCAAATTTTATATTAATAAAAAAAATTCGAATATTTTATGTTATATCAAAAATTCAGCTTAAAAAATTAAAATTCCAACCTAAATAAACAAAACTACTTTTTTAATAGTGAAAACAAAATCAAGAATAAAATCGGCCTATTATTTGTTTCTTATAAATATAAGGCTTACTATAAACTTTGCTCTTTTTACTTTCAAGTCTTTTAATTTTATTAAGAGTATTTTTATTTTTTTCAAATCAAGAATCATTTGAAAACTGCCAACAGAATATTAATAATTTATTTTTAACTTGCTGCTGCGACCAGTTCATAATGGATGTGGCGGTCAAATTTAAAAATTAAAAATTTGCTTTAAAATTATTGTATCGAAAGTGTTTTTAAAAAGTAAAAAATCTTAAAATTCTTCATTTAATGAAAATTTTGTGTCTCTGATAAACTTTTAGTCGAAAATTCGTGTTTGTGATAATTAAATTTTAAAATATTAAATAAATATACATACAGGCATATCATCATTGCCAGTTTAGTTTACAGTCAGTGTGAGTGGTTTATTATAGAAATAAAATATATTTTTTTTACATGTTGGCAAAGTCTCGCCAACATCTTGTGTATTATATTATAGATTACACAAAAGTCTTATATACAGGGTGTTTTGAGATAAAATTTAAACAAGGAAAGAAGTGACACGAATACCAAAACAAGAAAAAAATCGTTTCAAGGATTTGTTGTATTTTTTTTTTTTGGTTTTTACGAGTGTCAGTGGAAATCTTCAAAGGTCATACAGAAGAACTACACGTGATTCTTCCATTTAGTTCCGTTCTACACGTATTTAGAATCAGACTTTTCGATGAGAATTTTAATAAAAAAACGGTACGGTTTGGTTTTAAGGATAAGGATATAAGAATGATTCTTATGGAAATGCGATTTACGAAATTTATGTTTATGGAGAATGGTTGCCAACATTTTCCAGAATACTTTAAACAAAGATGTTAATGTTCTATTTATACTTTAATACATCGTACACATATGATTTACCAACTTTAGCGAACACATGAGGTGTCATATAGTTCCATATACACGACATTCCATAGACTGTGATACACCATCTTACAAAGCTCTACAGGGTAGGTTAGGTTAGGTTAAGGTGGCTGCCAAAAAGGCACACTTAGACCGTATTTGGTCCATTGTGATACCACATAGAAGCTTTTCTATCCCACTCGTTAAAACCAATTTGAGCTTTTTGCAAAGCGAAGAATACTCTTCACATTTTTACCTGACAGGTTGCTAAGGCTGTCGAAGAAATATTGCCCCAAATGGGTATTCCTTCTTGCCGACAAGGCCGGGCATGT
Source organism: Poecilobothrus nobilitatus (assembly GCA_947095535.1). Taxonomy (NCBI): domain Eukaryota; kingdom Metazoa; phylum Arthropoda; class Insecta; order Diptera; family Dolichopodidae; genus Poecilobothrus; species Poecilobothrus nobilitatus. The sequence continues at coordinate 247,025,843 of OX352773.1, read as the reverse complement.
GCAAAGGAGATGAAGAGTAGTTTCCTCCTCTTCTTCATCCTTGCAGGCTCTACAATAGTCGCTTGCGGATTAGCCAAGTCTTCTGGCATGCTTCCCTATTAGACAGTGACCGGTGATTATACCTATTGCCATTCTAATGTCTGCCCTTTTGAGAGAAAGCAGATCATTGGATCGTCTTAAATCGGTTTTGGGCCATATCAATCTTGTGATATTACACGAGGTTAAGTTTGACCATTTGTAATTTACCATATCCGTTATTTCCTTACGAAATAACGTTTTGCTTGTGGATAGAGGTACCCCTAGTCCTGCCCTATCCGGCAGAACTTGTAAGGTTGTACCAATTCTTGCGAGTTCATCAGCTATTTCATTTCCCGGAATACCTCGATGACCTGGTACCCAGCAAAGCTGAATGCTAAACTGCCTGGCCATCTCGTTAAGAAGTTTTCGGCACTACAGGGTAAAAATGGACAAATTTTAACGGTTTTTCGGATAACAGTGCTTAAAGTTTTCCATATGTTATTTTAAATTTTATTTTTCAATTAAATATCATTGGAGTACAACAAGTAGTTATTACAACCGTAAAATATATGATACAAATAGAAAATAGAATATATAATTTTTTGTAAAACATACACTAAAAACTTGGAACATCGTTATTTTGCAAAGTGTAAAAAAAAATACCATCCTTCCAAGAATTTTTTACTTATTTCGACATGTGTTTCACTTTGGCTTTTGATCCATATCAGTTAAAAAACAAATTGAGTTACTGAAGCCTTTTGTTTTAGTATGTAATAACTTTCTGACAAGGTATATGACATCTCATTATATGTACAAACTTATATCTTCATGATTTTGCTATTCAATTTTTTCTTTTTCAGCTTTTTAATCAATTACAAATCATCTATCTAGAATCCTAAGTTTAAAATCCTTTATTCTTTATTAAATGTTCGTTTATTTCTTCAAATATTTGATTTGGCTAAAGTGATATACAAACAATAAAAAATGATTCAAATAAAATATTTAATATGAATGATGGAAAATATCACTAAATTAATTAGAAAAACGATATAAAATGAATAAAACAAAAATTATTCACGATCACAGATGTGATCTTATATGATTTGAACTGATTAGAAATTCATTAACAAAATGTAAAAAAAAAAATAATAAATTAATGATTACAAAATATTGTTTAGAAAATGTTGTTTAATTTAAAAGGTATATATACGTGTATGTATATAAAAAAAGCAGTATTACAACACGTTAATTTAAGATTTCATTCAAAGATATTATAACCCAGACATATCAGCTGTTAATTAGGAAAAGCTATTTGTATAAATTAAACTAATTAGTTGAAGATTATTATATCTGGGTCGAATATTTGTCTTATGTAATTTATAATATATATATACTGTATATAAACATATATGAAGTATATAATATAGCGCTAAAAATATGATATAAATATATTGGATGTGACAATTTTAAGTGTTATTCAATTTTGATTTTAAGAGCGTTTAAATTAAAAATTAATCCGGAATAATGATCTTGGTACGCCAGTGAATTACAAAATTTATTTTATAAATTAATAATGGATTTTTTAATTATTTTATTTTATAATATTTTTTATTTTTTTCTTTACAGATAAAATCAATTTTATTGGCAATAACCATAACTGGTATTACAACATTCCCACAACAGGAAAATGTCATAAAACCTGTTCTTGGTAATTCTACCAATTCTACTGGCTTAAATAATACAAATGCTGGTAATAATTCATTAAATGAAACGATTTTACCTTTATTAAATAATCAGTCGAATCTTCCCGAAAATTTTTTAAATAATATCACAAATTTTGTTCAGCAAAATTTGAGTGCTCCTATTCTGAATTCAGAAAATAGAACAATTCCAAATATACCAGAAAATTCCAATACAAATAATAGAACAGATACTGTGTTACCTTTAACAAAACTTTTAATGCGATTATGTGGTAGATCTTATTATGGTTATCCTTATGGCGGTTATGGCAGTTATTATGGTGGATACGGATATCCTTATAGTGGATATGGTTATTATGGTTAATATAAATTAAAAAAATTTTTGTAATTAATGCAATAAACAAAAAAATAATGTTTGAATAAGAGGAAAATGTTTTTAACAGTAGATTCCAATTTTTAATATGATATCATTTTTCAAATCAAATGAACTGAAATAAAAAGAATATTATAAAAACGCTATAAAAATTTTTTTAGTCTAAATTGTAGTGAGGAAAACTTATGAAATTCGTTTGCTCCTAAAAGTATGCAATTTACATTTAGACTTATTTTTACTCATTTAAAAGAAATTAGGACGGGGCTTCGGTAGCCTAGTGGGTAGGCGTATAGCGTATTAACCGAAGGAGTGCGGGTTCAATCCCTGCACAGGTCGTAAGTGTTTTGTTCTTTACCCCCTTACGACCAAATATAATGTAAATATATAGTATATAATATAAACAAAATAAATAATATTAGTATATAATTTAATAATAGTATAAAAACCTATAATGGCCTTAGTAGCCGATGGTTCAATAATATTGCATTACATTTATGTATGTAATATTAATATAAATAAATAAATAATGAAATTGGGAGGGGGGCTTCGGTAGCCTAGTGGGTAGGCGTGTGACGTATTAACCGCAGGAGTGTGGGTTCGATCCCTGCACAGGTCGTGAGTGTTTTTTTCTTTACATACCCCCCTTACGACCTAATATAATGTAAATATATAATATATAATATAAACAAAATAAATAATATTAGTATATAATTTAATAATAGTATAAAAACCTTTAATGGCCTTAGTAGCCGATTGTTCAATAATATTGCACTACATTAATGTATGTAATATTAATATAAATAAATAAATAAATAGGAGGGGGCTTCGGTAGCCTAGTGGGTAGGCGTGTGGCGTATTAACCGAAGGAGTGTGGGTTCGATCCCTGCACAGGTCGTACGTGTTTTTTTCTTTACATACCCCCTTACGACCAAATATAATGTAAATATATAGTATATAATATAAGCAAAATAAATAATATTAGTATATAATTTAATAATAGTATAAAAACCTATAATGGCCTAAAGTAGCCGATGGTTCAATAATATTGCATAACATTTATGTATGTAATATTAATATAAATAAATAAATAAAAGAAATTAGGAGAGAGGCCCCGTGGCCTAGTGGTTAAGCAGGTGGCTTATTATCCGAGTAAGTTCGTGTTCAAATCCTGCACAGGTAGCAAGTGTTTCTTATTGTGAGGAAAATTACTGAAAAAATTTTCTTAGTAAACCCCTATAAAAAATATATAACAATAATGTTTAATATAATCGGTTTTAGTAACCGATGATTTTTGTAATATTGCATGGTCATATATTATTTTTAATATTAAATCAAAAAGTAAAAAATAATTAAACGGATAAATAGAAATTAGAATTAATCAAGATGAAGTGCTATTGTTGAAGTTATTATGTTTTTTTAAAAATTTAATCGGGATTTTTTAATCGGAGAATTATGGGCTTGAAATTTAAAATAAAAAATATTATGTTATAATATTTTATAAAGTTCTAAAACAGTTTTGTTAAATATATATGTATATATTTTAATATGTATTACATTTACAGGAATAAAAAATAAGAGAGTTTATAAATAGAAATAAAATTTTCTAAGTATTTCAACAGAAATTTCTTTTATAGAAAAATATTTTTTAATAATTTTTCCTTTGTCCATATTTTATGGTTCATTTTTTTTTTTTTTTTTTGTTTATGTACTATGAATTTTCCTTTATGATGTGGAAAAACAAAATTGTTTTTGAATGGTTCTTTTTATAAAAAAAAAAAAAAAAAAAATTACATATTTAGCCTCGAAGGCAAAAAAATGAAAAAATAAAAGAAAAGGTAAAATATTATATTTTTAAAACTCTATAGTTCAAAAAAAATATTTTTCACCACTTTACTTTCAAAATAATTTTGAAGGTTAAAATTAATTTTGTAATCATATTTTTAAAAATATTTTCAATTAATTTATTTTAAAACTATATAGTCTTTAAATATATCAGAATTACATAATTTAATAATAATATACTAGGAAAACCGACCTTGTGTAATTGCACTATAATTGCTATAGATACAAAAACATTTAAGTTATTATAGTATTGACTCGCTAAATAAAAGTTTGATTTTTATATCAATATCAGTGAAAAAGTCAGCTGTGTCCATCACAGAATGGACCGCTATTACACCAAAAGCATAATGCAAAATTTCATAGATTTTTACTGACCGGATACATGAATGTATAAGGTATAGGTATTGTTTTCATACCAAAAATTTGTAGTAGAGATTTTTGCAAAAATGCATTACTCCGGTGCTTATAAACCTGTAAAAAAGTAATGTCTGCCTGTGAGTGTGTGTGCTTTTGTGGGCACGTCTACAGCTTAAACGACCACGCGGATTTTTTTGAAATTTCATATTTAAGACCTTTAAGTTAAAATATCTCGGATTGTTAAGCTTTTGGAACAAATCAAATAACAGCAAGTTGTTGGTAGTTACTAGTGTCATTTTTTGGTTTTTTAAGAATATTTTGTAACAGGAAAACATTCTGAAAAAAATTGTGGAGAAATAGTTGTTAAGGGGACCTCGGTGGCCTAGTTGGTAAGAACGTATAAAATACGTTGTAAACACCGAGGGAGTGTGGGTTCGAATCCCACACACATTGTTAGAGTTATTTCTCCTTCCGATATTTACAGCCACGCCTGAACAGGAAAGGCTGTATAATTTACATTGTTAGAGTTATTTCTCCTTCCGATATTTACAGCCACGCCTGAACAGGAAAGGCTGTATAATTTCCTGTCCATACAAAGAAATACACCCAAAAAAAAAATTGTTAAGCAAGTAAAGAGCAACAACTTTCCATTATAACATTTTTTGATCCAACTAACGTTAAGTTTTATGTAATTAAATAACATATTTTTTTCTAAGTCCATATTCATGCATTTTAAACATTTTTTTTGAATAGATGTTCTTTGTTCAATATTGAAGAATAAAATAAAAATAAAGTTTCTCAAAATGTTCTACTTTAATCATTAAAGTAATAATATAATCACTATTTTAAAGTAGTAGTGTAGTGATTATTTAAATTTTAATACAAATTTTTTTTTGTTAAATATTTTTTTTTAAATGATATTAAATTTACACATTACTTTAGAATTTTATCATTGTCCTTACATTTCTTATTGTATCTTAAGTATTAAAAAGAAGTAAATAAATTTCAATACAAAATTAAAACAATAAGATTTATATAAGAACAGATTTTTATAATAATGCTATTATTTATTGAAAAAAGTTTTATTTTTTACTTTTTTTTTTTGGATTCATGAAATTTATAACAATATTTCAAAATGTATTTTATTGAATTTTTTATAAACATAAGAATAATATAATTTTGAGTACAATATATAATGATTTTCTTTTCAATTTGGAGTAACGTACAAAAATAATTATTATTATTCTATTATAAGTATATTACCCTATTATAAGTATATTATCGGCGGGGAGAAATAAGACCTAGAGCAATAAAGTTTAATAGGCCTTATTTTACTTTCGAATGAGAAAGAAAGCTTAATTCGCGAAATTTCGCGATTTAGACTTTATTTCTCATTCCAAAGTGAAATAAGGCCTAATTATTTTTTTAAAATAATGGAATTAAAGCCTAATTGTAATTTATTATTCCAATAATAACATTTTTTAATATTTTTCTTTCATAATTTAATTCTCATATATTTCAGCAGCTTATTTAAGTAATAAAATGTTTTCTGTTTTTTTTTTGGCATATTTCACTGTGTAAGTGCGTGTGTCAGTAGTCAGTGTTTCTTCATAATGAAATAAGTTCGACAAGTTAAAAATTAAAAAATTTCTTTTAAATTCAACATTCAAACTTATTTCACTTTTTAATGTAATAATTTTGTCGAACTTAGTTCAGTTATTAGAGTTGGTTAAAAAATCCGGATTGCATATTTTTGGAAATATGAATATACGTAAGTATGCGGGACTCTAAAACAGAAGAGATTTTATAGTTGGTTACAAAATCAGGATTACAGCTTTTTCTAAAATATTTATAAAAAATTTGGAAAAAGCTGATTTAACTTTTGATTTTGAAGGTCGAACATGACATAGCTTCAAACAATATTAGTTTCCAAAAGAATGGTGTTATAAGTTTATGGTTACATTCGAGGCTTTTGATTTCGATATATTTCATTCATATTTGGTACATTTTTGGGGTAGATTTAACCAGGACAAAAGGGATTCGAAGGTAAATTGAATTCGAAATAGGAAAGAATCTTTTTGAATAAGGAAAATAAGTAAAATGGTGTATTGCCAACAGAGAAGAAAATGTTCTATATTTTAGCAGTTCTCATAGCATTTTCTATTATTAGTTTTGAATCATTTAGAATTTCCACAATGTAGATGTGGGTACTTCCTGTTTCTCTTATGTTTTATTTTAATAATATTTATAATTCTTCCACATTAAAAATATTTGAAACCAATAAAATAATTAAAGCAATGAACTTGCAGTGGAATTCCAAGGCATTATAGTAGTCTAGGAGAGATCTAAGCTTATTTGAAAACTTCCATAATAATAGTTTCAACTAATATTGACATGTGCAGAAAACTTCATGGAGGAAGAAGTTAACATTAAGCTCTTACACCACATAAATTAGTCATAGTTCAAAAGGTAAATTTTGTTTTTTGTGTAATTTTTTTTTTAAAATAATTTTAGATTTTTTAGTTTTAATGAAAACAATATCGATTAAATTTTATTCTAAAAGAGCTTTTCCTAAAATGATAAAGTTTATTTTAAAATATTTAATTTATAAAATGAAAATAAATATGTAGCAGATAAAATCAGTTTAAAAAAATATTTTTTCTCTTAATAAAATAAATATGTACAAAAATGGAAAATCTTTAATTGCATAATCAATTATTCAATATCAAAGAAAAACTAATGGATTTATTTAATTTTTTTCGATATAATTTTTATTTGATTCGGATTTGTTTTAATATTTTAAAAAGTTTTACTCTTATATTGGATTTTGTGTACATATTTTTAGTACATCATTTAATTGAAGTAAAATATATTACATTTGTACGTATAACTTAACTGTGATGTAGTTTTCTACTAAATAAAGTTTTAATACAACTAAAAACGAGGAAAAATATATAGTTGACTGTGTCAATTCTAGGATATCCACTCGAACATAAATTATACCGTTACCATAAAATTTAATGATCTTTTACACAATTTAAGATAGCTATATAATATTCAGATGTCCAAGATATGCAAGCTACCTGAACCTGTTCCGTTGTAGCAATCAATCTTTTGCTATAGAGCAACCAATCATAAGATATTGCCGTAAAACTTGACCATCTTTTAAAAAATTTCAAATGTATATAGTTTTATTAAGTAATAAAACATAATAAGATATAAAGATTCAACTTTGAATCTGTTGTGTTAGATTATAATCAGAATGTTGCGTTAGACTAATCAAATTTTACAGAAATCGTTGGAATAAAATTTAACTTTTTGTCACAAAATTTCTGATACTTAGATTTAATAGACACTAAGTTATTTTTATATGAAAAATAAGTTGTATGGCATCTAATCAAACCCGCTGATTTTCACTTGCTCAATAATATATATATATATATATATTTATATTGCCTCTTTTAAGGTGTCACAAACATAATGGCAAATATTATGTATACCCCTGAAGTATGTTCAATCAAAATATTTAAGGAAGATTATATTAAAACTGCTTGTATTAGAATGAAATTTTTACCAATTAATACGATAAGTATCAGTCTCTAGGAACTTTTCAGAATTTTTTTTGTTTAGATTTTTATAAAGAATATAAAAAAATTTAATTAAAATTTCATTTATAAAACTTTGTTTTTCATTATTTTAATCATTTGTTATAGATTTAAATATTTATGTTGTGTCTGTCCAATAGGAAAATACGATCGCTCTTGTTTTATCCTATTAATTTAATGACTCTTTTTCTAACTCATACTTTTATCAAAACGTTAAATAAACAGAAAAAAAAAAATGTTTTAAAATCTTTAATTTGAATATGTATAATTCAAGATCACGAAAATCTTTTATTTAAAAATTTAAAACTATTCGTTTCGATTTTTATGATCTACTAGGGTCATGATTTCTTTCCGAAAGCAATCAATGAAACAGCCAACCAACCAAAAAGTAATCGAAAACTAAAACTTTAAAAATATTCATTTCTAAAATTTGGTTTGTATGATTTAAAAATTTGAATTATTACCAGGTTAAGTATTTGTATTCACAAAAGTATATATATATACTCGTATATATGATATACATAATATAACAATGCGCTTTTAAAGGATATTATATCCTCAATATATTTCAATAAATGTCAATTGCTAAATGAAATTCTTAAAAGTCACGTTCTTACCACAATAGTAATTGGTTTGTTTTTTTGTAAATTTATTTTAATGTATAGGTACAGAAACTGGACAGTTTGTATATTTGATTTTCATTAACACTAATAGATTGTTGGCTAGTCAATGTAAAAATTCAAACATTATCTTATTATACATTCCTATAAGTGTTGTCTTTGTTTTTTTTTTTTTTTTGGAAATAATTGATTTTGTGAATAGTTTGTTACATTTTAGTATCATCATTACGAAGATACTATTTAGTTCTATATATGTGATAACCTTAAATTGAACAGTAAAATTAAAGGAGGGTCTTCTCTTATAATGACCAAATATGATTTTCACTAGGAAAATCTACATTATCGCGGATAGTCAAGTTGCCATTAAGGGCTTTTGTATTCTACTGAGAGTATAAGCTAAGCGGTCGTCAGTAATTGTTTCTTATCCTTATAACAAGAGATTTTATTGAGATTTTCTTGATATGATTATTAATGAAGAGGAAAAGGAATTAATCATTCGTTTTTTATATGAATGTCCATAGCATTTGCTCTCAATGATTTTTAGGGTTTTTTTTTAACTATATTTCTTCGATATGTCACAGTTCGAATTAATAGATTTAAATGATCTTTGAATTTTTAATTAGGAGACACATATCTGGGATATCATCTTTTTACTTTCTACTTACCTACCTATTATCATCATTAACTATGCATCTATGCGTAATATTATTGTTTTCGGAAAGTAGATAATATACTTTTCTTTTCTCAGCGTATTCTAAGGCAAATAGCTTAGACTTTTTTCCGTCTTAGAAAAGTCATTGAAGAAACTGATAAAAATCATTGGAAGGAAATAAAATCGCAAAAGAAAGTTACACAAAGCTAAGCTACAATTCTGCAATATATATTTTTCAAAATATGAAATTTTCGCTGGACAAAGAATTGAATTTTATAAAAATAAAAAAATAAATGCAAAGGATAATTTTGTTTGAAAGGATTTTACACTGTATTTTATGATTCCCTGCAAAATTTTAAATCTAAATTTATTTTTCACTTTATCTTACAAATTTTGACAATAAATTTTCAGATTTTCTTATTTATGTTCTAACAACGGGACGTCTAAGACTTTATATTTATGTATTTATGTATATAAATATATGTATATATGTTTAAATTTATTACATAGGTATGAATATATATATTGATACAGAAATATGAAATATTCTTTTAATAAATTTTAACATTATCAAAAATTTAAAGTAAAAATTTTTCAAAATTTTTTCGCAAGAAATCAATAAAAAAAAAAACAACAAAAAGAGGATCATAAATTCGATATTTTGATTTCCGAATATTATATTTTTATTAATTTTAAATTTTAAAAAATAAGTATAAAAAATTAATATGTACTACTAAAAGTTTTATCAAGAAATTAAAATTACTCGTATAAATAGGTACACATTCTATTCCTCAGCTATTATACTCAGTTACAGTGATTACCCCATTATATTAGCTATGGGAGGAGGTAGTTTTAGTGGTAAAAATCCCACACTAGGTTTAGCAAGGAGACCTACGTTTTCTTGGTGCGTTTTGAAGATGTACACCTCCCGCAGAGAAAAAAATAAAAGTTTAAAAGCTTATTTTGTAATTATAATTCATGGCGGATAATTTATTATTTTTAAATTTAATTGCATGCAATTCGAAATAAGAAATCTTAGCTAAAGTATGGATAATGTTTTATTATAAAATCATGAGTAAAGATTAATGTCCCAATGATTACTTCGTTTATTTCCTTTATTTGTTTGTCAAGCAAATTTACTTTCAAATGTTACTTTAAAATTTGTCAAAATAACGATTTCTTCTAAAAAACGATTCGAACTGTTTTGTTTTTGGTATTGGAAATGTAAAAAAATGTAAATCAATTGAAACTGAATCTCGTTTTTTTAAAAAAATATTAAAAATAAATATAAATTTTGTTTATTGTATTTTAATGTGAAAAGATTCAAATGCTAAACTATCAAAGTATTCAAAGCAAAGTCTCGAAACCAAAATGAATCCCTTTTGCTATCTCTGTTTATCTTAAGTACTATTTCTATTTCGTCAAGTTCTTTAAAAATGTGTGTCATTCATGGCACCAGTTAAAATGTTCAAAGGAAATAAAATGTTTAAGAAAGCCAAGTATATACATTGTTGCATTATCTGTTGCATTATTAGCGCAAAATTTGTCGTGCTGTACACTTTTTATACCCGTATGAACTATGTTCAAGGGTATAATAAATTTGCCATTACGTTTGTGACACCTTAAAGGAGTCGAGCTAGATATAGTGTCAAAGGTATGGATCGGCTCAGAATCGAATTCTCAATCGATTAAGCCATGTACGTCCGTCCGTCCGTCCGCACGATAACTCAAAAAATAAAGGAGCTAGGGGGCTGAAATTTTTTTTACGTCACTTTTGCAAAATTGTTAGTTTTGCTATTTAAATCCAACATTTTCGGTCGGCGGGATCGAGTAGCTGCCATACAACTTCTATCTTTATATAGAAATAAGTCAGTATCTATTCAAGCTACGTTTCTGAAATTTTGCAAATGATGATCAAGTTTTATGGCAACAACTTCTGTAAAATTTGGTTGTGCTGGTGTGACGGGTTCGAGTAGCTACCATACAACTTATCCGTTTAAATGAGAATAACTCAGTGTTTATTGAAGCTAGGAATCTGACATTTTGCGAATGATGATCAAGTTTTATGGCAACAACTTATGCAAAATTTGGTTGTGGTGGTGCGACAGGTTCGGGTAGTTGCCATACAACTTCTCTTTTTAAATGAAAATAACTCAGTGTCCGTCCGCACGATAACTCAAAAAATAAAGGAGCTAGGAGGATGAAATTTTTTTTACGTCACTTTTACAAAATTGTTAGTTTTGCTATTTAACTTCAGCATTTTCGGCCGCCGGGTTCGAGTAGCTGCCATACAACTTCTTTCTTTAAATGGAAATAACCCAGTGTCTATTCAATCTAGGTATCTGAAATTTTGCAAATGATGATCCAGTTTTATGGCAACAACTCATGTAAAATTTGGTTATGATGATATGGCAGGTTCGGAAAGTTGCCATACAATTTCTCTTTTTAAATGAAAATAACTCAGTGTCTATTGAAGCTAGCTATCTTAAATTTAGTGAAAAAGTGTCGAGTTGTATGCCAAAAACTTTTGTAAAATTTGATTGGTCTAAAGCAGCCGGTTCAGGCTTCTTGCATTTCTTGGAACTTAATGAAGCTAGACGAAATAGATTCGGGTAGCTGTCATACAACTCCACAATTTACATAAATATATCTCTGTAGTTCGGTACTAAAACATCTGAATGTTTTTAAAAGATGATCAAGTTTTATAGAAACAGGATATATTACGTTCATACGGGTATCCCAGAGTTGACACAGTCTACTCTAATGCACTCTTCCTCGTTTTAAACAAGTATCCATTTTTTAAGTTTTAGTCCATATCCGTGTTTTTGTAAAAGTTGTTACTTTTATATGATTGTAAATATAATTGAGATAATATTTGTAATATGGTTTAATTAAAAAAATTAATATTAAACGTATACATTAATAGAAGATTCAAAATATATACCTATAGTAAAAGTATAAAAATTTATTTATATTATAAAATTCTTTGAACACCAACCTTCTTATAACATACTTATATCGAAAAAAAAAGTAAATAACATTAATTATTGCACCGTTTTGAAAAACATTAAGAAGATTGTCATTTTTAATTGTGATAAGTAGAAACCCTATCATTACATATATGTTATATAAAATATAAGTGTTCCTTTATAAAGATTGATTAAGATTTATAATTTTTGTTCTGTTGTAATGTATCTTACAGTTAACCCTAATAACAGAATTCCCCTATTATTATTGTTATTACCATTTTATTTTTTTTCTTTTGTTCTTTTGTTTTGTTTTTGTTTTTTGTTTTTTCATTTTGGTTTAAATATTTTATAGTTGCCTTTGACGTGTAATAAATTTTCCTAAAACAGAAAAAAAAAACACATTTTTGTTTTTTTTTTTGAATATTTTATCATGTAAAATTTCATATCCATATTTCAGTACTCACTAGTGAATTACATACATATAATAATATGAAAGAGTAAAGAATGATAGCAAAAGTACAGTGTTACTGACTACTGATTACTCAGTATATATATATAGTAGAAACAGAAGTTATTGTAGTAGTAGGAGTAATAGCAACACAGTATTCAGTATTCACGGGTTGATGCCATTCAAATAAAAATATAAATATATTATAAAAAAAAATATATATATATATCTATACATATAAATACATGTATCTATATATTTATTATAATATTGTTAATATGTACATATATATATATATATATATATGTATTGTACATATATATATATATATATATATTGTTATATATTTCCATTGTATATATATATACAATGGAAATAAACACATAATAACATTAGAAAGTATTCTAGCTGTGAAAATTTAATATTACATGAGAAAATTCTTCAATATTAGATTTCATCAAGAATCATGACAAGGGAAAAAAAAAATTTGTTTTTTTTCTACTTTGTTTTCCTTTTTCTAATATTTTGGAATATTTTTTTTTTTCTTTTTTCCTAAATACACATGTATACATCATGCAACGAAAAAAAAAAAAAAATAAATTTTTTTAAGCTTCATTAAACAAGCAAAAAAGAAACAAATTTTCATGTAAAGTTTTTTTAATATATAGAAAAAAAATGAATATTAATATTTTAGTTACTGAAAATTATAGGATTTCAAATGCATTATTATACTTTTAAGAAGAAAATGATTTAAAATTAGTATATACTCGTATACTTTTTTGAAAATCATGCATCAAAGAAACCATTTACTATATTACTAATAATTTTCTTTTATACCACAGAAAAATGTTTGTTCTATACACACAATTATACACAAAATACAATAAACGGATTACCAATTACGAAATTACGGCAAAATTCTTATCTTTATTTTGCAATACAATTTTGTACCGAAATATTGGTTATTAGGAGTTTGAAAAAGAATAAAATAAAAATTAAAAAAAGGTGGAATGTAAACCAATGGTTTTTAAAAGTACACATTTCGAAAAGATAATTAAAAATGTTTAGAAATTGTGACTTGCACCGAAATTTGAAAATTTCGTATAAGAAAAAATGTGAAAATAAGACTTTTTTGAAATTTTGAAAGGCTGTAAGTCCGGAACTCTACATAAATAAGAAAAACTGTTAACTCACGTAAAAATATATTATTGAACCTTTAATTTCTATGCCTTGCCGAAGAAAACTTTGTGCAGGTTCCTAAGTTACAGGTGTCTAAAAACAGCAAATTTTCAATTTTTAAGCCGTAAATAGCTCTTAAATAGAGTGCGGTACAAAAAAATTTCTGAGGAAACTTATATTAATTCTAAAAGTTCTTTCTTGTCTCAAAATTACAAGTTCCTATCTAACAGCGTGCCGGAGTTATGAAGATAAAAAGTTCTTGCAAAATTTGGTTTTCACATAACGGTAAATTTAAACACTTAAATTGAAAAAAACCTATATAATTTTGATAATCATTTATAAAGGTATAAAATTATAATTGGAATGGTGTTTTCAGACTGGAAAAATGTTAAGTGTTAAAAATGTTAACATGAGATATACGAATTTAAAACTGCGGCTTTTTAAAAGCTTGAGGGGCTATAGCTCCGTAATTGAGGGGGCTACATTAAAAAGTTACTCTACAACATTATTTTTTTATGAGTTATATCCATGGTTAAAATTTTTTTTTTTCTATCTTTAACGGTGTAGAAGTTTTGTAGACAGACGAACGGACAGAGTGAAACTAATAGGCACATTTTTTTAAAATTTTTTTGGGAAATGTGCTAAAAACAAGGCTGTAAAAAGTATTTTAATTATGGTAAATAAAATGTTTAGACATGTTTTTTGTCAAAAACTTTTTTATTCTGTCAAATCACATGCTTATATTTGACAACTGGGTTTCGTCCATATAAAACAAAAATTTTCGTAATATGTCAGGTCAGGTGCCTTCAGTTCTATGTATACTTTCTAGTCTCTAGTACTGTAATAGTACTATAATTTTTTTTATAAATTACTTCTTTTGTAAAACTGTGGTGAAATAGTGATGAAATCAATCAGACACAGAAACCGTTTCGGTTTTTACAAATTACAGTTTACTATTGTAAAGTATTTGAAAATTAAATTTTACAATACGTGTTGGTACCTATTTATAGAAAAAACTACATGTATATTTCATGAAAATTGAAAAGAAATAATTTTGATTGCAAATTGTAATATACATTTTATATAGATTCATTTTACTTCCATTGGGGAGGCTATATAAAATATTGATCCAAAATGTGAAAGTAAAGTAAAACTTAAAATGTAAAATTTAACGTTATTATTATTAAATTTCTTCATAAGTAAACTTTTTTTTATTTTTTTTTTGAAAAATTTATTTTTTTAAACTATAGAAAAGATAAGAATCAAAGTGGAGATAAAATAATAATTTGTTTTAAAATAACATATGCAAGAAAAATAAAGGTGAGAACACTTCCGGTTTATTTTCACTTATTGTAATTATTTTACTAACAGTAAACCAACTGGTTAGATTTCAAATACTAACATTAAAGTTAAGTATTTTTAATTTTCTACAATTTTTTATTTAAAATTTTTTTTTTTTCACAAATAATAAGCGAAATTAAAAATCAAATAAGTAAAATATAATAGTAAATAAATTAATAAATAGATTATGAATTAGTTAAGAATTATATTTTAGCAGTAATACGAATTACAGGATTGAATGTATAAGAAAAAAAAATAAGATTATTCATTTAGATTATTATTTTTTAACGACAAAAAATAACATTGCGATCTTTTGTTGTAAATCTATTGTGATCCTCGTACTATGTGTTGTGAATTTTGGCTCCACTTATAATAGTTCTGTACTGCCTCTAAGAAATTAAAAATCTCTAGAGAGGTTATTGCTGGAAATTCATCTTAGTTAAAGCTTTATGCTCCTAGGTGCACATATATGCTCGGAGTAAAGCTCTCAATTTTTAAGTATTATATGGGCTGGTGATTCTTGTTAAAAAAGTTAATGTACCCTACAAAAACTTTTTTTTTGTCATAATATAATACATATGATACATATTATACATAAATATAATGCATATTATAAAATAATATTTTAAAAATAATAATATAATATATAGAATCTGATAATACTATATTAAATCATTTATTTTTGATACTTTATTAAAATATCTCTAATGATATTGTTCCACTAATATTATAATATTTTATTTTCAGAGACACGTACATGTTTATGATTATTAATTATTTTTCGTTTTATTTTCATAATTGTAGAAATCTGGACCCACAATTAATTTAATGCAATAGTAAAACAAAATTTTCGCTTTTATGTACCACTCATCAAAATATCATTTTGTTTATAACATCTTATGTCAATTACAAAGTTAATATAAAATAATATTACTAGAGATAATATCAATAACAAATAAAAATAAAAAAAATAACAACAAAAAAGTCTATATTATATTTATGTACCTACATTGACATAGACATACCAGAGAAAAATCATCATTTACGAATGTCTATCAGGATATTGATTCTTAAATACATATTAAATAATCTTATATACATATTAAAATATGTTCGTATTAATGTATATATACACTTACAGATAATCCACCTATAACGCGAAACTTAGATTTAAAAAAAAATCATTTGATGTAGAAATCGTATAGTTCGACAAAGAAGTGCAGCTTTCTTATAAAATATTTTAACAATGATATTTCACAAAATAAAAAGATTTTATTCGTTATAGAATTATATATACCTTAAAAAATGTATATATATATATTTCGGTTTTCAGTGTATACTTTAGTTGACTACTCTCAAAAATAATAAGCTTTCCAGATCTTGGTTAACCGTTATAATGTCTTTATACCCGTACGATAGGATCGGGTATAATAAAATTACTCCTCCGTTTGTAACACCTCGAAATAAGCGAGCTAGATATACCTTCAAAGGTATGGATCGGATCAGAAAAAAATTCTAAGACTTTTGAGCCATGTCCGTCCGTCCGTCCGTCAGCACGCTAACTCAAAAACTAAGAAAGCTAGAATCTTGAAATTTACACAAAATATTTTGGGAGTAATTTGTAGGTTCCCTATTTTTTTTGGTTGAGTTTGGACCAAGCCTTAGGGTAGCTCTCGAACACCTAACTTTTAGATCTCCACATTTTTTTTGCAATAGAGCTATGAAATTTTAACTGCTGATAGATCTCATAAAAATATTAATTTTATTTTTAATAACTTTTTTTTGTAGCCCCACCCGTTACGGAGCTACAGCTCCCCAAAGGTTCAAAAAAGCTCTATATTTAAATTGTTATAGTACAAGTTCTATAAGGCATATCTTCATTTTGAAAACGCCAAACGATTACTACGTTCATTAGCTTTAATAGTATATATACAATAGATATATATTTTTGGCATACGGTGTCTTAATTTACCGTTATGCGAAACTCAAATTTTGCAAAATTCTTTAACCCTTCCATCTTCTAAACGGTTAAAGTTGGAAACTTGAAATTTTGACAGAAGTTAGATCTTTGAAAATTAGTATGAGTCATTTCAGAAATTTTTTTTGTATCACCCCCCGTTTAGGAGCTGTAAGGGGTCAAAAACTGAAAATTTCCTATTTTTAAACACCTGTAACTTGAACACCTGTTAAAATTTTTTTGAAGTAATACACAAAAATTAAAGCTCCAACATTATATTTTTATTTCTGTTAAGAACTTTTTTTAATAATATAGGGTTACTTTATAATTGACGAAAGTGTTACTTGATTTTTTCAAATTTTCTAACAAATTTCATTAACGAATTTTTTCCATTTTGTTTTACTCGATAATTTGAAATTGTTGAGGATATAATGCGTAGTACAAAAAAATGTAATTAAATAAACAACATAACGGTTGCTTGAAGAATTTTTATTTATATGATATTGATATATATACATACTTATATAATATCATGTTTATTTACATATCGTATATGTCACTAGTGAATGAATGATAAGAGTATAGATGTATATTATATAGCGCCGTATTTACATACACATATGTATTTTATTGTACTTATAAGAAATTATTCTGTCAATGGAATATTTAAATATAATATAATATAATATTTAAAATTATATTTACTGTTTTGTACTTAGTAAATTTAATATACATTTTTTTTTTAATATAAATTTTATATTTACATTTGAAAAAGTTTTGGATTGATAACCGTTATGTGGAAGGTTAAAATCTGCTTTTGAAGAATGTACATATAAACATATAGTTTGAATATATGTACAACCCATAGTTCTAGAAATTATAAAATTCACCCAAATTATTTTAAAATACTAAAATATTAAAAAAATAATATTGTAAGCAGAGTGACAGGCTGTGAACATACTAACGGTTCGTACGGGTATCTAAGAGTTGACAAAGTCAACTGTATTCTTCCTCGTTTTTGTTAAAGTTCATAATTTAAAATCTTAACAATTTCAAATAATTTTTCAAAAAAATTAAAGAAAAATGTAAATAATAGAAGTCTAGTCACAGTCACGATAAGTCTAGTGAGCCACTGTAGTGTTAATTAAGAAAAAAAAAACCTTTATTTTTTGATCAGTTCCAGTATTCAAATACCGCCAGTATGGCAAGGTAAAGGTTAGTGTACCACATATATAGATTGTAATATAAAGTTGAAAAGTTTGTCTGTTTGTAAGTGATGATTATTTCATCATCAAGCAAGCGGATGCAGTAAAATTTTTCTGTAAAATTCATGCTACCCAGAAATGATTAAAGGCTATTCCGTAAAATATTCATTAAAGGCTATTCCGTAAAATATTCATAAGGCAACCAAACTTCATAAAAGTTATTAGCATTAAACTTGATAATTTTGTAGAAAATTTTAGAAGTCTAGCTTTTTTAAGTCGAAATTATGGGGATATAAATTATGTTTTTATGAAAAAAGGATTTATATAGAAGCTCCCTGAACTTGCTACTCTAGATCATCCAAATTTTACAGAAGTAATTAGGATGCAACTCGACATCTTTTCACTGACACTGAGTTATTTCCATATAAAGAAAGAAATTGTATGGCAGCTACTCGAACCAGCTGGACGAATATGCTGGATTTTAATAGCGAAACTAACACTTTTACAAAAGTGATGTAGTAGTAATTTCTGAATTCTGGCTGCATTATTTTTTGAGTTACAGTACGGGTGGGACGGACGCCTGTCCGTATGTGGCTTAATCGACTCAGAATTCGATTCTAAGCCGATCCATACCTATTCAGCCTATATCTAACTCGACTCCTTTAAGGTGCCACAAACGAAATGGCACATTTATTATACCCTTAAACATACGTTAATACGTTTATAATTAATGAGAATATAAATAAATAAAATTGTATTAAGTGCATTAGACATTAATAACTGAACTGTTCTATATAGAAAATGATTTATAGAAATTGATTAAAATCAATTCAATATGTGTTAAATAAATCTGTATATACATATACATATATAAGCTTTCCTATACATATCAGCTAATTCTTGGCACTTGTAATAAGCTGAAAATGCAAAATAAAGTATTGTAATATTACAAGAAATTCACTCTTAATCGAATTCGATACCAAAATCGATTTATATGAAATATAAAACATGTAATAAAGGGATCACTTGTATATTTTCTAAGACTTAATGCTGAAATAAATTTAAATCATCATAATTAGCTATATAAAAAGGTTATATAACTTACTTTTCTTTATTATATTCTTTTTAATTATTTTGAATATTCTTCTTGCTATTCTTATTATAGACTAAATAATTCTTTTTATTATTATTATTATATTTTTTGTTATTGTTATTATATAATTATCATAATTTATATCTACATATTTATATATTTAATATATAATTATTAATAATACATATATCTTTTATCTATATATATTGTATTAATAAATAAAAAAAAAATATGATTTTGTAATATATGTACTTATATACTTACCAAATCAATTAACTGTGATAAACGTAAACCTAATTTAACTAAAACAGTATCAGTATTATTACTAACTGGTCGTATTAAACGATTATAATTACTTAATAAGTCATCATATAATCGTTTTGCATCCGGATTACCGTTAACACATTGTATTGTTATAAATGTATATAATAAATAAAAAAATATATATGAATGAAAATAACTGTAACTAAAATAAAATTTTGAAG
Source organism: Poecilobothrus nobilitatus (assembly GCA_947095535.1). Classification (NCBI taxonomy): domain Eukaryota; kingdom Metazoa; phylum Arthropoda; class Insecta; order Diptera; family Dolichopodidae; genus Poecilobothrus; species Poecilobothrus nobilitatus. The sequence goes on along the minus strand of OX352773.1, from coordinate 247,005,999 downwards.
AAAGCTTTCTTCTATGTTCTGACATTTTTTTAAATTCTTGTTGGGTTTTGTTTTTCTTTTTTTTTTTTTGCTTCTTTTCAAAATCTTTTTTGTTGTTGAATATTATTGTAGAATAATATAATTTTCTACAATACTATTTAATTGTGGTTATTTTTTATAATAATATTTTTGTGTTTTTTACATTATTGTTGAAAAATATATTACTGTTTTTTTTTTTTTTTTGCTTTTATTTACAAATAATTTTATTTATTTTTCTCTTTCTTTCTTTTACTGAAAATAACGGAAAAAAATTGTTGTTGCCTTTATTTTTTTTTTTTTGGCTAAAACACATAAATACTTACATGTTTTAATTTTGTGTTATTATGTTTATGTAGCTTTTGTGTACATTTTGAGAGTTAATTTTGCTTTAATATGTCAAATTTTATATATTTGTCAAATTGTTGTTGGTATTGTGAAAAAAAAAAAAAATAGAAATACACAAAAATAATAAAAATAACTATTTTTATGATAAGAGATTTTTACTTTATATTTTAAGTAACATTTTAAAATATTTTTCATATATTTATGTATATAAATTTTATGCACTGAAAATTGTTTTTAAAACTACAAAGGATAAATGAAAATTAAAAAAAAAAATATATATATATAATTTTAATAAAAAATTTTGTATTTTTTTAGCACTTATTTTTGATTTTTAGTTTTAACACATTAAAATTATCTATAAAACAAAAATGTATTTTCACGATTTGATTTTTATATGTATTTTACATGGAATTATAAAATAAAATATTTTTAATATTTTTAAGTTTTAATTTTAAATGATTATAATTAAGTTTTTTTTTTTTTATATTCCAGTTTTATCTTTTTTTAATTATATGACGAAAATATTTTTATAATAAAAATAGCAACAAAAATCAAAAAAAAAAAAAGTAAAAATTAAAGAAACGTTCTGAACGTACGTACACAAAAATTTTTTTTTGTACACTTCAGTGACATCTCACTGAGAACTGAGTTCTAAATTTTCGTAAAAATTCAAACTTCTCTACATATTTATTTTTACAGTTATAATTGTTGTTATTGTTGTTCTTGTTTTTTATTACTATACTTTATTTTTGTTTTAGTTATTGTTGGAATCCTTTTAGGAGACAACATTGAAGATTTTAGGTTGAAATATTTAAAGAAAAGCAAAATATATTATATGAAAAAAAAAGAACACTCATACAATTATATTATAATATACTAGTATTTGTGTATATTATCTATAAAAATTAACATATTATTTTGTATGATTTTCGTAATTTGATTTGATTCCAAAAAATGAATTATCTCTTCTGCTTATTCCAGCAGCATCCTAATTTGGTTTTTTTTTTTTTAAATGAAAATTCCTTGTTATTTGATGGTTTTGTTGGTGTGTGTGTGTGCGTGTTAATGTGTGTAAAATTTGTTCTCACCACAAAATTCTCATAAATATGAGAAAAATATTTCAAAAAGTTTTTTTTTTATGTACATATTTTTTTTTTATGGAGTTATGTGTTCTGTAAATAATTTGCGCAAATTCTGATTTTCTTTTAATGTGTAGGTGAGTAAATCTAAGTGTGCACAGAAAAAAAATATAGTTTGAAAACTTTTTAGTTAAATATAAAAAGCTTAATTAATGAAAAATGTTAAAAGACTAGATCATGAGAGCAAAAACATAATTATTTAAGTAAATTGTGTGGTATATGATAAGGGATTAAAGAACTGATAATGAGATAAAATATAATATGTTTTTTAGTTCAGTTTTTCCTTTGCAGATTTATATCTGCTAGTATGTGTTTTTTTTTGGTTTGATGTAAAAAAAATTTTTAAGATAAAAAAAAAAAGCTTTTCTATAAAAAAAAAAATTGTTTTTTTATGCTGTAGTTATTCATTTTATTTTTTGTTCTAGTATTGTTAATACTTATAGTTGAAAATTTACTCTCCACCTTTTTATAGTTTTTGTGACTTAAATTTGGTTTTCTTGCATAATTTATGATTTTAACATTTATTTTTTAATAAAAGTTTTCCAATTCCTTTTTTTTTTTGTTGTTTGTGTTTTGGTTTGTATTTTTTGTATTTTAGTTTTTTTTTTTTTTTAGTGTGACAATATCCTTTTGAAATATGTAGGGAAATATATAACAAAACAATAAGAAAAGCAAAAAAAAGCAGAGAGTCCAAGTGATATTTATTTTACATTTGTGGATAATTCAGGAAGTTTTATTTTTTTAATGTTTTTTTTTTTTTTTTTTTGTTTCAAAAATATCCTTTTTCTCTCTCAACTCCTTTTTTGTTTTCGTATTTTATTTGAGTGTGTATGTTTGTTGACTGTTTTTATATTAAAATAATATATTAAAAGCAATGTAAGGGGTCAGGAGTAGTTTTTTTTCATATTAAATTTAAACGATGTAAAAATGTCAGATGTAAGAGAATTTAGTGATATATTACATAGGTGCGGTCCTTTAATTATGTATATTATTTTTTTTTTATTTTTTTTTTTTGTGGGGAATTTAATTTTTTTAAATATTGGTTTAGATTTAAATGTTAAAAAAAAGAAAAAAAAAACAATAATTAAAACTAAAATCAAAAATATAAAATTTTTTATTTAAAAACTTTTATTACAAAATAATTTTAATTTTGTTTTAAAATGTAGGTATCTCTGTAGTATTTTGTATATAAATTTTTAAATGTTTCAAAAACAAAAAAAAAAAAAAAAGAAACGGAAACTTGTTACATTTTTCATAATTTGAATAATAATAGGATAATGTTTTGTTTTTTTTTTTTACTTTGTAAAGGTTTATTATTAGGAAAATTAACCATAGGCGTTGAATTGTATATTAATATTTATGATATAAAGTTAAAATTATGAAATAATAATTAGGTTTCTCTATATAATAATATGGAACAGATGTTTAAAATAATAGAGGTTGAAGTTTTTTTTTTTTTTTTTGTAAATCAAATAAAATAATCACAAAATCTATCAATCACTTTAATCACAAAAATATCAATCACCTTGAATTTGATAGAAATTAATTGAAAATTGGAAAATAATTTTGGATTTCATTAAAGATTTAAGTTTTAACTGTCACTAGAATATGCTTTTGTCTATACGTTTAATTTAGGTGTTTTTGTTTTTTTTTTTTTTTTTTTAATTTTGAGTTTAAATTTAGAATGGAATCATAAGTTGGGATGGAATCATAAGTTAAAAAAAAAAAAAAATTCTGTCAATAGAGGAAAAGAGCCAATAGATGAGTTTTTAAAGCTAAAAAAATATGGCTATTTAATTAAAAAATTAAAGCTAAAGTTATTATTTGTTAGATGTCGAATGTATTAAGGAAGAAAATTGAAATAATATGTAGGTTATATCGAACATTTGAAAAAAAAATCGTACAACAATCTTTATTATTTTATTTATTCTCTAACAATATGATTGTAGTTCTTTATTTTTTGAAAAATATTTAAATAATTTTTGATTATTTATTACAAATTTTTTTTTTGTACCATATGTAAAAAATGAAGTATTTATTTTTTTTTTTTTGTATATAAAAATTTATATAGATTTATGAACATTTTACTAATACATAGGTATATTTCAGAAAATAAAAATTTATAAATTTTATTTTATTAAAAAGTCTCTTAGGAAATCAAAACATATATTTTATTTCTTGTTTCTATTAAAAAGAGATCACATGGGAAAATAATAGAGAAAATCTTTGATTTATGCTTTTTTGATGAAAAGTTATATAAAAATTTTTGAACACGATGAAAAAATATTAATCATTTCTTTCGTTGAATGCTAATATTTCACATCTAATATTTTAAATGGAAATTTAGGAAAATTAATTTAATATTTTATTTAAATTAAAAATATTGTTATTAATATTTCAGTAAAATATTTATGAAAAAATTTTTGCAACAAGTTATTATTAAATAAATGTATATATTCTGATATGATGAAAATTAGAATAAATTTTAGCCTTTAGATTCAGCTAATCTTAAATTTTAAATAAAAATAATAAAAAATAAAAATTTGTTGAAAATTTTTAAAATTTTTTGTATGTGTTACGTATCTATTATTATTTTATTAGATTTTTTGTTAATTAATTCCATATAATAAAATTGAAGTGATGAAATTAATTAATTTTATTTGAGAGAAAATGGAAAATTTATTTAGTCAATATAAATTAAAATGAAAATTCTTTAATATATTTTTTTTTTTTGACTAGCTTTTTTTTTAACTTTTTCACTTTTAATTAAAATGTAAAAAATTTTTTATCGAAAAGTCACTTCTTATATCTCAGTTAATTTTTATTGTAGAAACTATTAATTTTCCATCAATTTTCGAATTTTTTCTTAAATTGTTTTGTTTTAATAGTTATGAAAATAATTCTCTAATTAAATAAAAAAATACAAATTTCAAAAGTAATTTCAAATTTCGATATAAAAAGTTAATTTCATTTGATTTTATTAAAGTATTCTTATACATCTGATTTCTATCAAAGTCATATCCACAGATGTTTTAAATGGAAATAGAAATCGCATTATTCGAAAAATTATTTTATAGTATTATAAACATTTCATATGTTTTCTTTTTAAGTTTTTTTAGTCATTATGTGCTTAATTTTAATGCTATTCGAATTTTAATGGTATATAGGTATTTGTTATAAACATTTTTATTAAACCAATTTTTATGATTAAGTATATCTCATAAATATGTTTTTTTTATTTTAATTCAAATATGAAGTGCAATTTAACGAACAGATTAATTGTCAAATTCTATTTTGAAAACTTTGTACTTTCGCCGAATACAATTAATCAAATTTCCAATTTTCCCAACTTTCATTTTGAACATAGCATATTGAACATTTGCGTTTTTTCCACAAAATTATGAAAAAAAATATCTAAATTCTCACATTTCTTTTTGTAAAAAACACAAACTACATATACATGCATATATAGGTATATAATTATGTATACTATTTGCGAAAATTTTATTCTAAATCTTAAATCCTGTCTATTAAAATTAACATTTGTCAATTATATTTTCTTTTAGTTAAACACCTTTTTGTAAAACGTCCTATTTTGTTGACTAATAGTTCGACACTTCAAAATTTTACAGTTGCTTATTACACAGCTTACAATTATATTCTCTATGAGAGATTGTGTATCTTTATTTATTTATTTATTTATATTAATATTATATACATTAATGTAGTGCAATATTATTGAATCATCGGCTACTAAGCCCATTATAGGTTTTTATACTATTATTAAATTATATACTAATATTATTTATTTTGTTTATATTATATACTATATATTTACATTATATTTGGTCGTAAGGGGGGCTATGTAAAGAAAAAACACTTACGACCTCTGCAGGGATCGAACCCACACTCCTTCGGTTAATACTCCACACGCCTACTCACTAGGCTACCGAAGCCCCAGCCCCATCTTTAACATATTTGAAAATTTTGACATTTTATTTTTAATTTGCATAATTATAGGCTTATTTTTAGTTTTAGTTCAGACAAAATTATTGAATACTTTCTAATCATTTTGAATGTCTAACTTACTTCAAATCATTATTATACAAATTTATTATACAATATATTAAATACCCAAATTAAAATTTGATTATTTAACTTATAAAAGATTTGATTTTAATTTCAATAGAGTGTAGGTTCATAGAGAAATAGAAATATATTATTAATATATTTTGAAGTCATTTCAAATGAAATTTGTGATATAATTTGAATTTCTATACAGAAATTTTAAAAAATTTTAACAATTTTTAAAACAATTTCAAGTTAATACTTTTTAACGAAAAAAAAATGTATTAGTTTAACTTTAAATTAATAAAAAAATAAATTTATAAAATAATTTTTAAATAAATTAAAAAAACAAAACCAAAACAGAATTAATTATAAGAAAATATAAAAATTAACACCATTTACCAAAAATTCATTTATCAAAGGTGAACCATATGCATGGTGTATTATTGCAATGATAAAAATATATTAAGAAAAAAAAAAAAAAAAGAAAAAGACTTTCAATCAAATATATTTTCGGATTTTCTTCTTTATTTTTCCTTTTTGGTAAATTAAGCAAAATATAAAAAATGAGAAACTTTTAATATTATCAGCTACTTATCAGCAGTACCTTTTCCCATTCATTTTTCACCTTATATTTAGATATAGTGTAGTATCTATATTTAAAAGTAAGTGTGTACGCAACATGTGTGTCTTATGTGGCAGTATTAAAGAATAAAAGGATAATAAAGTAATATGTGAAACTAGAGGTTTTTAAAGAAGCACATTTTTAACAGGACAACAGTACAACAGGATTTTAATTTTTTTTATAGAATTTTTTTTTTTTTGAAAAAGTTATGAAAACACAAAAGACAAAGTCGTTAAATTTTATTTAGAGTTCAATTTTTATAAGAAAACTGGGAAACACATATGTAATAAATACTGGAATGAAAGAATATACGATTATAGAATAAGAATATAGAATTTTGGTGATTTAACACCTAATAGCTTTTAAACAAACTCATGAGTGACATAACTTTTTCAAAGATTTAAAGCATTCTAGATATACCTACTGGATAAATAAAATTTTTGTTTTCAAATAATGGTGAATTTACGTACTAAAATTAAAGCAAACATTTCCTGTCTTTTCCTTATTAAATTGAAGAAATATGAAGTTGAAGCTAAGATATAAACATTTAAACATAGAACTTATTCCAACTTTGAAGCGTTATATAAGAAAATTGAAATGTTATTTTTCAATTCTTAACATAGGATTTATCCATTGTTGAAATTTTGTGTTCTTTCTATCTTAAACTGTGCATAAGTTTGGAAAAAAACGACCGATGGATGGACGACTATAGTAAAATTAATAATTAAATTTTTCAAAAATATTTTACAAAATATACTAAAAATAGACTTGTTGTTGTTATTTTTTTATATATTATGCTCCACAAGGACCTTTACTCATTTTTTCGTTTAAAGAGGTTTTCAACTTATTTTACTTTTCAATAGCAATACATAATATTATGTACAGTGAACATCAAAAAAAATGTTAATATTATATATTTTTGTACTATACTAAAGATAAATTTTTGAATTTTTAATTTCTAACGGGTATAACAAGTAGTTTAAAATTAATCAATTGGAAATTGTAAACATTTAATTCATTTGTGAATGGATTAACTAATTTATATTTCTAATCAACATTTTTGACAACTTTGACAACAGTTTTGTTTTTGAAAATTAAAAATTAAGATTGAAATTTATTTTTGTTTCTGAAAATCTATTTTATGATTTCTATACCTATTTTGTACTTAAAGGTCTATCCAGAGCAATGTATTTAATAATATAACTTGGCAAGAAAAGTCTACAACGCGAAAGTGGGTAAATACTTCACGTAATGTTTCAATGGTAAAACTAGGGTAGGCTTATGCGTTCTATGAAATGTAGTACAAAAAAATCAGTAGTAGTTAGAAGTAGCCCTTCTAAATATGTATGTATGTAGTTAGTAGCATGTATATAAAAAGATACTGATACTGATACTGATAATGTAAATTTAAGACTTTAATCTGCATTTTAGTTAGAAATTTTCCTAACATATGCATTAGAAAAAAGGTTATTAAAAGAGCAGCCAATATACAGAGCATTATCAAAATAATAGTTATTTTGGCGGTAAATGATGGGGGCATATTTTGTTATTTAAATTTGGTTTTAGTTATTCTAAAACTTTTGTTTGACTATTAGAGTTGTTTTACCGATTCAATTCCAATTTTTTTTTTTGTTATTACGTATATATGTCTTTTAAAGATTTACACCTGCTGCAGGAAAAAAGAAGCCATATAAAGTCATAATATTATTTTTTTATACAGTTATAAAGTATTATACCATATCGGTTTTACTGATACTTACTGTGAGTACATACATATTAATATGTTTAAAAATCATACAAACATACGTACATATATATAAATTATGTTGTTCTAATGTTTTATCCTTTCATAAAGGAAATTGCGTATATAAAAAAAAAAAAAAAAAATTATATCAGATTCAGTTGTTTTTCATTTTTACATTTTTCAGGTCTTTCACATTTTCATTTTTTTTTGTTTTTTTTTCTTCTGTTTTGTTCTGTTTTAATTTTTCTTGTTGATGTTGTCTTTTCGATTTTTCTTCATTTTTCTTCATTTACAGAAAAATTTTCTCTTTTTTCAATTTATCTTTTTTTTTTTTTTTATATTTTTAATATAAGTAAATGTATATTGGTTAAGGTACAATATCTTGTAAAAGAATAAGTTCAAAAAAGCGTAAAATATAAGGTCGGTCACCCAAAATAAAGTGAAAGGAGCAACAAAGAAAATAAAAAAAAAAAAAAAAGTGGTAGATTTATAAGAAAAAAAGGAAAAAGAACAAATAATTTATAAGAATAGAAAAGAGAAATCTTGAAGGAAGGATATAAATGAATTTCTCATAGTTAAAAATACAAGTAAAGAAAAAAAAGAACTAAAAAACAAGAGAAACAAAAAAAAAGAAATGAACATGAAAAAATTATTAGAATTCAGACTTCACACAGTAAAATGAAAATAAACAAAACAAAAAAAGAAACAGAAATGGACAAAAAAAAAAACAATAATAGAAAAAAATTCATTTTGACGAAAACGCTTTTTGTTTTTTTTTTTTTGTTTTTTACTTTCTTTTAGAAACAGTTTAATGTGTCATCACTAAAATAACATGATATAAACAAAAACAAAAACAAAAAAAAAAAACAAAACATAAAAATAAAAATAAATGATAAGAAATCTCAATTTACTGGGCAGGTCAAAGGAAAAATCACAAATTTTTATGAAAAATGTTTTCCGATCCGATTTGATCCTGATCCAATATCTTATAAACATAGATACATATATTTCATTTATATATATATATATATATATATATATATATATACTAAACATATATATAATTTATATAATATAGTAAGGGTTTATTGCAATAAAAAGGAAGATTTAAGTTTCTTTTCTTTTTTTTTCTTTTTTATCACTTTCTATTTTTCAATTTTTTTATATTTTCCTGTAATGTTTCTGTTGTTGATTGTGTTAGGTTATGATTAGTTTTTGTTTTTCTTCATGTAGTTTTTATTTTTTTATTTTTATGGGATAAGCATAATTCTTTATCGAGAATATCAGGAAGGAATTTTGTGACAAATAGTTGCACACAATTTATATTTTTTATAGTGGTTATGGTTCACTTTATAGAACTAATTTAAGTTTTATAGGTAGGCAGGTACTTTGGATTAAAAAAATTCCAAAAAATTTTTCTTTTTGTTTTTCTGGAATTTTGTCATTAGATTAGAAGAGTTTTTATCAAAATATATTTAATATAGTGTTTAAATGAAGCTGAATATTATATATAAGTTATAACTTATACAAAACTTATATGAGAAAACATTTTTTTCTTCTTCGCTGAATAATAATATGTTTTGTCTTTTATTATAATACTTTGTTTTTCATAAAGGAGGGGGGATCGTCCAAAGACATCAAGACACTCCTTGGTAGTGTTAAATTCCTATTGACTAAAAAGATTTTTCACTTTAGCCAGTATAATAACTTCTAATGCAATAACTAGAACATTAATGCAATATATTGGTTAGCAAGTAGTGGTAGTAATGGATAGGAAAGGATAGGATAAGAATGCAGAAACTTTGAATTTGGTTGATGCACTCTAAGGCAACAATGAATCTTTTGTTTATTTTTATTACGATTTTGGTATCTGTGATAAATCCATCAACAGTTTAGAATAGAACACCTATCTGCATGTAGGAAATAATTGAAGACAGCTCCACTGTAACAGCTATTATTGATATTATTATTAAACAATATGAAATTGCTACTTATATTGTTTATATGATCAACCCAACCATAATGATGAACACATGATGATTTCAAATGTGAACCAAAGGCTAACGACTTAACAATCACACCATGAGTAGGATAATTTGAATCTTTTATTAAAAACGTACATAAACGTAGATTTTAGAATATGTATAAAATATTTAATTTAGGTGACTATTAATGACTTTATGACTATTAATCACTATTAAGTTTTATCATCAAATCTTGTTTTTATTTTTGAAGGACTTCTGCACTGTATTAATATTAATGTTCTAGTTTTGTCTACTGCAAATCTTAAGAGTATTCAATTATGTTCCTAGCTCTTCAGTACAATTTAGATTATCTCCAAGTGTAATTTACAGAGATTTTTTTTTGAACAAGTATTGTAATAGGAAAAAGAACAGAAACAATAAATTGACGAACTAGATGTAGTCTATTAATTTTACTTTTAATCGAAATTTTCAAAATTCATTATTCGTTTTAAAATTTTTAAACTAAATCAACTTTTAAACTTTCTTCATATAATAAAATTTCTTTTTGTGTTATAGAATACTAATTAACATTTTCCTATTTCAGATTAAAAGTTACCTTGATTTGTGTTACACTATTAAAACTGCTATACCATTAACCATTACTAATGAAAATAATTTATATTATAAAAAAAGTTTTAACATATACTTTAGTTAGATAATATTATATCCTTTGAACTTTATTAAGGAATAATTTTATTTTTTTTTTCATTAATACCAATTAATACTTCTGGAAACTTTTTCTGAAATTAATCATTTTTACTTTGAAATCTAAATATAATAGGAATGCACGTGCAAAAAGTTAAATACTATTGAAAATAAGTAGATACCTATTATGAACTTTGATTTGTTTCTTTTTTTTGTACTATAGTCAAAATATAAAGGAAGATGTTCATTAAACATTTTTTAGTATGTAGTTATAATTACTGGAAAGGGTATTAAATTAAAGGGGAATATTAAAGTAACTGGAGGAATTAATCGAGATCAGTTAACAAACTTGATAGTTATAGTTATTTTTATAAATTAGACGATATAAACTGGTAAGTTTTTAGAGACACTTTAGGCATTTCTTCAATTTTTGAATGTCATGTTAATATCAAGAGAACTTGACTATGATGATCAAGAGGAGAAAGACTTGAAAATATATGATTTTAAAATTTTTCTGATTTTTAAGGTTTTATTAAAATAATGAAAGGATACCATTGACATATCACCCCAACATTTTTATATTACATATTCCATTTTGGATATTATACATATTATGTGTATCCTTTGTAGTTATTAATCAGATCTCTAGATATTATTTGATGCAATCGGATTACATGAATGTTCATCATTATAGAACCTTTGAATTGTTTCCTCTGGAAGCAGATTTGGGAAATTTTAATTTTAAGATATACGGTAGCTTTTAGTGTTGATGCAATAAGCTACAATCTCTTTTTAACACTCCAGTCAGCTCTTTTTGCTAGATCACGGATAAATCTTTAATCTATGAAAGTAAGGGGGAAAAATGAAGAAATTTAATCAATTTAAAGAAAAAGAATCTACATTTATTCTAAATATAGATTGTTCCGGATCGTTCTTTGTTTTTTTTTTAATACTGTTCTATATAGAACCAAAAATTAAGAATTCTTCTTTTGATCGCAATTCTCAAGTAGTTTTAACTGAAAAACTGATCCTTTTTATTGATATAAATCAATTTCTTGGCATTAATTAAGTATAACTAAGGTATATGAATTATTAAATCTACAGTTTAGTATAAATTATTTTTTTTAAAAATGAGGTAAATTTATATAAAATTTGATAAAGGAAAATTATGTGCACCAAAAGGTCTTGTATAAAATACAGAAGTTCACCTACGTTATGGTGATATATAATTTATTGTAGATTATATACAAGTTATATACTTACGTTATATCTAGTATGAAAAAAAAAAACATATTTTCATTTCGAAAATTTCAGATTTTTATTATTATGCTTTACATTTTAAGTTATACATTACATAATTAAATATAAAGCGTATGAATAGATGGCAAGTACAATAATAATATATTAAAATCGACTTAAAATTATTATCTGATTATTTTTTTGTCTCGCAAAATAAATAATACAAAAAAAAAAAAAAAAATACAAATCTTAAAACAAATGATTACAATCATATTTTTAATAAAAGTCACGATAGGTCAATCACCTCTTTTAAAGTAAAATATACATATATGATGGGATCAACAGTGATTTAACAAAACTGAAATCTATCTATTGAAACAATTTTTGAAAATCATTATAATTCGAACTGAATAAAGAAAAAAAAAAAAAAGAAGGAAAATCTTGAGAAGTTTTGTATAAAAAGTTTTAATTTTTTTTTTCTTGTTTTGTTTTGAAATAATCTTATACTTATCGTTCCTTAAAAAAAAAAAAAAAAAAACAGAAATATCGTTATTACTTTTGTTTAAAAAAAAAAAAAAAAAAACAATGTTGTTAATGCCTCACGATAAGCCACTTTTATTAACACATTCAAAATATACAGGATGTCTTAGGAGTGAAAATTTTGTCATTTGTTTCGATTAAAAAATAATTTAAAAATGAAAATTGTGTATTATTCGAATATTTCAATACTGCTTTTACTTTTACTTTTACGTACTTATATTAAATTAAGGATTGGGGCTACTAAGGAAGTTATGTAAGATATGGGGTTACTAAGGAAGTTATATATTCTTTATTTCTTGCAAGAAAGTAGAAATCAAATTCAGATACAAATGCGAACTTTAAATTTAAATCTAGAGCTTCTAATAGTTTAAACTTGAATCTAGAGCCTTTAATATTGCTAAAGGCGGATCTAGATGCTATAATCATTTGAATATGCTTATCTTTGAGGAAAATTAGTATCTGCATCACATAACTTAAAAGAACTTGATTTAATAACATAATAACTTTAAGTTCAAACTTTAAGTTCTAGTTAAGTTAAGTTAAATTTAAGTTCTTAGGGTATTCCATAGAGAATTCTGTTCAATCTGCTCTAATTTTTCTTTTAGTAAACTTTTTACTACTAAATTTGCTTTCTTTTAGTAAGAAATTAACAATTCTATTTAAAAGGAAAAAATTAAATATACAGATTTTAAAAAAATACTTCAACTTCTTTAAATTTTTTTTTTAATAATATGGCGCCTGATAATCTTTTCAAAATTGGTACACTTTATATCAACCAACAAATATACCAATAATATATACTGTAAAATTTACTTTTATTATTTTAAAATATCTTAAGAACAAAAAACAAAAAAACAAAAAAAATTTTTTTTAAATCTGTAGTTTACTTTTTAAAAGTGGTAACAGTTAAAAATGGTTGAAAAATTTCAAATACTCTAAAATGTGAATCAATATATAATAGAAAATCTGATGCAGTCACAGAATAAGTATTATGGGTATGTAAGTATTTCAAGCTGTGAATGATTTTCAGTTCCTATGTCTGAATTAAAATTTTTTTTTTTTCATATTATAGAAAGTACAATTTCAATTCAATTGTATATGTATTGTATTATGTATTATTGTATGTTTTTATATTATATACAGATGAGTTTATATATATTAGATGTTCTTATACGTATATACATAAATGTTATTATTGTAAGTATTGTATAAATTTTAAACGTTTCGGGTGGTATTTTATTATAATACTTATTTTTTTGTGTTTTTCTTTTCAATAGCAAAGCAGTTTCCTCTTGAGTTTTAGTATTTTTTTTTTTTTTATAGTGTGTAGGATTTTTAATAGTTATCAAAAAGTAATGGATTAATAACAATCTATATAAAACTGTTTAGTCTAATCATTTTAATATATAAAAATTATTGTTTTTGTGCAAAAGTTTTTATTATTTATATTATAAAAGTGGAGCGAACACGACAAAATGAACATGAATAAAATTAATACTTTTTAGAATCTGAATGACGTAAAAATCTGAAGAATAGTACGTATAGCAAATTGGGAAATTATGTGAACCAAGAAATGGCATCAATCAATAAAATTTAAAGAAATGAAAATGAAAATGTTCTCAATCAGGAGAATGCAGAAATCAAAAAGTATCAAGAGTCAAGAAATCAAAAGTATGTTATTAAAACAAGTAAATGTAACAGTAAGTCGATGCAACCGACTTATTAATACCCTACACCTGAATAATTCGAATTAAATTAAAAATCCATAAGTGTTTTTGGCAGCTGCTTGAACTTCTTCCCTTTTCTGTCTTATTCAACTCGAATTTCAAGAACGTAAAAGAGGCATCCGCTTGGGATATGCTTGACACCCTTGTATAAAATTTTAAGTTTCTATCTTAATTATTTTCGAAGATTGGTAGTCCTTGGGATGTTTGTATCAGCTACCCGAATTGCCACTCCAATTCATCGAATCCATCTCAGGAACATAAAGAAAACTTGCCAGAACACCATTCTATTAAATTTAAAGGTTCTACTTTGGTTGGTTTTGGAGATATGCTCGTTGCTCTTGTGCTCGTCCGGAAGTTTCCAAAATACGAACCCATGGTTCAAATTCTTTCAAATGTCAGTTTCCAATTTTACAGAAAAGGAAACATAACAGAACACCTTTGTACTAAAAATAAAAGTTCTATCTTTGTTGGTTGTGGAGATATACTCGTTTGCTCTGGGGCTCGTCCGGAAGCTTCCAAGATTTGAACCCATGGACCAAATCCTCACAAATTTCAGAAACATAAATCAAACATGAAGGAACACCATTCTGCCTAATTTAAAGGTTATATCTTTGTTGATTTTGGAGATAATCTCATTTGCTCTGGTGCTCGTTCGGAAGCTTCCAAATCCAAACCCATGGACCAAATCCTCTTAAATTTCAGAGGCCTAAATCATACATGAAAGAAGACCATTCTGCCAAAAGTAAAGGTTATATCTTTATTGGTTTTGGAGATAATCTCATTTGCTCTGGGGCTCGTTCGGAAGCTTCCAAACCCATGAACCAAATCCTCTTAAATTTCAGAGACATAAATCGAACGGGAAGGAACATCATTGTACAAAATTTAAAGGTTCTATCTTTGTTGGTTTTGGAAATAATCTCATTTGCTCTGGTGCTCGTTCGGAAGCTTCCAAAACCCAAACCCATGGACCAAATCCTCTTAAATTTCAGAGACATAAATCGAACGGGAAGAAACATCACTGTACAAAATTTGAAGGTTCTATCTTTGTTGCTTTTGGAGATAATCTCGTTTGCGGAGATTATCTCCAAAAGCCCGGAATCATTCGGAAGCTTCCAGAATCCGAACCCATGGACGGATTTTGTCCAGATTCGAACTTAGCCTTTCTTTCGTAATTAGTAACCTACTATATAAATTTCATCAAGATAGCATCATTATTTTTTGAGTTATCGTGCGTACGGACGGACGGACGGACGGACGGACATCGCTAAATCGACTCCGGCGGTGATCCTGATTCAGAATATATATACATGTCTATACCTAACTCGCTTCCTTTTGGTGGTTACAAACACCATACCAAAGTTAATATACCCTATACTTTAGGTGTAGGGTATAAAAATCATTAAATAAATTAGATTTTTATAATTATACATGAGAAGAAAGTTAATAATTTTGTACCGAATCATATCTGTATAAGCTATCGGAAGGGAGCTAAGTAAAAGAATATGTTTGCTGGTACGGGAAAATACCTAACCAGATCATTGGTTTTTCGACGAAATTATAAAATAGCATATTTTAATGACATTTTTTTGTTAAAGTAAACAAACATTATTTGATATCGTCATAAGTTCTATAAAAAAATTCTAAATCCTGCAGGAAGCCTACGAAGATCATTGAAGCTGTCATTTTTGTAAAACCAAAATAAACACCAACAAAAAATGCCTATTATAATTTCACTTCATCAGTAGCCAACCTCATCCTTATTTTTTTTGAGAGAAATTACTTAAATGGTTATCCTTTTCAAGGCGTTTCCGAAACCTTATCCATATGCAATTTTAGTTCATTAACAATTATAAAGGCCATAATATGATGAGGCATTGTGATAAATTAGTGTCTCATGCAGTTGTTGATATACAATGGGTCGCAGGTCTAAAAGTAAGGATAATTGTCTATTCCAGTTTCCAAATAACCACAATAATAGCTAATTTTAAATGAAAGGTATTATGTCGCCATTAAATATACATACATAAAATTAAAGAAAAACAAGTAAATGTAACAGTAAGTCGATGCAACCGACTTATTAATACCCTACACCTGAATAATTCGAATTAAATTAAAAATCCATAAGTGTTTTTGGCAGCTGCTTGAACTTCTTCCCTTTTCTGTCTTATTCAACTCGAATTTTAAGAACGTAAAAGAGGCATCCGCTTGGGATATGCTTGACACCCTTGTATAAAATTTTAAGTTTCTATCTTAATTATTTTCGACGATTGGTAGTCCTTGGGATGTTTGTGTCAGCTACCCGAATTGCCACTCCAATTCATCGAATCCATCTCAGGAACATAAAGAAAACTTGCCAGAATACCATTGTATTAAATTTAAAGGTTCTACTTTTGTTGGTTTTGGAGATATGCTCGTTGCTCTTGTGCTCGTCCGGAAGTTTCCAAAATACGAACCCATGGTTCAAATTCTTTCAAATGTCAGTTTCCAATTTTACAGAAAAAGAAACATAACAGAACGCCTTTGTACTAAAAATAAAAGTTCTATCTTTGTTGGTTGTGGAGATATACTCGTTTGCTCTGGGGCTCGTCCGGAAGCTTCCAAGATTTGAACCCATGGACCAAATCCTCACAAATTTCAGAAACATAAATCAAACATGAAGGAACACCATTCTGCCTAATTTAAAGGTTATATCTTTGTTGCATTTGGAGATAATATCATTTGTTCTGAGGCTCGTTCGGAAGCTTTCAAAATCCGAACCCAAGGACCAAATCCTCTCAAATTTCAGAGGCCTAAATCATACATGAAAGAACACCATTATGCCAAAAGTAAAGGTTATATCTTTATTGGTTTTGGAGATAATCTCATTTGCTCTGGGGCTCGTTCGGAAGCTTCCAAAACCAAACCCATGGACCAAATCCTCTTAAATTTCAGAGACATAAATCAAACACGAAAGAACACCATTGTACCAAATTCAAAGGTTCTACCTTTGTTCGTATTGGATATAATCTCATTTGCTCTGCGGCTCGTTCGGAAGCTTCCAAAATTCGAATCCACGGTTCAAATTCTTTCAAATTTAAACCCATGGCCAAATCCTCTCAAATTTCAGAGACTTAAATCAAACATGAAAAAACACCATTCGGCCAAATTTAAAGGTTATATATTTGTTGTTTTTGGAGATAATCTCATTTGCTCTGGGGCTCGTTCGGAAGCTTCCAAAATCCAAACCCATGGACCACATCCTCTTAAATTTTAGAGACATAAATCAAACTGGAAGAAACATCATTATAAAAAATTTAAAGGTTCGATCTTTATTGGTTTTGGAGATAATCTCGTTTGCTCTGGGGCTCGTTCGGAAGTTTCCAAAACCCGAACCCATGGACCAAATCTTCTCACATTTCAGAGACTTAAATAAAACATGAAAGAACACCACCCTGCCAAATTTAAAGGTTATATCTTTGTTGGTTTTGGAGATAATCTCATTTGCTCTGGTGCTCGTTCGGAAGCTTCCAAATCCAAACCCATGGACCAAATCCTCTTAAATTTCAGAGACATAAATCGAACGGGAAGAAACATCATTGTACAAAATTTAAAGGTTCTATCTTTGTTGGTTTTGGAAATAATCTCATTTGCTCTGGTGCTCGTTCGGAAGCTTCCAAAACCCAAACCCATGGACCAAATCCTCTTAAATTTCAGAGACATAAATCGAACGGGAAGAAACATCATTGTACAAAATTTAAAGGTTCTATCTTTGTTGGTTTTGGAAATAATCTCATTTGCTCTGGTGCTCGTTCGGAAGCTTCCAAAACCCAAACCCATGGACCAAATCCTCTTAAATTTCAGAGACATAAATCGAACGGGAAGAAACATCATTGTACAAAATTTGAAGGTTCTATCTTTGTTGCTTTTGGAGATAATCTCGTTTGCGGAGATTATCTCCAAAAGCCCGGAATCATCGGAAGCTTCCAGAATCCGAACCCATGGACGGATTTTGTCCAGATTCGAACTTAGCCTTTCTTTCGTAATTAGTAACCTACTATATAAATTTCATAAAGATAGCATCATTATTTTTTGAGTTATCGTGCGTACGGACGGACGGACGGACGGACGGACGGACGGACGGACGGACGGACATCGCTAAATCGACTCCGGCGGTGATCCTGATTCAGAATATATATACATGTCTATACCTAACTCGCTTCCTTTTGGTGGTTACAAACACCATACCAAAGTTAATATACCCTATACTTTAGGTGTAGGGTATAAAAATATATATGAAAATATATTTGTGTAAAATTGGTTAAGACCAAAAATATTTTTTATGTAAATGGCTCCCTACTAAATTACTGTACATTTACAAATGAAGATTAAATGAATATGATAATACAATGTTCTAATAGTGTCTGTGATTTCAATTTGTATACAAACCTACATATATATATATATATATATATATATATATATATATCTATTGATATGTATAGATAAATATGAATGTATATATATTATGTGTATTCACGTAAATATACATGTATTATACTTTTTCATTGAAAAAATAAGTGGTCGTTTGTATTTTATGTCCTTTAAAGGAATAATTGTAAAATTCTAAACATTTTTATCTATTGTAAATTTTTATAATTTCTATTTTATTTATATATTTATTTATTATTTTATTTAGTTTTACAGGTTCTAAAATTTATTGTAACTTTTATTTTTCTATATATTCTTAAATAATTTTTAATACATAATATGCATGTATTTATTTGAGGGGAATATCCTTTAAACGAATAGGTTGTTTGTAAAGTGTGACCTGAGGGAATATATTGAAAAAATTTAAACGTTAATATATAGATATTTTTTATTTTTCTTTTTTATTTATTTTTTTTGTTTTGCTTAAAAACAATGCGATATAGACTTATATACATATATAATATGTATTTTATGTATGTTACTACAAATAAAATAAAAGGAATTAATTTTAGAAGAGCTTTAAGAGAAATAAGTAGATTTTGGTAGAAAGGGTAAGATATTTTTAATGTTAATCTAATAAAATTCGATTTTTGGTTAAATTTAAGAATTTTAAAGGAATTAAAGGGAAACTTTTATTACTTATTTTATTGCTAAATCCAAAAAGGATCATATCAAGCTGAAAGGTATCAGACCTCTATGCCTTTTTGATAGCGTAAGTAAAGTCTATGAAAAGTGTTTATGTCATTTCAAAGGTGTAATTTAGATTTAAACCTGACTATTCTATACGTAACCAGAAGGAAAAATATCATTAAAAATTTATATTTCAAAAAAAAAAAAAATCTAGTGGGATGATTACTTTGTAGATTAAAAATGCGTTTAATACAGTATGACTAGTTCATAAATTGTACGTTAGAGATTTCCCAAATTAATTTTGTAAAAATACTTAAGAGTTTTTCGGATAAAAGAAAATCTGGAGTTAAAATTAATAATGCTCTTTCAAACTGGTATTAAAATTGCAAATACTTCAAGATTTTATCTTAAGCCCTTAAATATATTTATACATCATATTCCCAATCAACTCCTGAATGTGAAAAAGCATTTTATACTGACCATATACGGCTGTACTTACAACTGCAAATTCCTCAGTAATTGTAGATCTTAAATTAATTCGAACTAATTCTGTTATTTTAAGTAAATATTTTGCAGATGGCACAATTCAAATAAATCCTAAAAACACTGAAGTACTTTTCTTTTCAAAAAAAAAAGAAAACATTCCTTGAGTGGTCAACTTTATTCCTTGAAAAAACATCATAAAATATATTTAAATATTCATCTGGATAAAAAATTTACCTTTTGCACACATTTAGGCTAAACTAAACCAGCAAAAAACTATAGTGTTTTTAAATTATTATATCCTTTAATCTGTAGGAATTCGAAAATCTCCAGGGACATAAGCTAATAATCTTTAAAATAATATTTCAAAGTATCTTACTATAGTGTACAAATATAAAATGTACAAATTATATTGATTAGAAAAATTTTTCTTAATAATCTCTTAATTGTTTAGTAAATAGCAGTAGTATCTACTTAGTATGTTGTACTTTTAGATACACTTTATTTTAATTAAATAGTTAATAGAATTTGTTAATCCTAAAAAAAAATTTGTTTGTCTTTTTGAAAAGAATTTCATAAAAATTTAAAATTCCATTTTCAAGTGTTTCTCGATTCCTCTTACTCTAAGATTTCAGGAAGGGATGCTGTAAAATTAAAAAATATAATAGATGTTAACAAAAAAGAAAATGAATAAAAAAAAAATGTATTTATTATTATTTATTATATTTTTGAATATTATCATATTTTATACCTAAGGATGATGTTGTACGATTAATAAGACAATTTTCTGCTTAAGGACTTAAGGGTTAATATCCGTAAAATGTAGATAAATCGGCAATGATGCACATTTATATTTGTAAGATAAAATTTGATAAAACAAGCAAAGATAGTGAAGTAGAATTTTCACTTAGTGAAAATTAAGATCTTATTTCGAAAAAGTCGAAATTAGTCTAAATTAACAATATATGTTATAAAAAACAGTGATATAAAAATGAGGGAATATCTATACAATGAAACAAGGAAAAGACATATAAGCTATTAAAGCAAAATAAAATAAAACTGTTTCATTTATTAATTTATTTTTTTGAATAAAATTATTCGTAATGATTTGATTAGTTAAATAAGGGTTTTTATTCAGTTTAATTATAAGTTGATTAAATTTTTAAACCGCCGCCTTATTTAGGCTTTGAGACAAATTGGTCATATCCGCACTAGTTGCATCTAATGAAGACAAAGATAATAAGACTAACAAACTGCATAAAGAACATACTTCCATCCAATGTGTTTCTTTCTGATGGAAATTAGTCCCTTTACAATTTACATCTTTTCAAAAAGAACCTGTTCGTCTCTAATTTTCTTTCAAATCCTTTCCCCTTTATCCAATGTTACAATGCTGTGTTACGGAATTTGTTCCTAGTGTTTGGATAACGTATACAAAAAAAAAGAAGGAATTAAGCGGCGAAGCTCTGGAAAAATTTCAAGGAAATGAAACTGGCTCTAGATTCCAGGTTCCTTACATGCAAAGACTTTGGAGGCAGCCGGCAAACGAGGAAAAGATAAAAAAAGTTCAGAAACTAAACATACTCTATACCGAAATAAACACAAGTGAACTAATTCTAAGAATACAGACTGAAAGAATAAGCAGACTGGACACGGCAATGTTGTGTGCAGAAAGCAGACACGATATTACATGTACTTTGCCAATGAAATCGCAAAGGAGTAGGTCTTCTGCTCTTGGAAGAAGATTACTCGAAATATCTTTCCGTATATAGTGCGATTGGCCAGAAAATCATTATCCCATTCTTTAGACGTATTACTTGGCTCGTTGAGCCACTATGATGTAAGAGCAATTCAAGGAATTGGGGTGCACAACGAATTACATGGCCTAGGTGTAAGGATAGTTTTCTATCCCTTCTACCAAAATCAACAATAACAAATTGTTGGGTCTATCAATGGTAACTTTGGTAACTAGAAATTTTTTTATTTATTTTTTTTGTGGAGTGCACTTTCATTTTCTTTTCTATTTTTATGCTTTATTAAAAATTAAAAATTTTTCTTTCCTCAGTATTATTATTATATTATTATTATTATTTATATTAAATATAACATTTCTTTTGTTTTTAGTCTAGCCTACTTTAAAACTGTATCTAATGTAATATAATTTTTATTTTACCCCTAAGGTATAAAAAGGTCTATGAACGGTATCTATTCTATACATTTCAAATTAGTATTTTAGGAAAAACTCTAATACAAAACGAAAAGAGGAAAAACCGTTACACAATGATTGTTTTTTGTTATTTAAAGCGAATTCACCGCATCTAAAGCTTAAGGAAAATGAAATTGGATTTTTTTTTTTATTTTCTTTTATAAATTTACAGAATATAATAATATTTTTTATTCATTTAATATTAAATTTTAATCCAAAAAATAAAGGAATTAATAGTTTCCTTATTTTAGTTTATTTTATTTTATGTTATTAAAATTTTTTTTTTTAAATTCTTTTAAAATAACTGAACTACATTTTCTTCATTTATTTATATATGGGATTTTTTATTTTTTTTTCTCTTTCTCTCTCTCTCTCTCTTATATTTTTTGTAAATATTTGTTTTTTTTTTTTTGCTTTAAATATTTTTTTAACATGACGGCTTAATTTAGGTTGAAAACCCCTTGAAAAAAACAAAAGATAGAAAAAAAAAAATTAACAAAAGGAAAAAAATTCAGTTCAGTATCATGATGGACGATTCGTGGTCTGATTCAAAGTGAAATATAACAGTTAGTTAACATACCCTAACTGATTATCCGATTAAGATCTGTGGTTAAAACTATTAAGTGATATAATATGTTTCATTATTTTATCGAGTGAAGGTAAATTTTTGTGGAATGGACATGAATATTATAAATATAAAAATGAATGATAATAATTTTTACATTATATAATAAGGACTCCTCTTGTCCCACCGGTGAACACAATATATTTTTTTTGCTATAATTTGAGCCTGAGAAAATAAATAGTTAAATGATCTTAATGTTAAATAATATTTCAAATTTTAACTTGTCTCTGAAAAGTAAAATGATATAAAATTTAAAAATAGGTGGCCTCGGTGGCCTAGTGGGTAAGAGCGTATAAAATACGCTGTAAGCACCGAGGGAGTGTGGGTTCGAATCCGACACACGTCGTAAGAGTTATTCCCCCTTACGAAATGTACAGCCACGCCTGCACAGGAAAGGCTGTGTAATTTTCTGTCCACATTTATGTGGCACAGAAATACATTAAAAAATAAAATTTTAAAATACCTGCGTAACTCTGACTGTATTTTAGATGTGTCGAATTTTATGCTTCAGTTTTGATAAAGTTCTCGTTGGAACAAAAATTTATAGCAAAATTTTCAGTCTAGTCAATTAAAGAGGCACTTACAACAAACAAAATACTTACAACAAACATTTATTTTACTATGCCGGGATTTTTTTTTTCCACATTGTTCCGCAAAATATTTATTTACAACTAACAGTTTTTGTTTATTCCGTCATCAATTACCTTGGGATTGTTTACAGGATAGTAGAGGTGTTCTAAACTTTTAATAAATAAGATTCACTTTGCTAAAGTTAGAGGCGGTACGAATTTGAATAAAACATACTTAATATTTATTTTGTCTGAACTATTAATAATGCCTAAAAGCTTTTTAAAGTATAGAATATGTTTAGAACATGTTCATTGCATATTATGTTTATTAAGTAATTTCAACTTTCTATTGGATCAAAATCTTGTAATGAATTGAAGACTGTATAGGTATTTTTTTTATAAATTTGTACCTTTTCTTAAAAATTCCTTAGCAAACAAACGAATCTTAAGTCGTTAAAGGATTGATCATGAAACTTTAAATCAATTACAAAATTTTTTCATTAATATCTTAAAATTTTATATTAACTTTATGATTGCCCTAATAATTTTAAAGTTGTGTCGTAGTTAAGTTTAAAAATTTGTCTTTATTTTTTATTTTTTTTTGGCAATTTTCCAAAATAGTGCAACATTTTTAATGATTTCACATTATGCTTTGTATTTTTCTCGAAACAAGAATGAGAATTAAAATTCATTTTTTGGCATATTTCCAAACAATATATGAAAAAAGAAAAGGATAAATTTTTTAAAATACAAAATATGTAATTTAATTTGTCTGATTGTCGAATTTTTATTAATATTTATTTTACAGTTTGGATTGCAGGACTATCCTTGGATTCTTTGGAATAAATAAAACGTATCTTAAAGTTCAGAAAAATATTTGGTATTAAAGGTTGTATGCAAAATAATAAAAGACAATTTTCCGATTTAAAAAAACGAGATTTAACACATTGTATGAGAGTGTTGACTGAAGAAGTTCGTTGACAAGAAAAGGATTGGATAAATTAAGTTCACATTTGTTCCGAGTACCTGTACATAAAGCTATTATAGCCAATATAATCGTTAATAATAGTTTGTCTTTAACTTTAACTTTTAACTTAAAACTTTAGACATCATATTTCTCTATCAAATTAAATTTCTGTTTTATTGTAATAAATTCCATTTATAATTATTTATTATTTTCGGAAGTTATAAATAACTAAATAAAATTAAAGGATCTTTCCATTATCATATGGTTCATTAACAAAATTTCACCCCCTTTTATCTACTTAAGTCTGCTTTAATTATTCAATTGTCTGATAAAAGAAGACGGTTGTTTTATTTTTATCTATTGATGTGGGCTCAGCTAATCCATCATTATTAACTAAACTCTAGCACTGTAGTGTACCTTCAAAACATAGGAGAATTTGTTTAAAATGTTGGTATTTTAAGTTTCTTTAGATTCACATTAACAACGATGTTATTGATTTGGGAGAAATAGTTTTACAAAGCTTCTTAAATCCATGTCAAAAATTAAACGAAATTAAGAATTATGAAATCAAACATAAAATTCTTCTGTCGCCCACCATGTCAATGTGAAGGAAATGCGACTTATTGACTATTAAAACTTTATTAGGAAACTAAAACTAACAAAGTCTTGGAATTTTATATAAATACATATTGCATCAAATATCAGAGGATACTTTTACTCTTATACCTAAATAACGTGAAAGAAAAATTTATGGTAGGATACTTTTACTCTTATACTAAATAACGTGAAGGAAAAATTGATGGTTAGCCTACGTTTACTAGTTTCAGTCTTTGAAACAGAAGGTCTAGTTTAGTGTGGTGAAAGTCCTTACACTAACGTGTTAATCGTAGCGACCAAAACGATTCTATGTTCAAGGTTTCCACTGCCTAACCTTTTATATTTTCCACTGCCTAACCTTTTATATTTTTATATTTTAACCAAATTTATATTTTAAGTTTTACTTTGTCATTATTAAAATCAAAATTGAATCAAAGTGTTGCAAGTGGAACTAGATATTTTTTACAGATATACCATTTTTTTATCTGCCTACTATGAAACTGAAGTTGTAATTGCTTTACTTCGTCTTAACACAATCCACTAACGAAAAGAGTTTAGTCTAAGATTTTAACATCTCTCGTTACAGCTCTTACAGCTCAGCTCAAAAATTGACAATAAGAAAATTATATGAAAAATTTATAAACGAAATAAAATCTTTTTTAAAATATGTGCTTATCACCATATTTTGATTAAGTCAATATAAACTTTGTTTTGTAGAAAATTTTCTTGTTTTTTTTTATTCCTAGTTTCTTCCTGAGTAAAAAGCCTAAAAAAAACCTTTTGTATGGCGGTTTGTCTACCTTAAGAGAAAAAAAAAAAAAAAAACAGAAAAAAACTTTGATTTTATTGTGGAAACAAAAAAATAAAAAAAAAAACATAACAGTTACAAATTTTTGATGCTTTAATTCATAACTTTTTTAAAATTATGAGTTTTAGTTTTTGTGCTTTTCAATAGAAGAGTGATTTTTAAAAGAAGTATGAATGTATAAAGGTATGTATGTATGTACTATTATGTTAGAACTAAAAAATGTTTGACCTATTTTATGATTTTCTAACAAAATTTTATGTAAATGACAACTACTATATTATAAGTATAGCTAATTTTGGTGTGATTATTTGATATATATATATATATATATATATATTGTATAGGTATGTATATATTTAACATAGTAAAAATTATATATTTTGTATGGAATATATTATA
This sequence comes from Poecilobothrus nobilitatus, assembly GCA_947095535.1. NCBI lineage: Eukaryota > Metazoa > Arthropoda > Insecta > Diptera > Dolichopodidae > Poecilobothrus > Poecilobothrus nobilitatus. Next base: position 246,980,134 of record OX352773.1, on the reverse strand, counting down.
CAAAATCAAGCATTGTTGTCACATAAACGGTAAATTTTTGGTTTTTTGTTAAAATTTTTCATTTTTCTCATTTCATCTTTTCTTTTGTATTTTTTTTTTTTTTTTTTTTACAGGAATTGAAATGTATACAAAGAACAAAAAATAAAAAAAAAATAAAATCTATAATGAGAAAATAACAAAACATACTATTATATACATATACATACATACAATTATATACATATACATATACATATCTATATAAAGGAAAAATAAATATATAATAGCGTATTTTCTAGGAAGTTTCAAAAGACGGGATTTTTTTTTTTTGTTTTTTTTTTTTGTTTTTTTTTTTTATATTCACTACATCATATGATACAAAATCATAAACAACTAGTCAGATGGTTTTATAGTTAATTGCCATTTTCTGGTATTAAAAATGTCGTTATGCGGTTAAAAAGCATGAGTAAAAATATATACGATAAAACAAAAAAAAAAAATATAGTTTTTATACCTATAATATTTTTTTGTAAAATTATTAAAAATTAAATGAAAAATGGGATTTCATTTTTGAATTTTGAATAATAATAAGAGATTTATAAATTATTTAATACCTGTGCTAACATAATAATTTTATACACGTATACAGTGTCGTACAAAATTTATATATATATTTTTTTAATTGTAACTAAAATAAACGAATGACATTTTGTTTTCTTATGTCTTAAAATATGATGATATATATTAGGAATGTGTTAAGGAATTCATGATATTTTATATTATGTAAATTAATTTATTATTTAAAGTCATAAGTTAAAAGATCTGAATGTTTGAGTGGTTAAGTACAGGGCCGGTTCGTGGTTTTTATTTTTTGTGTGTGTGTGAGGAATATTTTGCGTTATGAAAGTTTTTATACCCGTATGAACTATGTTCAAGGGTATAATAAATTTGCCATTACGTTTGTGACACCTTAAAGGAGTCGAGCTAGATATAGTGTCAAAGGTATGGATCGGCTCAGAATCGAATTCTGAGTCGATTAAGCCATGTACGTCCGTCCGTCCGTCCGTCCGTCCGTCCGCACGATAACTCAAAAAATAAAAGAGCTAGAGGGCTGAAATTTTTTTTACGTCACTTTTGCAAAATTGTTAGTTTTGCTATTTAAATCCAACATTTTCGGTCGGCGGGTTCGAGTAGCTGCCATACAACTTCTATCTTTATATAGGAATAACTCAGTATAGGTTTCTGAAATTTTGCAAATGATGATCAAGTTTTATGACAACAACTTCTGTAAAATTTGGTTGTGCTGGTGCAGCGGGTTCGGGTAGCTGCCATACAACTTCTCCGTTTAAATGAGAATAACTTAGTGTTTATTGAAGCTAGGAATCTGAAATTTAGTAAAGAGGTGTCGAGTTACATGCCAACAACTTTTGTAAAATTTGGTTGGTCTAGAGCAGCCGGTTCAGACTTCTTGCACCTCTTGGAACCTAATGAAGCTAGGCGTCTGACATTTTGCAAATGATGATCAAGTTTTATGGCAACAACTTCTGTAAAATTTGGTTGTGCTGGTGCAGCGGGTTCGGGTAGCTGCCATACAACTTATCCGGTTAAATGAGAATAACTCAGTGTTTATTGAAGCTAGGAATCTGAAATTTAGTAAAGAAGTGTCGAGTTATATGCCAACAACTTTTGTAAAATTTGTTTGGCCTAGAACAGCCGGTTCAGGCTTCTTGCACCTCTTGGAAGTTAATAAAGCTAGGCGTCTGCAATCTTGCAAATGATGATCAAGTTTTATGGCAACAACTTCTACAAAATTTGGTTGTGCTGGTGCGACGGGTTCGGGTAGCTGCCATACAAAATCTCTTTTTAAATGAAAAGAACTCAGTGTCCGTCCGCACGATAACTCAAAAAATAGAGGAGCTAGGAGGCTGAAAATTTTTTTACGTCACTTTTGTAAAATTGTTAGTTTTGCTATTTAACTCCAGCATTTTCGGCCGCCGGGTTCGAGTAGCTGCTATACAACGTATTTCTTTAAATAGAAATAACCCAGTGTCTGTTCAATCTAGGTATCTGAAATTTTGCGAATAATGATCAAGTTTTATGGCAACAACTTCTGCAAAATTTGGTTGTTCTGGTGCGATGGGTTCGGGTAGCTGCCATACAAAATCTCTTTTTAAATGAAAAGAACTCAGTGTCCGTCCGCACGATAACTCAAAAAATAGAGGAGCTAGGAGGCTGAAAATTTTTTTACGTCACTTTTGTAAAATTGTTAGTTTTGCTATTTAACTCCAGCATTTTCTGTCCCTGGGTTCGGGTAGCTGCCATACAACGTCTTTCTTTAAATAGAAATAACCCAGTGTCTGTTCAATCTAGGTATCTGAAATTTTGCGAATGATGATCAAGTTTTATGGCAACAACTTCTGCAAAATTTGGTTGTGGTGGTGTGACGGGTTCGGATAGCTGCCATACAAAATCTCTTTTTAAATGAAAGAACTCAGTGTCCGTTCGCACTATAACTCAAAAAATAGAGGAGCTAGGAGGCTGAAAATTTTTTTACGTTACTTTTGTAAAATTGTTAGTTTTGCTATTTAACTCCAGCATTTTCGGCCGCCGGGTTCGAGTAGCTGCCATACAACTGCTTTCTTTAAATGAAAATAAACCAGTGTCTATTCAATTTAGGTATCTGAAATTTTGCAAATGATGATCGAGTTTTATGGCAACAACTTCTGTAAAATTTTGTTGTGATGATATGACAGGTTCGGATAGTTGCCATACAACTTCTCTTTTTAAATGAAAATAACTCAGTGTCTATTGAAGCTAGCTATCTGAAATTTAGTGAAAAAGTGTCGAATTGCATGCCAAAAACTTTTGTAAAATTTGAATGGTCTAAAGCAGCCGGTTCAGGATTTTTGCATTTCTTGGAACTTAATGAAGCTAGGCGCAATAGATTCGGGTAGCTATCATACAACTCCACAATTTACATAAATATATCTCTGTAGTTCGGTACTAAAACTCTGAATGTTTTTAAAAGATGATCAAGTTTTATAGAAACAGGATATATTACGTTCATACGGGTATCCCAGAGTTGACACAGTCTACTCTACTGCACTCTTCCTCGTTTTTCCAATAATTTTCGAATTAGACTAGAAAAGCAAAAAAAAAAAGGTCACTTTTTATAATGGTCTTATATGGTCTCATGTGTTAATGTTAAAATTAAAGCGAAGTCATTGCCAATATTTCTTAATGGTTGAGTTTTTATAATTTTCAATTAATATTAAATCTTGATATAATAAAAGACAATCTTCTGTTGCTGAATATGCTGCTATTCGCATGCTCTTTTTTAAATTTTAGAGCACATACAATCACAATATTTCTTACTAAATACTAAATTAACACGAAATGGGGCAAAAAAGTTAAAAAAAATATGAAAAGAAATGGTTTGATCTTTAAACCAAAAATAATATAAACGATATAGATGTGTAAATGGCAAATGTAATGTAAATGAAAAAACCGCAAATTTCAAGTTTTCGCTCAAAATGATAAAACTTGATTTATTTTTAGGGCTCAAAACCTGTATTTTTAGACAATTTGTTTTTTTTTTATATACGGCTGAGTGTGTATACTTGTGTAGATTTAGGTAAAAAAAAGTTTTTCCAAGTTTTTTAAACAAATATGACGTATATTATGTATATGTATATATTGTACTTCAGAAAGAAATATTATATTATGTATGTTTGCTTTTTGATTTTATATATGTTCGTAGTTATCTGAGTAGTTCATTCAGAAAATACTTTTTATAATTTTTTATTTTACATAATGTGAATAGCTACTACATTCCAGAATATATTTTTCGGTATTATGTAATATAAAATTTAATATCTCATAGTACACTGTTGTAAGTCCCCTTAAAATAAAAAGTTAGGAGATATTTTAGAGTTTAAATATTCAACCTTTGATATCCATATCTTTCTTGATAAAATTGTTCTAAAAATAAAAAAAAATTAAAAAAAAGCTAAAAAAAATGAGATTTTAAGTAACGAGATTTTGATAAAACGAGATTTTAAAAAACAAGATTTTAAAAAACGAGATCTTGATAAAATGAGATGTTGAGATACGAGCATTCGTGTCCAACCCATTTCACACATGTTAAAGATGAAATACGGCCTTGTCTTAGAGTCTAAAGATTAGTGATTCATTAGCTTAGTCATTCACAAAAAAAAAAAAAAAAAATCAAAATAAAATAAAGTCATAAGTCTATAAAAAGAGTTTATGGATCACACAATTATCTATATTTTTAATGTGGCACACCAATGAAGAAGTAAAGAATAATGGGGATGAAGATGAAGATGGAAAATAGGATTTATAATATTATTTAACATCAATTCCTAGGTACAAATTAAAATGTATATTAATTTTGTGATGTAAACAGTTTAAAAGAGCTGCAACAGTAAAGTAATTATTTAGTAAAGGATCAATATAAAGTAACTCAGTTTTTAGAGATGTTGAGGTAAGGAAAGCCCAAAAAGTAATAAAATAACCGAAAATCATTTGAAATTGGAAAACTAAGTTATATATTAGTATTCATTAGAAGCAACAAAATATTTAAAATGAATTGAGATACTACTATTAGGACGAGTCCACATTTTATAATATAATCCTTGAAAAGTTCGAAATCTGAATTAAAAAAAAAAACAATTTAATAAAATTTAAAATTTTGAACTTGGTTTGCATTATTATCAAATTTTAAAATTGTAATCAAGTTATTTATTAAAGCCCACATAATCAATAAGTAACTGAATTTTTACCTTTTACTCCATAAGTAAAGCCTGTATCCTTTATTTTTATTCCTTAGAGAAATAAAATTAAAAAATGTAATGTTATCTTATACTTGCTTCCGGATAAGAATTATTTTCTATTTAGTTAATAGTAAATATGAAATAGTGTGTCGTACATTCAAAATAATTTTAACAATCATAAAAAATATGAAAACTATAAATTTTCAAATTGAAAGTGACAAAATTTTATCGATATACTGTACATTTACCTAATATTATATAATACATTCACTTATTTACTGTTATTTATTTTTTCATAATAATATTTAAATAAAATTTGGTATTCATATTTGACAAAAAATTTCCTATTCTCTAAAAATTAAAAAAAAAGAAAAAAAGAAAAGTTAAGGACTAGGTGATACTAACATCACCTTTTATTTACACGAACAGAAGAATTAAAATATTTTATATGAAAATTAAATCTCAAAACTTTACTTTAGATATTTTATACATTACATACATATATTTGGTATGTAGGTATATACAAAGGTAAATTTTTAAATAAAATATATTTTATAAATTTAACATATTCATTTAGAATTTAAATCATCATAAACTTTAAAAGAAATTAAACAAAAATAAAATAAAAAAACCAATTATTTTGGAAAACTCAATTATCTTTGATAACCTATGAAATTATTATAAGAGCAGAGGAATTGAATTTTAAATGTATTCATAATACCTATAGAATTTTTTAAATTAACTTTTTTAGTTATTTTGTTCAATGAAAAAAAAAATATTAAAAAGAGGTTAATAAAAAGTAATTTGGTAATAAAATATATTTAGAAATTTTAATTTTTGTTTTTATTAATGTTATAATTTATTTTAATATGAAATGTATCTACAAAAGTCAGATATTTTGTTTAATTTAATCTTAATTATATAATATAATTTTGTAAATAATTTAATTTTATTGAATGTTTTATTATTAATATTAATAATAAATTAAAAAAAAATATATTATATCGCTATTTTGAAAATAGTGAGGCTTTACTGCAAACATTTTAAACTGATATTACATTTTAAACGGACATTTTGATATTTAGTTTTTTTAAACATATATTATATCTCTTTTACTTTCTTGATGTGTAGCAGTTAGACAAATTTATACATACAAATAATCATAATTTATAATAATAATTAAATATAACTTAATTATTAACTGTATATTTGAAAGCGTCTCCAAGATTTTGAAAAATCCCTAAATACAACAACTCTAATTTTAAAATTACCAAATATAAAAACCCCAATTACCCCAATTACAAAATCCCCTATAATCTAATTAAATCTTCGATTAAATGTAATATTAAATTTTTGTGGTTTCAAAATCAGGATTTCAATAATTTGTTTAGTGGAATTTCATGACGTTTGTCCCAAATATTTTAAATTTTTTGTTGTTGAAGTATTTATGTACAAAAATTATTTGGATGAGTTTCAATATCAGTGTTTCGGGTGGTTTGTGAACTGCATTGCGCACTTATGTATAGAAAAATAATTAGGAGAGATTTTAAAGTTGGTTTAAAATCGGGAATTTGATGGCGACAGCCTCCACTCTTTTAAATGTATTAGTGCTGGAATATGTATGTACAAAAATAATTATGGGGGAGTTTTTAAGAGTTTATGTGGGTGATTTATTTTAGTGTAGAAAATGATTAGGATTTGGTTAGGTACGATAGGATCGGGTATAATAAAATTACTCCTCCGTTTGTAACACCTCGAAATAAGCGAGCTAGATATACCTTCAAAGGTATGGATCGGATCAGAAAAAAATTCTAAGACTTTTGAGCCATGTCCGCCCGTCCGTCCGTCCGTCCGTCCGTCCGTCCGTCCGTCAGCACGCTAACTCAAAAACTAAGAAAGCTAGAATTTTGAAATTTACACAAAATATTCTGGGAGTAATTTGTAGGTTCCCTATTTTTTTTGGTTGAGTTTGGACTAAAACATAGGGTAGCTCTCGAACACCTAACTTTTAGATCCCCACATTTTTTTTGAAATAGAGCTATGAAATTTTAACTACTGATAGATCGCACAAAAATATTAATTTTATTTTTAATAACTTTTTTTTGTAGCCCCACCCGTTACGGAACTACAGCTCCTCAAAGGTTCAAAAAAGGTCTATATTTAAATTGTTATAGCACAAGTTTTATAAGGTATATCTTCATTTTGAAAACGCTAAATGATTACTACTTTTATTAGCTTTAAAAGTATGTATACAATCAATATATATTTGTGGCATACGGTGTCTTAATTTACCGTTATGCGAAACTCAAATTTTGCAAAATCCTTTAACCCTTGTATTCTCTAAACGGTTTAAGTTGGAAACTTGAAATTTTGACAGAAGTTAGTTCTTTGAAAATAAGTATGAGTCATTTCAGTATGAGTATGAGTCAATTTTTTTTGTATCACCCACCGTTTAGGAGCTGTAAGGGATCAAAAACTGAAAATTTCCTATTTTTAAACACCTGTAACTTGAACACCTGTTAAAATTTTTTTGAAGTAATACACAAAAATTAAAGCTTCAATATTATACTCTTATTTCTGTTAACAACTTTTTTTAATAATATAGGGTTACTTTATAATTGACGAAAGTGTTACTTGATTTTTTCCAAATTTTTTCGATTTTTTCTAAGGTGTTACAAACGGGGGAGCAATTTTAATATACCCGATCCTTATCGTACGGGTATAAAAATCGTGTTTCCTTTAAATAAATATGCAATATGCATACACATATCGTCGTTTTCTTTGGAATTTATTGGTTTTACTCTTCTTTTTTTGCAAATTCTATAAAACTATACTTTTTTTATACTCCAAAGTCTATATTTATATCTGTACAAATCATAGTTCTAAAGCAATAATAAATTTGCTATTACGTTTCCGACATTGTAAAGGAGGCGATATAAATATGGGAAAGAATGTATTCTTGAAGTATAGGATTCTGAAATTTTAAAAATTTTATTTTTATATAAATACTATGTCTAAGTTCGAACAGCGTGTTCGAATAGGTGCCATTGAGAATAAATCATTCTCTATTTTTTATATTCTCTAATTATGTTGGGTATTCCACATTCTGTCAAAAGAGGTTAAGTATTTTTCCTAATGACTTCTAAAAAAACTTATTAGATCTAATACTGCTGTACAATTTGAACTTTTTAGTTTTAAATTTCTGGTACAGGTTTGGATATAGCTGTCATACAACCGTGAAATTTATATTCTCTTATCTTGTAGATATGCTAAAATGATTAAGCTGATTATAATTAAATTTTCTAAAATATTATCAAATCTTATGCCAATAACATCTGTTATTTGGTTGGTTTGATTGAACGGGTTCGAGTACCTACAACATATGATATAATTTTCTTTTTATAGGTATTTGAAGTTTTATTAAAATAATTTTAGTTTCCCACACTGCATACACAGTAGACTCTATTTCGCTTCATATGTATGTTGCGTTATGAATGTTTTCTACTATTAGTTACCTTCATAAGATCTATAGATATCCTGTGCTTAAAAACAATAAAACATTAAACAATGATGCTCTTATAATCTTAGAATGAAATCAAAATATAATTTACATCAATTCATTCCTCAATTTTATATTCATATAAATATTTAATATTCCTAAAAATCAATAGTATTTAAGTCCGTTTAATGCTTACTTCATTTTTATTTTGTTTTAATCTTTAAATTTGATTTTACATGTACTTTGAAATTGAAAACGTTCAAATTGTACAACAAAACAATCTATAGATATCTAATTGTTAACCTGTACAATTTTTTTTTTAGATAATTATAATATTCTCAATGAAAAAAAAATCAGCTAACTCCACCACAGGACCGACCGTTATTATACGTTATTATACGGAATACATAATATATTATACGGAATCCATATTATGTAGGTACTTAATTTTTTATTTTATTCAAAAATATTAGAAATAAAAAATAATAAAAACTGTAAACAAATACAAAACAAACAAGATTAATATTGAATCTGCTAACAAAAATTTTACAGTTTCAATTTTGCGTCATCAACGAGCGAATAATATGAATAGGTAGATAAACATATATATGTAGATACAAACATACATAAATTTTTAGAGATAAAAAAAAAAAACTGAAAAAAAATTGTTCATATAAATTCATATGGCGTGTTATAATATGAATGAAATTTGGACTTAAAAAAAAATTAAAAGTTAAAGTTAGTCGAATGAAAAAAAGTTCTATGAGAAAGTTGTTGCTCTTTACTTGTGTAACAATTTTTCTTAATAAATTTTCTCGTTATATTTTTCTCTTACGAAATATTCGTAAAAAACTTAAAAATGACATAAGTAAACTACTACTTCCGGTTGTCTGATTTGCCCCAAAAGCTTATCAATGCGAGATATTTACATCAAAACCTTAAATATAAAACTTCAAAAAATACCGGTCGTTTAGGCAGTACACATATCCACAGGCATACCCACACACACACACCCACATACACAAATACCCACACACCCACACACACAAATACCCACACAAACGCACAGACAGATATCACGCTAAAAAAATTTGTACAGCCTTCACCGGAATTGTGCATTTTTGCCAAAATTTCGGGTACAAATTTTAAGTATGAAAACAATACCTACTTTATACATAATTGCATGCGGTCGGTAATAATATTGTATTGTTATAAGTAGCACAAATTTTCTTAAATACATATACATATGTGTATGTGTATTCTTTCTTTAGTTTAAAAAAAAAATTTTTCCTTTTTTTTTGCTGTTCTTTGTTTTGTTTTTGTCTTTAAATTCACATTTAATAAATTAATTTTTGAATAAATTCAATTAAATGCTTCATAAATTTCAAAATTAAATTGAATTTTCATTTCTTTTTTACTTTGAATTTTCATTATGTTCAAGTAATACAAGTATACAATATATATATATATATATATACATATATATAAGATGTATAAAGTACATTTACAATCAAAATGACAGACACAGTATCAATTTGATAAATTTAAAAAAATAAGTTTTGACTTTTTCGAGGGTAGGTAAAAATTATTGAAAGACACTTAAGGGAAGTGGAAGGAGCACGAGGGAGAAGTTAAGTTCTATGTGATGATTAACAAAATTTTGTAATTTAAAAATAAGAAATTTTCCGATTCTATTTCCCCTATTACATTCAAGCTATCTTAAAATATTTATGTAATACTAAAAAAAGGATATAATACTGAAGTTTTAGAAATGCACACAAGTGACCTCATAAATACTTAGAAATGCATACAATTGATCTCATAAATATTTTGTATTTAAGATAAAAATATGGAGAAAATTGAAATGATCGATATTAAAGGCATTCTTTAAAGTCATCTGTTGTTTGGAAGCAAGTTTACTTATGCTTTATGTATGTCATTGAACTTACTGTTGTATGGTAGAATACTTATATTAGATAAAAATGGTCAATATATTACTACATTACTAAAAACATTTTGCTAAAGTTCTTGTAATTTTGTAAATTGTCGGTCAAATATATTAATTACCCCTTGAATATGATCGATCACAACGCTTTGAAATATCAAATAATTATTACTTATATGCTATATATAGCCGATTACTCTTGAAGAGAGACGCAGCTGACGTTGGAAATATGAAAAAATTAAAACATTTTATAATTTTTTATGTACCCATCAGGAATAACATTAAACATTATTAATGAAATTTATTTATATTGAAATGTTGTTATTATTTTGTTTTTTTTCTAACATCAATGGATATTTCCATACTAGTCTTCTAGAATCTAGATTCTTAACACCGTTTCATTTCCATACTATAGATACGCAGATGCACCAAATTTTTCTGACCCTTATAAAACTTTTTATTTATTTTGTCTTTTTTATTGTAGATTCTCGTTTGTTCACCGCGTAAAATTTTAGATTAACAAAAAAAAGAAACTCCCAACCACAAAACCACAAAATTAGTTTATAGGAAAGAGCGCCGAAACGTAATAAAAAAACTAGGTTCGGGAAGGCTAGTGCAAAAATGGACAATCACGTTGAAACTGATCACAAATATTTTAACGTGTTATGTTCACGTTTTTGGCATTCTAAAACATCGTACATGATTGCATTTGGATTTTGGAATTATTTTAGTGATGTGAGGAGAAAACCATTAACGTACTGTTAACATATATTAACACCCCTCTTTATTAAAAACACAGATTAATATCGTAGTTAAAAACAGATAAATTGAAAATCTTAAATAAATGTTTGTTTCTTAAGCCTTCAAGTGTTAAAATTATACTTTTAACATACATATACAATACAAACGATTATTCTATTTGAAAAATCTAAAACAATAAAAGAACAAAAACAAAAACAAAAAGATGCCAAAGGAAACAAAAAACTTCCTTAATTCATATTTCATTTGAAAATTTATTTTCTAAATGCTCATTTTTCTCATTTTATTTTTCAATTTGTTCTTTAATTTTTTTTTTTCTTTTTTTTTTGTTTTTCCCCTAATTTTCTATATTTTTTTTTTTTTTTTGTTCTTTTCATTTATTTTTATTTGCAATTTTCAACACAGATTCAATAATAATTTTCAAGTTCGAAAAGTTATATGAAAAGAAAAGAAATAATAACAATAAAAAAAAAAAAAAAAAATCAAATGGAAATGAAAGAGAAAACAATAAATATAAAATAAATAAAAGAAAAAAAATAAAATTGAATGTAAGTAAATATTGAAAAGTCCCTTACACGCCTGGTTTTCTCTTTTATTTTTTTTTTTGTTTCATTCTTATTCTTTTTATTTAAATAGCCATAAAAAATTCTATCAAGAGGGTACCCTTTTTAAAAAAAAAAAAATTTTTTTTTTTCTTAGAGTCAACTTGTTAAGTAGCTTCTTTGCGAAAAATGAAAAATAAAATTATTCTTGCCATTCGTCGTAATATATCCATCACCGGACACAACAAAGTTTATTTCACCATTTTAAGGTTTGGTTTTTTTTTTTTGTTTTTTGTTTTTGTTTTAACACTGATTGTTTTGTCCTTTTATTAGAAATTTAATAGACCTAAGATGTTCAAATGCTTTAAAAATAAACAATTATATATACATATATATATATATATATATATATATATATATACATAAAATCTTATATCTATTTATAAATAAGTCAATTGAAGGTGGACAAGAATAGTAAAATTAAAATATAAAAATAATAAAAGATTTATATAAAAAGAAAATAAATATGTCGCCATTATAATAACAATGGATTTAGAATATAATGTTATACCTTGATTTTTTTGGTGAAAATTACAACTTTTAAATCTTCTGAGTAATAATAACGGTGTTATAAAATTTTCTTAGTGGTAGGTGATAGCCATGAAAGAGGAATAAAGAGTGGTTCGATTGCTCTATCAACATGTGGGACTTTAAACCACTAAACATGACCTCCATTTTTAACTAAAGAATAGGTTAGGGGGCTTTTAAATTACTTTTGTAGTGTTTGGGCTAGTGATTAACTAAAAAGTTTTCTTAAACGATAATTTCCCCATGTCAAAAGTAAAAAATAAGATGCAACTAAAATAAAAGATATAATAAAGTTTATGTTAAAGTTAAATTTTTTTATTACGAAAGTTACCATTCATTGTTCCTTGTGGTTTGAAATCACTGCATTTACAAAATAAATAAATATGTGACATAAACAAAACATTTTATTTCATATTTTATAACTCACACCTAAAATCAAAAATAAATATTATTATTTAAGAAAATTAAATTAAAGTCTTTAAATATTTTAAGTAGAAATACGAGGCGTATTAATAACAGTAGTATAGAAAACTCATATCATTTTTTTGATAATAAAAAAGAAAATGAATTAAAAATGTTCAATAAATTTCCGGTTACAACAGAATAGATGTACAGATATGAAATAATAAGTACATTAATAAAAAAAAAAAACAAGGTAGAATGTAAACCAATGGTTTTTAAAAGCGCACATTTCCAAAACTCAATACAAACTGTTTAGAATTTTGACTTGCACAAAAATTTCAAAATTTCATGTACTAAGAAAAAATGTGAGAATAGGACATTTTTGAAATTTTGAGGGGCCGTAAGTCCGGAATCCTATATAACTAAGAAAAGCCGTTAACACGCGTAAAAATATATTATTGAACCTTTAATTTTCATGCCTCGCCGAAGAAAAATTTTTATAGGTGCCTAAGTTACAGGTATCTAAAAATAGCAAATTTTCAATTTTTGAGGCGTAATAACTCTTAAAGAGGGGCTGTTACCAAAAAATTTTCTGAGGAAACTTATACTAATTCTAAAACTTCTTTCTTGTCTCAAAATTTCAGGTTCCTATCTAAAGGGATGCCGGAGTTATGAAAAAAGAAATTTCATGCAAAATATGGTTTTCACATAACGGTAAATTTAAATAGTAAATTACAAAATATTACATAATTTTGATATTGTTTTATATAGATAATAAAATTTTCGATCTTCTGGCGGTTTTAGATTGCAAAACTATTACGCAGGGCCTGAGATATATACATCTGAAAATGGGACTTTTTCGTAATTTTGAAGAGCTGCAACTTTGGAACCCTTTACAACTAAAATAAACCTTTAACACACGTAAGAATATATTACTGTAGCTTTAAATTTTATATCTTGCAGAAGTAAAATGTGTACAGGTTCCTAAGTTAAAGGTGTTTAAAAATAGCAAATTTTCAATTTTTAGGTCCTCATATCTCATAAACAAGGGGTGGTCCAAAAAAATTTTCTGAGCAAACTTATACTAATTCTAAAAGTTCTTTCTTGCCTCAAAATTTCAAGCTTCTATCTAGAAGCGTGCCAGAGTTATGAAAGTAAAAAAATCATGCAAAATTTTGTTTTCACATAACGGTAAATTTAAATACTAAATTTAAAAAAATTGTATAATTTTGATATTAGTTTACAAAGATAAAAGAAATACCTGTTGAATGACGTTTTCAGATTGAAAAAATCTTAAGCAGAACATAAGATATATGTATTTAAAAATAGGGCTTTTTCAAAGTATGAGGGGGTGTAGCTCCGTAATGGGAGGGGCTACATGAAAAAGTTGTTCTACAAAATTATTTTTTTTATGAGACCTACCCATGGTTAAAATTTTTTTTCTCTATCTTTAACGGTGTAGAAGTTTTGTAAACAGACGGACGGACAGAGTGAAACTAATAAGCACATTTTTTCAAAATTTTTTTGGAAATGTGCTAAAAATCTTGAATTTGAATACCATTAATTCTTAACAAAAAAAAAAAAATGGCGAAAAAATCAAAGAAAAAATAATTTAAAGGAAAATTTAAAAAACAAAATTAAATATTTCTTTTTTTTTTGTTTTCCAGTTTAAAATTATATTCAAATAAAACTTCAATATTAAATATGTCACTTTTAAAGATGTTTCTTTTTCTTCTTCAAATTCTTTCTTAAGTATACCTTCTTTCTTTAAGAACACATTATTATTATAGTGATTTCTTTCCAAAAATATTTTGTTTTAACTTTACAACTTGTATTTGAATTTTATTTTGAAAATCTTCATTTTTGTTGACATTTTGTATATGTTTGAATTCTGTTGTTGTTTCTATTTACAAGTAAAATTTAAGAATCATCTCTAAAAACAGTAAAATAAAAATCAAAATCTTAAATTCGATTTACGTTATATTCAGCCAATTAACATAAAAAAAAAAAAATTGAGGAGAATGGTAAAAAAAGGAATGGAAAATTTTTTTTTCTTTTAATCTTGCAATTAAAATGTTTCAAGAAAAAAATCCTGGATTATAAAAAAAAAAAACAAGTAATGAAAAAATAAGGCTTTTCCAAAAAAGCACATTTCTAAAATTAAAAAAAATATTCCATAATAAATTTTGGGTAAAGAATACATAACATAAGTATATTAAAAAATAAATAAATAATAATGAAAAAATTGAAAAAAGACGTACGAAAAATTTCTTTGAAATAATTGGGAAAAATCAAGTCACACTTTAACCCTGTATTATTAAGAAAAGTTGTTAACAGAAATAAAAATATAATGTTGGAGCGTTTTGTATATTACTTCAAAATATTTGGACAAGTGTTCACAAATGTTTTAAAAATAGAGATTTTTTGGCACCTTATAGCTAGCTATTCAATGGGTTCAAGTTACTACAGATGTTTAAAAATAGGAAATTTTCAGTTTACAGCTGCTATACGGGAGGTGACACATAAATATTTTCCGAAATAACTCATATTTATTTTCAAAGATCAACTCCTTTCAATATTTCAAGTTTTTAACTTAAACCGTTTGGAAGATAAAAGTAGTCAAGAACTTTGCCGAAATTGAATTTTGCATAATGGGAAATTAGAAAACCGTATATTTAATTTATAAATATTATTAGCAATCTTATAAAAGCAGCTATTGTTTGACGTTTTCAAGATATACCTTATATGGGGGGATGTAGCTCCGTAACGGGTGGGGCTATAGAAAAATGTTTTTCTAAAAAAATAATTTTTTTTACGATACTTATCAGTAGTTAAAATTTCATTGTTTTTTTTTTTTAAAATGGTATAAAAGTTTTGTAAATACCCAGATGGACGGACAGA
Source organism: Poecilobothrus nobilitatus (assembly GCA_947095535.1). Classification (NCBI taxonomy): domain Eukaryota; kingdom Metazoa; phylum Arthropoda; class Insecta; order Diptera; family Dolichopodidae; genus Poecilobothrus; species Poecilobothrus nobilitatus. Next base: position 246,964,726 of record OX352773.1, on the reverse strand, counting down.
CGTATGGACAGAAAGACGGATTAAAAGTGTGAAACTAATAAGCATATTTTAAAAATTTTTTTTTTTTTAGAATTTGCTGAAAAAAAGGAAAACGGTGATGAGAAAATTAAATTATTACAAACTTAATTATAGTAACAGGAAATAAAATAAAATCAGGGTTTTTAAAAATTTGATTAGCAGCGGTTTGGAAGCGGTAGCTTGTTTTTATTTTTTTGAAATTTACTATTAATTTGTACATAAATTATATACTTGTGCATATTTGAGTTCGGATAGGTTGGGATAAAATCATGGTTCAAATAAATTGATTAGCAACCTTAAAATGAATTGGACTTGGGATCGGCAAACTCGAAGATTAATTGAAAATTTGTACATTATACTGTGTACGATTGTACATTAGAGTTCAGTCAGACAATATTATGGTTTCTCAAAAAACTGTACGATGATTTATTTACATGCATGTTATTCGTATAGTTTTTTGATAAATTTTAAAACAATAGGTTTGGTTATAACAGATATTATAGTAGTAAATTATCTCAATCAAGATTTTGTGTGCAAGATTGAAGACAAGTTTTTAACAAACAATAGAGAAAATTTATTTCGTAATTCTGAAAGAAAACGTAAATATTATGAAATAATCCACATTATTTTTCTTCTTGAAATATACAAAGATACAAATAGAGATTTAAGTTAATTAGTTACACTACAGTTAATACAAAACAGAAATATTAACTTTAATTTTCTTTTTCCATTTCCAATTCTATAAGGCGTCATATTCGTTCATTAAGTCATTTATTATTCTTATTAGACTTAACTTTATGTTTTTTGAATTATAATTTACACTAATTCGTTGATTATTCGGCTGTACCTATTGTACAGGTGTGTAAGGTGTATAAAACACAAATATTTTTATTTGTGCGCCATCTGTTATCTTATACAACAATTATTTTTTATTATTATTTTATTATATATGTATTACTAATTTTTTTTTATTAATGTTTGATTTTCATTTTATTTTTCAATTTATAATATAAGAGCGCCAATTAGTTTAACTTATTATTTCGTTTTTTCGATCTTATTTTGTAGTTTACGTTATGATTCACATGTAATTGTTCATTATATTTGGTATATTGACCACCTTGACCTCTTTATACAGATCTAAATTAAAATTTTTAAAAAGACATCAATCGATTTTTTGAACCAAAACCACCAGCAATCTAATAATAAATTCATTGTCATTAAACTTTTCAGTATTTAAAGAGTTTATGGAGCTTTAAAATTAAAGAAAATTTTAAAATATACATATCTAATAAATATTTTTATTTTGTAAAATTTTATTAATATCGTTAACAAAGAATTTCTTTTTGATTTGACACTTTAAAAGAAGAAAAGAAAGATAAAAGAATTTAAAATGATGAAATTAAAAAAAAGTGGGAGCAAATAAAGTATTAAATAAATCAAAAAGTAATAATAAAATAAAAAAAATAAAGCAATAAGTGAGTGATAAGTATTTATTGTTTCTATTTTTGTTGTTTTTGTTATAGTATCTATTGTTGCTATTGAGGTTAAAAATAATGATACTTTCGACTATAAAACACAAGTGTTGCTGTGAAGTATTTTTTTTTTTTGTTTTTGTATTCTTAAATGTTACTGAATGTTATCAAAACAATTACTTTTAAACCTTAATAACATTCTTTATTACTAAACAAAATAGGACAACAGATGTAAAGGAGATATTTAATATTTTTTTTTGTCTTCTTCTTCTTAAATTACCTCCAGATTCAGTCTTCTTATCTGTGGATCTAAAAATAAAAGATTGTAATTGTTAGAAATACTAATTTGCTAATAATAATTTTGGAAGCGCCATGAAATCCCAAAAAAAAAAAAAAAAACAAATTCCAAAATTGCAAAATCCTAAATTTCCAAATTCCCAAATCCCAAATTCCCAAATCCCGAAGTACCAAGATCCCAAAATCCCAAAGTAGTTTTGATATTATAGTACATTTTGATTTTGGAGTTGATTCAAAATCAGGATTGCCGCTTTTTCCAGAATATGTATATATATGTATATGTCAGATTCTAAATTAGGAGGGATTTTAGAGTTTGATTCAAAATCAGCGTATTCCCCAGTATTATTTATATATATTTGTATAAATGTGAGGTTCTAAATTAAGAATTAAAAATCAGAGTTATACGCTTTTTTTAGAATATTTTTATATATCTGTAAGTGAGATTCTAAATTAGGAGAGATTTTATAGTTGGTTTTAAAATCAGGGTTTTAATAACTTGTTTAGTGGGGGTTTTTGGGACGACAACCCTCACTTTATTCAATATATGTTTCCATGATATAACAAATCATACTTCAGAAGAATTGTTCTTCGCTATGTGTTGTTCAGTCTTCTGGTGCATTGAAAGATTTCATTCTTCAGTCTTTGTTCAGTTTTTTTGGTTTGATTCTAGGAAGTCATTCTCACTATGTTTTCTGGCTGTTTTCTATTGTTGTGCCGTATACAACTTTATTTATGTGTTAAAACTTATTACTTACAGTAAAATACTCCGTTATAAATAAAACGTTAAAATTTTCCATAAAAAAAATTTGTTATCATTCAAAGTGACATGTATTCAGATAATGAGATTTTTTAGATACCAAAACTTTTTCACATAAATTTCTGTTCATAACTTTCTGTTAAGGTCCCAATTAACTTTTTTGCCATTTACATTTTGATTATAGTAGATGGTATCATTTTTATGAGTAATTCTAGAGAATCTATTTTTGCAGCATTAAACATATTCAAAGGTAGATATGATTTATCCACATTGCAAAACAATTTTCCTTGTGTGAATATTTTGCTGAAGAAATGATATTTTAGGCGATTTCATACTAAAGATAATATTTTCTTAAACAAAAATCATTAACTTTTAACTAATGATTGAAATCAAACAAAACCAATATCCTTATCCTTAAATATCCAATATCCTTAAAATGCCCATTAAATATCTGAATAGTATGGATAATAGTATTAATGAAAGCTGAACTAACTCATTAGTTGTAATTAGATTCTACGTCTGTATAGTATGCACTTCAAACTTAGAAAAGATTATCAATATGATTCCTTGAAACATTTTATAAACCATAACAGTTCTGGTGACTCTAAAATTTTAGAAACTTTTGCCTATGTAATATGTTCATATAAAAAGTATTTAATATGTGCACTTTACTGTCATAGTTGATTCGCAATTTGACAAAAATTTTTTTTTTTAAAACTCAATTTAATTTTTCATTTTGTGTATTATTATATCAAAGGAGCGATATAAAATAAAAGAATAATAAATTCCTTATTATTGCTTTTTATTGTTATGTTTGTTTTTTTTTTTTTTAAATTACTTTCTAATTTAAAATTCAATAGTTTATATAATGTATAAAAAAAAATCGTTATTAAAAAAGAAAACCTTTTAAATTTTTAAAATTGTAAGTAAAGTCCTGTCATTACCTGCCAAATACTTACTAATATAAATAAATTTCTAAAAAGACAATCTAAATCACATTTCAAATATTTAAAACATGAGCGAGAGGAAGACAAGGACCATTAAAATAAAAACAAAATATTTATTTATTATTTTGCTTTTTTTTTTTTAAGTTATGGTAAGAAAAAAATACAAGAAAAGTAAAAAAAAAAAAAAACAACAACCAAAATAAGTCAACAAAAATATAATATATACGAGTGTGTTTGTTGTTAAGCCTTATCAATAAATTTAACGTTTTTCACTTTTTATCCTGTTCTTAATATATCCCTAAACAGGATTTATTCTTTTTCAAGGTTCAAAACTTATTTTTTTTTTGTTTTTTTTTTGGTTGTTTATTTTTGAAAAAAAAAAAAAAAAAATTTAATACGAATGAAATAAAATTTGATTTTTTTTATTTTTTTTTTATAGAATTTCAACACATTGAAATCAATTCCAATATAAAAATAAATAAATTCATAGAAAAAATTGATTTTATTGAAAAAAAAAAGAAACAAAACAAAACAAAAAATAAAAAAATTTATAAAGAACTTTTTTAAGTTGATTTAAGTTATGGCAATTTTTAAATGGCAAGTAACCATTCAAAAGATTTTCGTTTTTTTTTTTTTTTTTTTATTTTATTCCTGTGGCAATTTTAAGAAAAGTGAATATTTTTTTTCTATAGGATATACGTATATATATATTTATAATTAATTCATGTCATATCTATTATATACCATATATATATATTATATTGGTTTTAGTTTATATATTAAATACGACTCTATGAATTAAATTAAAATGAAGTAAGTTAGAAAGGAACTAATGTCGTTTTATTTTCTGAAAAAAGTTTTGACCTGGGGTTGCACTTTTTTTTTCAGCTCACATTTTTTCCGTTCTTTTCTGAAAAAAAATAATGCAAAACTGAAAAAAATGTTCGTGTTCTTTTCTGAAAAAAATTTAGGACAAAACTCGTACAGGGCAACATTTTTTTTTAAAAACTTGACCTGAAAATATTGACGGGGGCAATAAAATGAGTTTTGCACTCTCCAGAATGACAACATTAAAAAATATATGTATATAATTGTCACTGTCAGTTAAATAGTAAATAGTAATTGATGACAATATAAAAATACATTATTTTCATTTGTTTTGGTTGAGTTTTGAAAAATATCCAGTTTAAAAAAAAATAAAAATTTATATTTGATTAGAAACAAGTTTAAAAATTTTTAAATAAGTAAAATATAATTTGTAGATAGAAAATGTCTAAAAACGCGATAATTTTGCATGCTATCAATTTGACGTTTGTTTAAACTATAAAATAGAAATCAGTGCAGCAAACTGAAAAAAAAAACAAGTAAAAGTAACAGTAAGTCGATGTAACCGACTTATTTATACCCTACACCTAAAAAATTCAAATTAAATTAAAAATCCATAGGTTATTTTAGTTAGGTATTTAATATAAGCTAAAAAAAATAAATGCTTTTACAACCTTTGTACAAAATTTCAGGTTTCTATCTTTATTAAATTCGAAGGTATGCTTGTAAGGTCTTGGGAAGTGTGTGAAGGCACCCGGACCACCACCCCAATTTATTTCAAATTTTAGAGACATCATCAGAACAGGGTAGAATACTCTTATATCAAATTTCAAGTTTTTATATTTATTAATTTCGATGATATCCTTGTTCGGTCTTGGGAGTTGTGTGGAAGATACCCGAACAACCATTCCAATTCATCTGACATTTTAGGAAAATCAGGGATTCAGGAAACAGCACCCTAGTACAAAATTTGAAGTTTCTATCTTTATTAATTTTAATTTTGTACGAGGGTGTGTTTTCTGAATCCCTGATATGCCTAAAATTTGAGATGAATTGGAGTGGTTGCTCGGGTACCTCCCATACAAATCTCAAAACCGAACAAGCATATATTCGAAATTAATAAAGATAGAAACTTCAAATTTGGTACTAGGGTGTTGTGTCCTGAGTCCCTTATTTGTTGAAAATTTGAGATGAATTGGAGGAGCTGTTCAGGTACCTCCCATACAACTCCCAAAACCGAACAAGTATATCTTCGAAATTAATAAAGATAGGAACTTCAAATTTGATACGAGGGTGCTGTTTCCTAAATCCCTGATTTGCTTAAAATTTGAGATGAATTGGAGTGGTCGTTCGGGTACCTCCCATACAACTCCAAAACCGAACAAGGATATCTTCGAAATTAATAAATATATAAACTTAAAATTTGATATAAGAATATTCTACCCTGTTGATGTCTCTAAAATTTGAGATGAATTGGGGGTGGTGGTCCACGTGCCTTCACACACTTCCCAAGACCTAAGAAGCTTATTTTCGAATTTAATAAAGATAGAAATCTGAAATTTTGTACAAAGGTTGTAAAAGCATTTATTTTTTTAGCTTAGTTATATTAAATACTTAACTAAAATAACTTATGGATTTTTAAATTTAATTTGAATTTTTTAGGTGTAGGGTATAAATAATAAGTCGGTTACATCGACTCACTGTTACTTTTACTTGTTTTACAGAAAAGAAAACGACATAAGTTAGAAAAATACAAAATAATAAAACCAAATTTTAAATAACTTCAGTTTTTCCAAAAAATAAAATCGGGAGGAATTTTAGAATTGAATTTAAAATCAGAGTTATACGCCTTTTACAGAAAATATACATGTATATACGAGGGGGATTTTTTTCAGCTGAATTCAAAAAGACGATATTCCCTTTTTCCAGAATATTGTTATGTATAATGTATAATCGAGATTCTGAATTAGTAGAGATTTAAAATTTTTTTTTTACAAAATTAGTGTTATATGCTTTTTCCAGAATATGTATATATATAATCCGCCTATAATATAAAAAATAACATATATGTATATAAATATTCTGGAATCTAAATCCCTCCTAATTGAAATTAATCTATTATTAAATTAATTGAAATTAATCTAAAATCCCTCCTAATTGAAAAACTCGCATTATATAAAAATATTCTGAAAAAAGGCGAAATTCCCTTCGTTTTGAATCCAACTTTAAAATCTAAAATCTAATAAATATTTTCAAATTCATAATTAATTTGGAGATGATATTGATTATGAAAATGAATGCAATGTATAGGGAGATACTCTTAAATGCATGCTGTGTTTTGATTGGCAAATCTCTTCAATATTGTTTTGCTTCCGTGCCGTCATCTTAAAATATGTCACTTATGACAGATGTTGCTACAAGCTGAAGTAGTTGGGGGTAACCAAAACAACAATTACATCTGTCCATATTGTAGAGTAATTGTTGAAAATTCCATTCAAGTATTTACGTAAATTAAATTAAATATTCTTAATTTAATTAAAATTACATTATTAAAAACTGGTAAAATTCATGTTGCTATTTATTTTTTTTAATGTTCTGACTTAATTGATTTTTAAATTTTCCTAACTTCGTTCATTATGAATTAAGTTAAAAAAATAAAAAAAAAATTCTAACTTATTTCCATTTTCTTTTTTTCGAATTTAATTCATTCTAACTTAAGTCAAAGCACCTTTAAATACATTTTAAGTATACACGTATCCATTCAATTATTTTTGAAAGACTATTTTGTTTTTGTTTAATTGTACGAATCTTAAGGTTTGTTTAATATTTTTTAATTTTAAAAATAATCATTTTAAGAATCGAAAAAAAAAATATATCTTAACAGATGCGTACTAACAACAAAAAATAATGATGTAAAAAAAAACAATTAATGGCGATTAATCATTAGAAATAAATTATTTTATTTCAAGAACTATTAGATAATTTTATAATATATAATATTATGAATTTGAATTAAAAGTTTAGGACGTCTTTAAAATTATTTGTACATTAAATCTTTAAATATAAAAATATAAAAAATAAATATACTTATATATAAAGAAAAAAAAAAACACTTTTTCCAAATTGCAAATAAAACGCCTATAGAATATGCAACTATTTTATTGATGAGAAATAAAAATTTGAAACCCTTATACGGTCATACTTTACTTTAGGTATATTCTCCGATCTTTTTCAAATTTTGCTAAAAAATATCTTAAATTACGTTATGAAACACAATATGGGTCCGAATAAGCAATGGGGACGCTAAGAACTTTAAAAACCCTTTGAAAATTTAAGGAAAAGACTTATTTAAAGAGCACCTATATTTGTGGCACTATCTGGACCCCTGACAAGGCTTTAACGGAAGCCCTAAAAATCTCTTTTCGAAATACTTTAATAACAATAACATTTCTACGATGTTGATGTTTAAGAAAAAAAAAATAAAAAACACAAAAAAGTAAATATATTCGACCTTTTTAGAGAAAATATACTAAAATGTCAAAAATATTATAAACTTTAATTTTTGTGTTTTAAAATATTTTGCATAATATGACATTTCAAAATTTTTGTTATCCAAATATTACGTAAAGTTTTAATTTATGAAAAATTGATGAAAATATTTTAAATTGATGAAAAGATGTAAGGAAAAAATTCATTTACATTTTAGGAGTTGAAAGCTATGTAGAAAATATCAACATTTTGATCAAACTTTAGTTCACAACCTTCAAACTTATAAGTGGTCTTTTATTTTCATTCCACGTAAATAATATATTTATATATTGTATAAATTGACACTTTTCATATAACTTCATATAAGTCTGAAAACCTAAAATGACTGTATCAAAAAAAATTCACTATATTATCGTAAGAATTATTCCCTCTTACGACATTTACAATGACACCTGGAAAGAAAAGGCTGTATAATTTCCTTACCACGCATTTATGTGGCAGAATAATAAACTAAAAAAAAACAAAGCATATAAATAGTGCCACAAAATCTTTCGAAACAAATTATTGAAAGTTTCAATTTGAAACCAATGAGAAAACAAATTTTAACTATGGGTATATCTCAGAAAAAATTAATGTTGTAGAACAACTTTTTCATGTAGCCCCATTCATTACGGAGCTGCAGCCCCTGCAACTTTGAAAAAGCCTCATTTTTAAATGCGTATATCTCATGTTTTACTTAACATATTTTTCAATCTGAAAACGCCATTCGACCGGGATTTTTTTTACATTTATAAATTAATATCAAAATTGTACAATTTTTTGAAATTGAGTATTTAAATTTACCGTTATGTGAAACCCAAATTTTGCATGATTTTTCTACCTTCATAGCTCCAGCACGCTTTTAGATAGGAACTTAAAATTTTGAGGTAAGAAAGAACTTTTAGAATCAGTAGAAGTTTTCTCCGAAAATTTTTTTGTTTCACCCCCTGTTTAAGAACTATTAACGTTCAAAAGTTGAAAATTATAGGGAAAGTTATATAGCCATCCGGACTAACAGCCTCTGAAAATTGCAAAAAAATCCTATTTTCACATTTTTTCCTATATGAAATTTTCAAATTTTGGTGCAAGTCACAATTCTAAACAGTTTGTAATATCTTTTGGAAATGTGCGCTTTTAAAAACCGTTGATTTACATTCTGCCTTGTTTATATATATCTAAACTAAAAATTAATTTATTTTCATAAAGACATTTTGTATCAATTTTCTTTTCATTCGCTTACTAAACCGTTTTGTTTTCAATAGAACGAAAGGATTCTAAAATGTTTAAGCCTGATTTTCGTATATCAAAAATGTTTAAAAGTATAACTGGAAAAAACCTATACTTAAAAAGAAAATAGAACAGAGACCTTTGATGGCGTATAAAGCTAAAATTTATAATATACAGTGTGAAGTGTAATATTTTTGATTGCCCTTTTATATTTAGATATAATTTAATAGCAGTCAATTTTCTTTGAATGAGAATAAATGACTAACTAACCATTTAAAAGCACATTAAACAAATTAAATTTATTGTTATATGTTGCGGTTATAATGCATAATTCGGATAGCAAGGGCATTTCCTAATGTTGTATGTATTATTGGCTTTCAGATAATACAAGAAGTTAATAAAAGCCTAATACTCATGCTTCATATTATCCTCAAAATAATTGGCAAAATATTTCTGGGATGAAAAGTAAAATATTTCAAAATAAAGAAATATACATAAATGTAGATCAAAATTTTAGTAAAAACAATAAAAGAAATGGGAATGCCTAAAGTTAAAATATAGGGTATAGATAAAAATTTAACCAAGAATAATATAACGGGTAACTAATCTAAGTTTGGTTATAAAATCAAACTTTCAATATAAATAAATCGTTCAGTTTCAATTTTGAGAAGCTTCTAAAATACGTCATTATTTTCTATGTTAAGAAGTAAATATGCATAATAACCAGATTATACATAACAACTGTTACATAATATATTTCCTTTTGTTTTAAATAACTTTGTTTTATTTTAAAATTTAATTCTGTCAACAGCTATTTAGATTTAAATAAATTCTTTTTTAAATATCTGAGTATATGTTAGTATTTTATTAAAATATTTCTATATATATATATATATATATAGAAATATATCTATATATTTGAAATATAAAATATATATTTTTTTAAATTTATTCTCTTATCAATGCTGTCATTGAAGGACTTAGGCATTTTGAAATTAATCATTTTATATTTTTTTTATCCCCTCTTTGAAAAATCCAAATTGAAAAATAATATATATTTGTATGTGTATAAGAATCTAAAAATATTTCACAAACCCAATTATCTAGTGGCAACATAACATGCCCAACTTAATTTTATTTTGATTTAGTCCTTAAAATTTAACTTATTTTTTTTTCTTTCTATTTTTTTTTTTTTCTTTAATACTTTTATATATTCTTATTTACTTAGATTCAAATAAAAATTTAAATCTTATGCTTTGCGTCTCTATTTGTGTACGTTTTTTTTTTTTGTTTTTGTTTATATTATTTTTTTAATATAAAGGTCAATGATGAAGAAAATTGATTATAGGTGGACGTACGAGACATCTTTGTTGAAAAAAACTCTTAATAGCAATGATTCCATTGAATTTGGTGAATATTCTTACGTTTTAATTATAACAGTATCTATTTAAGAAATGATATAAAGTTTTTAAACGCACACTGACTAAAAATCTATTTTTTAACTAGTAGCAAGTAGTAAGAGATAACTTAAAATTTGATGCCTAAAAGTATGCAATTTTTCAAAATATTGTGTTTTCATTATTATTTTTTTATTCCAACTCTTTTTAGTACTGTTACAATTTATTTAAGGTCAGAAGTATTGTTTACATTTTAGAATATTTGTATTTTGAAATAATTTTGTAGTTAAAACTGTAGCAATAAGTGAAATAATATGACTAATAATTTATTCGATAATTGAAGAGAAGTCATTAAACTAATATGAAAGTAAACTAATGAAAATAATAACATTCATAAAACTAAGTCAAACTAATAAAGCTTCCAGAAGAACTGAAAAATTTTCTTTCGACAAATGAGACGAAGAATTTGATTGTTTGAAAAGAGACTAAAATAAAGTCATGTCAAAACATGAAAGTAAATATAGAGTAAAAAATAAAAAGAAATTATTTATGTTGCGTAACGCAATAAAAACAGTGTACCATACTTCTATGCTGTAAGTTAAGAATATAAAAAGACAAAAATACAGAAAAAAAGAATATATAAAAAAAGAAAACGAAAAAAAAAACTAAAACAAATATAAATCTAAAATATCAGCTAGAAAATAACATGAAAACCGTTAAAATAAATTTGAAAAGTTAATTTTAACCGAAGATTAAAAATTTTCTTTTTATTTTTGTATTTTTTTTGTTTTTTTTATAACTTTTACTATAGATTTCAGTAACAGAAGTTATTAATCTAGATTTAATGAAAATACACTTTTAACAAAATTAATTTAAAAGTTTAATAAAAATACTAACAAAAAAGAAATATACATTTTATAAACAGTAAAGTAACAATATTTTGAAGCAATATCAATTTGCGAAAGTTATTGATATTGCTTAAGGAAGTTATTTAACAAAATAAAACATGGAAAATTTGGACATAATATTGAAGTGTATAAAAATAATGATAGTATTGGGTAATGGAAGTTGTTTAACTCAATAATGTCATATTTTATTATTATGTGACACACGAAATATGATTAAAATTATAATAAATATAATCTTCTCCATTCATATTTTGATTGTTGTAAATGTGTGAGTTATAAGGTGTGAAATAAAATTATTTGTTTACATTGGATACTATTTGCGATCAGTTTAAAATTAAAATCCGGGATGGAGGGATAGGGGATATCTATTTGCTGTGTTTTCTCCTAAGGAAAAAGATGGCTCATAATAAACAGTAGGTGACTACATAATTAATTTCATATTAAAAATTAATGTAAAATGATTTAAATATATTGATTTATTATAAGCAAGAAATTTATTAGGTAATAATTACTTAAAATATTAAAAATGGTATAAGGGTCGGTCAAGAGAAAAATATAAGTATTACTTTCTGTTATAAAATCACTCTGTCACCGGACATCAGTTATCTAGGAATAAACTTAAGTAATATCTTATTCTTTACATCCCTTCTATCTCGGGGAAAATAAACATTCTCATGATATATCTAAATATTTTGTGTGTTTATATAAAAATATTTTTAATTGTATATCTAGGTATTTTATTACTTCTTTTTATATCTTATCGGTTTATTTTATATGAGTCTAAACTGTATGAATAAGCATAGGCATCTAAATTAAGTTTAGTTTTTTTGTTTTTTTTTTTATGTAGAACAGGACTTAGAAAGGATTATGTGTAGACATTCTATGAAGATTGATCTTAAATATATTCCTTAAATCTATATGAAGTATTTGTTTAATTTTTTTTATTTGAAATATTGTAAAATTGTGTTGGTTTTACTTGAGAAATTGATAAGGAAAAAAAAACCCACTTTAAAATAATTATACAAAATACACAAAAAAAAAACTAAAAAAAAATATATATATTGATTTTCAGTACGTATAAAACAAAATTGAAGATTACTAATGGATATCTTTTATATTCACTAATTTTCTATTTAACCAAATAAAAAAAAAAAATCTCCAGATACTATAAAAAAAAAACGCGAGATAAAAAAAAATACAAAACAAATTAATTATAATTATTTAATTTGAATAAGCGAGGGGTTTCTTGAAAGCTTCATAGAGTGCTGGAAATCATTCTTCGTTTGCGTCATAAAAATCTGATAATAAACCGATTTACGGACTCGATTTAAAAATAAATTTGGAAAATTAAAAAAATAAAAATAATTAATATCTATCAGAACGCATACCTAAAAAACTTCATTTAGATTCATTATATACCTCTTATACTTAAATAAAAATTCTTAATAAGTATTAATTTAAGATGCAGATATACATTTACATTATACATACATCCTTTTCTTTTGTTTTTAAGTTTTAAATCTACTTAATATATCCGAAAATGATCTGTACTGCTTTTGTTTTCATCCAGGATTGGTAGTCAAACTGGTGGCTAGTTGATTTGAATTATGTTCAAGTATTTCTTTAAATTTTTGAATGGATGTTTTTACTACTTCTTTTATTATTCGTTTGAGAAGATTGTATTAAAAAATAATACATACAATTTTCTTCTATAAGAAAAGTACATTATGTTTATTCAATAATTTGCTATTTTTTGCAGAACTGAGAATCTGTAGCTAACTTCATCACTTCATGACTTACTGGAAGTCCTAAAATATGAAATTGAAAATTGAAATGATGAGGAAACTTAGTTAGAAGGAAAATCTAGTGCTATGAGGAAATTTCGAGCCGGACAAAAGAAAATTAACTTTGCAAGAAGAATATTTCTGTTTTGTATATTTAAAATAACATTTTGTTAACTTTCTATATAGTTTCTCAAGTTGATTTTTTAAACTCTTTGGTTTTTCTAACTAGAACTTATTATAATTATTTCCATTGAAAATAACACATTCTTAAAAAAATCCTCCATAATTAATAAACAACACCCGATAACTATTAAAAAAATCATTATTGTGTAACAATTATGTTTTTATAGTAAAAGTCAAAAACGAAAAAAAAATTGTATTTAAATTTTAATTTATAGATAATTGTTTTTTTTTTTTTTTTAATATAATTATTTATATTGAAATAGTTAATGATTAATTTTTTCAGATCACTTATTTTGAATTTTGATAGAAACAAAATTTGTTTTTACTGCAAAATATTTGCAAATGATTAACTAAAAATTTCTCAAAAAAGATGTACGATTATCCTTTAATTAAAGTTAAAATCAATAAAACCATTAAAAATTTTTCATCTAATTATAAAAATTTGTAATTTTATTAATTCCCAAAAAATTTTTTCTACCAAAAAATAAAATATTTCAAAAATGGCAACAACAACATAAACTAAAGGCAGATAAAATGTAAATAATTTTTTTATTTGCACAATTTTAGATAAAATTTCATTAATATTTAAAAAAAAAAGCAAAAACAAAAATTTCACCCTTGCGAGGAATGTTGATAAAACACCCTTAGGTGACTAGTTAAAAAAAATTTTTTTTTACCATTATACAAATTTGTATTTTTTTTTAGTAAAATTTTTTATTAAAAAAAAAATAAATTTAAAAAAAATAAATCATATTAATTATTATTTTCGTTAATATAGTTTTCTTTATTAACTGTTTTTTTTTCTTTATTTTTTTAAATGACATCTGCAGTTTCCGGTTTAAAAAGTTTTGTTTTAGGTAATTATAATTAAAGTCTTTTATGTAATTTGTTATTTGTTAGCTGTTTTTTTTTGCTCATTTGTTGTTCAATTTTCTAGTTCACGATGCGAAAATAAGTTTTTATATCAAGTATAGCTCTGTGGATTGTGGTATAATATCATTTGCCTCGTGCCAGAAAAAGAAATTAAAAAATCGTAAATAATAACAAATTTAACAAATTTATCAGTATTTTTTGTCTAATTTATTCATTACACCATAGTTTTTCATTTTTTGCCTTTATATATACATAATACAACTTTAGCCTTCACATTTTCTCCTAAAAGTATGCAATTTTATTATTATAGTTAAAAATAAAATTTTCTGCTGTTTGATAAGTTATATGTTACCAATCCTTGATCAGGGCAACAGTAACATATGCAGCGCCAAACTGGTTTAATACAAGTGCTAGCCTTATGGAAAAACTTAGAAAATTTGAGAGAAAGTGCATAAGAGTTTGTATTAATGAGAGTAGGAAACCAGAAACAAATTTTGTACACTATTTTTCAAACAAATATATATAGAGAAAATCAAATATAAAACGAATTGATAACTTTATAATTCAATTGATTCGTAAACAATTGTTGATAGAGCAATGAATACTCTTGAAAATGGTTTAATATCCCATATATATTACCATAATGAGGAGTATATAAAAAAAACATTAAAATCGGTTTATAGCACCCGAGCATTTCATTTATCTAGATAAAGAAGGTTTTATCCAAAACCAAAGCAATGTCCCGCTACTATTTCATTATAGTAGACGGGCTACATGCACTAAAATAGAGTACAATCCAAATAATATTGCCATTGGTAGTCTAAAGTTTGACACACATATTCCTACAAAAGATATGTTCATTAACAGAAATTATTGGTGGTTAGAAGAGTAAATTAGTGATTGTAATACTAACTTTAATATTAGGGTTTCATATAGGTTAAGCTAGTTTTAAGATAGTTTTTAAGTTTTATTCCAATTGAATAGAAAAAAAAATTGAGTTTTTTATAAATTTTTTCCAATTAAATATATCAGATATTAAAACAGTTATAATTATTATTTTTACCATAGCCTTGTTAACTAAATTTAAAAAAAATTAACAAATTAAAAAATATTGTTTTTACATGTTAATCTAATCATAAGAATTTAATCTAGTTTTGTAAACTTTTTACTAGATATTGTAAATAGAAATAAAGAAGGAAATAAAAGGATAAAAAAAAAAAAAAAAAAATCATTAATTTTTTTTGGTAGAGCACAAATCACATCAGACAATTATTTAATTTCATTTGACAATGAATATTTGAACATTTCATGTTAAGTAAGATATGAGTGTACTTATTAGATTTAAAATAATAGGATAAGTTATTTTAAGATAGGATAAGTAGAGAGATTTTACGATAGGGTAGGTTCAATTATTTTTATTTTAAGATTAAGAAAAATATTGAATTTTAATATCAAAATTTTTGCTTTAAAAAATAAGAAAACAATATTATTAAATATAAATACTTAAAAATGAATTAATTATAATTCATAATGAATTAATCAAACATAAATTTACATACACATATATATGATGTCAGCTCAATGGAATCACCCAAAAGAAATTAGGGTCCTTATTGAAAAAACAAGAGACATTCGTTCATTTGAAAAAATTACTGTACACTTACGATCTCTTTCTAACTCTTAGAATGAGAATACTACATTGTTTTGTGTTCCTTACACTTCTGTACGGAATAAAAACCTGAGGACTTTCTAAAAATTTCTGAAAATTTCTTTAAGAAGAATGGGTAAAATTAGTTGGGTCCGTCCTATTACAAACGAATCATTTCTAGCTGGAATTTGGAAAAAACTAAAAATAAGAAAAAAGCGAAAGCCAACAATAGAAAGCTAGAATACTTTGGACAAATTTTGAGGCATCTAAAAAAGTATTATTTCGTGAAGGTTATCTTTGAAGATAAAAGAATGTCGTCTTCTAACCCAGTGATTCCAGGACCAGGAAGAGGAAAGATATTTGGACTTAACACTATGAACTATGATCTAACATCAATAGTTCAAAAAGAGGGCCACCGGATGAACAAGACACAGATAGAAGAACCATGAAGTACAACTAATAAAACTAATAAAATAACGGCTAAGTACTTATTAGTATTACCAATTAGAGGAAAACTAATAAATTTAATCTTGATCTCGATCTCGATCTTAATGACGTAATTAGAAAAAAATCACAGTAATAATTTTACTATATATATAGCATCCTATTAATGTAGAATATAAATGTATTTATTGTTTGGAATATTATTTTAAAAATATTTCCATTAGACCATGTCATTTTCTTAAACTTAATATCTTTACATTTTATTATTCTATATAAAAATATATAAAATATAACATTACTTTTTTATCCAAAATTTATTCAAATTTGTTTAAAAAAATAACACTGAAAAGAAAAAAAGATATTATTAAGAACAGCCATTTAAAAAAAATGTAATATTATTAACATTCATCCAATAGTATTTTAAATTGACTAAAATTTGATTTGAAAAATATTCTCCTTTCTTTATGGTATTTAATTTCCTAAGGGTTTTAAATTTTTTCTGCCTTTAATCTTAAATGTTTCAATACTAAAAGCAAAAAAAAAATAAAATTAAGCTTGAAAAAAAGTACAAATATATAAGAAAAAGAAAAATTAATTTTTATGTTCCTTCCGGTGTAAGTATAGTACAGTTAAAGGTCTGTGTGTTCATTTTATATCTGAAATAAAGCAATAAGGATTACAATGGAAAAAAGAAAAACTCTTGTAATTTTTTTTTTTTTTTTTCTGTAAAATACTAGAATATTAAAATTTTCTCGAATAAATTTACCGCACGTACGTACATTAAGTATAAATATATGAATACATTGTAGTATTTTAATAGAAAAACAAAAAAAAAAAAAAACTAAAGGATCATGCATTTTTCCACCTGTCAACTGTGTGCTATCACATAATATACATATACATCATTGTAATGTCTTTTACAGGACTCAACTCATTCTCTAAACAAACGTGATTAGATTTTATGTTTTGCAGATGAACTTTTGACTGATGCAGAATCCTTTTTATTTTCTAAAAGAAAACATATATAATAATAGCAGGACTATAAGCAAACATAAAAAATAAAATAAAATAATAATAAATAAAAAAAAAAACATATATGATGACAAAAATGAACTTTTCTTCCTATTATATTAGCAGGAATTATGATTATTAAAAATTAATATTCCTAATTTTATATTACGCTTATAATGTAAAAGAAAAACCGGTATTTGATAATAGAAAACATAATACTTTTTCTAAATGAAGTTGTGTGAAAAATCTATTTACATACTTGCTGTGATGACAATTTTTTTATAATTTCTGATTCTGAATTTTCGTCCTCAGTTATAATCGCAGTCTTTTCAAAAGATTATGTAACAATCTATGATAGTGGTGATAGATCAGAGTAAAACAAAACTGACCGCATGTCAATTTAAGGGTCAAATACATTAATTGTATCATTTCTACGTATAGTATATATTGTATAGCTTATATGTATATATGTATGTATATGTATATATACATATGTATAGCTTTTATGTATGTTACGAGAAGAGATTTATATTTCAAGAGAATTATAAAGAAAGAAAAATACCGTAAAATTTTCCAAAAAAAAAAAAAAGGAAAATATTTCTAAAGTATAGATTATTTTCCTAGAAAAATTATATAAAAAAACAATAACATCAAAAGCTACCACTTACTAAAGGAAAATTACAGTAAAGGATGTGAGTTAAAAATTACACAGTAGCTTAAACTAAATCGGTAAATGAAAACAGAATCATTTTCAAGTATAATTTCAATATTTTAATGACAGCTACAAAAATTCTGGGTTTTACGAAAAAATAATATAAATAGTTATGTTTAAAAGAAAAAAAAAGGATTTAAATGATGTTAATTTAAAAATATCACTTGAAATCAAAAAAAAAACTTATGTAATATTTTATTATATCTAACGAAGGTAAGAACAGGTCTCGAAATAGATCTAAAAATAATATAAACTTTACTTTGTCGAAACGACTTAAACTAGATTTTTATTTATGTTTTTCCTGTCATGCGGGAGGTGTAAGTCTTCGAAAGATACAAAGACAATCTAAGCCTCTTGGTAGTGTGGGATTTTTTTTAACTAAATTTTCAGAGTCAAAATAATACATCCTAACAGTAAGAAAATATTATAGTTTAGAAATACAGAGAAGAATAAAGGAAAAAAAATTTTGATTTTTAAGTTTTTAGGGTGGGATTATCATAAAATTCAATTGATTTTCAAATATACTAATAGGAAGTGTAATTTTATCTACTTAAATTAATAAAAACTTTCTTATGTAGTTTTTGAAATCTCCTATAGATGTAAAAAATTAATTTTTGTTTTTTATTGGTAAACTCTTTTTTGACAGATTTGTTTTGTACTAAAGAAATATTATGTTCTTTATTTGTTTTTGTTTTTGTATTTTTGGCTTTTCCTCTTTTATTTAAAATTTTTTCTCTATCGTTGTTTTTATCATTTTTAAAATGAAAAAAAAAGCTTGAAATATTCTTTTTCTCGTTCTTTTATAGGTGCTCTTACGAAGAAAAAAAAAGAAAAACATCTATAAAATCTGGAAAATGTTTACTCTGAGGACATTATGTAGGTTTTGTTTTTTATGGTGCTCCTTGATGTTTTTTTTTTTTTTTTGTTTATTTTCTACTACTTTTGTACTATTTTATTTTTTTTTTTATTTTTTAAGAACCTTCTCTTTAAACAGTAAAAAGTATAAATTGCCAGAATACCGTTTTGATTTTCAATTAGTTTAAAAAAAAAAAAAAATATATATATAAACTATAGTTTAACGTGCTGTCATATTTATGTACATATTTAATAATATGACTGTATAAAAATTTTGTTCTAAACATAGCTTTAAATTTCTATAATATAATAAATAATATGTATACTATTTACATTGGTATGCATAAATTAACAAACATTCGCCATTATGTATTAATTTATTATTTTATTTTCAAGAAATACTACCACTTTAACTTAATCCAGCCATTACAAAAAGGTTTGTTATATACACGTATTATTATTTTACCGGTACGAACATAATTCAATAAATTTAACATTAAGTTTTTGACATGAGGCGACGAGATAGATATGGTAAATCATATTTTCTTCCTAAAAATTGAATTCTGAGTTGATTTATGAAAGCGGACGTCCTCAATTCCGATAATAAATAGATAAATCATAAATAATGAACCTGGGGTTCTGAAATTTTTAACATTTCATTTTTATGTAAATGCCAGTTTCTTCCATATAATTTTTTTATATTAGCCAAATTCAGTGTCTAATTAAGCTAGATATCTGAAATTGAGTCAAAAGAAGTTAAGTTTTATGCAAATAATTTTGGCAAAAATCTATAACTAGATGTTTTAACTATTTATTTACACCTGTTTCAAGTTTTATGGCAACACCTTTTATAAAGTTTGGCTGATTTGTCATAACAGGGTTGAGTAGCTGTCATACAACTTCATAATTTTCATAAATATATGTTTAGATGTTTAGATATCTTGAAAACCGCATACTTATGTATATTATGCTCGAACTGTTATTCTACAGTTCGATCAATCAATTATACACTCTCCTTTCTTTATAATTAATATTGATTAAACTATTTTAAAAATTATTGCAATGATTAACTTCTAATTTTTAAGAAAACTGAACTATCGATAAATAACAAACTTTTAATATGTAAAAGAAAATGTATTCATTATAGATATAAAATTTATCCCTAACAGCTAAAAGTCTACGAAATTCGAAATTTTTTGAAAATAGAAGATATCGGTCTTGTTTCTCACTGAATGTACTTTTATAATACATACTGATATGTCTTCCAAAATCTGAAAGACCTATAAGTCATCTTTCAAATTCAAAGAAATAAAGTAAATTACTCTACTAAAAAGGATAACTAGCGAAATTCAATAAGTAGTTTGTGGTTTAAAGTCTAAAAAAAAGGCTATAAATGACAGTCTGTATTTGCTTAGTTCCATTTCAATTGCTGAGTTCAAATTTCGTTTTGTTTATGATTGGATTAGTGATTTATGTTAAAATACTTTTACATATTCCCTTCTTTTTAATAATGAATTACTATAACTTTGCTTCATTTGCTAGATTTGAAGGGGAAGAAAGTTCTTGCATTTGCCTTCTATTGAAAATGATACTTGGAAATATTGTATCAAAAACAATTTAATTTTATAATTCAGTATATGATTAAAGTAACTGCTGAGAACTTCAAAACATTCTTCAAAATTTACACAAGTGCTTATGTTTTAAATAAATAATTATCTTAGGTTGAGTCAGCAAACAAGAGGAACCCTACTATAGGAAATTGAAAATGATGAATATGTTGGACATGAATATATTTGGTATAAAAAGAGAATGTTAAGAATTTAGTTATTGAATTTTTTTTTACTTTTTTTAAATTTTCAGGAAAGATCTACCCTATACTAGTTTTGAGGCAACGTAAAAAAATTTGAACCTCAAAATTTTGTAAGTCAAAATTTTACTAAAGCAGAATTTTTTGACTCAGAATTTTTGTAACTCAAAAATTTCAAAAGCAGAATTTTGTAACTCTCAGAATTTTTCAAAACAGAATTTTGTTATTTGCATTTAGTAATCCAGTACTTTATAACTAAAAATTTTGTTACGCAGAATTTTTTAGTTCAGAACTGTGCACCAAATTCAAAAAGGGTTTACTCTTACTTGAATTTAACCGTGAAACTCTCTAAAAATAAATTGGCATTCTAATTAGTTAATGATGCGCAAAATGATGTGCGAAATGGACAACATTCATTAGATCTTAGTACAGATTCACTAAAATTACTTTTTACCAACCTTAGGACCACTCGCATTATACAATTTCAATATTTTAAATCTTAAAAATGTTTAGTATTTTTACGTTTTGCTTACGTGTGTATGATCATTGTGCCTTATATATTTCTTTAAAAAGAAATATATATATATATATATTGCTATGTATGAAAAATAAACAAATATAATGATTTTTCAATACAAAACGTTTGGTACTTGTGGTACATGGTACAAATACACATGGTATTTTATATTAGTAATAAAAAAAAAAAGAAAATAGAAAAATGGAAAATTTGTCTGGACAAAATGAACGGTATTTATAATAATATAGTACTATTTGCTACAAAAACCGTATTATGAAAAACATTATGTAAAAATGTATATATATACATATGTATATGCAGTATCTATGTATTATATTTCGCAAGATGGTATTTTTGTTTTTTGTAAATAATATTATTTGAAAAACCAATATTAAAAAAAATTTTTTTTTGGCACAAATTGTGCTTTTTTTTCTCTTTTTTGTTTCTTTTGGGACTAGACTGCGACTAGAATTTAAAATTAAGTTTTAAATTCTAAATGAAAATTTTTCTCTATTTAAATTAAAAAACCAAAAAAAAAAAAAGAGAATAGAAATAAAGAATAAATTTAAAAGGTTTATAAACATTGATTTCTATAGAATGTAATAATTTCGTTTTGAATTTAAAGTTTATTTTATGTATAAGAATTTATTTTTATTTTATTGCCTTAGAATTTGAAAATAACAATAGGGCTATAAAAAAAAGAATCATTAATGTATTGATTTTTCTATATAAAATTATCTATGAAATAACAATTTTGAAAATATATATTTTTTTTCAGTTTAATTAGCGGAAAATTTTGAGAAGCTGGCTTTAAAGTTTGAAAAATTGTTTTAGTGTACAATTTTTAAATTAGTTTTTCTTCAGTTACGAAAGAATCTTATAGTTCTTTTCTTTGTATACATTTTTTTTTAAAAGATTGTTGGTTGGTGTTTGAAATTCAAATACACGAATAGTATGTACAACATTATTCTAACTTTCAAAGTACATTTAAATTTTATATATTGAAGATTAATGCAATAAAAAACCTTGAGACTTCCGAAGACTAATGAAGGTTCGATCAATATTCATAACGAAATAAAAGATGGGAAACCGTTAATATGTAACTATTAGTTTTTATTAAGGGTATTCACGAGTTGGTGCAAAGTGGTCTTGCACAAGTGCAAAATTTTGCACCGTAGCATATTTCAATTTTTTGACAGTTAAAGTGCACAATTTGTTGTTGTTTTCATGTATAAAAAAAAGTGCTAAATTTTGCAAGACTATGCAAGACCTAAACCCTATTGCATATTTGTGCAAGACCATTGCAAAGTTTGTTTACATAGTTTTTGTAAGCGCTATATTAGATAAAAATTTAAAAAATGCCTAAAAAAAGTGGAAAAAAAAATTATTTCTGATTATTTATTAAGTCAAGCATATGAAGATATACAAATATCTGAAATTTTTGGTAAGCATATTAAATTTTTATGTAAACAAAACAAGCACATCAACGATATTTGACAGTTCAATAAAAATTCATGCTAGGGTTGTTCACGAGTTGGTGCAAAAATGTACTACGGTGCAAAAACAATTTGCACTTTTGCATCAACTCGCGAATACCCTTATTATAATTATTTTATAGTAAATGACTACATACAGCAAGTAGTTTACTAGTACATACATAATTAGTACATACAACAATTTTTACGCTCTTGATGCACTTAAGATTGTTTTAAATTTATTAATCCCACTTTGTTTCAATAATTCTGAAAAATAATCCAAGCTACACAGCAAAAAAAGTACTATAAAATAAAATATCGTATGAATCGTGTGTAAATAAATAATCGTAATAAATAATAGAAATACGTAATAAAATATCGTATTTCTTCTGCAAATCGTGTGTAAAACAAAAATATGTTGCACTCATGACATTGTGATTAAAATGACTTCAATCGAAGGATCGTGTGTTTAAAACCCGGTAAGATCATATAAAAAAAAAATTACTAATTTTTTTATCTTAATAATGTATATTGTTTAATAATATAGTCTGTAGTAAAACTGTTTTCAATTGTTACCTCATGCAAGAAGGTGTCTATTGCATGTTGTAATCGTACATGTCTTCATCATCATATAACTCCAATCCACTATTCAACATTTTCTTATCCCTGTGCTTTTCGTTCCTTTCCGTACACTCTAGTTAATAGTCTTGTTGGGCAGGTAAGAGTTTAATTTCATTATATTAGCTAAACAGATGGATGAGTTTAGTTAGTGAAAATCTAACACTATCAAGAAGTATTCTGGATATCTTTGGAAAATTGTCACCTTCCTTAGGAAAAACAAATGTGTTGTCAAATAGTAGCTAATAGATATCATCATTTAATCAAGAAACCTTATTCCTCTTAAATCTTGAGAATGCAACTACTTCAACTGAATTTTAGGTTAATGTTAGCAAATCTCGTAATTACAAATAGTCTACAACAAAAAGAAGGCAAGAGAAAAAAAAAACCAATCGGTATATCTGTTTCAATGGATTCTCTGCTAATTAAATTAAAACTGTATAATTTTTGTAAGAGTCATATGTTGCTTAATGTTCATTTTTAAAATATTATTGTTGTTTGATAGAACATTTAAACTTCCAGTTTTCTTAACAACATTATACCTAATATGTTTTTATAGATTTGGTTTTATCTTTTTTCGTTTTTATCTTTTACAATAATTATTTCCATATTATAATGGTTTATTTTTTAAATTCCAAATATAATTTTGGTTAGAAAACCTGTTAAACGAAATACAATGGAATTGAAGGAAACTGCTAAACGTAATTATTGAGTTTTAAAAATTTTTTTTTTAATCGTTAATTTCACTCAAATAAATTTACTTTACATTCCTTTTCATTTAACTTTTAAACGTTTTTCTATAGTTCCAATTTGTAAACTATCGTTGGTAGAATAGAGGGCTAATAACATTAATGATAACCTTGGTTTAAGGAATATTCCCATATTATAAATATTTCCATTTCCATCTTAACAATTGTGAGATGTTGTCTTTTTATTATATGTCCTTCAGTTCATATATAACATACAAACTTTACAATCATATAACATAACTTTTAATTTAGGCCAGGCTAATTATAATATTATAAGATGTTTATCTTGATTGAAAAAAAAAAAAAAACAGAATGACATTATATTAATTATTATAAAACTTGCGAGAACTGAAAATTTTCTCATATTTAATTTTATATAATTAAAAATGGTTATGTCAGAAATGTTATCCTTCATTTGTTTTTGTAACTTTTCTATGTAAAAAATGTTCTATTCTATTTTTTGATTTTTTTTTTTTGCGTAACCTAAATTTAGATTTTTATAAGATGTCCCAGAAAATGATTGCAGTAGATATTAGGATATGTTAAAAGAAAAAGAAAAAAAAAACATTTTGAGTTAACACCTACTCCTAACGACTCTGGAAACAAAATAAATTTTTCAATTTCAGTCTTAATTCATTTTATTAGCGTTTGAAACAATATTTTACCATTTACCAAGATAATTTCTGGATGTGGGTCGGTATGTCGAAGAAAAAAAAAATGTTGAATCAAAAAAAATGTCGAAAAAAAATACCTATGCTCAGAACCTAACATAAGTTTTTGGGGGCCTCTGTAATGGATTTAAAAATATCAGCATACGAACGTAATACAATATTTTTAAAGCTTAATATGGCTGAATAAGCAGTTCTAAATAAATTTAATTAATTTCTAAATAAGGATAGAAAAAATTAGATAAATAATATAAAGCTAAGTTCTAAAATATTTAATTTTTCTTAACTATTTAAACAGTTCAAGAATTAGTAAAACATAAAGTAAAAAAATAAAAGGATGAAATGAATAAATCTTTCTAAATTGAATTCCAAAACTTAACACTTAGAAAATCTTTTAAAATTATTGAAAATTATGCTAAAAATATTTCAAAGCTACTAAGATCAAAAAAATTTAAAATTTAAAAAAATTTTATAACAAAATAGAAAAATTCTCACTATTAATGTTAAAATATAAAATATGTATACAGACGTGTTAAATAAAAAATGATTCGGGGCTTCTATAATATAGGAGTTTCTGCCATATGACCCGTACGGCCCTCCTTCTGCTAAGGCCTACGATTATGCTGAAAACTTACTTTTATACTCGTATATATATATTTTTTTTAGTACATTTCCCTGTCACATAAATGTGACAAGGAAATTACACAGTCTTTCCTTTTAAGACGTGGCTGTAAATGTCGTAAGGAAGAATTATTGTTACGACGTGTGTGAGATTCGAACTCACACTTCCTCGGTGTTTTATAAAATACGCTCTTATCCACTAGGCCTCCGACGCCCTTTTTTAAATATTTTTATTTTAAAATAATATATTTAGTATTCAAAGTTTTTAATTTTAGTTCTTTCGGTAAAAGCAGTTGTTGCTTTTATATCTACAAATTATGTTATAAACACAGGGCCTTCTTATTTAATTAAAATATATAAAAATAAAATACTAAACAAATGATTGAAATACTGATTTTATAACCAACGTTGATTTTAAATCCTTCCTATAATAATTTTCTATACATATGTTTTGTATATTTAAAACAGCAGAGGCTGCCATTCTTTAAATCTACTTAACAAATTATTTAAACCGTAATTTTTGTAACCAACTCTAAAGTCGCTCCCAATTATTATTCGATATTTTTTTTTTTTGATAAAAAAAACTGGATTCCTTTCTATAACAATGATTGTTAAGATTTGATATTAATACATTAATAGTTCTAAAACCCGTTTAAGGTAAACTATGTATGATGAACCATATTTTTAGTTTTGACTTTGCATTT
This sequence comes from Poecilobothrus nobilitatus, assembly GCA_947095535.1. Taxonomy (NCBI): domain Eukaryota; kingdom Metazoa; phylum Arthropoda; class Insecta; order Diptera; family Dolichopodidae; genus Poecilobothrus; species Poecilobothrus nobilitatus. Next base: position 246,938,681 of record OX352773.1, on the reverse strand, counting down.
TTCCTTAATATAACAATGCGTTTTATCTAATGTAAGACACTCTGTATATATTCATACGTAACACATTATATTAACTATTCTTAAAAATTGCGTTATTATAATATATGTATACATGCAAATATTAATTATGTATGTATATATATATATATTATTATATTTATATTAAAGAAATTAAAATATACATATGTATGTATACATTCATATAAGGATAACATAAATGCAAGCTAATTAGTGTCTATAAAATCTTTAGATAATTTTCTGGCTGACAGAAATAATTACAATCATGTAGTTAAAAATTGAAACCAACAATAAAATACATAGTTTTTTCTTCGAGTATCCTTTTTTTTTTTTTTTTGTTGTTTCTTTTTAAATTTATAATGTCTTAAATAATTTAAAAGAAAGTATTGTTAAAAACTTATGTGCATTGTATATATATGTAGATAAGTGAAAGAATAAATTAATGCATTTAAATGGTGAACAAAAAAAGTAAAAAAACTCTAAGAAACATTGAAAAATTTTACAAGGAAAATTATTTCTGTATTATTTTACTAAGAGCTAATCTAAAACAAGAAATTAAAATAAAAGATTTCAAAAAAAAGTTAATAGGAAATAAGAAATTGCGAAAAAAAACTCTTCAAATCTGCAATGACTATAATATTATTATCTAGTTTATATTATAATATGTATTTTAAATTTTAGGGTAACATAATGCAAATCAAATAAATCCTTTATTTTGATCGTATTAAACATAGTAAAATTTTTTTTTGAAAAAATGTGTTTTTAATCTTCGGTATTTTAATCTTTCTGCTTGTTTACCAATTTTGTGCACTGTGCTACTACAATATTATACTTCTACACTTTACAACAACCTTCTATAGCAATGTGATTTTAACCATATATTTAAAAATTTTCATAAAAAGTTAGTAAATTAATATTTTGTCCTTTACGCGATTCATTTTTTATCACATTCAAATCCGAAGAATACGAATTAAAAAACATTGCACATAGTCAAAATTGGACTATTTACAAATATAACCTTTATCAAAGATTCTTTCGAAATAAAGCCATAAATGATTTTTTATCGCAAATGCATCTATTTTTCGTATAAAACATTTTGACCGGAGTTTAAAACGAAAAAGCAGTTCTCAAACTCTAGAAAATATTCGAATGATTGTAACCTAAGTTGTAGTGAACATTTGTTCATCTGAAAGGTCTCTGACAGACAATCTCTTAAGATTTATAAATAAAAACAAATACAAATATTATGTTCTTTTGAAGTCGGCACGCAACTTATAAAGCCAAAAGTTTACAAAATTTTGAATCTCTGAAGTCGGATACCTAATATTTAAGAATTTTTAGGGGTCATGTTTTCAAGAATAAAGATTGTAAGTTCACATATTATTATGATATAAAACAGATACTTTCGATACAGAATTTATGACAAAAGTCCTAAAATGCTATTTGCAAGGCCTAATAGTGTTTTATGTTAATTACTTTTGGCAAATAAATAACTTTTAATTTTATTTACTTTTAAAATAAAAAAGATATTTAAATAATTTTGCAGTGTGATTAGAATATTTTTCTATTGTATTTCAAAACAACTTTTAACTACAGCCCCTTTATCTATAAACCTAAAATATTACTATGGTATTAAAAGAAATCAGATATTATTAATGTGATATGTAGAATAAGTTGTGAAATGATCTTGAGACCGTAGTCCAAAAAATTTTCTCTCCAATAACAAAATTGAAATACTCAAACACGAGAGAAAAATTTTTCTCCTCAATGAATCAAAAAAAATGTATAACATTAAAATCGCCTTTTACAAGTGTCGATCAAGATTTGTGTCGTCAATATTTTCCTCATATTCTTCATTATCATTATTGTGCTATAAGCTACATGAGTGTTTGAAAATACCCTATTTTCTTAAATCTCAAAATTAGTTTATGGGAAAGCGAATATTTAATAATTATTTATCTTTTAATCCTTTGAATGGTGCACACTACCCTTTCGTTTATATTTCGATCTAATAATAATATTGAGTCAATATGCATTGATAAATTATAGGGGATTTTAGAAGGATACTGAAAAATTTAAAAAAAAAAAGTAGATAAAGGTTTTAAAAATGTACACGAACAAATTTAACAAGCAAAAGGATAAAATTGAATAATATAAGGGTAGATTTCAAAAATAAAAGAACTCGAAGGAGGAAAAACGAACAAAGTGAAATTTTTGAAATTTATTCATTTTTTTTTCTTAAATACTCTCTCAAATTACAATGAAATTTGCATCAAAACCTATTTGCGCTCCAGTCAGAAAAATGGAATAAACAAGTTAAGTACTAAAGTAGTATAAAGGTTCTAAAACTATAGGAAGAAAATTATTTTAAGATTATCTCTCTCTTGACATTATTTTAAGATTTTATTTCATTAAAATTAAAAGTGTTAATTAAATCTCTTCCAATATTCATTTATAGATAACAAAAGAGGTTAGCCTCAAAAAGGGGAAATCTTTTCATTACTATAAAAAAATTATTAAAGTAAAAAATTTGTTGTTTTAGGGAAAATATAAATATTTTTATTTTTATTTTTGCATACATTCTTTTTATTTATACAAATAATTTTTTTATATTGTATGAAAATAAATTTTTTTTATTAAGGCATTAATTTTTTTTTTTATGATGGAATTATGGCAGTTAAATCTTAAAAGAAAAATATAGAATAAATATTTTTATTATAAATATAATTTCTATTATACAAAGCAAAGTTTTAACTGGATATGATGTTAAAAGTTAATTAAAGGTTTGCTAAGTTTTCTAAAAGCCAAAAGTCTTTTAAAAGTACATTTTATTTGAAGCAAACTTTTTATTGAATTTCACAAAAAAAAAAAAAAACTTTCTTACTATAAAAACTTCTACATTTCCTTGGTAATCTAAATATAAGTTTACAATGAATTTATAATAAAATTTTCTCACAAATTATAATGTTAATAATCTTAAATTGTTTTAAAACTTTTTTTAAGCCTTTTAATTTAATCAGATTAAATATTAAGAAAATGAAAATGAAAATTGGAATAAAAATCTAAAACAGTTCCTTTCCCATGAAACAAAATGTTAATTCTGGCATTCAATTTGCGTCCTCAATGAATCTGAAAATGTCTTTATCGATAAATATTATAAAAACAACGGTAAATTTATTTTCCTCTTAATTACTTTTGCTATTATTCATATTAGGCTAACGTTTAGTCTCTTGAATCATCTTTATTTTTTCTGTTTATAGCTTGGCTGTAGCTCTATTCAGTTTAAAATTAAATAGTCCCTAGACATTATCAATAACATCTGGTATTTTTCTGCCCCTTTATCTTTAAAGCATATGAACCAGAATGAAGCTATTGCACAAGACTATGAAAAAAAATCCTTATTATATACATTGTTTTTTGTCCAGATATGGATGTAAATGTCGTAAGAGGAAATTACTCTCACGACATGTGTGGAATTTAAACCTACAATCTCTCGGAGTTTACAACGTATTTTATAAACTCCTACCCACTAGTTTACAGAGACACTATTATGTATATTATTTATAACACTATTATGTATATTATTTTACATCCCAAAACAAAAAATTAATAATTGCCTGAAAAAAGTTTTAATAAATTTTTTCTTTTCTAAGGTTTTGGTGCTGTTCCATTACTAAATAGAAACCAAAATATTTAAAATTCAAAATGATTCAAAAACTGCTTTAGGTGCAAAATGTCCCAAAAAGGTAATATCTTTTCCCAGAAATATTACGAGAACCAAAGTTGTTTTTATAGAAAAATTCCTAGTTCTTGTGAAAAAAACCGCAAACATACATAGTTTTTCTAAAAACAGGGATGTGAAGCGCTTAATAAAATCGCGTTCGTTTGCTCCGTCTAACAATAGAAAACGATGAGCAGAACCTGCTTTTTGAGTAACGGTACATACTGTTATATATTATTAAATATATTAGCGGGAGTATGGGAGTGGCATTTCCTACTATTTCAAACCATGATACTAATAAGATATTGTTACTTATAAGATATTGTCATAAAATCTTTTGATGAATTCATATTTGACTAAGCGTTAGTTCTTTTGATCAGTAGGTTCACTAAGCCGGTGATAACTCGGCTGTACCTATTATACTAGACAATGATACACAAATATTTGATATTTGGGGATAGGGTCATAATTCAATTATTAATATAATTTGTATTAGTTCTATTTATTTTAATACTTCAACAAACATTTTTTTAAAATCAAAATAATTCAAAAGAAATTCAATATGTCTTCAAAGTTTCAAAATTTCAATGAAATCAATAGTTTTGAAAAAAAAAAATCTCAAACTATGCTAATATTTAATACGAATCTTTAATTTTTTAATTTTACAGAACATTGAAAAAAAAAATGTAAACTCTTCTGAATTTAAATATTTTTATTGCTAAAAAGCGAAATTTTTTCTCAATTTAATAATTTTTACATATTAAATTATTAAATTGTTTAATTGATTTGGACAATGCACCACCATGATTCAAAACATTTTTAATTTTCTATAATAACTAGTTCAGTTTAAAAAGTTTACAGTCTACAAAAAATTACAGTATTTTGTTTCAGTGACATCCTAAAATGCAACGTCAAAAATGTCGCAAACGAAAATGTAATGGCAAAAATATCTAATTCCCAAAAATGTTGCAACCATAAAATCGTGAGCAAAAATAATGCCGACCAACATTATAGTAGAAAAAATGTCATTAATGTGAAGCATATCATTTAAATATTTTGAATGACATTTTTATGGCATTATTACTCCATTATTCATGAAGATTTAAAAAGAAAAATTATGAAAATGCATGAATTAAATATACAAATAATAAAAAATAATATAAATAAAATAAATAATTAGGAGCTATTGTCTATTTGGTTACAAAATTAGGCGTTTGTGTGCAAGAATTCCTCCGAAATATATATAATATCTTTCTAACTTAGAGATCTTAGAGATTTTAGAGATCGATGCAAAATCAGGGTTACCTCCTTTTCCAAAATAATCATATTTATGTATATGACAAATTCCGAACTGAAAGGGATTTTATAGTTGGTTTCAAGATCAGGGTTGCCCCTTTTTTCAGAATATGTACATATGATGGCTGCGATGAATTCTCCGCAATATTTTTTATCCTGCTTTTTTTATACCCGTATGAACTATGTTCAAGGGTATAATAAATTTGCCATTACGTTTGTGATACCTTAAAGGAGTCGAGCTAGATATAGTGTCAAAGGTATGGATCGGCTCAGAATCGAATTCTGAGTCGATTAAGCCATGTACGTCCGTCTGTCCGTCCGTCCGCACGATAACTCAAAAAATAAAGGAGCTAGGGGGCTGAAATTTTTTTTACGTCACTTTTGCAAAATTGTTAGTTTTGCTATTTAAATCCAACATTTTCGGTCGGCGGGTTCGAGTAGCTGCCATACAACTTCTATCTTTATATAGAAATAACTCAGTATCTATTCAAGCTAGGTTTCTGAAATTTTGCAAATGATGATCAAGTTTTATGGCAACAACTTCTGTAAAATTTGGTTGTGCTGGAGCAGCGGGTTCGGGTAGCTGCCATACAACTTCTCCGTTTAAATGAGAATAACTCAGTGTTTATTGAAGCTAGGAATCTGAAATTTAGTAAAGAGGTGTCGAGTTACATGCCAACAACTTTTGTAAAATTTGGTTGGTCTAGAGCAGCCGGTTCAGACTTCTTGCACCTCTTGGAACCTAATGAAGCTAGGCGTCTGAAATTTTGCAAATGATGATCAAGTTTTATGGCAACAACTTTTGTAAAATTTGGTTGTGGTGGTGCGGCGGGTTCGGGTAGCTGCCATACAACTTATCCGGTTAAATGAGAATAACTCAGTGTTTATTGAAGCTAGGAATCTGAAATTTAGTAAAGAAGTGTCGAGTTATATGCCAACAACTTTTGTAAAATTTGTTTGGTCTAGAGCAGCCGGTTCAGACTTCTTGCACCTCTTGGAACCTAATGAAGCTAGGCGTCTGAAATTTTGCAAATGATGATCAAGTTTTATGGCAACAACTTCTACAAAATTTGGTTGTGCTGGTGCGACGGGTTCGGGTAGCTGCCATACAAAATCTCTTTTTAAATGAAAAGAACTCAGTGTCCGTCCGCACGATAACTCAAAAAATAGAGGAGCTAGGAGGCTGAAAATTTTTTTACGTCACTTTTGTAAAATTGTTAGTTTTGCTATTTAACTCCAGCATTTTCTGTCCCCGGGTTCGGGTAGCTGCCATACAACTTCTTTCTTTAAATAGAAATAACCCAGTGTCTGTTCAATCTAGGTATCTGAAATTTTGCGAATGATGATCAAGTTTTATGGCAACAACTTCTACAAAATTTGGTTGTGGTGGTGCGACGGGTTCGGGTAGCTACCATACAAAATCTCTTTTTAAATGAAAAGAACTCAGTGTCCGTCCGCACGATAACTCAAAAAATAAAGGAGCTAGGAAGCTGAAATTTTTTTTACGTCACTCTTGCAAAATTGTTAGTTTTGCTATTTAACTCCAGCATTTTCGGCCGCCGGGTTCGAGTAGCTGCCATACAACTTCTTTCTTTAAATAGAAATAACCCAGTGTCTGTTCAATCTAGGTATCTGAAATTTTGCGAATGATGATCAAGTTTTATGGCAACAACTTCTGCAAAATTTGGTTGTGGTGGTGTGACAGGTTCGGATAGTTGCCATACAACTTCTCTTTTTAAATGAAAATAACTCAGTGTCTATTGAAGCTAGCTATTTGAAATTTAGTGAAAAAGTGTCGAGTTGCATGCCAAAAACTTTTGTAAAATTTGAATGGTCTAAAGCAGCCGGTTCAGGCTTTTTGCATTTCTTGGAACTTAATGAAGCTAGGCGCAATAGATTCGGGTAGCTATCATACAACTCCACAATTTACATAAATATATCTCTGTAGTTCGGTACTAAAACTCTGAATGTTTTTAAAAGATGATCAAGTTTTATAGAAACAGGATATATTACGTTCATACGGGTATCCCAGAGTTGACACAGTCTACTCTACTGCACTCTTCCTCGTTTTCTTGTGAATTTTTTTCATTGCGATATTTTTGCCGTTACATTATTGCTTCCGACCTTTTCATTTGCGACATTATTGCGTGGAATCTTTTATTTCCCTCTTTAATTAAACCATTTAGGTATTTTGTTTATTTTATGAATAAAAAATGCTCACTCAGTTACTCTTAATGTTTAAGTTAACTATATTTAATAGGACTTAAAGGAATATTTTACAAACCATGGGGTCAGAATAGGTTAGCAAAATTTTATAAATATTTATTGCAGGTGTTCATTATTAAAATATTTTGAAAAATTATAAACCATTTCATTAGAAAATTTTCTTTTTGACAGGTTAAAATGCCAGAACAAATTAACGGATCATAGCAAAATTATTCCAGTTAACTTTTTTTGATGAGAATGCAATTTTTCTTATACCAATCAAATATTAAATGTTTCTTTTTGAGTTTTTGTTTTATTTTCATTAAAAATTGATAGTATTATTTGTGCAGTAATTTTTTAGTTATTGGGAGGATTTTTCCTTAGAATCCTTTTTTAAATTTGAATGTTCTTACTAATTCTCTTGATCTAAGTTTTATTTTAAATTATTAATTATTAAAACTATTATCGCTTTGAAAGGTCATCACTAGCTTTAAACGTTAAAAAGGTTTTCTTAATTGTTTGTAAACTTTGTTTTTGTGTTTTTTACTGCTGTTTCAGCAACATGAATCTATATGTATAGGGTAGCTATAGCATACATATATTTCTAATATCTATTTTAATATTAAAAATTTTAAATAATTTTTTAAACTTTAAAATATTATAAAACCTATAGGGAATAAAATACAGAGTCTTAAAAATGTTGTAGAAACCGTTCAATAATTCTTTCTAATTTTACCATTTTTTTTTTTTTTTTTTACTAAGAATATTTTTTGAATGATCCGTTTTCTATTACAAGAAACGACATTTTCATATTTTTTATATGGTTTTGTTTTCTTTTTGTTTGTTTGTGTGTCTGTACTATTCAATAAACACACATATGTACATGTTTCTTTAACATTTAAAGTGGATTTTTTTTGTTTTTTATTTTTATATATTTTAAGTTAAAAATTTTTCTTTTCTCTTGATCTAATTTAATTATTATGAAAATTCAACAAAGTCTCTAAACTTTTTAGCTTTTCAAGTCAAGGAAAAAATAAAAATCATCAAATCAAAATAAAAACAAAAGTTGAAAACAATCTAAAAATGAAACTATTTAATAAAAAAAACCAATACAGAAATATAATATTTAAGGAGACAGTATAATGTTGGCGCCAATTTTTTGTTTCTTTTCTTAATTTTTCTTTTTTATTTTTGTTCATTTCCCACCCAAATTTTTATACTCGTATTTCTTATTCTTTATATTATAATTTATGTTATCCTTTTATTTTATCCATTCGTATATGGATGGGGATATGCTAAAGAAAGCAAAACATAGAAAAAAAAAAAAAAAAAATGGTAGTCAAAATAAAGAGTGTACTTAAATTTTTGGTTTTTTATTTATTTTTTTTTTTTAAAGCTTGTCATTTCAATAAAATAATGAAAACGATACTCAGAATCAACGTTATCATAGATTTTTTTTTTGTTTCTTTTTTTTATTATCATCAATTTGAACTGTTAATTGGTACTTTTTATAGCAATCAATTTGTTTATATCTTTTTTTTTTTTTTTTTTTGTTCTATTCAAAATCAAAATTTATTTTAAGATTTTTGCTTTATTCAAATGAAAATAACAATCCTTAGCTTTAGGATAATAAACTTAAAAAATGTTAAAAAAATTTTAATTTTTCAATTATAAAAAAAAAACATAAAATACGGTTTATCTGGGGATGCAATAAAAGAATGATATTTTATTGATGCTTTTTAGAAATCGAGACAAAATTCCAAAAAAAAAAATTAAAACATGTATGGATGAAAAAAAAAAAAAAAACTAAGCTTAAGTGCTTTGTTATTGAATAATTTTTCATGAAAAAATTAAAAAAAAAAAAAAACAAAAAAGAAGGTTTCATTTAACTAAAAATTTTATTTTATTTTTCCAAAAAATTTTGTTTCTTTTGCTAAAAACTAGATTATCGTACGTCTAAAAGTTTAAATTATTTTCCTATAGGTACCATATATATTTTCCTATAGGTACCATTCTATTTTATATAGATTGAAAAAAAAAATAGTAATATCACAAGAGAATTGATTGAGAGGGACTAGCCATATAGTGGGGAATACAATGAAGAATTGTAGAAAAAAAGTCCGTAGAAAAGCAACATTGAAAATAGATAGACTGGAGGATAACATTGTAGTTTATAATATAGTCAGGTCGACAAAAAACCCAACGTACTGTATTCCAAATTTTGACTCATTAACAGAGGGTAATAACAAAATTTGATTATTTAGTTGATTTATTGACAAATTTAATATTTTTCCGTTGAAAAACACTTAAAATTGTATCGATAATAAGTAATGCTAAAATTTACTGAAAAACTAAAAAAACTTTATTTGGTATTGTTAGGAAACTAAGTCAAATATATATGTTTAAAAAATTTTAGTTGAAAAAACATTTCAAACTTTTTCAATTTAACTATTGAGTTGATATTAAATAATTTAATAAATTTTTATTAAAAGTCTACTAAAAATTTAATAAGGCGAATAAGTTATTATTGAAATTGGCCAGTCTTAAATTAATTAACTGTATGCAATTAAAATTAGTACTTTAAAGAAATAAAAGAAAATAAAGTGTTCTACAAGTTAGTCGAAGAAGCGATGTTTTCTTACACGGCCGTCCTATCCTACTAATAATAATAACTGTTACAATGAAAGAGCCTTCAGTTTAGTTTACCTACTTGCGGAAAGTGATATTATATAGTATTGCATTTTACAAAATGTTGATAGCTTGGTTACTGTTAGTAATATAGTAATAATAATAAGGGGATTCATTATTTCCTTACAATCTTACTCTACAATTCAAAATTTTCCCTTTCTATTCTTTTTGGTTCATCTACTGCTTAGCCTTTATTTTGCGCGAGCAAGTTAGTACTCTAGATGTATTTTAAAGATTCTCACTTTTTAACTGGGTAAATATGTCTTATTAATGCTAGAATATAAAGAGTAACAGAAGAAAACTTTAACTTCAATAAACTTTTATTTCTCCAATATTTGTTAAAAAGAAAAGATGAAATTTTTAAATAAATATTATACGAAAATTTTTTTGCAGACATGGATTTTTGTTCTCACATTACTTTGATTTTTGTTCTAACATTGCAATCAATTCCCAGAGGTTCTTAATTTTTTTAATCTTTAAAAATATAAAGATATTAAAATATCTAAAATTAACCTCTAAACTTGAAATATCTAAATATTTCAAGTTTAGAGGTTTGTTAATCCATTTCTAAACTAACAATAAAAGTATATATTTGTAGTTTTGTAAACTAATAAAATCAATAAAAATGTGTTCTATAATAAACTATATCTTTTTAGCTTTAAAAGTCAGTTAAAATATAAAATATTAAAAAAAAAATAAAAATATTTTTAAAACCTAGAGTGGTAATATTTTATTAAAATTCTTTTATTATGTAATTGATAATAACTTTTCAATCTAATAAAAGATATTACAATACAAGTACAATTATACCCTTAAGTTATAAAATAGTCAACCTAAAAAAGAAAAAATGTTTGTACAAAGCAATCAAAAAGAAAAAAAATTGGAATATTTTCTTGTAACTTCAAAACCTTTCATTTTATTACAGGCTTTACCAAAAGTTTATACAAAATTTAATTGAAATTTGAATAATTTAAGGGCAGACTTCTTAAATCCTAAACAAATTTACACAAAGAAATTAAAATTTTTTGGTTATTTTTTTTAATTTTCTTTTTTTCTTTTGATAAATTGAACTCTTTTATCAAGACTATGAAAATTATAATATTAATAATTATCCTTTTAATTATGTATCTTGGATATTTGAATATGTGTACAACTTACTTATATATTTATATGTATAGATATGCATTAAAATTTTGTCCATTTTAAGATTTTTCAATTTATACATTTTATAAATTATTAAATTTTAAGAAATTTTTTTTTAATTTAAAAATATTTCTTTATTATTAGTGATTATTATATTACATAAATATTATGTAGACATAAAATAATTTGGTCATTTATATATTATGGCACTTGGTCACTTATAATTTATATTCTATTATATATATTCGTGTCATGAGGTAAGTATTTATCTAACATTAAATTCAATAAACATTTGTTTTACTTTCACGAAAGTTATATTTGAACTTAAAATTTATGTGCCAGAACGTAATATCAATTTTATAATGTATAGCTCATTCTTCTCTAGACTATAGTTCTAGGTAAATAACTAAAATGTAATTAAAAATTTGGAGTAAATTAATGAAAGTATGTTTCGAAAAAATACTTAATCCATTATTTTTTAGCATAAGATTATTTATTATAGTCAGTTAGAATTTAATAAAATTTGTAATATTGCCTGGCAAATCGTCGAATATCATACGTCGATACGCTGGCCTCTTCTGAAATAAAACGCTATCGTTTATCAATTTTATATGTTTTTATTCAAAGTCTTTTAACATAAAAATTGACATACAAAATGTAAACTTTGAAAAAATAAGCAAAAAACAAAATAAATTCTCTGAAAGTAAAAATACGTTGTGTCAAAATTGGAAATTCAAATGTTCAGTGTATGAAAACATTTTGACAGACGTTATACGTTATACAAAATAGAAAAATTATTTGATTAGGTCAGGCAATTAAAGTAGTAAATCGATTTTCAACAGTTTCGTCAACAATTTGTGTTAAGTTTCCCTAGATTTATAACACAATGATACCATTGTGACAGAAAAATCTTTCAAAGCTTAGAAGATCAATGTCAGAGAATTGACTTAAATCTTAGAAAAAGACACTATCAAAATATTTCCGCTTTTTCCTTGCTAGACTGTGACACGCTATAGCATCAATTGCATCAAAATCTACAATACGCTATAAAAAAATCCATCTAATTCTAGCATAACCAATAATAAAACAATGGTCCCTTATAATATAAACCAATTGTGTTTTATTTCTGGACTAGAGAGAAAAAATATACATTTAAATTAAAATTTGTCCACAAACGTCTCTGGTTGTACTGCAAGTTGCAATTGAAAGACAAAAATTTAAGTAATATCAACTTTTTTAAGAAATTTAAATTAATCGCCGATTTAAAAAAAAAAAACCATCACTGTATTACAGAAAATTTTAAAACTAACTAAATTAATCAATACACACAAGAAGAAGTAATAAATAGCAAATCCCCAAAAAATCTAAAAAATCTTTTTTAAAAGTATAATTTCATTTTCACGAAATAAATACAAATAAATAAATAAATAAGTTTAAAAAAAATTCAAAAGTAAAAACTGCAGGTTAAAAAAATCTACAAACGCAGAGTAAAAATTGAAGTTAATACAATTACGACGTAAACTAAAAAAAAAAACACGCGATACGAATCGTCGCAAAGAAAGGTTTTGGCCGTTATCTTACCAATGTATGGCTTTCGCATACATTAACAAACCAATAAAAGAAAAAAAAAAACCTATCCTTAAAATTTTTTTCCGAGTCGTAGCACTAAGAAATGCTCGTACTTTTCAAGAATATGTAAAAATCTTTGTTATATGTAATAAATCAATCTCAACGCTAACATTGTATAACGGTAAATCATAACTAACCAAAAATTACTTACTAACTATGTCGTTTGTTAGATAATTTTTTTTTTTTAAATCTTAAAAAATAATTTAAAATTAATTTTTATTTAATAACCTATATATAATGTAAAATTTTACTAATATATTATGTAAAATGTACCTGAAATTAAATTTCTTTATTATTTTGATCAATTTAAATTTAATGTTTACAATTCAATATAAAACATTACCTATATAAAATTATTATTTTAATTGCATTTTCTAATAATAATAATTATAAAGTTACATACGAGTACACATGTACATTATATATGTACCTATATATTATATACTATAATTATTATTATACAAAAGAAAATTATTAAATTATTGTTATAAAAGGATATTATTGAGACAATATTAAAAACAATTACAATTATACTAATTATTTTATATTATTTTTATGTAAATATAATATATACATACATACATATATACATATATATGCATACATTTAAACAATATAAATAATTGAATGAAATATAATATTCGAAATTATTTTAAAATTATATTGCTATTAATTTGTACATATGTATTTATAGTATTTAAGAATGAATAAAAGATTTGTTAAACAATTGAAATGAAATGTCCTTCATTTTAATAAAAAAAAAAAAAAAAAAAAAAACAAATGAAAAATAATTTTTCTATTTTTGGAAAATTTTATTTTATTTTTGTTTTTTATAATTTTTTTTTTGTTTTTTTTCTATCGTGTAATGAAATTTACGTTCCAGACAGTTTAAGATTCAAGTATCTATCTGTAAGTACATATATAATATGTACATATATACATTTAAGAATAAGTAGAAAAATTTATTCTATAAGTTTTTTGTTTTTTTATAGATAGTAAAGATGATAAAGTTTAGTTTTTTTCCAAATGTAGAAAATAATATTTTTTAAATAATATGAGAAGACAATTCTTTTATTAGAGTATTTGCTTTTATGTACATATATGTCTATATATATTTATATATATATATACATATATCATAAGAATATTCATTTAGAATGAATACCTCTTAGCTAGACATTGTGATGGCAATGATGTCATCATTTTTGTAAGATGGTAAAAATTAATACAAAATACAATACGTATAAAAAAAAAAAAAACTTTTACATTAATATATTAATATATATACATAATATAGATCTGACACAAAGACGACAGATATATTTGTATGAAATGTCAATTTCGCTATTTTCTACTTTTGTTTTTCTTTCATTTCCAGATCAGTGAATTGAACCTTCATTATTATCTTGACACAAGAAAAAAAAAAAAATTAAAAAAAAAAAAAAAAAAAATGAAGAAATTGGTTAAAGTATCCAGTATTGTAAATTGTGGGTAGTATAATAATTGCAGGATATTACCATATTCTAATTGGAATTATCATAGGTATCTTAAATTTAACGATTTTTTTATAAGATGAAAATAGGAAAGAAATTATTTGTATTGAATGGAAATTGTAAATTAAATTAATTGGATTTTGAAGAAATTTGTAATTTTATATGAAAAATTCAAATGTATTCTAAATAATTTAAAGAGCACTGACCAAAGTAATTTCTATATGGTATTATAATCTGTATTTATAATAGATATAGATAAAATGCAGAAAAATATTTAAACATTGAATTTAAAATTTTTGTTAGGGTATTTCAATTCTAATTTATGGCTAAAGCCATATAAACGTTACATTTTCCATATCGAAACAAAAAAAAAACAAAAAAAAAATATTTGACTTTGAAAAAATCTTTGACTTAAATAAAAGACATTTATTTCAGATGCATATTTTTCAGATGTCTTTTCGTATGGCGTGAGCATAAACTTTCAGTGTAAAAGTTCACTGTAAACTTATTGCCTGCTTACATTAACTTACTTTTGGTACAATTTAAATATAGTTGCATATAATAATTAAGTAGCAATTTTTCTTCTTAAATGGATTACATTCCATTGAATAATATAATATTCTTAAAAATTATCTCAAGAGACCAATATACTTAATTATACTTTAAAGTGATGATCTACTGCATCGTATTCTTTTTGTAGATAATACCATAAAATTTTCCTTCGCAAAACATGTAACAGTGTTATAAGAATTATTATATACTAATTTTGTACTCTTCCAATTCTTTTGTCCTTCTAATATATTAACCTTAATTATTGATTCTTTGAGATTTTAACTTCAGTTTCTGTTCCATATGTTTTTTTTTTCTTTTTTTTTTAGTGTATTCCCCTACTACATAAATTTGACAAGGAAATTACACAGCTTTTCCTTTTCAGACGAGGCTGTAAATGTCGTAAGTATAAATTATTCTTACGACGTGTGTGTTTTATACGCTCTTAGCCACCAGGATATCGAGGCCCCTTCTATATGTTGTTTGATAAATACACAATTGAATTGATCCATAAATTCTGATCTTACTTAAAACTGCAAAAAATTATTCATCCATATCATATTTCTAAGATTGTTAGATATAGGTAAATAGATATGTGAATAAGTTTTCGAACGTTTGTAATGTGTATACTATCTATAACTGATCATAAAATTCAATATAAATAATTTTTATAGATTTAATAGAGTTTGATAGATGTGTTACTATATTTACAAATTAATTCTTTCAGTCACGCTGTTATGTCATTCTTACAATTGGAGTAAAGAAGTTTTTTATATACGTAATTATGATTTTAAGCTTTACGTATTTTTCATTTGAAAGTGAATCTTATTATTAAGTTAGAATCTTATACTTTAAAGTGCAGCTACAATCAAAATTTCTTTATGTCCATTTACCCCGTGCACAAAAATTGGCGCCATAGTCAAAATGTTTAGAAGGCTAAAAGTGTCATTTATTTTTGTATTGAGATTTGTTTTATTTATAAATTTTAAATATTCTGATGCAAAATTGATATAAATTTTTTTTTAAGTTTTCCATTTCTCTGACAAACAAATATAATTAAAGAAATAAATTCAAAGTTCAGAAATATTAATTTGAATAACAAATAATATATTAATACAACAGATTTCACATTTCAAAGCCTATACGTTAACGTTTAAAATTGATTAATTTTTTTGCTTAGCTCGGAAAGTAAGAGTCATCACTACGTTAATTTTAGCACCTTCCATACATGTCAATACATTGGGATACATCAATTCCATACATGTCATGGCTTTTTATGCAAAATTGTAGTTTATTGGAACAATTCCCCCTTTAGATGAAACAAGAACAAGTATATATTAAAATTTAAAAGTTTTAAACTATATTTCTAGAAGAGATGATGATTTTCATAATGATTAAAAGTATTTTGAATATATTCTGCATCCCAATTGTTGAAAACTCAATTGTTGAAGACTTACTGGTACATTATAAATACCTGTAAAATGTAAAACATATAATTTTCTACTTCACATTATCAATTGGGCAGTAAAAGAAATTTTTGACCGAATCAGCTTCTATTATATAAAATAAGACCTAATCAATTATTATAATTTTTCATGTCAACTAAACACATCATCTAAAGTTCTACTAACTGTCAACTGTACAACTACTTATACTATTAGAAAAAAACCAAATAATTACAATCGATATTACAAACTAAATTTATATAACTTAATTGATTGTTTTTTTCTTTTTTCATAGTTGGAAGTTGTTAATTTATTTTCAATATGTTTATGTGGTTTTTCCTTTTTCCACTTTAAACTTTTATAATATAACTGTAACTATGATAATGGATATTGCAATTTGTTAAAATTTTTTATGTTTTTCTTTTACTCTTTTGATCCTTTAGAATTTGTCTCATTTAAAAAATAAATATATTAAATAAACCAAAATTAAAGAAAAAATGAAAAAAAAAAAAAATTATAGAAAACTTACAGTACAGTATTTTCTATATTTCATTAAAACTGACGATGAAATTTTCAAGAAAAATTATTCTTGTGGAAATTTGAATGATTTTAAATTGAAAAAACAGTCAGGATGACAATTACTTTGTACTGAATATTGAAGCAATGAAAAATAATAGTAAAACATTTTCAATATTATATATAGTAATTGCTAAAATGAAAAATCAAATTGCACAATATTTTGTTTTATGAAAAGTTAATTTGAAGTAAGTGAAGTGAACAGCCATATCAGTGCTTTTTCACTATTTTTCATTTTGTTTTATCTTTTCGTCAAAGTGATTAATTTAATAATAATTTAATAATAGTTTTAAATAATATAAAGTATATTTAATTTAATATTTTTTAAAATTAATTTCTTTATTTCGATTGATAAGCATTAAATTTTTTATAAATTTGTAAGATTAAATGTTAAGTAAAGTAAATATTCTTTGGTGTTATAAATTCTTTGTATCTATAAAGAAATACGATTAAAAAAAAACACATTAAATTAAAATTATTATTAATTTTAATCTTGTTTATTAATTTTTTTTTTTGAGATACCTTAAAATCCATTAAAACAGCCTTAAACCCATTAAAATCCATTATCGGCTATTCTGTTTAGCTATTACCTCAGTTCTCTAATATTTACCGTTACCTAAAAATATGCAAAAAAAAAACTGATTTTGAAAAAAAACTTAAAATGCATTTTTCGACCATTAGGTGTCGTTCGTGCACACAATCTTGTTATAATAATATATATTCATAAAAATGACGTCATCATGTTTGATTGTTTCGTGATGACGACTTTAGGTAACTCTATACTTTACTACTTGAAAGTGTAGTCATAGATTTTTCTTCCTATTGTGCATTGTGATCGCGAAGTTATTGAATAATTTCAATTTGGTACCATTAATAAAATAAAATATTTTGTGATTATGAAATTTTGTTAAAATTTAATTTACTAGTATAACTTTGACTTTTATTTTAATTGTAAATTTTGTTTCACTTCAAAAACCATACTTTCCATATTGTTGCATCCATACGAAATCCATATTGTTGTGAGATTGAATCAAAAAGTTTTCGATATGATATGACTGTAGGATTTTTCACGTATAGTAAATTGTGACGTAGTAATTTTTTTTTTCTTCCTAATTATTCAACTGATAGGTTTATAATAACCCTGTCTTCGTTACTGGTACATATTAAAACAAAAAGGGCGATATGCTAGAAAAACGGTGTCGGTAATATTTGGTCGATAATTAAAAAAAAAAAGTGTGAATATCTTGGGAGTAGGTATATATTTTTATTATTAGAATTGATCTAAATGCATTCCCTTTCCATTACCATATGACATTATTACATAAAATTTCAACGGATGTAATTCTATTGATTTATAAGGTATAATATAAAATATTATTTATTTATATTTGTATATTTAGTCATCTGTGAGTTAAATATACCTATATTTTGAAATTGTTAATTTACATTTGATATTTGTTTATGCTTATGTGATTTTAATCTAAGTCTGAGTGGTTTATGTTCTCTAACCAATAGGCCGGCGTTCTATTAAATTTTAGGTATTCTAACCATTGCAAATTTTCCATTTTTCTTATCAAAAATTTATTAAAAGTTTGACCAAAACTTATTTTTTCAAAAGAAAAAGAAGATTGTAATTTTACTTAATTTGATTAGAAAAGTTTTTATAAGTGATGGAAAATTTTAAAGAAAAATATTTTCATAATTATTTGTATAGAATTTTTTCAATTAATTTATTTTATATTTATAATGTTATTAATTTTTTTTTTTATAATTTAATGATATGTATACACAAACAAAATAAAAAAAAAAGTTTCCGCTTTTAAAATTCAGTTTTTCTTTTAATTTAAGTTAGCAAAGTAAAGAATTTTCTTTATTTACTAAAATCTAAATTAAAATATACAAATGTATTTTCATAAAAATTAAATAAACAAAGTATTTACATAAAAATTAAATGTACATGTTGACCCTTGACCCAATTAAAGTTATATAAAAATATTTGTAATAATATTTAATAATGGGAAATCAACGGTTTTTTAAGGAGAATTTTAAATTTTGTCTATTTTTACCGACCGCATACATGAATGTACATATAAGGTAGATATTGTTTTTACACTAAAAATTTATACCCGAGATTTTTGCAAATATGCATTACTCCAGTGCGTAGAAGCCTATAACAATATTTAACATGATACCTTCTAGATGTGTGTGTGTGTACGAGGGTATGTCTGTAGGCATGTGTGTACAGCATAAACCGACTGAGCGGAGTTTTTTTGAAATTTTAAATTTAAGGTTTTGACGTAAATATCTTGGATTGCTATGTTTTTGGCGCAAATTGGACAACCAGAAGTGGTAATTTACGAGTGTCATTTTTAGGTTTTTTACGAATATTTCTTTACAGAAAAAAAATATGAGAAAAATTATTAAAAAAAAAATTGTTATGCTTTAGTAAGAGCTATAATTTTAATTTGTCATAGAGCATTTTTTGATCCCACGAACTTTAAGCTTTTTTTAATTAAATAACATATTTTTTTCTAAAGCCAAATTTCATACATATTAGAAAACGCCATGTGTATTATATGAACAATATTTAATTTTTTTATTTTTTTTATTTCTCTTAAAATTTATTTATCTATGCATATATATTCTTGTTGATGACGCAAAATTTAAACTTAAAATATTATCGTAAATATTTTTACGATTATTCCGATATAAATTACGATATAAATTATTATGTAAAAAAATCTATGAAACTTCACATTATGTTTTAACAGTAATAGCAGTAATTGTTCGGTGAAAAACTTGAAAAGTCACCGTGAGGAGAGTGTTCGATTTTAACTAAATGAAAAGACCGCCTTCTAAATTAATCCTTAGGTTACGAACTTTAATACAAATATGCAGTTTGGTTTATAGGATGGGAATGTGATAAGGATTCTATGAAAAAAAAAGATTTAGTAAAAATTGGGATTATGTAGGAAGGGTAAGAGAATATGGTGGTAGGTTTTAAAGGAAAATGTTAAGTATTTTGAACTTGCTTCGTTTGACTTGTACGGATTGTATTTTAAAGGTTAGTCGAAAACCTTTTTTACCAAAGTGACTTTAATGTGCTCCCCCCCTGTCGTATAGCATATGTGTTATATTGAATGATTTTCTGAAGTGCTTTGCTTACTAAGATATGTATTTAAGTTATAATATATGTATCCGAATGGGGGAATTCTTATGCACTTTGTTTGACTTTCGCATTGTTATTAAATACCCAAAAATCAACTGATCTAATTTAATATATTATAACATAAAAGATAAAATCTTTTACCTTGAATTACAAACAAAACTTTGTTAAACTCCTTAAAATATGCAATATAAAATTAATTTTGAAAATTTTTTTTTTGTATTATATTGTCCCAATTTAAATATCTGCCTATATTTTTAGGATCCTTTTGACTTTAGCATGTAGACCATCTCGGTACAAGTATTCAATTTTATTATATTTGATTTTATTATATTATATATTATTTTTGACCTGACCGGGGTTTGAACCCGAAACCTTTCGCCTCATATCGGTCAGATATTTTTATTTTGTATATTTTTTTATTCCGAATAACTAAAATATTGTTACATTTAATAAAATTAAGAATACTTGAATCATTGAAGCATTGAAACAAAATATATGCAAAATGTTAAAGTGTAACAGTTACAGCAACTACAATATTAATTTAACACATAATGTATCCTTCAGTTTTCTTTTCGTAACTAAATCAAATATTTAGAATTTATATTATATTTAAAGAACTAAGTCAAAAAAAAAAAAAATTTGTTTTTAATAAACAAAGTTCAGTTTTTGAAATACATTTTGAAAATTTTTCACTCATTTTTAAACTTATTTTTATTTTTAAGTACATTAATGTAAAAATGGATGAATGAATATTAGAATTTATTCAAACTTTATACACGTAATATTTCTTTCCATTTTATACAATGAATATTATTTTTTTGGTTTTTATATTTAAAAAAAAAAAAAAAATCAACCCTTTCATCTCCTTCAGACATGCTTGAAAAACATTAGTCTAAAAATGAAAAATAAAACATACAAAAAATAGTTTTTTTTTTTGTGTCACAAAACTTTGTTGTATTGCACAATAAAAATATGGTACGAAAAATTTTTCATTAACATAAAAACATATTTCGTCTTTTTTTTTTAGTTATATTGTTGTTGTTGACATTTTATTTTTACTTGTGCAAAATTTAATTTAATTTTTTATTTTTTGTATTTATTTCTATTATTTCACATTTACCTTTTTTTGTCTCATTTGAAATTTTATGCACTTTGATTTATGATTTGATTTTTGTAAATTTTTTTCCAAAATGGCTTTTTTTTTAAAATTTAAATACTCACTATAGTAATTCTATCAGTATAGCATCTTTTTGAGGCAGATAGGCAGATGTCAGATATGCAAATTAAGTTGAACGGTGAATGATATATTCCAACTATATGTTTGGTTGATTTCTGATATTATATTATGCTCTTTATGAAATAATTAGACTTATAAATGGTGTCTATAAACATATAAGAATAAGGAACGTAAGGTGTTTTCTTTTTTTTAAATGAGGACATGACGTAAAAATTTAGAAAACCGGATTCTCTCATAAAATATAGGCAGAGAAACAAATATCCCGGTAATAAATAATAATATAACTTTTAGATTTTTTTTTTTATATTATATCGCCCAGATATAAATATCTGCCGATATTTTTAGGACCTTTTTGCCTTTAGCATGTGGGTCATCTCGGTATAAGTATTAAATTATAATTAAATTTAATATTTTGTTTACCTTATTGTTTTCATTATATTTGATATATTATTGTTTGACCTGACCGGGGTTGGAACCCAAGATCTTTCGCCTGATTAACGTACTGCACCATTGTTCATATTTTTAGATTTTGGATTTGAAATTTGGATTTGAAACTAGAAAAAAATAAAAAAAAAAAAAAATAATATAATGATTCTAGAGGAGAACTATTATTTGAACCAATTTATTTAAACTAATTTAAATCTAAATTAAAAAGTATTTATGTATATGCGTACATAATCATATACATTCATTCGTTTCATTGAGTAATAAGAATTTAAGGTTATTAAAGTTTTATAGTTAATTGTTATATAATGATACATAGTGTTAATTTAATTTTAAGGATTGCCAGATTTGTTAAGTTCCTATACTGCCCAGTCGGCGTAGGAACGAATTTTGTTGAATTTATAAAATTAAAAAAATAAAACTCAATATTAATGAGTGGAAGTAAATCTGAGTTAATTTCAATCCACGTCAATCAGGCAAATTTCGAAGTAGTTATGTCCCTCTAAAATTTATGCAATTATAATATAACATTTAGTATATATCTATTATATCCCTATATTTATGTATTATATAGTGTCCCTGTTATTGTGATAATTAAAGAATAGATTGTTATTGTTACTTTTAAGCAACAAGATCTAAATAACTTACCATCTCTGGTAGTTCTAAATATCTTACCATCACATGTACTTCACAGATGTATTAAATATTCTTTTATTAAAAATTTTAAAATTGCATTCATCACCCTGTACACATTATTGGTCACTTGAAATTACAGTTTGAGAATTCTTCCTTTTTCAAATCTCTACAGATCAACAAAAAGAAAAGAAAGAAAATCATTAGTTTTTAGTTTGATATTTTATGTAAAATAGTTCAGTTGATTAGTTGACTTAAAATCAAAAAAGTCGCACGTACATATAAAATTGAATTAAATAAGAACGAAAATTAGTGATAACCAAAATGTAATTAAATAACTAAAAATAATTAATAATTCTAAACACATAAATTAATAAAGAACACATTAACACAGACAGTGTGAACAATCAGAAGTTTTAATTGTCTGAGTGTTAGTAAAAATAATTCATTGACCGTAACATACATATATATTCTATATAATATTATATGTAATAAGAAAATTTAAGATTTATACATTTTTAACCCTTTAGTGTCACGTATGGATCCTTTTGACCCAAATTAATTTTAATCTACAATAACTTTTATTTTCTGAAGCAAAAACTATCCTCTCCATTTTCTCATAGTTGCCCCATTTTAATGTATTCTGAAATATTGAACAGTCATCTTTTTGTTGATTTTTTAAAAACTTTACTTTTATTATTTGCAAAATAAAACATTGTCTGCATCAGTTAGTTGTAATTCTTTTTAAAATCATTATACGTTTTTATATTCAATTTTTTGTTTCAAACACTAGTACAATTTGCATTAATGAAAATATATTTATCATCAATTTTTATTCAAAACTGAAAATTTACATAAATTTTAGGGTACGTTTACAGCTGCAACAAAAATATGTCAAATAATGCAAAATATAAATGCAAAATATTTTATGAATGTTTCTATTTTTTCGCCTTTTTTAAATTTTTCTTTTTGTTTAACAAATTTAGTAAAAGCGAGTACTTATGAAAGAAATATTTAGTTTGTACTGTAGGGTTACGATGCCTGTTGTCATATTTCATATATTAAAGAGTATAATTTTGTCCTTTTTTTCCCTTGTCCTGTTTTTAATTTTTCAACTTCATTTACACTTTATTTAGGACAAGTAACTAAAGTGGAAAACGGGAAATTTGAATAAAAAGTTAAAATAAAGTGAAAAGAGACTAAATAATACTAAACTAAAGAAGTTGATATTTTTTTACATGAAAATATAAATTTTCCGAGTACTTACAACAATCTAGTGAGGTTAAACTTAACAAGAGGTTAAACTTAACAAGTCATTTAGGTGAGATTCAAGAAATATAGTGACAACGAATTTCATTTGAGTTTTGAAAATTTCTCAATCTTGAATTTTCAAAATGTTGTAAATGATGTCAGATGAAAAGTTTATCAAAAAAACTTCACTCTATAAAGTGTTATTTTGTCAAGTTATAAATAAAGCTATTGAGTCTGTTCTTAGACAGAAGGTGTTGTTTCCTAAGGTATAAAAATATAGGAAGTTTTCCAATAATTCAATATTTTCTTCGTGTGAACGGCTTAAGCGGCAATTATTATAAACCTATTAAGAGCAGCTTCTTCTCTTCTTATCGTACATTGGTCATTTTTAACGAGAATCCACAAAATTTTTGTTCTGTCGTTTCCAAAATTTAAATCTCTTGATAAACACGAGCTCAGATAAAATCTTCATATCGGCCGTCAAGAAATTAGTCATTACAGTTGGTGACACACTAGTCAGCTTATTAGACAGAATAATTTCTTAAATGATCAAGCAATTCAGAGACATTGATTAGCATAATTTCAAATATTAACGAACATTTTTAAGCGTTTCCAAACTTTGCAATCATATAGACTAATTTATTATTTTCGTAGAGGTATTATTCATTAAGTGAAAAATTTGTAAGGTACAAAATTTTCTGATCCAATAAAACTCCTCTCTGATACTTTTTTTTTAAATTCCTTGCGGCAGTATATATGCAGTTGGATTTGGATAAACTATTTTCATTTTTATAAATAAAGGTTATAGATGTTTTTCTAGACTCTAGAGTATATACATCATTGACATAATTTCTATATAAATATTATTAGATATTCAAACAACTAAAAATTATTTACTTACCTAATAATTATTTATAATTTTTACTTATATGTTAAAATAAAACTAAATTTATTGATTTTCAAAGGTTTTTATAAAAAAAATTTCTATTCTTCAGGTTAATTGATTTGATTTTCCATCAAAGATCAATAAGTAATAATTTTTTAATTAATAAACCCTGAACTATATTTTAAACTTTTATATCAAAGGAAATTTTTTCTTTTTTTCTGATCCTTTTTGAACTTAATTTATTTTTGATATATTTTCGTCTATGTTATGTATGTCGTTTATATATATTGTGATATATAGACATATATAAATGTTATTGGTATATCTATTAAAAAAATGTTTTTTTTTTTGTTTTTCTAATGAAATAAAATGTCATTTATGGTGGGAATTCATCTATAAAACCATTAAAACCTAAAGAAAAAAAGATAAAGAAATATATCAAAAACAAAATATTAAATGTAAAATAAGTACCTACAGATTAAAAGGCAAGCAATATTACAGAGCATTAGATAGTTCTTGTTTTTTAAATTTGATGACATAAAATATTGAAAATAAACACAGAGAGAAAAATTTTTCTTAGAAGCATCTTAATCACTTTTTAATGACATAGTTTTCAAGTATCTTGCATATTTTTTCATTTGATTTTTCATGTTGTTTTATTACAAATATTTTCTTTTAACATTTTATTGTACAGTATTGGACATAAAAATTAAATTCATAAGAAAATTGATTTATCCAGCCAAAGATCCTTTTTTTTTTTTTACTTTGACTGTAAAATTTTTTCCTTTCAAAAATATAAAAATTTAATATAATTTTATAAATTTTCATAATACATGCATCATACATATGTTTTCAGACTATTATATGTGTAACAGTTAATAGTCCTAGTCATTTTTCTATAAATTACTTAGGTATTTGTAAAATTTTGAGTAGATTTATTGGAGACAGAAAAAAATCAAGACTGAAATTTTCAAATTATTAATATTGTGTATACATATTTAATGCAAATCTACAAAACAAACCCCTTTTAACGCTAAAAAAAGAAATTAGAATTTTTTTAAATTTCAAATAAAAAGTCTAATGAAAAAAAAAAAAGATCTTCAATACACTTTACTTCCGTTATTTATAACGGTTTACGGGGATAGTAATTTACATAAAGTACTAAAATACTGAATATTATTAATTCCACCTGCTCCAATTAGTTAACTTTTTACGTTTTTTTTTTTTCCGTTACTGTATATGTCAAAAAATTGTAAAACGGAAATATACAAACACATTAAACTTTTGAATAAAATAATTAAATAAAATAAAAAAGATAAAAGCAATATATACATACATATTTCAATAACAGTTAAAAAGTAAAGTATATTCGAACTTTAGTATAGCAATTTTGTTGATACAATATACAAAGAACCAAAAAGTAAAATTGATAAATATAAAGGTAATTAAATATCATTATTTTCATATAATATTCAGGTATTATAATATTTATTATATAATGTTGTAGGTTTTTATCCTTTACCCTTTTTAAAATTGAATGTTGTTCTATATATTATAGTTAAGATCTTTTACGAAATTATTTTTATTGTTTGTTAGATAGTAAGCTATACTCGTATATTCGAAGAAAAACTTTTATACGATACTTTATTTATTTTTATAACTTTATAACTGTTTCTTCATATTATGCATATATTCTTTGAATAACTTAAAATAATACAATTATTATTAAACTATTAAATTTATTGAAGAATTAAGATATTGTGCTAACAATTTAAAACTAATAAAAATAAAAAAAGTTGTTCTTTTTTTACAAAATTAAACTTCACTTTTATTATATATTAAGTTTCACTTAGTTGATAATAATAAAATAGGTGGAAACAATATCTAGCTCCTGTAGATACTAAACTTTTATTTTTATTATTTTGGATTAAATGATGGGTTAATCAAAATAATATTAAATGCAAATTTTTATCTCTATTAAATTCATAGTAATATTAACTAAGACCTGATAGTGTATGAAAAAAATTATTGGAATCATATTCTAATAGGCGGTCTCGAATAGCAGTTTTAACTGTATTTATTTTTTTTCACTTTTTCTTGATTTCCCCAAAAATCCATCCTTGTTGTGTTTTAAATTTTTATCTATACCAAAACTACTTCCCTCCATAGCCAAAATAATGAAATCAAGACCTTAACTCCACATCAGTATATCACATAACTCCACATCAGTATATGTATTATGGTTCAGAAATATAGAAGGAAAAGAAGATCTGAAAGATGTGAGACGTGACAAGGAATGGAAATATGACTTTTAAATTGTAGAAATGGGATAAAATTCTAGTATATGTAAAATGACTCCTTGCTTAAATTTCGGCATATTATGCAAATGATTGAATTGGTTTTCTTATTTTTGATGTGTAATTAATATTAGTGAATTTGATGCCACTAACGGGATATGAATACAGAAACCTTCCTGAATAATTATTGTTAAAAATTATTAATTATTTGATTTCCGCATATTTTTAATTAAAATTCAGTATATATGTATTTAAAAAAAAATCTTTTAAATTATACTTAATTTGAATATTTATGACAATTATAAGTACTCTTTTTACTGTCTTTTATTTCCAATTAAAGAAAAAAATAATAAATTGAACAATCAGTTTTTATTATCACTAGACCATAAATTAATCAGACCATTCAAAAACTCTTATAAACTCTTTCTATTTGAAATTTGGTGTTCCATTTCCATTTTATTTCCCTTTTTTTTTTTTTTTTTAATATATGGTTTTTGGTCTTTTATTAAAATTTAAATCCTTTATGAAAATATGAACATTAAATGTTATTGAATGCTGTCCAACAATTTTGTTTTTTTTTGGTTTGTTCGTTTATTATCATTAAAGGCCTTAGATTAGACAACACTATACAATTTATATTAGATGTTGTTTTTCGTACTGTTTTTTTCTCTTTTATCATAAACTTACTACTATTAGGTTTCATTTATGATTATATTTTGTGTACACGGAAATCTGTATGAAGGAACTATCATTTCATCATTCTATTTGCTTTTTTTTTTAAAAATGCATTTAGTTTAAAATGTCTGTAATTTTGTAAGGAAATATTTGCTTTGGAATTTTCCTTTTTGTTGCTAATAAGGGTTTTATTAAGGAAAATTGTCTGCTCTATTCAATACAGAAAGAATAAAAGAAGTTATTGATATGATATATATAAGTATAGATGTTTATCACAGTTAAATTAATGGCAGTTTCTATATAGTAACGTTAAAAAACACCGGAGTGTATACCTCTCAACTTTTTCGTTTTGTTAACTTGTGTAATATGTAGGTAGGAAATTTTTCCTAAAGGAGATGAGAATTTTCCAAAGATAACAGGAATACCGTCTTGGTAGTGTTAGATTCTTAACAGGAATATCATCTTATAAGATAGCAGGAATATCGTCTTGGTAGTGTTAGGTTCTTATTGACTAAACCTAGGTGGGTTCTTCAATAAAGTTCAAATGGAAAAAATGGGATCTTCACGATACAAGTATTAAACATGAATAATTGATTTCAATGTTAATATCCTTTTTTGTAGTTTTTTTTTTATATGAATAAAAACTAGAAAAACATTTTTCAAAATAATAAGTGATTTAATTTTTAATATTTTACGAAAAGCTTCATCTTCGATTAATCAGAAAATTTCCGAAAATTTATCTGACACGTTAACTTTTTAAAGGTTTTTTAAAATATTATACATGTCTAGATTCAGGAAGGTTTAAAATCTAGAAATTCTCTAAAATTTCAACACGATTACAATACCTTCCTTATATCCACAAATAAAAGGAAATTAAAAGAAAACAAAAAAAAATTTATTATCTATATAAGAGATCATAAAACAATATGAAGTCTTGGGTAAATGATTTCTTTCGGACAATATTAATTACTATAAAAGAAAAGAAGAAGCTGAAATAGTAAAAAAAATGTTTGTTTTGTGAAGTGAATTACAGGAATAGAAAAAAGAAAAACAACTACATAATTATAAAAATAAACTAATTTTCATGAGCGTTTATGGAAGTTGAAAAAATATATTATTATACATGCAGTAAGTTTAGAGATTTCTAAGAGACGTAGGCTAGGATTTTCTTAAAATTTTATTGTAAATTTAAAAATTTTAATTTTACGAAGCATAAAAATTTTCAAACAGTTTCCTAATAATCTTTAATATTAAAAAATTCATAGCCCAAGAAGTAAGTAAACATTTTGTATGATCCCAGCGCATGATCCCAAAACATGAAGTGTGAATGAAATAAAAAATATATAAACTAATATATTTTTAGTAGCAGTCACATCTTACAATCTAACCAATGGTGTAGTCTAGGTGTTAAAACATCAGACTTTTATTCTAATAGTTTCAGGTCCAAACGCCGACTGCGTCATAATATAAACTAATAAAAAAAATAATATAAATTTTTTCTTATAATATATATGTAATTAGTACACAACTAAATAAGAGTATATATGAAATAATTTTTTAATTTTTAAGTAAAGGCTAATATTAATTCTTTTGGATTTTATCAGTATGATATAATTGATATCATATTTTTGTATAAGATAACAGATGGCGCATAAGAGGTCTCGGTGGCCTAATGGGTAAGAGCGTATAAAATACCTACGCTGTAAACACC
Organism: Poecilobothrus nobilitatus; assembly: GCA_947095535.1. Classification (NCBI taxonomy): domain Eukaryota; kingdom Metazoa; phylum Arthropoda; class Insecta; order Diptera; family Dolichopodidae; genus Poecilobothrus; species Poecilobothrus nobilitatus. Next base: position 246,909,615 of record OX352773.1, on the reverse strand, counting down.
GAGAGAATGTGGGTTCGAAACCTTCACACGTCGTAAGAGTTATTCCCTCTTACGACATTTACAACCACGTCTGAAAAGGAAAGGCTGTGAAATTTCCTGTTCACATTTATGTGGCAGAGAAATGCACTAAAAAAAAAGAAAATAAGTAAGTTTGAAATTTTATTAAAAATAAAGTTTAAGGACTGGGGAAATATTTTCTAGTATGGTTTGCACTTTGTCACATATTTTAATTAATACATAAATGTACCTCTTATTGAACGGTTATTTTCGAATACTTTTATTTTCCGCAATCAGATTTTTATAAATATATAAATTTTAAAAATCTAACGCTTAAATGTTATTCTTAAAACAATTTCAAAAATACTTACATAGCCATACATATGTACATATGTATGTACTTGTTTTTTACTGGTTTACAATTCAATTCAATTTTTAAAATAAAAAAATACAAATCATTTTTCATATTATATTACATACCTCAATGGAAGCGACGAATTTTTATTAGAATAATTACGAATATCTAATCATTCCAATAATAGTAAATTTTTATGTACAAATACAATGCACACATTTTTTAAGTTTTATTTTTACAAAATGTACTTTCATACACAATTTGTCTGTAACTCAAAAAACCTCCTACAATTTTCAATGAACATCATATTATACCTAATACTTACATATTCTATTCACATTCATTCTTTACACCAAACAGAAAAAAACAAAAAAGAAACATAACAAAACAAAAAATATGTAGATAAATACATACTTAAATACATATATAAATACATATCTATACTATTCATATCAAATTACATGTATAGCAGTAGCGTATATTGTATAGAAACATAAAAAAGAAAATAAAACAAAAAATACTATAGCTATAGATACCTAACACTACGTAGCTCTATAAATACATTTGTGTAATGTATATCATTCATATTCAAATTGCAAACTATATGTATAGCAATAGCATATATTGTATAGAAACATAAAATTCGGAAAAAAAAAGAGAAAAAAGGAGGAAAACAAAGGCTCATAATATATTTCGCTAAAAAAAGATGGCACATAAATTAAAATATTTGCATTTCATTGTATTATACAATAGCTACCGTTAGTCGAGTAATTATCGGCTTATTGAAATGATTTCAAAAACTGAAGCTTAATCAAATATGAATAATAAATGATTTTGTTTATAGTCTCTGTTCCTTATAAGAATGGAAAGAAGGAAAAAATAATCAGCTGCATACAATATGAGTAAAAATATTAAATTATAAATATGACTAAAACTTTAATGTTTCGAAATTAGTGGTGAGGATTAGTTATAGTTTATCTGAAATGAAATTAAAAATTTAAAACAAATTGAATTTTTTTGAACTTTGTAAATAATGCAATTTTATTTTGATAATTTAAAGATATAGCGGTCAATTTTGAAAGATTCTTAACTTTAGTTAAAATTAAACATTTTGTTTTATTATAAAGTGCGAGATCACTTTAAAATTGTTTGGAAATTTTTTTATAATAAATTCTTATTAAACGTTTTATTACCTTTTTTATAAAATGAATTCTTCGTAATTAATAAGATATACATAATAAGTATACATAGGTGACCTGAATTAAGGCCCTGCGAAATAAAACCCCGGGGGTATTATTTCCCGTTTAATGGGAAACAACGAAAATTTACAAAAATGGATTTTATTACATTTTTAATGAGAAATAATAACTCGGGGCTTTATCTCTCAAGAAGTCGTAGTTCAACTTAAAAGAGAAATAAAACTCTGGGCTTTATTTCCCATATTTTGGGGGCTTTATTTCTCAATTACTATGAGAAATAAAACCCCAGGGCATTATATCTCATTAAATGGGAAATCACATCCCGGGGGCTTTATTTCGCAGGGCCTTAATTCAGGTCACCGTATACATAACATAGAGATGTACAGTGATGATGTATAGAGATAATAAATGTACCTAATTCTGTTAAACAACCAGTGGTCCATAATGCGTTTAATATACCTTTTTTAGTTAAGACATTCTGATTCATCAGTTTTTTTTTTTTTTAATGCATTTGTCTGCCCCATAAATGTGACAGGAAATTTCACAGCCTTTCCTGTTCAGGCTTGGCTGTACATCTCGTAAGGGGGAATAACTCTTACGACGTGTGTGGGATTCGAATCCACACTCCCTCGATGTTTACAGCGTATTTTATACGCTCTTACCTACTAGACCACCGAGGCCCCCCTGATTATCAGTTTAATACACATCTTGAAATTATGGCTTCAATTCTTATAGTTTCTTTCATGTTTAGATATATACTCCATGTCAAACATTTATTAATCAAAATTTGAATCTCAAATATTACGTTTAAGAAATTACAATATATTTAGTACTGTATATGACTTAACAAATAACAATTAATTTAACATAATATGTACCTACCAACCTTCATTGTTAACATTACATGCAATATATATAAAATGTACATAAATAATTTGAAAAAAAATTTTTTTGTTTTATATATTCATATTATATATATATACCTACTATCACATTTTATAACTAATATTATATTCCTTCATCTTCTCTTCATTTTTTTTATTTTTTTATTTTATTTTTTTTTTGTTTGATAAAAAATTCAACAAATAAAACATTCAGAACAACTGAAAATGTTGCCAATAGGCATGCAGTAAAAAATTATTTCTTTTATCTACAAAAACAGAACAAAAAAAAAAATAGAAAAAAAAAAGAAAATAGAAAAACAAAATAAATATTATGCCCATGGAATTTTATTTTTCTTCTTTGTTCTCAATTTTTCTGGATGAGACGATAGATGGATAGATGATACAAAAGGAACGTTGAAGAACCAAAAAAAAAAAAAATAAAAAACATTGAAAAAAAAATTACACAAAAAAGAAAACAACTTCTGTCAAGGTAAATCAAAAACAAAAAATTAAAAGAGAAAAAAAAAAATAATTTACATACATTTATATTTTATTTTATTAAAAAAATAAGGTAGTATGTAAAGCTAAAGGTTCTTTAAGCCGCAATTTTTCTCAAGGTTCTTAAAGTCGCCATTTTTAAAAATAATCATACAAAAGATTTTAATTAATTAGCAGAAACTCTAACCTTTCGATCTAGAAAGTTTACAAGTTCTCAGCCTATAAAAATAGCAACTTTTTTAAGTAAGAACTTAAAAGTCTATAAAATTTCCGCCTTTCATCAAATAAAATATGTTCTTATGTATATATACTACTTCTTTTAGAATTACTAGTTTCTAGCTTAAAATGTCTCTGTAGCTTAAAATGGTGAGTTTAAATTTTTGCAAAGTTTCTGTTTCAAATAAGGGTTACATAATACATAAAAAATTAATATAATGTGATATATAGTATGTTATAATAACATAAGTGTGTTACAGGCCATATGATATATTATTAACAATTTTATTGTCTTATTTCATACAGTGTACATGTTTTGTAAACCAAACGGAAGGACAAATAATAAGAAAATGTTGCCAAAAATTTTTTTTTAAAATGCGCTAAAAATAAATAAAGGAAAACAAAAAAAAAAAATCACCAAGGGGCTTAAGAAATGTCACTATTGTTATAAGTGCTGTAAATATCAAGGAACAAAACATTTTTTTTTTTTTAACTTATCAGAACTTACCTTATAGGTGTATGAAATAATTTCTTCCATTATAACTAATGAAAAAGTAAAAGTTATAAAAATAAAAAAGAATTTAGTGTTGATAATAATACTGAAAATAAAAAATAAAAAAAAACAGATTTTAAATATTTTAATCGTTTATCTAGTTGACAATAATATAAGTACGTATATTTATGCTAACCTAAAATATGTCCGACAGTATAGGAACAAGAACACAGTTAATTTTTTTTTAAGAAAAGGTTTTTATAAAATTATGAATAAATTTTTGACAGCTTCATTCTGAAGCTTTTGCAAAATAATATCTTTGTTTTCCGTAAATATATTTTCCAATATACTAATACAAATAGGCTAACACCAGCTACCATACTATGGAATACTTATATATTTTGTATGTAAGGACTTTTCTAAACCAACTTTTCCAAAAGTTCCTGCTTTACTCTTAGTTTTTATTGGTAAGTTGTCTTTTTGTCTTTTTTAGCATTAATTATAACTTATAAGTTAATTTTTGTGTAAACAATTTATTGTGTAACAACCCTAGAAACATAAACTATCTACTTAAGACCTGTGACTGTTTATTTTTTGTAATTAAAATTAAATTTTATTATCACTTAAAAAAATCGAAAAAAAGGTATTTTCAAGATCAAAATAGACAAACTCTAGAAAGGTGAACAAAATTGTTAACTTAATAGTAAAAATATAAATTTTTTAATTTCAAATATTGAATGATAGGCTCGACTGTTGTGGTTTTAATGGATAAATCGATAAAATTTACCCTGCAGAAACAACTCACATAATATACAAAAAGTGCAGAACCTAAAGGACTATCTTGCATAACTCTGAAGTTATAGTTTTTCAAATAAAACTTTTAATGGTAGAATGCAGCGGTCTACATGCTGATTACTGTTCTCAAAGTTGTTTTTAAACTACATAATATGTATGTATATTTCTTGATCACAGCACTAAACAATTATTATGTAAATAATGTTTTTCTATTATTATTAAATCAAATACTTTAGTTAAATTATAACTATGCAAATTTTTTTTTTTTTTTTGACATTAATGTTAGGATTACAAGAATCTTTTTTTTTTGTTTCATTTCATATAATGGGATGAAACCTGTACCTGCTAACGCAATATATTGGCTAGGAAGTTGAGATAGGAAACGATAGGAAATGGATGCGGAAACATTGAATTTGAAGTGGGACTGTAAGGAAACAATGAATGGGCCTATTGTTATTACTATTTTGCTAACAGTGACTATAGCCGTTACAACAGTTACAACATGCAGTAGTATATAACACCTTACTGCATGAGCTAATTATTGAAGGCAACCCCCACTATCACTGTAACAGCTATTATCATTGGTATTAGTATTACTTATTAATATTATTATTATTTTACTTACAATGTCAGGGCCATCAGTGGATTACAACGTGCAGTAGTATATAACATCTTCCAGCATGATATAACCAAAGATAGATCGACTGTAGCAGCTATATTATTATTTCAATTATTATTATTATTACTATTACTATTAATTACACGATATACATTATTACTATATGCAATTACTACATATTTTTTATTTATATGACCTGACTGGAGTTTGAACACAAAACCCTCCGATTAAAATGTTGGCCACTTAACCTACTTGAACTGTTGGCCACCTAACCTATATAATATAAAAAATTAGGAATATAAATACCACTGTTTTGAACTATTTGCTGTTGAAGAAGTTGTTTTGCAATCTTCCGAATAATAAAATTTTAAATATGTACTCATATACAGAAGTCTTTACCCTACAACTCACTAGTACTAAAAACATCGGAATGACAGATTATAAAATAAATTTGGTAAAGCATAGTGCTAAAATAGAAATCTGTTATTATGCACAAACTGCAGATTGTGTTTTAAATATAAAATATAATTCCGGTCTAAAATTGATTTCAAATGTCACTTTTTCAAACAAAAATTACTCTTTAACTCGTATACGTGTCTACAAAGTGTCTTAAAACTTGTTGCAAGTCATATTAAATTTTTAAAATTTCAAATAAATTTTCAATAAAATGTTCAAAAAAAAATTTTTTTTTTTTTTGTTGTCGCTAAGCAACGTCGTTATTTGTATAAAATGTATCAAAATTAAGTTATAATTTAAATTTTAGTTGTAGGGTTGCTAGGCCTAGAAAGTGTTGACTATTCGAAGTAAAAATTCACTTTTAGATGTACATATATGCACATATATGTTTTATCTACTTCGTTTAATAATGATAGAAGATTAAATGTTACAAAAAACTTTCTCCCTTAAACCCTTAATTTAAATATTTTTGTTTTATTTTCAATTTTCAAATTTTGATTAGCTATACACTGTTGGTATTAATAAAAAAAAAAAACAAAAATCTGGTAATACTGTAAATGTCAAACATTTTTAAACACATTTTTATTGACAATTTATTATAAAAACAACTGGTGTAATTAGTATTGGCGGAATTAAGATTTGTGAAACATAAAATTAGAAAATCGTAAAAAAATTTTTTTTTTTGAAATTCAAAACAAATTCAAAAAAAAAAAATTAAAATAAATGTGAGTAAAATTATTATATTTTATATATAAAAATAAATTTTTTGTTTATTTTAAAAAATAATTGAAAAATGATTAAATATTTAAAAAAGTACAATAATTTATTTTTAAAATAAAAAATTTATTTAAATCTATTTTATTTTATTAAAACTGTTTGAAATTATTTTTATTTTATATTATAAATATAAATAATTTTGGGAATATTTTAATTTTATGCACATGTGAGAAGATAATTAAAAAAAATATACATACATGCTTATGTACACAAGATATTATTTATGTACAAATATCAGATTCAAAATAATTGATTAGACATACACTCCAGTATTTTCTGTTCTATTATTTTTTATTTTATTTTTTTTATTTTTATGAATTTGTCATGTTTTTTTTTTATTAATAAGATATATAGGTATGATATACATATATATTATGTATATAAGATATAATGTACTCCAAACATTTTATTAGAATTAATTCATTAAATTAAAATTATTTTTAAAATGTAATAAATAAATAAATAAAAAATTTTTTTTTTTAAATAATTAAAAAAAAATAAATTTCGGGTGCTGTTCAAAGGTGTACCGTGAAATTTTTAAATAGGGTGATCGAAATAGGTTTGTGAAATTAATACCTACATATTTTAATATAAAGTTATTTATTACTAAAACTTATCAATTTTTGATGTAAAAAAATACAAACTAATATAAATAAATAAAAAAGTAAAATTACTATAAAGGTCTGTCATATTGAACAAGTGAAAAAAAAAAGTTCAATAAAATAAAATATCAAAAAAATTTTTAAATACCTGTCTAACAAAAATCATTTTTCTGGTTATTTTTGTTGAGAATTTTATTTCAATTATCACCTAATTGTATGATCAATTTTATTCAATATCAGCCAATATCTATCGATTTAATTATGTTTTCTGTTTTAAATTATTGTTAACATTTTAGTGATTTTTAAAGATTTAAAAAAATTTATTAATATTTGCGATAACCGCAGTAACTATATGCATTAGTCGCCACTGTTTATGTTATTTAAATATTTTATTCTGTTATTCTATATATATTCTTTTGAAAGTTTCAAACATAGGAACATATATTTTTTATATACCTACATATATATATATGTATATGTACATATTATGATATTATTTTTGATATAGTATTTTCTATATTATGTGCATAGTTATTACGTAAACTAAAAAGTTTAGGTATTCTGATACTTCAGTAGTTTTCTATAACATATTAACATATTCTTTGGAATGTTTAAAATTTAAAAAGTTAAAGTGTAACAATAAAATGCTTTAATTCTTAAGATTAGTATTTAAAATTAGTTTTTATTCTCTACAAAAAAAAAATATATATCCTTTCTCTAATAACAAAAATAAAATTTAGCTTAACTAAATGGCTTATAAATAAGGGACCATATAATACATATGTATGTATGTATGAAACGTATAATAGAATGACTGTAATGTGCAAAATATTTACAGTCAGAAGTTATACATACATACTGTAGAGTAAATTTAAAAAATCTTTAAAAAATAAATTTAGTTTTTTTGTTTGCACAATCGTGATTATTTCGTATCTCAAGCAAACATTTTAAAAAACTGAAAACGAATAGGTTTAAAACGAAATTTATAGAGCATTAAATAAAAAATCTGGAATAAATGGATATTGAAATTTAAGAGCAGCAGATAATAACCAAACACATGGTAGAAAGATTAAAGGAACAAGAATATAATGTCACTTGAATTGTTTAATAGTAAACGATCCTATAGTAAACGATTAAACGATCCTAAAGTTAGTTTTAGATTAACTTTTTAATTTCTTCAATAATTTTAAAGTCAGCTGGTTAATTTCTTTAATTGTTTGAGATTATTTTTGGTTCAAATTATTTGTTTTCTCTTATTTTTTAATATAGATAATAAAACATCAGCATCTCTTAATCCGTCAAATTTAAAAAAAAAAAAACAGTATGTGAAGCGAAAAGTTTTAAATGCATACAATTTTTTCAAAAAGCATTAGAATAAAATGTATCTTAAAGTTGTAATTAATTTTTCATCAAAGATTTTAATTTTTTCTTAGAATTATCCTGTGAAGAAGTTTTGTCGAATGGCTTAACACATGCAGGTCAAGGAAAATATGAAAGCAGAAAGAACATGTTTAAGTTGACTGTTTTATTTTTTCGAATTGAAAAAATATTTATAAAATTTCAATAAGTAAAAATTAGGTAATCATTTTTATAAAGCTTAGCAATCGCTAGGCCTGCATATTCTTACTTTATACTATACAACGTTTTTATGAGATCAAACTATGAACGTTTAAAATTTAATTTCTTTATCTCAAATTGAGTAGAAGTTTTGTAAACAGATGGTGAGACAGATTGATGGACGTACAGAGTGAAAATAATGAACAAATTTTTCAAAAATGTGCCAAATTAAAAATGATGAAATTAAATTTATTGTTGTGACGTAAATTTTGTTTTTTAATGTATGTATTTCTCTGCCACATAAATGTGGACAGGAAATTACACAGCCTTTCCTGTTTAGGCGTGGCTGTACATGTCGTAAGGGGGAATAACTCTTTGGACGTGTGTGGGATTTGAACCCATATTCCCTCGGTGTTTACAGCGTATTTTATACGCTCTTACCCACTGGGCCACCGAAGCCCCGACGCAAATTTTAAATCAAAATTAAGGTTTCGAAAACAGATTGTACTATAGGTATAATTAAACTGTAAAGAATGTGTTATGTAATAATTTCTACAAGAAAAACATTCCTTAGAACAAGTACTATAACATAAAATGTTAATATCCAACTCTAATCTTATGATGCTTATGCTAATTAAAATTATTACTTAATTATTACTTACAAAAATATGTCAAACAATATCAATTTAAAATAATTGGAATTGAAATGGTGTATTTTTGTAATTTAAAAAAAGAAACATATTTATTATGAAGAACCACTCAATGCGACAACGCACACGAGTATTTATGACGAACAATTTACTCTTCGTTCCATAGCCTCTTCGCTTTAAACAAATTTTTTGGTTTAATGAAAGAAGATATGAAACGAATAAAAATTAATAAAACGTTCGTCAAAAATACTCGTGTGGCTTGTCGTAATAAACTTAATGCTTTAATATAATATTACATAAATTACAAAACCGCCATCGGTATTGAACTTAATATTGAAAAATTTTGAAATTGATTTACCTATTACATAATTTTGATTTATTAGCTTGTAACAGAATGTGGAATTTTTAGTTTTGAAGCTATTATAAATAATTTATATATGTTTTATGGTAATGTTAAGAGTTTTGTTTAAAAGCTGTTATCAAACAAATGTGATGCAACTTACACTCTTTGTACATTTAAGATTAAAAAGAAATATAAAAAAATTTTTTGTTTAGAAGTTATTATGATTTTTCTTATTTTTCATATATGTATTAAGTAACATAGTAACAATAATTAATTGATTGAGCCTGAGAATATATGAAATTTTTAAACAAAAATACGAGTTCCAGCTTAAATTTAATGTGAAAAAATTATATTTGAGTTTTATGCATACGGGCTCTCAAATTTTTCTGTAATTTTCAAATTTATATTGTTGCGATGGAAGTTTCTTTAAAAAAATTTATCTCAATATAGCATTTATATATATGTGCCATAAAGTCCGTGAAATTATTATAAAAGTTTAAATATTTAATCAATCGAGTAGAATTTTAGTTATAACAATTATTTCAATGTTGAACATTTTTAAACTTTGTAAGGCTTTAGCTCTATAGTGGGTGGTACTGTCGTTGTTATAAAGTTCTTCTACCAAATTATTTGTTTATGGAATCTTATCTATAAACATCTTTGGATAACATTATATGATTTTTTGTCAAATAGTGTTGTAGTTTTGGTCCAACGGTAGGACAAACAGACGGGTAGAGTAAAACTAATAAATAACAATTTGGTAAACAGCATTTGGTTTATTCATAAAAAATTTATAAAATCAACAAGTAATGAAAAAAATCACAGATATTCAAAAAAGTACATTTCCAAACATGGCTGTAAATGTCGTAAGAGGAAATAACTCTTACGACGTGTGTGGAATGCGAACCCACACTCTCCCGGTGTTTACAACGTATTTTATACGCTCTTATCCACTAGGCCCACTAGAACATTCCTGAATTATTGTATTTTTATTTTATTTTAAAAATAAATAATAATCCGGTTAATTTGCAAAAGTAGTTAAAAACCTGTTTTTGTTTTTTTTTTTATAATTAGTCTAGGAACAGATTTTTTAAATTTATTATCAAAAAATAACTTTTGAAAATCTGAATAAATAATAAAAAAGATTTATTAATTATTTTTACTATAAATATAAATATATTTTCGAGACAAACGATGTATGTATGTATGTATGGATATTATTTACGTATATCTATCTTTCAAAATAATTTGCAAAAGTTTATTAATTTGCGCAATAAAAATATTTTAGTAAAATTAGCTTTCAAAAAAATCAAAAAATATAATGTAATCAAATGAATAATAAATAGTTCGTCTAAAAAGACTGAAGAAATTTTTGAAAGAAAAGCAATTTTATAATATTTTATTTTTTAAAACTTTTAGTCACAATAAAAACACTTCAATAATAATTTCTTTTCAATACAATTTAATTTATAAATTAAATAAAAACAAATAAACTAAATCTTTTATCCATATTTTCTTGATCTGTTGTTTTTATCCGTTTAATTAAATCTAACACAATAAATTCAAAACTTTTTTTTTAAATAAACAAAATTTTGTTTTCAAAAACTTAAAAATTCTTTAAAATTTACATAACATTAAATTTCTGTTGTTGTTTTTATTTCATTGATGGTTATAAAAAACATTAAAACTAATCTCATCAAAAGTAAACATAAAAAGACTCACAAAACATTTAAAAAAGAAATAACGATTTAATTTTTAAAATTTCTCCAAAAAATGCTTAAAAGCAGCAAAATATTTAAGCGTAAAAATAATATCAAAAATGAAAAGAAATGAAACAAAGACCTACCAAGGTCCAATCATCTAAACGTCATAATAAACGTTAGATTTAGACAATAAAAATGAATGTCCGAAAAGTTTCGTTAAAATATTGAATTTTTCATTAGGGTATGAACATTTTCATAGACATTACATGCCACTAAAGATTCAAACATAATGAACGAACGTTGGAATATTGAAATTCACATATTTTTAAATTCACCGTACCTAATGTATATTATAATATACTATTGATTGACTAATAAACTGAAAAACTGATATGAGTAAGGTTACAGATTGCAAATAATTATTTTAGACAGTTGCACATAACATTTCTTTTACACTTTTTCAGTTCTAGAAGCTTCAAGTTGAAAATGCTCTGTACTTCTTATATTGTAATTATGAATTAAGGCATTTGTTTGTAGTCTGAAATTTGATTACTTAAATAATTTGTTAATCAGCTTCCAGTTTTCCGAAAATTTTTTAGGTTAGGTATTATATTTATTCCGAAATTACCCTCTTTATAATCGGAATAAATATAATAATGTTGTTGAGTATAAGGTAAGGTAGTTTGTATTATGATTTTTATGGTTTTGCTACGGTAACTGAGTTTATAATGTTTTTGCTAACTCCAAATGGTGATTAAATACCGTGTTTTAGACTGGATATGAGAGTAAAATACTAACTTTGCTGCGTGTTCACTCAGTCTAGCACACCTTCGAATTGCACTACTTTAGACATTATTGACTTTTTTAATTGAAGCTAACTAAATTTATCACAACTGTTCTAAAATTTTGTTAATTTTTTAAAAACTATTTTAAAATTTTATAGAAAAATTGATTAAAGCCGTCAGGAGAAGATTTTCTAAAATTCCATTATATTAATGATATTCCACAATAAATACAAAAATAGTTTTAATTTCACAAAAATTTACTTAATACACATTAAAAAACTTTACATAGCATTTATTAAATTTTTATTTAATTTTAAAAGTTTCTTTGAAGTTAGCTGCGGTGGCTATTAAAATTTTCATACCCTATAATCAATGAAAACTCAAAAATTTGAACAAAATTTCATTTACGTTCATGATAAGCAAAGCAAAGTAAAACAAAGCAAAGCAAAGTCAACACGACAGTGACATAATATTTGAATTCACAATGAATTGTGTTTCATGCCTAAATGACATTTCATATTTAAGTAAATAGTTGTGACATTTTCTAGCGTTGATCTTTCTAAAAGTTAAAATTTGGGTGACATCTGCTTTTATTTGCTTTGCGTTGAACCGTGTCAACCTCATTAACAATAAAAATACTATTTTCATACAGTTTAACTTTTATTTCACCATTTGATCAAGAAGGATTTTTTCAGTCTATTAAGTTCTGTAACTACTAAAAAGGCTTGGAGTCTGAAATGTTAACAATTTTCTTCTCTTTAACAATTTCATAGCTGCCATAAAAATTTTGTATTATTATGAAAATAACTTGATGTTTATTGAAGCTAAGTACCTGTCAGGTCATGAAAAGAAGTAAAATTGCATAATTCTATAAAATTTGTTTTGTCTAGAGCAGCAGATTAGAATAGCTGTCATACAACTACGTTTTTAATATAAGCATAATTTATACCTTATGTAGGTATTGGATGCGAGTATCCTAGCGCGAAATAATAATTTTTTCAATTTTTTTTTTATTTGGTTGTAATGAGAATCCTATATTATCAAATAGGATTTTACAATATTATTAATACCATTGTCTACTATAATGTCATATATACATTTATATTTATTTTGTTTACATTTTATATTTTAGTCGCAAGGGCGGTTTTTTAATCCTAATTTTTAATTATTTTGCGTTTTAATTTTTATTCATTTATAATTTTTAGTATTTTGTTATTTAATTTTCTATTTTCTGTCATTATTTAATAATTAATGTTCTTTTTTTAATTTGCAATGTAAAATACTATTTTTAAGATTATATATAATTAAAATTGATTTTACGTTGTACTTTCATTCAAATTTTTACATGGTGTCAAGTTTTTGATTTTATCTTATATTTGTTATATTTATATTATATTATGTATGCTATACCTATAAATTGAAAAAAAAAAAAAAATTTCATATAACAAAATAAATTAATTAGTAATTATAATTTTGTAGTATAATTTGTTTAAAAAAATCATATTATTAGTAATCATCTATGGTTATTCTCCTGCAGTGATTAAGTTCTATGGCATATTATTGGTATAACAATTATTGTAATTTCCAGAGGTAACAATTGCCACAGCTTTTTCAATCACATCTATATTAAGTTTAGAGAATTTATACAAACAGATAATAAACTCGAGAATAAAATTTGATTTTGGAAAAAACTCTTTAATGGGTTTCATCATTGGTGAATAGGGTGGCAGCAATACAAGAGTACTTTTTGTCTCTGCATGAAGATCATGAATTTCCTAAGTTTTTTGGAACTGGTGTTATCTAAAATTAATCATGTTCCTAAAATCATAAACTTTTTGAAATTTGATTTGTAAAAGGTTGAATTTGATTTTGAAAAGTGTTGAATTTGATTTGAAAAAGGTTGAAATTTATTTGCAGAATGTTAAATTTGGAGTGCAAAACTTGTATATAGTATTATGTATTATGTTTATGTAATTTATAAACATTTTATATTTTAGGCGCAAGGAGATTTGTTAATATACTTACTAATTTTTCATTTTTATTTCATGTGTTCCTTATACAATTGCTGATTCAAAGATTCAAAATGAATATTAACAACTTTGTTGATAATATTTCTGTTCATTTCAAACCGACTCTTATTCTCTAATAATTACTTTCCTTGACCAAATGGTACATAAGTACTAAAGAACATAATATTATAACATATATTGTTTTGCGATTCTTAGTAAGTTAAATTCCCAAAAACTTATTGGAGGACTCGTGATCATTTTACTCCTCTATAGTTTTTTTCGATGATTCCCACCTAGTCTCGCAACAAAAAAGTCAAAAATCATTTATAGGTAATATTTAGTATATTTTGTTTACTATTTAATTTACTATTTCCCTGTCATTATTATATAATTGAAATTCGGTGACCAGATCTAATGCGCGTAGAAATAATGCCGAATGGACATTATTATCGTTTCAATGCGGAATTAATACCGAAATCGCGAATTTTGAAAATTCGACCTTATTACCGTTTTTAAAAGGAAATAAAGCCGAAATTAAAAAGGAAATAAAGTCGATTGTCGATTCATTTTTTTTTTATATGCTGACCAGTTCAAGTGAATACTGACGGAAGTTTCGCCGGCGGTCGGTCGCGCGTTCCATTTTCATGGTGGATAATGAATTCTTAATTAATAATAACATTCTCAATTCGTCTTTATTTCCCGGGGCATTATTTCTGGTCACAGTGAAAGTCTTTTAATTGCAATTACTACTTTTAAGATGTGTACTCCTAAGTTAATATTGATTTTACGTCGTAATATTTTTCATTCAAATTTTTACATGGTCTTCAAGTAAAATTGATTCAATCTTATAATTTGTTATATATATTAGAATATGACATACATTTAAAAAAATAATTTATTTATAACAGATAATTATTAGATACTAGAAAAATTTCCCAAAATTTCTTTTTTCATTTTACAGATTATAATATTGTTTTTATAGCATCAAAAGACGTAATTTAAATTGTTTAAAATTGTTTTATTAATTTAAAAATTAATAATTAAATTATTAAAGTAACAAAATATATTATTAATTCGTTATATTAATTTTATTTTATTTCATTGTTGTTAAATAATTTATAAATAAATAAAATAGAAAAACAACTAATTAATTTTTTTGTTTTTGGTTTTTGTGTTATTATAAATTTAATTCAAATAAATTAAAATAAAAAAAAAAAAAAATGAAAGAAATGTGGAAATAAATAAATAAAATAAATCAAAATGAATATTTAAATAAGTAATTTAAAATCACAAATGAATTTGCAATATTATATAATTAAATTTTTATTTACTTAAATAATGGAATTACATAAAATATCGTCATTATTATTTTTATTTAATTTTTTTTTTTTTTTTTTAAATTTAAATATTTTAAAATTATTAAAAAATTTATCATAATAGTCTTTGATAATAAAACTTTTAATAAAAATACTTTTTTTTTTGTATTCTCTGGTTAAATTTATAGTTAAACATCTATAATTAAATCTAACGAAACAACGCAGAATATAAAATCAAAGGTGTTTGAAAGCGAACATTTCCCAAAAGGATATATAAAACAAGTTTAGAATATTGTGACTTTGTGATTTTAGAAAAATTGTGAAAATCAGTAGATATTTTCTAAAGAAACCTAAGTAACCTTATAAAATTAAAGAAAAGCTATTAACACCTGTAAAAATATAATGTTGAAATTTTAATTTTTGTGAAAATTTACTTACTTAAATAACAGGTATATAAAAATAACAAAATTTCAATTTTTGATCCCTATATTCTCTACAGGGTGTACAAAAAATTTAAGTTCTACGATAACTTGTGTTAATTTTGTAAGTATTATTTATCTCAAAATTTCAATTTTCTATCTAACGAGGAAGAATACAGTTGACTTTGTCAACTCTTAGATACCCGTACGAACCGTTAGTATGTTCACAGTCACTCTGCCTACAATATTATTTTTTTAATATTTTAGTATTCGGAATCCAAAACTTTTTCAAATATTCTATAGCACCATTTAACACTAAGCGGTAAATGTATATTAAATAGTAATTACAATATAATTTTTGTAAATACGGCGCTATATAATATACATCTATACTCGTATCATTCATTCACTAGTGACATATACGATATGTAAATAAACATGATATTATATAAGTATGTATATATATCAATATCATATAAATAATAATAAAAATTCTTCAAGCAACTGTTATGTTGTTTATTCATTTACATTTGTTTGTACTACGCATTATATCCTCAACAATTTCAAATTATCGAGTAAAACAAATGCAAAAAATTTGTTGAAGAAATTTGTTAGAAAATTTGAAAAAATCAAGTAACACTTTCGTCAATTATAAAGTAACCCTATATTATTAAAAAAAGTTGTTAACAGAAATAAAAGTATAATGTTGGAGTTTTAATTTTTATGTATTACTTCAAAAAAATTTTAACAGGTGTTCAAGTTACAGGTGTTTCAAAATAGGAAATTTTCAGTTTTTGACCCCTTACAGCTCCTAAACAGGGGGTGATACAAAAAAAATTTCTGAAATGACTCATACTAATTTTCAAAGATCTAACTTCTGTCAAAATTTCAAGTTTCCACCTTTAACCGTTTAGAAGATGGAAGGGTTAAAGAATTTTGCAAAATTTGAGTTTCGCATAACGGTAAATTAAGACACCGTATGCCAAAATTATATATTTATTGTATATATTCTTTTAAAACTAATGAAAGTAGTAATCATTTGGCGTTTTCAAAATGAAGATATACCTTATACAACTTGCGCTATAACAATTTAAATATAGAGCTTTTTTGAACCTTTGGGGAGCTGTAGCTCCGTAAAGGGTGGGGCTACAAAAAAAAGTTATTAAAAAAAAAATTAATATTTTTGTGAGATCTATCAGTAGTTAAAATTTCATAGCTCTATTGCAAAAAAAATGTGGGGATCTAAAAGTTAGGTGTTCGAGAGCTACCTTAAGGCTTGCTCCAAACTCAACCAAAAAAAATAGGGAACCTACAAATTACTCTCAAAATAGTTTGTGTAAATTTCAAGATTCTAGCTTTCTTAGTTTTTGAGTTAGCGTGCTGACGGACGGACGGACGGACGGACGGACATGGCTCAAAAGTCTTAGAATTTTTTTCTGATCCGATCCATACCTTTGAAGGTATATCTAGCTCGCTTATTTCGAGGTGTTACAAACGGAGGAGTAATTTTATTATACCCGATCCTATCGTACGGGTATAATAATAATAAAAATTCTTCAAGCAACCGTTATGTTGTTTATTTATTTACATTTTTTTTATACTACGCATTATATCCTCAACAATTTCAAATTATCGAGTAAAACAAAATGGAAAAAATTCGTTTTAAAGAAATTTGTTAGAAAATTTGAAAAAATCAACTAACACTTTCGTCAATTATAAAGTAACCCTATATTATTAAATAACAGAAATAAGAGTATAATGTTGAAGCTTTAATTTTTGTGTATTACTTCAAAAAAATTTTAACAGGTGTTCAAGTTACAGGTGTTTAAAAATAGGAAATTTTCAGTTTTTGACCCCTTACAGCTCCTAAACGGGGGGTGATAAAAAAAAAATTTCTGAAATGACTCATACTTATTTTCAAAGATCTAACTTCTGTCAAAATTTCAAGTTTCCAACTGAAACCGTTTAGAAGATAGAAGGGTTGAAGGATTTTGCAAAATTTGAGTTTCACATAACGGTAAATTAAGACACCGTATGCCACAAATATATATTTATTGTATATATTCTTTTAAAGCTAATACAAGTAGTAATCGTTTGGTGTTTTCAAAATGAAGATATACCTTATACAACTTGTGCTATAACAATTTAAATATAGAGCTTTTTTGAACCTTTGGGGAGCTGTAGCTCCATAACGGGTGGGGCTACAAAAAAAAGTTATTAAAAATAAAATTAATATTTTTGTGAGATCTATCAGCAGTTAAAATTTCATAGCTCTATTTCAAAAAAAATGTCGGGATCTAAAAGTTAGGTGTTCGAGAACTACCCTAAGGCTTGGTCCAAACTCAACCAAAAAAAAATGGGGAACCTACAAATTACTCCAAGAATATTTTGTGTAAATTTCAAGATTCTAGCTTTCTTAGTTTTTGAGTTAGCGTGCTGACGGACGGACGGACATGGCTCAAAAGTCTTAGAATTTTCTTCTGATCCGATCCATACCTTTGAAGGTATATCTAGCTCGCTTATTTCGAGGTGTTACAAACGGAGGAGTAATTTTATTATACCCGATCCTATTGTACGGGTATAAAAACGTGACTACGGGATTATGAAAGAAGCAAAATCTTGTAAAATTTTGTTTGCATATAACGGTAAATTTAAATACAAAAAAATTAAAAAAAATTATATAACTTTGATATTAATTTTGTGGATTCGCGTTTTTAATCTGAAAAATTATTAAGCAGAATCTGATATAGACACATTGAAAATCAAGCTTTTTTGAAACGTTTAGAGTCTACAGCTCCGTAATTAGTAGGGTTACATAAAAAAGGTGTTTTAAAACAATAATTTTTTTAAGAGACTTCTAATGGTTAAATTTAATTTTTCTATCATAAACGGTGTAGTAGTTTTGTAAATAGACAGGAGGACAGTTAGATATGGATGGACAGATTGAATTTAATAAGCAAAATTTTTATTTTTGAAAATAGTGTTGAAAAATTTTGTAAAAATGGAGATTTATTTAAAAATTCTGAAATGTACTGAACTGTTACTAATTCAAAATTCATTAACTTCTTATTTAGTTAATAAACAGCTTCCTCTTTCCCAGTTAATTAAATAATCCATTAAATGCACATATATTGTAACAAAAGAAAAAAAGCAATTAATAGCAAAACGAGTTTGTGGTGCATAATATAATCAATTAAAAAGAGTTTTTATATTGTCTGTAATTTGTTTAATAATTAAGATATAAGTTTAATAATGTAATTAGTAAATTATTTGGCCCAAAACTTTTAAAGATGTATTTTCTAATACCTAAAAAACATTAAAATTAATTTTAAAATTATTTATTAAAAAATAACCTAATTAAAAGCAGGAAAGTAAAGTGCTTTTTATTGTTATTGTCAGAGTCTTAATTAGTTAGGGTCGGATGAAAACCCATAGATGCTCTAAGCACTTACTAAAAAAATAGCAAAATTTCACATTAGCCATTGTGAACGCACTATTGAAGCTTAGCGATGTAAAAATATTGACAATAAAAACTTTTATCACTAATCGTCAAAATGCCGTCTAAAAAAACCGTACCACATTTAGCGAAAATTTGCATATATAATTACAGGCATTACCATAAACAATTCTATGCTTTAGAATAGTCTAAGAAAACCCCGTATCTCGGGAATCAGAAGTCGGAGTACAAGAGTAGAAGAATACTAGTTTAGTTCTCTACAGTAGGCTAAAGTCAATATACTATTGAACAACCTAAGCAAAATTTTTTTGTATGAAATTTTTTTACACTATAGCAAAAAAAGTGACACTGTTCGTCCTTGCAGAATTTCTGTGCCGCCTCAATTATCATGATGCCCTAAACAAGTGCTTAGTTTGCTTATAGGTTAATTCAGCACTGTAATTAGTAGTGGTATTACTTAATTATGATTAAAATTTCAGTTTAAAACAATATTAAAATTTACAACAAAGCTTGTAATCTAATTATATAAGTACCCTATTATCTTTTAAACCATCAGATTAACGAGATTTTTTTTTTGCTTTCCTTCATAAATTTAATTCTTTTAAGAAGTTCACTGACTCCCCATACATTTTTATTTTAATCAAATTAGATTAAGTTTCAAATTTTTCAACCAAAAATTTCACTAAACCATCGCTTACTTCACTGTACAGTGAAGTAAGCTCAACCTACCAGCTATTGTATATAGCATTTATATAAACAAAGATTGTTGTTCGGAACGGATCTATAGTTTTAAATTTATAGTATACTCATAAACATTCATACAATATTACAGATTTGTCTCTTTTAATAATCTATAATACGTTATACATATAATAATTAATATAAAGGATCCTAAGTCGCCGAGTAGTTAAGATGTACTACGTGGTGTATTTACCGAGGAAGTCGTATGACATTAAATCTTGAAAACTTGCCCTACAAAGTTGATCTAATTACAGAAATTCTACTTATGATTTAAACCTCTGTGTACATAGTTTTTATATTTAGTATTAAAATTGTGTGTAATAATGTTGTAATATTGATATAACCTATATGTTGTTCAGATTTTTTTTATTATATCTAGAGCATCAGTTTTAATCGCCATAGTCCTTTGAATGGTAAATATAAAAAATTACTAAGTAACCTGTACATTATTTTGTTATAAACAATTTGGGTAAGATTTGGGTAAAAGTCTAATTTTCTATATATACTTTAAAAAATCTCTAAAAGAAACTTCTTTATCCGATTAAAGCTTGTACAGATTTATCATACCTTACATAATTTAAGAAAATTTAAGGATTTGTAAAATTTAAATCTAAATTAGATCAAAATGTTAAAACTGATAAAAAAAAAAAAAAAACAATTTAATAAAATCGATTTCAAAGGATATCCTAATTTTCAATTTCAATAGTAGTGTAATCGAATATTATTGTGGATTTAAAGAAGTTATCGTATTTAACACAGAAATACAGGAAATTCCATAAGATTTAATCGGATTAATAATATAGTTAAAATGAATTATTATGCTAATCAAAATGATTAATGGATAATGGAAAAATAATGCTAATTAGAATCGATAACCAGTAATGTAATTTTTTTTTTTTTTGCTTTCTTTAAAAATTGGGTAGATAATAATTCACATTTGGTGCATTGTAAAAATAAATAAGGCAGAATGTAAACCAGCGGTTTTTAAAAGCGCACATTTCCAAAAGGTAATACAACCTTTTTAGAATTATGATTGATTTACGAAGCTAAAAAAAAATTTCTGTAGAACGACGTTCTCAGATTGAAAAATGTTCAGCAGAACATGAGATATACGCATCTAAAAATAGGACTTTTTCAAAGTTTGGGAGGCGTAATGGATGGAGCTACATGGCAAAGTTATTCTATAACATTAATTTTTTTATGAGACCTACCCATGGTTAAAATTTTTTTCTCTATCTTGAACGGAGTAGACGTTTTGTAAACAGACTGAAGGACGGACAGAGTGAAACTAATAGATACATTTTGTAAAAATGCTTTTGGAAATGTGCTGAATAGAAAAAAAGGCACAATTGAAACCAAAGGTTTTTAAAGACGTACATTATTTTACAAACTACAATAAAATTTAGTCTTGCACCAGAATTTGTAGAGTTTTTTACAATTTTATATGTAAGACAACATCACTTTGGAAAAATGTGTGAGTACAGGTGTCTAAAAATAACAAAATTTTCAATCTTTGACCCTTAATAGCTGATGAAAGAGCCGGGTTACAAAACAAAATCTAAGAATTAAAATATAAATGATATTTCTTTCAAAATATCAAGATTTAATCTACGAGCGTTCCAGGGAAATAAAATTTTGTTTTCATATAACGGTAAATTTACATACTAAATTGCAAAAAACTGTTTATGAAGCAAGAAAATTTGTTGTTGTTTTGTTTTGATTTATTATTTAGTAATTGAAAATGATTTATGAAGCTAGAAAATGTTAAGAAAATTATGAGATATATACATGTAAAAATAGGGCTTTTTTTAAATTTTGGGCTCAGTAGGTAATGGGTGTGGCTACATACAATTATTTTTTTTGACCTATTTATGGTTTAAATTTCATTGTTCTATTTTAAACCGTGTAGAAGTTTTAGAAACAGACAGAAGGACGAACGGACGGATAGAGTGAAATTAATAAGCAAAATTTTTTTTTTTTTAAAATGTGCTAAAAATTATTGTCAGTTATTCAATATTATATGTTTATATTAAATGCATAATATTTTAAAAATTGATTTTCTTTAGGTAAATTTTTCAAAAGGAACTTCGAATTCGATATTCGAATAAACAACTTAATTTTTTGGAACTCTACAATAGATCATTAGTTGTAGGCATTATTAATTAACAATATATGTAGGCATATTCATATATTTCTTTTATAATCTATATCAGATAAATGTAATCTAAATCCTACAATAATATTTGCGTTTATAGATAGAATATTATATGAAACGATCTTTAAAATTTTTTTTTATGCGAACATTTTAAAAATGAAATACTCAAATGCTAATACATTTGCTTTGATGCCAAGCGTTGCGTTATTTTAAGTTTTTAATAGGATTTAAAAAAATGGAGATTTAGAATAAAAATTATTGCAAATATTTCTGCTCAAACAATTTCATATTGAGATAAATAAAATTCCAGTTTAGTTTTTCGCATAAAAAAAAAAAAAAACAAAAATATACTAAAATGGTTAAAAAAAAATCTTCAGATAAAATGGTTAAATTTCTAACTGATTAGAATGTTTTTTTATGATATTTTCTTATAGTAAATATTGTTACGTTCGTTAAAAATTGAGATTCCTACAAAATTCAAAGAATCGTTATTTGAATTTTCATAAAACTATTTAAAGAGCCTAATAAATATAATTAAACTGATAATATTATATAGAATATTTTGCACAACGTTTGAATAAAATTTTTGGATCTTTGAATATAAAATAAAATTTAAAAATGATAATAATATTATTATTATAATACGTACAACAATAAGGAATAAGGAAAGAATAAGAAAAATTATTTTTCTATTCAGAACACGTTAAAAATTTTCTTTCAACATATATATAATATATATATATATATATAAATGCCTATTATAATATTATTTTTGTTATGTTATGTTATTATTATTTTCTTCATATATATATATATATATATATATATACAATATCCTTATAGTAATTGACAAAGAATTCGTTGTTTTCAGGCTAAAGCTAAATAAAAATAGAGAACTTTAAAATTATAGGTAAAAAATACCAAAATGTCTTAAATATAATATATAAGAGTTTGTATATAAAAAATATTTTAAACGGAAACACTAGACGCTTAATTTTAAAATGAAGAAGTTGTAAAAATTGATCATCCTTTTAAAAAGGATTATAATTTTCTTTTATAATGCGGGATTATAAATTTAACAATATTTAAAGAGGACGCGAATTTACAATGTGAAGAGTTAAAATTTAATTTTGGGCTTATTTTTTAACTCTTTTATACAATAGCATTATAACCTTTGTAATATACTTTGATTAAACTCCGATCAAGTTATATACCAATAGATAATGCATTTATGTGTATAAAATAATGAAGTTGGTGGATATACCCAACAGGCAGAAGATTTAACGACTAGTATAATTTTCTGAAAACGACCCTCTTCACAAAATCTGTACAACTAATTTGGTTTAGTTTGTTATTTTACAAATTTCACTTTAGCATAATGACCATATTGCACATAGGTTGAAATAAGATACTTCGCAATTAATGCATACTTTTCACAACAATCCACTTAATAATTAATATAGTTTGCAGCGATTTTAGAGTTAATTTTCAAAATCGTATAACTCTGATTTCTCAGCTTTTCTCAAATGTAATATATTGTGTGGTTGTCAAATATTTTTTTGCGAAATGTCTCATTATGTCAAGTAATCGGAAAAATGTCAAATGTCCCTGTTTGCCAAAAGATATTAGGCAAAATACCTTTTTGTAATTTAAGATGTATACAAACCGAATTTTATATATTATAAATTATAACATAGATTGTATAATTCCAAATAAAGAAGTTAAATTTTTATATCACTGTGTATATTGGTACTGTATATTTTATTTAATTCTAACAAATTTGGCAAAAAAATATGAAATTGTTTTTTCTCCCCATTCTCTAGAAATATTTTAATAAATTTTATTTTTATTTACGAAATAATAGTAAATTTATTTTGGCATATTATATACATACATTTTTATATACTCAGTTTATATTGTTTATAAAAAATTGTACTTGTAATATTTGTGCCAAAAAGTACTTTTAATTCCAGAAAAAAAAAAACAACAAGACAAAAAGAAAAATGGGGATATTAAAAAGAAAATTAATTCAAATATTATAAAACAAAGGTTCTTCTACAAAATCCCAACTCATAAAACCCAAAAATTCAAAATCCAAACATCACAAAATCCAAACACTATAAAATTCAAATTATAACTTCCGTCTGTTGTTAATTGCCGCTTCAAACTTCTACTAAACAAATAAGTGAAACCTTGATTTTGTAACAAACTTTAGAATCCCTCCTAATTATTTTACGTATGTACATATTTCAATAATAAAATATCTGATACTAAAACTAAAATACCAAAACGTCCCCAAAATGCAGTCCCTTATTTTAATCAATGTAAGTTAAGATTTATGTTTGGATTATGAACTGTTTGAATTAGTAGTGCTTAGATTATTGGGTATTTGTAGTACATTTGTACCATTCTGTGGTTTTTCGATTTTATGAATTTCTGAAAATAAAAAATGTTTAGATTTTGAGAATTGGGATTTGGTAAGATTAACTAAAACAAAAAATCTGAAAATTAAAAAAACACAAATAAAAAACTATTAAAGTTAACTACTATTAAATTAAAGTTAAATGCTACCAATAAATTTTTAATGGAAATCAACTTTAAGCTTATTTTTAGAATAACTGGTTTTGTTTTATTTTGTTTTTTTTAGAACAAAACGTAATAAACAGACTATGAAGTGTATTTTAAGAGTGTATGTATATAAAAAAAAAAATATTGAAATGAAGTATATCTGACTTATAGCGTAGTGGTTAAGTCGCCAACCTTTCAATCGGAGGGTCTTGTGTTCAAATGCCGGTCAGATCATATAAATAAATGTGAAGTAATTTCATATTCTAATAATAATTTATATCATATAATTAATACTAATAATAATAATTGTAAAAATAATAATAATAATAATAATAGTAATAGCTGCTACAGTGGAGCTATCTTTGTTTATATCATACTGCAAGGTGTTATATACTACTGTAAGTTGTAATCCACTGATGGCCCTGACTTTGTAGTGAAATAATAATAATATAAATATGAATAGTAATACCAATAATAATAACTGCTACAGTGCCAGTGGGGGTTGCCTTCAATAACTACTTCAAGCAGTAAGATATTAAATACCTACTACTGAAAGTTGTAACTGTTGTAACGGCTATAGTCACTGTTAGCAAAATAGTAATAATAATAGGCGGATCCATTGTTTCCTTATAGTCCCACTCCCAATCCAATGTATCCGCATCCATTTCCTATGCTTTCCTATCCCTACTCCCTAGCCAATATACTGGGTAAGCAGGTAAGGGTTTCATCCTGTTATATTGGCTAAAGGGGGAGCTGCGTTTGGACTGTAAGAATCTGACACGATCAAGCGAAAATTCTTGGTGTCTTTAGAAGATTCCAACCTCTCTTAGGGGGAAAAAAATAAATAAAATTGTAGCAATGAACATCATAAATATAGAATACTATAGCCAGATGTAATTAGTGTTAACTCGGGAGCTTAATAACGAACATTTAAAGATATTTGACCACTTGCCCATTATTACCATTAATTATCTTTTAAATCATATTATTGCATCCGGTCGTCATCATATTAGGAGAAACTTCTGCATCTTTTAAGTTTCATAAATAAAAATTATTTTTTCCAGCACCAAGTATTGTTAATTTTATTAATTACTATTGTGTTTTCTGGTATAATTATTTATTTCACTAAACCAGAAAAGTTATAAAAAGTACCACAAATACAGGGTGTTTCAAAAGAAAATTGATTTTGAAACATAATTTTTTCATTTTAATTCATTGTGAACCTTTATAACTTTGTAACTGTTGGGTATATGGGGATCATTAGTATACACAAAAATTAAAGCTGACAACGTATTCTACAAAATACTTTTTTTTAACTCTATAGCAAGCCGTTCAAGCCTATAGCAAGCAAAAAGTTATAGATTTTTTTATGAAAAGTCGCTAAAACATAACTCATAATGCGAAAAGGGTCCAGAACAAACAAAGATCCCCTTCCAATACAATCTTTTGTTCGTCTCGGTATGCCCGATCAACCATTTTAAGGAAGACCATCGAGTTGGAAACATCCTGTATATTAAAATGATAATAAAATAGTTCTTCTGTAAGACAATAGGTGAACATCTTATTGTCTTGTACTATATGTACAACTGAGTATTCAACATCTTAATGAAATTAGTGATTCCAGAAACTGAAGCGTAGTCAAATATGAATAATAAATGACTCATTCGATGCCCCATGCTCTTTGTAGAAGTGGAAAGGAAAAAAAATAATATGAGGTCCAATGATAATTTATTTTACTAAATAGGGCTAAAATAAAACAAAGTTATGCAATTTCTGAATAATAAGTTAGATAAATATTAACTTCATGTTACCGGAAAAAACGGAGTACCTTGTGTTATAACGCATAAACTTCAGTAAGTAATAATCAAAAAAAACATATTAAAGAATAAAAACACTTTTTAAAAAATAAATTATTTTTAAATGAAATTTGTTAAAAAAAAAAAAAATACAAAAACAAAAAAACAAAAATAGCTATAAAGAAACTATTATGTAAAAATTAATTATCTGTAATAAAAGAAACAAAAAAAAAAAATTTAGTTTTATTTTAATCGTAAATCATATTTTAAAATAAAAACTTTAAATTTATAGTTTATTGTTTCAACAATTTACAAAATTTAATTGATTGTTTTTGTTATTATAGCAATGAACAATGATAGCAATGATAATAATATCAAATTATAATATCATTTAAAATGTTTTTCTATTTCTATCTCTTTTTCTCTCTCACCTTTCACTTTTTTTTTTTTTTGTTTTTATTTTAGATTTAGACTAATTTTAATTGATCGTTAAAGATCTATCAAAATATGACAAAATGTTTCAAAAACAAAAGAATAAAAAAAAAAAAAATAAAAAAAAAACAAAAACAAATGAAATAGATAAAAAAAAAAAAATGGAAATAATAAAATTTTATTTCTTTCTTTCAATCATTTTTATCAACTCTTCTCTTTCTTTTTTATTTTCCAGTGTACATATATTATATTAAATATAACTATATTATTTTTGTTTTATATAACTATGTATATGTATGTAATGTTTAACTTTATTTTTTATTATATATATAAACCTGAAAGGTTGTAAATTTTTACAAATCATCGATTCCTTTCCTTAACCTGTCATTTAATCAATCAGACAAATTTTGTATATGAAAAGAAAATTTTTATTTTATTTGCAGTATTTTAGAGAAGAGGAAGATTTTAACCAAAAAAAAAAAAAAAAAAAAACATCTATTATGATAAAAATTCTAACCAATATAAAACAAAGATGTATACTAAAAAATAACTATTATTTGTTTTTTTTTTTATTTTTTATTTTAAAAAATTGAAAATTTTCGATTTAAGGTAAAAAATGACAATTGAAAAGTTTCTTATTAAGTTAAATACAAATAAATTGTCTGTCTATTATATTTAATTTTTGTTTTATATAAATATTGAAGAGTTGAATTGAAGGCAATATATACGTACATATATAATGTATTTTAACTGCATTATTGACTGATTACAAACAAAAATAGTAGATCTGAACTTTAATGACAACTTGAAGAAATCTTTAAAAGAGACACTATATTGTTTTTACATGAAGTATACATATACATATGCATACACATAATGTATAAAATATTGTAATGTAAAAATTTTTGTTTACCAATTGATGAATCTTTTGATGTCATTTCAATACAGTTTCACTAAAATATAATGTTACCATATCGCAAAAAATTTTTTATTTTATATTTTTATATATATGATGTATCGAAAGTGATATAATAAAAATCTGAAAATTGAATAATATATTTTTTTATTATTTTTATTTTATTTACCTCTACCTATTTATTATTATATTTATTTATAAATATTACAGTCAATATTCAATATTTATATATTTAAAATCCTTTTTCTACTTTACATAGATAATATCATGTCAATTTATATTTAAACATTTTTTTTATATACCTTTACTCTTGAGTTAAAATTAATTGCTTATAATAAATTAATTATTATTGTTATATTATATTATCAATATATTGATAAGTTTTTTTTTTTACATTATATATAAATAAAATTTATTCTTGTAACTCATTAATTTTGTATAACAAAATAAATTAAAAAAAAAAAAAAAAAAAACTAAACATAAAATACATGTTTTCTAAAATGTATCTACATATTGTATCTATATAATATTATATCTGCATACATATATAATAATAATACAAGTTGCAAAGCATCACTAACTGTTTCATATATTATATAGTAGATACATGAATATTAAATTCTTTGGATAAATTCTATGATTAAATATCTTATTATACCAATATACAAACTTTTTAGTTAATCCTAATATATTGCATTTGTGATAGAGACCTCATTCTAACCTAAATATAATACCTATACAAAAGTGAATGCCAAATTAAATTTTAAATGGTTTCACTTTCAAAATATTCAATAAAAAAAAAAATAAAATTTAGAATATAGAAGTAATTATATTTAGGTAAATTTTAACAAATAATTATTTAGTTTGGAAAACACTGCCCAATCGGCTTAGATGCTACAAGGTTAAAACTTCCCTTATATGATTTTTATGAAGAATGAGAAAAAAGAGGAATGAATGAAAGAATGAGAAAGAATGAGAAGAAAGAGGAATCAATATTTTATCCTTTGTATGAATAATCGGCTTCTGCTCTAAAAAAAGAAGATTTTTCGAAAAAATTTTCATAAATAACCAATACATATATTCGAATGGTCGGAGATGATCTTAATCGATTTACAGCGCAATGTAATACGTTTCCAATAGTTTAATTAAGAGAAAAACTGATCAAGGGTATCATAATGGGTACCTGATCTAGGGTATATACATATATAACTATGGTGGTTAAAAATATCATTACAAAAAAGTTCTGTTTTACATTTTAACATTTTAATTTCAATATTAAATAAAATAGCAATTTTTTTTTATTTTATTTTACAAATCGGCATTAAAATTTTCGAGTGGCTAAAAAAAATTTTATGGATACAATTTACAGATTGCTATAATTTCTGCCACAGCAATTAATTATGGAAAAGAACAATCACAAATTCCAAAGTGAAATAGTTTTATTTAGGAACTATTATATAGTCCACTATATAAATTGTAGTTTTTTTTTTTTCTTTATTCAAATTTTCATTCCAAATTTAAGAAATAATATTATAATATTTAATTTTTCAAGCATTGCTTTATTTTTCAAAATTAAAATTGACAATCAAAGTTTTTTTTTTTAATTTTCATTGAAAACACAAGATTTTACACTTGACTAAATGATTGGTTTGTATCTAGTATTGAATTATTTTATATTGGTTTGTGTCTCCAATCGATTTCAATTTAAAAAAAAATGGAAGTACTTACTATAATTTTAGTTTAGACTCAGAATTGACTGAATATAAATAATATAATAATATATTATAATAGTTGAAAATTCGATAGATTGGCTTTAATAGGAATGTATGGTTAATAGTTTTAACCAAATAGGTATGTTAAAAAAAAATTTAATAAAAACGTAAAACTATTGTATATTTTCTTTTAATAAAAAATTAAATAAATAATATTAATAATTAAAACTTAAATAACTATTTAAACTTTACGTTTTGGAGAACAGTACCGGAAATATATTTAAACTTTTATAATTTTTTTTAATTAGAATTTTAATTTTAAAAGTTTTTCGTCATCGAATATATTTCCGTGGTGTCTTATTCTTTGATACATATTACCATATAATGATTAATATGTCTACATATCATCATAATTTTATTAAGGATTTAAAAATTAAGTTTTAAGTTTTATGTATTTTAATTTGAATATTAAGTCACAGTGATAAAAATCGATTAATGTAATATTAGATATATATGTTTATTTTATTTATTTACATATTGTGTACATATGTACATTTACATAATGCACACAACTTATGGCCCTTTCGTAGTATGGCATGTGGGGCGTATTATATATGTATGTTATACTTCTAACAAAAGAAAGTAAAAAATTTGCTTGGGAGTTTCTTAGGTTTTCTTTGTATACAAAAATACTTTGTAACAATGCGGTTTTTAGTTACCCGTTCAGGTCTCCGTGTAAAGTAGGTAAAAGCATGCGTTATAATACGCAGTAAAATGTGTGGGTTGTGCAGAGTGAGAAGCATAATCACGCCTTTATGATATTTTCAGCCACAACTGGAAAGAAAAAGCTGTGCAATTTCCTTGTCACATTTATGTTGTTAATAAACACTAACTATTAAACACGAAAAAAACGGCTTACTCTAAAGAGAATTATAACAAAATGAATTCTGTAAAGAAATTTTTTAGCAAACTAAATTTTCTTTTGAAACACCCAGTTTTTTTAGGGTATTTTTTGTAATATATCTGAGAAGAGAGTTTTAGCTATATTTATAATATTTAATAATTTTAAAAACTGTTAGAGAGATAAAAATCATTATAGTAAAAAAAATAATTATCATGTGTTAACAATTAAGAAAAAAATTAAAATTTACTTTTTTTAAGTTATTCTTTATAAATCATTATCGCCTACTCAAATTACGAAATTATATTTTACGTCATTAGATAACAATTTTTTTTTTTTTTGGCTTTATATTTCTTTCGCACAAAAAATGAAAAAAAAAAATGCGAAATAGAGTCTCTCATTCACTCATTTTTAAGAAGCTATTATGAATTTAGATAATTCAAAGACATTGTTAAAGAAAAGGAAGAAAACAAAAACAAAAAGAAAATAGAAAAATAAATAAAATAGAAAAGAGAAAGCATTTTTTTGAAAGAGACAAATTGTAAATCATAAATAACGTCAAATCAAGTAGAAATTTTTTCTTGTTTTAGTCTTTTATTGTGTTTAATTTAGTTTTTTTTTGTTTTTAGTTTTTCTTTTCTTTTCTGAACGCTGTTTTTTTTCTCTTTTATTCTCTTTTATACACTGATTTGATGTAATAGTAATTTATCATTTTGATCGAAATTAAAGTAAAATTTATTTTTTCTCTTCTTATTTAATTTATTATTATTTTTTTTTTGTTTTTTTTTTTTTTTTGGAAGATTTTATTGGCTTAAAAATGAAAATACATTTTCAAAATGTTTAAAAACCTAAAGGAAGGCATATACAATAAAAGCATAGTTGATTTTTATGCTTTTTTTTTTTTTTTTGTAATTTTAACCACTTGTTATCAGAATATAATTCGGATACTGATTATATCCATTATAACATTATAAAATCATTTACCCGTATCATATTTTAATTCTAACACTTTGATGACAATTTTCTAGCACTCCGTTTTTGTAAAGGGTTTATTAAAGAAAATTTTAGTTTTTGATGAACACTTCATTTACAGTAGTCTTGTCCTCTTCTTAGAGTTTTTATACACTTTGTTAAGTATGGTGGGCGTGGATGTGCATCATTTTTCCTTAAAATAAATTCTTTTTTTGGAAAAAAAAAAAATAATATTTCGTGTTTCAAATTTGTTAATAATTATTTTTTTTACTAATGTCTTAAATCTGCTAAAAAAATGAGAAACAAAACTTAAACAAGTTTTATGAAAAAAATAAGAAAATAACTGTTTTTTTTTTTTTGCTGAAAATATGTTATTTTTCGTGTTAAGATCTAATAAATTCTTAAAAAAAATTTATGAAATAAAAAATATTAAATAATGTGTATCAGAATTAACATGCTTAACTCTTTTTTTATACTTTTTTTTGGAAATTTTCAAAAGATTTTAAAAACATAATAATATGCTTATTTGTCCCGTTCTTTCCGTCAGTTCATCTATCTGTTCACTTTTACATCGTTTTAAAAAGAGCAAATTAAAACCGTCAAATGACAAAATTATATACCTATATTAGTGTTTCCTTAAAATTAAAAAAAGTATTCATATGATTAACATTATTATTTTCCTTTATACAGGAAAATATCTAAAAATTACAAGTTTTTTTTTTTATTAGCTTAAGCATTAGATGTCACAATTAAGAAAATTGTATAACTTCGGTGATAAGTGTCGATTGACGAGGGAGCAAATAAGAGTTTATTATATTACTTTTACAATATATTGATACAAAATTTTAATTATTAACTTTAATCGGAAAATGTTGCTTAATAGTTTAATAATAAAGAAAACTAACTGTTAAACATTTGCGACTAAAAGCATTACATTTTCTCAGTTATTGCAAATACTCTAATTAGTTTTATATTTTTTACCTAAGAATATGGAGCAATCTGAATTTTATAACAATATTTTTAAAAGCGGAT
The DNA here is from genome assembly GCA_947095535.1 of Poecilobothrus nobilitatus. Taxonomy (NCBI): domain Eukaryota; kingdom Metazoa; phylum Arthropoda; class Insecta; order Diptera; family Dolichopodidae; genus Poecilobothrus; species Poecilobothrus nobilitatus. The sequence goes on along the minus strand of OX352773.1, from coordinate 246,877,260 downwards.
GTTAACCCCATAATGTCTCTTTCGGCAAATGGGAGCCTCATAATATTATACATTATATTTTATACTTTTTTTTTTGTAGAAAATTAGAAATAAAAATGGGGTTCCAAAGCTTATCTAAATATTAGTCCAATACGTATAGTATTTTAGAATGTTTTGTATTGTTATTATTTTCGAAAAATTGAGCTTTAAAAATTGTTTTGTTTTACATACTTACTACTTTGAGAAAAATGAAATTGTATATAAAATATTGTGTATAGAAAAAAATAATTATATCAATGTAATAAATGCACTAAAGTGGAAGCAACATTTTTTATAATTAGGTAAATAATTTTTTTATTATTATGAGCATATAAAAAACCATACATCTTTTTTGCAACTAGTTTGGTAGGAAGTAAAGATGCTGCTAATAAAATATAAGAAATTACTTTTAAATGCCATTCGGCTCATTTAAGAGATATCCAGAATTTTTATTTAATAATAATAAAGTTCAAAATTGAGGTATCATTTTGATTCGAGAATGTAGCAGCTGTGAGCAGAAGTGTTAAAGAAGATCCAAAAACTTCCATTCGTCATCGTTCGCAGCAATTAAACATCAAACCATCCACATTATTCAACATTTTGCATCGTGATCTCCATTTAAAGGCTTATAAGATCCAGCTGACGCAAGAATTAAAAGCAACTGACCATGCATTACGTGGGCAATTCGTTTCTTGGGCAATCGAAAAACAAGAAGAAAATGAGATTTTTTTTAACAAAATAATCTTCACCGACGAAGCTCATTTCCAGCTCAATGGCTACGTCAATAAACAGAATTGCCGCATTTGGGATGAAGAGAATCCAAGGGTTATCTTTGAGCAACCAGTACATCCACAAAAAGTTACGGTTTGGTGTGGTTTGTGGTCAGGAGGAATCATCGGACCATATTTTTTTGAAAACGCAAATGGAAATGCGATTACGGTCAATGGAAATCGCTACAGGGAGATGATCCGAAGCTTTTTGTGGCGGGAAATTGATGATTTGGACGTAGAGAATATGTGGTTTCAACAGGACGGTGCCACTTGCCACACAGCAAGGGAAACAATGGATCTTTTGAAGGAAAAGTTCGAAGATCGCATTATTTCTCGTAGAGGAGGAGTGATGTGGCCACCAAAATCGTGCGATTTGACACCGTTGGATTTTTTTTTGTGGGGTTTTGTGAAATCGAAAGTGTACAGCAATAATCCCACAACAATTCAAGAGCTTAAAAACAACATTATCGAGCAGATTACAACCATTGAGAACAGTTCATTAAACAACGTGATTCATAATTTTGGTAAAAGATTGGAAGCCTGCCGAAGAAGCAAAGGGGGCCACTTGGCCGACATAATTTTTCATTATTAACCGGAACCTACTTGTAATAAATTAAAATAAAAATATATTTAATATTTCAAAAAAAAAGTTTTTTTTTATTAAAATTAAAATGATTCCTCAATTTTGAACACCCTATATTACTTATAACCTCTCAGTTGAGAACTGTATAAGGAAGTTATGACCCACCATTCTGAGTCAAAACTCTCAGGGCCATAAGTCCCTTAGCAAGTTATGGCTCATTGCTATGAGTCAGAGGTCCCTTAGGGACTGTAATTAAAAATGTATACATCAGAATCTACATAATATGTAGAAACAATCTTAAGTTTAACCTTCACTTTTTAACCAATATTTTCATTAATTTTTATTTGTAGTATTTAGTTGTACTGTTTTGTCATACGCAAAATACCACAAGTTATTTTATATCATTATATATGAAAAATGTTCCTACTCTATTTCTACTAATTTTTTTTTTTGGGTGGTATAATATTTATTCAATTACATATACTTACCCTAATGTTCTTTTCAATTTAATTAATAGAAGTTCTGTTAAAATAGTTTTATCCCTTTTTTGATGTAATTAATAATATTAATTAATATTATAATATCATAATTTCTGATTTTGAAAGGTTCAAGTGATATTTCTAGTATTAATAGTTTTTATAAGTTTTTATAAAACCGTTGTATGCAAAAAAAAATTCTTTTATCATATAGTAAATGTTTTTTAAAATATTTATGCTTACAATAGATAATAAAATCATTAAAGATTACAATATAATTAAAGAGATAATAAAAAAATCTGTACTTAAACAAAAATATTCTGCAATGAGGAAACATGTATAGTTGGCTATGTTAACCTTAGGATACTTCCACGAATATAATATATGCTGTTTTAATGAAATTTAATTAATTTTTATTTTATTTTTTTTTTAATGCATTTCTCTGCCATATAAATGTGGACAGGAAATTATACAGCCTTTCCTGTTCAGACGAGGCTGTAAATGTCGTAAGGGGGAATAAAGCTTACGACGTGTGTGGGATTCGAACACTTCCTAGGTGTTTACAGCGTATTTTGTACGCTCCTACCCACTATAAGCCACCGATGCCCCATTTAATTAAATTTTATATAATTTCAGAATTCTAGTTAAATTAACTACTAAAAATAAAAGGATATAAATTACACAGATGTTTATCAGCTACCCGAACTTGTTGCGGTAGATCAATCAAGTTTTGTTTGGCAAAGCTCGTTGATATTCAACTAAACTTCTTTAGATAAAATTTCGGATACCTTGATTAATTACACACTACGGGTTATTCTCATATAAACAAAGAAGGAGTATGGCAGCTATTTGAACTCGCTAGTCGAGCATGTTCAAATACAATAGCAAAACTGATTTTTTATAAAAATGAAATGATAAATATTTCAAAATTTGAAACTTTTTGTTTTTTCTTGAGTTATCAGACGAATAGAAGGACGTATATACTATAACTAAAAATAATTAGATTCAATACTAATTAAGAATAAATAGTTTTTTAATATCTATTTCGCCTTCTATACAGTCGTATAAAACTTAATGGAAAATTTACTACACTATTAGAACTATGTTCGTACGGGTATAAAAATAATATAACAAAGTATATACAAACATATCTTAGGGGTCATGAAAAAACTACATTGATCGGTTAAAATTAAATAAAACTCCCACAATTTAAATGCAAAATTTCTCCACATTATTCTTTTTGCTTACTTCAGTCAGCCTGTTCTTCAGCCATAATATTGTTTTGCTATTATTGTGATTATATCGTATTATACTGGCTATAGCGTGAAAGATTTTAGTGGGTAAAAATTGCTGCACTTCTTCATGCCTTTTTAAGATGCCTACACCTTCCATAGGAAAAAAAAGATTTTGTACAATAGCCGTTGCAGATTCGACAACAAAAATTTAATGTTATATGAATGATAAAAAACTTAGTTATATAAAATAAATAAATAAAATAATAATTAGAAGTTAATTGAAGTTATAAAACTAAGTTAGTTATGAATTAGATACTTTCCGATTAACAAATAAGTTTTGTCTGCTTTAACTAATCAACTAGCAGTAATCACTTTTTGAAACCAATTTAGAGACCTACAAAATTTATTTAAATTACATAATTTAAAATTTTATTTCTTTTACTATGAATTATTTGACAATAATTAAAACTATACCTAATTCAATAAATCTTTTCTATAATGATAATTATGCTTTTTTTTTTCAAAGTTTTTATCATTTTCATATTATTAATAAAATACTCAAGAGTCCCATTAATATTAAAGAGAAAAATGTTACTTTCAGTAAATTATTTTAATGTTAATTTTCAATTCAGGTGTGAATTTGTATTTAACAAATTTTCATTCCATAAAATTTTTAATGCAGTTTTTACTTTTTCTTTTTTTTGTTTACTTAAAGAAAAAGCATCAGAAGAAAAAAAAAAAAAGAAAACAAGGAAAAAAATTTTACTTTAAAATAATGAGCAAAAAAAAATATTTTAAGTTCTAACCATAAAATTAGCCTAAGTGCATTTTACCACCATCTGGTGCATTACATTTATTAGGTTCACTTATTTTTTTGCTTTTCATCACTATTTTTGTTTTTTTTTTGGTGAAAAAAAAAAAAACTGTGTAATTAAAATAATTAAAGTAATTAAAGTTTTAAATAATATTTTGAAAATTTTCTGGTGAATTTTTTTTTTTTCTAGGACTTAACAAAATAACCAAAAATAAAATATTAATTATTTTACATCATAAATATTTTGTTTCACTTTTATTTTTCAAAAAAAATTATTTTATTTTTAATTATGTATCTGTTTTTTTTTTTTTTTAATAGAACGAGCAACTGAAAAATAAAAAGAAATCTATTATGGATTCTATAACAAAAACAACAAATAATATTTCAAGCTCTAATGTAGTTAGAACAGATACACCACGTCGCATTTGTACTGGCCCAGCACAAAAAGGTTTAATGCAACGTTTTATCAGAAATCGTGCACACAATTTAATTGATAGTAATAATAATATTGATGAAAAAAGTAGCCCTATTAAACGTGATGGAGGCAAAAAATTACGTTATCATTTATCAATTTATTCACCAAAACCCAATTCAATACCTTGTTCTGATTCACCATCAATTGAACGAGATGAAAATGGTAATCCAATACGACGTGGTTATATTCCAGCTAAAATAAAAATACAAACAGAATTGAATGACTTCAGAAATCGTGAAGCTGAATTACGTAAACGTAATCGTAGATGTTATTCATTAGGTTCACAGCCAGATCTTTTAACATCAATTAAGTATTTAATATATTAAAATGTTACCAAAGAACAAAATATATAACAATTATTATATGTTATATGGTTCTTTGATATTACATATATAATAAATTATAAACTTTTAATATATACTTTTTTTTTTTTGGTTTAAAAAGTGATCCATTATATTTTGATGAAAAATTTACTGATGAAGAATGTGAAAAAATTTTAAAATCTACACCTGCACCATCAGTTTCAGAATTAGATAATTCTATAACTTCAGTATTTTCGGATTTAAGTGAAATGTAAATAATAGATAATTAAAATAAATAGTTTTTTACTTTAAGTGAATATTTTTACACTTTAACTGAAGACAACATTAAGTGAAGATTTTTTTTGTTTAAGACAAAACTCTTTTACTTTAAGTGAAGACTCTTTTACTTTAAGTGAAGACTTTTTTCTTATTTTAAATGAAGAATCTTTACACCTGTAATTTACGTTATGCAAATACATAGTTATAATATACATATATTAAATTTTTTTAATACATAATATTATATATTATTTGAATCTTATTTATATATTTGATATTTATATATACGATTATATACATATATATTATTATATATGGATAATATTATATATATTTAGTTCTTTACTTAAAAATTTCTGATATTTAAGTAAAAATTTCTTCACTTTAGGTAAAAAATCTTCAGTTAATGTAAAAATGTCTTCACTTAAAATAAAAATTTTTTCAGTTAAAATAAAGAAAATAGTATATATATATAATAACGTTTAAAAAAATTCTTTTTTTTTTCAATTTTTTTTTTTTAGTGCTAGTCCGAATTCAAGTTTCAATTATCATCAAATTCATCGATTACCACAAAGAAGAAGTTTTCCATTAACATCAACAACTCAGAATTTGTTCATTTGTGATATGTATTCAGAATCTGAGGAGGATGAACAACTTTCTTCAAAAAAATTAATTGCTAAATGGGAAAATATTATTAAAGAGAGTACCAAAAAATAATTATACTCGTATATATGGATATGTATGAACAATAATATTATGTTCCCTCATTTTTGTTCTCTTCTATTACATACTTATTACCTTTTTTTTTTTAATTATAATTGGTTTTTTATTTGAATATTTTAATTTTTGGTTTTTTTTATTTTTTTGTGAACATTTTACTTTTTTTTTCCTTTTTTTGTTTTGTTATTTCTTTTTTAATTTTTACTTAAAATAAGTTAAGAAATTAAGTAATTGTTTTTTTTTTTTTGCTTTAAAAATGAAAATGTTGAAATAAATGAAATAAAAAATTGTTAAAAACAATTTTTGGAATAATAAATTGTTTATAAACTTTAATAATATAATATCTAAATATTATATTTCTTACAAGTTTTGTGTTTCTATGCTTTTTTTTTTCTTTTTAATTAAAGATGGCACCTAAATGCAAAACAATAATAATTGCATAATTTAAAAGTTTTGTTAAGATATGCTTAATATTAGATTTGTTGGAATTTTTTTCCGGTAAAATGGTATCTTCTTAATTAGGTATGTATGTACCAAACCAGTAAGGTAATTTCGGTTTTATATAGTATCATTTCCAGTTCTGCATATTATTATTATAAGAGTTGGAACTGATCCAGAATATAGCAGTATTTTGTTTTTAAGAAATAATTTAATAAAATGTTTTTTTTTTTTTTTGTGAAATAAAGTTGCCTTAACAAACTGTTCACAACTGGGTTAACATTATATTGGAAGTGATTGATGATGTGTAATCGAACAAAATAGAAGAGTAAAGAAAATAGAATATGAGAAAAATAAGTCATAAAGAGAATGGTATATGGAAACGATAATTATTAAATGTTTTAAAATATTTTGTTTAAACATTTAATAATGCAATGAAGAATTGAAACACTTTCAATAAGTTTAAAATGTTATGTTAATAAAAAACCAGGCAAAATGCAAACCAACGGTTTTTAAAAGTACACATTTCCAAAAGATAATACAAACTGTTTAGAATTGTAACTTGCAGAGAAAGAAAAAATGTTAAAATAGGACTTTTTTTGTAATTTAGAGTTGCTGTAAGTCCGGAACCCTATATAACTAAGAAAAACCGTTAACCCATGTAAAAATATATTATTGAAGCTTTAATTTTTATGTATTGCCGAGAAAAATTTGAAAAATTTTCTATTTTTGAGCCCCATCAATTGTTCATAAACTGGGAGTGGTTCAAAAAAATTTTTTACGGAAACTTTAATACTAATTCTAAAAGTTCTTTCTTGTCTCATAATTACAAGTTCCTATCTAAAACTGTGACGAAGTTATGAAGCTAGGAAAATCATGCATAATTTGTTTTTTACATAACGGTAAGTTTAAATACTAAATTTATTTATTTTATACTTTGTTAAATATTCATACCATTTCCTGTCGTATTTTAACGATATTAAGCATATTTTGATATAATTTTTTTTTTACAACTAAAAATTGAATATTTACCTTTAAACTATGAATTTTGACCAAAAGATGAAGTTTTTGTGTAGGGGACGATATTACTAAATATATAAATGGAATTCGAAACTCCTGGCTAATTTATATAGCCTCCATTTTCGAAATAGCTAATTATATTAATATTTTTTTTTGTTTTTTTTTTTATGAAACAATTATTGAAATCAATTTTATTCCTTTTTAGTCATTTTTTTAAACGACAACTCTTTTACCATTTTTTTGTAGTTTTTATTAATCTGTTGGATAAACTTCCGCAAAGAGGTGATTATCGATCAGATGACATCATCACATAACGGTACTTTATATCTCCAAGTTTCCGAATAAGTGTCATTAGGAAACCGGCGATGCCGCCTTCTAGTGGCTGAAAAATTTATTACAAAATTTTCTTAACATTTTCTAGTATTTTATTTAAATCGTTATATTTTTGCTCTATGACAGTATACCAATAATCTATTTTCTATAATATTGTAAACATAATACTATCTTTAATATACATTTTCTTTCATCCTAATCGGTGCTATTGTTTCTACGATCTTGCAGTTGGAAAAATGAAAATTGTATATTGTCGCGTAGAGCAAAAATATTACGGTTTAAGTAAAATACTATACATATATATTCGGAAACTTGGAGATATAAAGTACTGTTATGTGATGATGTCATTTTAGTAGCTAGTCACCCTTTTGCGGAAGTTTATCCAATCTGTTTTTATAACCGTTATTATAATTGGTTTAATTTTAATATGTTCTAAACTTATTTTTTTTCTAGATAATTAAGCAACCATTGTAATACAAAGTACCGATATTATGTAATTATAAAATTTTCAATTCTTTTGATTACCTGAGTAATAGATAAAAAATAAAAAAGATTAGAAAACTTTCAATGCCAAATTTTCAATCAATTAAATTTTTTATATAATTTTTTTTTTTTTTTTTAGAAAACTTCAAAATCAGTATTTCTTTATTTTCTCTCTAATATTATTTATAGATAACTTTTTAACAATATTCCATTTTTATTTTTCATCAGTTTAAATTTTATCTGCCTGTACATAAATAAACCTAAAACTAAATAAATTTTATTTCAAAAGATTTTAATTTATTTTGTATAGGAAAAAGAAAAATTCTTAATAAATTTAAGATTTTTAGAAAATTTAATTTATCCAAAAGAAAAAAAAACCAAAAACAGATTACATAAAATAAAATATATTACCTTACATATTATATCGTGTATATATAATATATAAAATATACATATATATATACAATAAATTTAATCAATTGCTTTATAAATGATTGTCGTAACATTTACTACAGGGTCAAATAAAAGAAATAAGAATGAAACAAAGAAAAAAAAAACGAAAAAATGAAAAAAACACGAAAAATAAAATAAAAGAAAATAAAAAAGACAAAAATCTTTAATAAAAAAAAAAGAAAATTGAAAAGAAACAGCCCACAATTACCTCAAAATTAAAGTTTTTCTTAACGTCCTTAAATAAATATTACAACTAAATATATAAGGTTTTTGTATTTATATTATATTGTAATGTATGTTTACATATTATATATATGTGTTTATACATTTTTGTATTATATTATTAAATTATATATATATATTTATATGTATATATATATATTAAGTAGATATAATATTATGAATAGAAATACTTAAATACTTTATTATATATTATATAGAAATTTCATTGTTTTGTCCTTGAATGTTTTAATTTTGTATATAATCATACATTTTATAATAATATGTATCTATTACCTACATATATATGTATATATATATAATATAATATATAAAAAATAAAAATACTTAACATTAAAAATTCTTATTCTTAAAAAATTAATTAATTCTTTTTCAATAGAAATTTTCTAAAATTTAAAGAATTTTAGTTTCAAATTCAAAGTAAATATATTAATTCTTTTATATCTTATATTATAACCACATATATAAATATATAATGTACAACATGTATGTATATATTGTATTTAATTTAATATAAATAATAATATTATATTAATTATTTAATTTTCAATTATTATCGAAAATTTTATATATAATTTTCATACTACATTTTATCATTAGTCAGTTCTGTATGGTAACACTACATAAGTGTTAATATATTATTTCTATTTTTATTAATTATTTCACTTTTTCAATTCATCAATTTTCATTAATTCCTTTCTACGAACATTTCTGTAAATTTACTTATTTGTGAAATTGTGGTAAAATCAATTAGTGATGGTAAATCAATCTTCAATAATTTTGTATAACAGACACAAACCAAATCATTAAACGTCAATTAGTTTTTCACGGCTAAAAAAAAAAACAAATACATATGCATTTAATTGAAATTTTGAAGTGTTTTTTTTTTTTGTTTTGAAATGTAAATAAAAGAATTGTAAATAAAAAAATTTTCTTAAAATTTTATATAATAAGAAAAAATGTGAAAAATAAAATGAGATACCTACTAGCACATACAAATTTATAAAGTTGAAGCTTTAATTTTTACCTTTTATTTTGGAAAAATTTGAACAGGTAGCTAAGTTACAGATGTATAAAAATAGGAAAATTTCAATTTTGAAGCCCTAATAGCCCTTAAAGAAGAAAAAAATGTTCTGAAGCAACTTATACTAATTCTAAAAGTTCTTTCTTGCCTCAAAATGTCAAGCTCCTAGCTAAAAGTGTGCCAGAGTTATGAAAATAGAAAAATCATGCAAAATTTGGTTTTCACATAACCGTAAATTGAAATACTAAATTAAATAATAATTGATAAAGGTAAAAAAAAAGTTCCTGTCGAATGGCAATTTCAGATTGAAGAAATCTTAAGCAGAACATGTTATATACGCATTTAAAAATAGAGCTTTTTTAAAGTTCCAGGGGCTGTTTATAATATAATATTAATTTTTTTATGAGATCTACCCATGGTGACATTTTTTTTTCTCTATCTTTAACGGTATACAGGCGTTGCAAACAGACGGATGGACGAAGAGACGGGCGGAAAAAATGAAACTAATAGGTAGATTTTTTCAAAATTTTTTTTTGGAAATGTGCTACAAATTAGCATTTTCCTTCAATTCGAAATAAATTGGAAAGAAGTCTAATAGAAGGGAAAAATAACTAGGACTTATTTTATTTCAGTCACTTATGATGAGTTATGTCTATAGTAAGTAAATATAAGATGTATTTAAATACATTTTTTAAAATGTGAAGAATAAAATAATATTAAATTCAAATTATTGATTTATAATTAAATGAAAATAAAGTGAAATGACCAAATAAATCGAAAATGTTATCCTCTTTATTTCTCCTATTTATGTGAACCCTCAAGTACAAGACAATATTCATAAATATATACACAATTGGTGGCTCATTTATTTAAAAGGAAAATTTTTAATTTTATAGATTGAGTGAACTAACCTAGAATGAATTAACGTCAAAAACGTACCTAAACGAATTAAAGTCGAAAAATGTTCCCAATTAATTTTCGAGTTTATAGTTCCTTTTATATGTTTTCTATTTCAGTTCATATGAACGAATGAGGAAAATCATATAAATGAAATAAAATAGAAAATATTTATTTCGACTTTAGTTTATTTATCATATGTTCGGTTTTAGTTGACATGAATTAGAATTAGAGTAGAATTCTGAATAGAAAATAATGAATTAGAGTAGAAAATTTTCGACATTAATATTCATTTGGCAAACATAACTGTAATATATTTTGATTTTATTTCATTTTTAAATTATTAGAATTTTACCTCTTTACATTTTTCGATATTAGTTTATTTAGATTTTTTCGACTTTAGTTTATTCTACATTATAGTTCAGCCAGCCGATTTCATAGAATGTTAATAGATATAAATTCTTTTTACTAAATTCTAATAATATTTTAAGTTAAAATTTTTCATATATGCAGCCTAAATATATGCTAATTAAAAAAAATAATGTGAAATATTAATTTAATAAAAAGTGCATGACAGACACAGGATCGGAAATTCTTAGGAGTATTAAATTAAATTGATCATTGGTGAATAGATGTAAAAGTACCGCGAAACAAGGTGATGTAAAAATTTGAAATAAATTGCTCTGTGAGCAAAGATAATATAGCCGTTTAAAGATGTCGAATGAACATGTAAAGAGAAAAGCAAACGAATCAACAAACGAATATATTGATGGAAAGGGTAAAAGAAACAAAGATAGTGATGGTAAGGGTAAATTAATTTTAAATAAAGTGTACAGGGAAAAAGAATTGTTTGAAATTTTTTTGTTTAGAGTGAACATTTTTTGTTTACATTCCTTTCTCAAATTGGTTTTATTCTGAATATCCCACCATAACAACCACCATTAACAGTAGGAAGGAACTATTGCTTTTTCCTAAACTACGATAAAATTGAATACGAAATTAAAATAAACTTATGTTTAAAAACTTTCATAGACAAATTTAAAAATTCAATAAATGAATATTAATTTATTTACTTTTAATCTGAAATATATTTAGTAAATTATGCATAAAAGTAGTCAGTCTATATTTTTCTTATAACACATGATTAGAAAACTGCTTATAACTTACTATAAGGAATTTCTCATAAAATCCCTGGTCATTCTTTTTATCACAATCTGATCTTTACTTTCTATTAATTTAGGAAACAATTTTTAAGCAAATATCTAATGATAACAAACAATGTCCAAAAATATTAATAAAAGTAAGATTTTTTTATATTTTGATCAACATAAAGGTGTAAAAACTTATAGTCACTTAGTACTATCAAAAGTTTCTTTTAACGATAAACTGTTATCCATAAACTAAAAAGATAACATTTTAAAATTAAAAGTTTTGTTTTTTTTTTTTGTAATTGCAAGGTAAAGAAATCATGTAAAGCAATTTATTCAAAGAATGTATGTAGGAATTTGTTACAGAAAATCATATTAAATCCCTATCCATCAGTACAAGGACATAACAACATAAAAAAAAACAAAAAAATGCTGGTTCTGCTCTTTATTTTTGTTATTTTATTTACTTTATTTCTTTTTTTTTTTTTGAAGTTTTTTTTTTTTTAAGCTTTAATTGCGCGTGACCTATATTTTTATTTAGTATTTACAGTTTACGTTTTTTTCCACCTGCATAGCTGCTTCTGTATTTTACTTTGCGATTACTGCACTTTGTACTTAGTTATTTTTTTAATTTTAATTTTTATTTATTTTTTTTGTTTATGTAAAAAATTTTTACAAATTTATGTTTACTTAATCTTTAATGATTTAAATAAAATGGGATAAAAAGAGATGGATAGATTTTATATAAGTACAGTTGGTTGAAAAAGTATAAATTATTTAAAAAAAAACATAATTAAAAAAAAAAACAAAGAAAATAATAACGATTTATCATATATATATATTTATATATATATAAGTTTGTGAGAGGGACTTTAATCCTCTAAACATCACCTTCATTTTTGACCAAATAATAACTTAAGCAATAATAAGTTAACGCTATTATTCTTTTTGCACAAGAGAAGATTTTACTAAGTTGCAAAAATTGGTTTTAAATTGGTTTCTCTTACCCTTTTCGGAATATTAGTGATTGAAACTATCAATATTCTCCTTAAATCTTTGTATTTTGTAACGATAACAACGTCAATTTTAGGGAACACTTGTGGTGACAGTGGACATCATATTCGCGTTGGTCGTATGTATTTTAGGAGCAGTGTTTCTCTTTGATGAGCTTTAAGTGGAAATATCAAACTTTTTATTTTTTCGAAACTATAGAACAGTCATTGTATATTTGATATTTTCATAAAACTAAGTAAGACCATCTACTAAACATTCCAGGTCAAAGGTAGAGAGTTTTTATATTATATTGGGATCATTTATTAAATGAATCCTTCCGATTTTCATTTTATCGAGAATTAACATTTTATAATAATTTCTATGCAAAGTAATCTTTGGATTAGAGTCAAGATGATGTCAAGAAGATTGAAAAGTTTCTGTCAATGACTTTAAGCCAAATTTATTATCTATTATTTTTCTATTCATTCAAAGTCAATGGGCAGTTGTACAAAATTAACTGTAAATACGCGTTAAGTTATATTTAAATTAAACTGAACTTTTTCTTCATTTGATGTTTTTCTCAAAACATAACGATGTATTATTCGGTTCGAAGACTTCGAACAAAAATTTATTTATTTTTTTTTTGTAGAAAGAAATTTATTATTTGCTAAACAGAACCTATAAAATTGTGAAGGTTACAGAAAGATATTAAAATCCTTAAAGGCTAATTTTCATGGAAAAAATTTCATCCGATATCGAATATTTAGAAAGAGTAAAATATACTTAATACTACCAATAGGAAAGATGGAGAAAAATAATGAATTCAAATGTCATGTATCCACAAAGAGTGTTAGTAGTGTGCCCATTGTTTTTGTGTACATACACATTTTTTACGTCTCTATTAAAAATATCGGAGATAATTATAGAAAATTTAGCTTCAGCGAGCTAAATTTCATCCGATATTTCAGCATATCTCCGATATTTTCTGAACGCTTGTACCGATATTTTTGTATTTTTTCGCTGTCACACAAGTAGTGTTTTTATATCTTCTGCCTATGCTCTAACAAATATTACCGATATTTTTCTTCATGAAAATTAACCTTTATCGAACTTTTGATCAATATGAACTGTTATAATTTATTATTAAGGAGTTCTCGCTTTATTTATTTGTCTGTTAGTCAGTCGGTCAGATAAAATTTCAGTGTATTTATGCAGTTAATACACTTAATGCAATTATAATTTCACTTCATATTTAATTATATCCCTTTTGGCTTGGTTTGGTTAATTTAGAAGTATATATAATAATATCTTTTCTATGATTATATGACTGGTATCATTTGAAATTTTGGGTTCAATGATTTAATTTTTTTTTTTACCCTATTCTATTAAATTCTTTATACCTTTGAAATTATCATCAGGACATTTTTGAAGTAAATTAATCTAAATTTGCTTCGTAAAAGTTGAACTGTTTTCGTTTTTTTTTTTTGTTCATAATTTTTATTGTAAACTGTATTTGTGTTAATAATATAAATAAACAGACACACATAGCTACCATTTATTAATGAATATAATATTATAAAAATATATTATACATAATATACATATATATTTTTATTAAGTTTTAACGTTAGCAAATGAGTACTAATATACATAAACAGGTGTAATGCATGGTTATTATGACTTTTAACGTTCTAAACTTTATTTTTTTTTTTTTTATGTTTTTCTTTTTATTTTTTCTTTGTTAAATATGATGATTTAAGAAATTTTTTATAAATATATTTTATATATTTATGTTATAATAATATATATATATTTATATTTTTAATAAAGTTAAGTTAAAAGAAAAATTTTATGTATGTTTGTATGTATGTATGTGATGTAATATAGAAGGAGTAAAAATGCATTCAAGGACTTGGCGAAAAACGTTAAAAAATTGTGTCAAGTTTTTTTTTTTTTAATTTTTTTTTTTTTTTGCATGAGATACATTGTTTTAAAACATAATATATATATATATATATGTATATATAACTATATACATTTTATTATGTAATGATATATTTGGTTTTATGTTCACTTAAGAATTTTGTATTTAACATAATGAAAGTTCATATATAATATGTAAGCTTAAGTAACTATACATTATGTATTAATAATATATATAAAAATTAAAAAAAAAAAAAATTTAATTTGTTAAATTTGAATAAACTTGTATACTATATTTCTTTATTTTTACAGTAATGCCCGCTTAAATTATTTTTTTTATTTTTTTTTACTATACAAACAATGAATTTTTACTCAATTCGCCAAAAACAAAATAAAAAAAAAAACGGAAATGAAAAAAAAAAGAAAAAAAAGTATCTAACAGTACGTAACTGTTTTCTTGTTCTTACTTGTTTAAGTGCTTTTTTTTGTCAAACTTAATGAAATTTATGTAAACCAGCAAAATAATAGACAATACGTACATATATATATTATTATATTGTATATACATAATATAATATAATTGTATGTACTAATGTTTATTTACTAAAATAGCATTTTAGGTACTCTATCTATGTACATAAAATGGTATATTTGGTAAAGGATAGTAGGAGTATCTTTTTTTTTTTGTGTTGTTTTTGTTTTCGTTTATTTTGTCAGAAATTATAACGATAAAATGTTCAGAGTCGTATTAAATTTAATATGATTTATAAAATTAAGAAATGTGTTAATGCAGAACTAGAGACATTTTTTTTATAAAAAATTAAAAAAATGTTTTTTTCAATTATTTTGCTATATTACACTGTCAACACTATCAAGATTATCAATATTTTAGAAAAATTACTTTCAAATTTTGTAACCAGGTACGTAACCTAACATTTAAGATGAAAAATTGATTATTAAAATAAAAGTAAGTTTTTAGTATCGATAAGAAAGAAAATGTTAAGAAAAAGTATAATTTTTATTTAACTTACCTATAATTTTCGTAATATTATATCTCTGTCTCCTGTTATTTACCTGTTAATTTAATTTATTGAGATATTCAGTACAGTTCAGTTTTCCCTCTTATTAAATTTGAATTAAAACGAGGAAGAATACAGTTGCCTTTGTCAACTCTTAGATACCCGTACGAACCGTTAGTATGTTCACAGCCTGTCACTCTGCTTACAATATTATTTTTTTAATATTTTAGTATTTTAAAATAATTTGGGTGAATTTTATAATTTCTAGAACTATGGGTTGTACATATATTCAAACTATATGTTTATATGTACATTCTTCAAAAGCAGATTCTAACCTTTCACATAACGATTATCAATCCACAACTTTTTCAAATATTCTATAGTACCATTTAATACTAAGCAGTAAATGTATATTAAATTTACTTAGTACAAAATAGTAAATATAATTTTAAATATTATATTATATTATATTTAAATATTCCATTGACAGAATAATTTCTTATAAGTACAATAAAATACATATATGTATGTAAATACGGCGCTATATAATATACATCTATACTCTTATCATTCATTCACTAGTGACATATATACGATATGTAAATAAACGTGATATTATATAAGTATGTATGTATAACAATATCATATAAATAAAAATTTTTCAAGCAACCGTTATGTTGTTTATTTATTTACATTTTTTTGTACTACGCATTATATCCTCAACAATTTGAAATTATCGAGTAAAACAATATGCAAAAAAAATCGTTATTTGTTAGAAAATTTGAAAATATCAAGTAACACTTTCGTCAATTATAAAGTAACCCTATATTATTAAAAAAAGTTGTTAACAGAAATAAAAATATAATGTTTAAGCTTTAATTTTTGTGTATTACTTCCAAAAAAAATTAACAGGTGTTCAAGTTACAGGTGTTTAAAAATAGGAAATTTTCAGTTTTTGACCCCTTACAGCTCCTAAATGGGGAGTGATACAAAAAAAATTTCTGAAATGACTCATACTTATTTTCAAAGATCTAACTTCTGTCAAAATTTCAAGTTTCCAAGTTAAACCGTTTAGAAGATAGAAGGGTTGAAGGATTTTGCAAAATTTGAGTTTCACATAACGGTAAATTAAGACACCGTATGCCACAAATATATATTTATTGTATATATACTTTTAAAGCTAATAAAAGTAGTAATCGTTTGGCGTTCTTAAAATGAAGATATGCCTTATACAACTTGTGGTATAACAATTTAAATATAGAGCTTTTTTGAACCTTTGGGGAGCTGTAGCTCCGTAACGGGTGGGGCTACAAAAAAAAGTTATAAAAAATAAAATTAATATTTTTGTGAGATCTATCTGTAGTTGAAATTTCATAGCTCTATTGCAAAAAAAATGTGGGGATCTAAAAGTTAGGCGTTCGAGAGCTACCCTAAGGCTTGGTCCAAACTAAACAAAATAAAATAGGGAACCTACAAATTACTCCCAGAATATTTTGTGTAAATTTCAAGATTCTAGCTTTCTTAGTTTTTGAGTTAGCGTGCTGACGGACGGACGGACATGGCTCAAAAGTCTTAGAATTTTTTTCTGATCCGATCCATACCTTTGAAGGTATATCTAGCTCGCTTATTTCGAGGTGTTACAAACGGAGGAGTAATTTTATTATACCCGATCCTATCGTACGGGTATAAATATCATAGGTATCAAATAAATAATAACAAATTTTATAGTTTAGCTGTAAGATGAAAATCGACCATTATATTATAATTATGTCATAATAATTTAAAACATTTGTAAGTTTGGAACAAGAAATAAATGAATATATATATATATATATTTCCTTTTTTTTTGTAGTTATTTTATTTTTAAAAACCTTTGCCTAATGTAGTGTGGACACTATCATTTCATTTATCAGTTAATTTTTTCTATCATTATCAAGACTGTCATTTAAACTGATAAGAACGCATACACTATAAAAAAAAAACTGTCATTCTTCAAAATTTTTTTTTCGTTTCTCTGTCTATTTTATTGTAAAAATTTAAGCAGTAAACATAGTACTTGAAAAAAAATAATATTAATTTGATAATTAATCCATTTTAGTCTTGCTTCTATTAGTTTTCAAATATTAGTAACTGATTTTTATAAAAATTAGTGGTATTTATACAAATTAAATTTGCTAAATATATTAAAAAAATATCTGTTTCCGTTCCTAAACATAACCAACATATTGTGCTTACTATGCCTCTACGGCATATGTAAAATAATAAATGATGGAAATGGATAAATGACATATACACCACCATTTAAAATGACATCCCTACCAAAACTTTCAGTCCAAATCAAAAAACTTTGATATTCCATCATTTAACTTTTCCTTTATTCCACTCAATACACTATCAGTTTAAATGACAGTTTTATACTACAGTTATATACTTTTATTTAGTGTGCACGTTACTTAAGTTGTAGAGTCTATGTATATTGTTGAGTTGTTTCTGCATTATTATATTCATTATGTACATTATTATTATTATTTACATTATGTATATTATTATTTATTTAATCAATTTCTTTCTTTCAATTTATCAATTTTCATCAATTTCAATTTTCTAACGACTTCTTTCTATATATATTTTCTCTATAATGTATTCATAAAATGAATTTAAATTGTAGACACAACCCAAAAAAAAATTGTGACGTTTAGAGAATATACACTTTACTATTTTTTTTTCAAACTCATCATTAAAAGCTTGATATAAAATTGCAATACGTTTAAATCTTTGTTTTATATCAGTATAGTTAGTTATAAAATTATCCTTGTAAGTTTTGCTCTTTGACACCTAAATAATTTTATTTGAGCTATTTTGGTGTACCCAAGACTCTTTTAGTATGATTATCCCGAGAATGATCTGAAAATTTATAGAAGCCATATATATAATAGTATTTTAACTTAAATGTTCATTCAAATATGGTGTAAATCTATTGTTTTATTTGCAACATATCTCAGATAGACTGTCACAGTTGGAGTTTAAATTCCTGTTAGCAAGTGTTTTTTTTTTCAGTAAAGCAACAATTCATGCTTTAACGGTAGTAATTTGCTGTAACTCATTGTAAATCTGCAGAATTTTTACAGAAATGTTATGACTAAATAATATAAGCTTTGTTAGAAGTAGATTATATTTATAAATTCTCCATTTTCATGATTTAACTGAGTCTTCGGCTAAAGTGAAATATTATTCATATTATAAAATGTTTTAGTAAAAGAAAAATATATTATAAAAATATGCGTTAGAAATACAAAAAAAAAATTCCTGCGTTAAGAATTCATGCTTCATTTATTACATAGGCATAAATGATTAACACGGATATAATTTTGCGAAGTCAATGTCAAAATGTCCATTTATTTTAAGCACCGATCGAAATATATTGATTTGTTCCGCTTTTTCCAATATGTTCAGTTACATGTTTTTTACTTCTTTAAGTTTCTGTTAATGTTGAAACTAAGAGAATGGTTGCATGGCTTTTAAAATTTATTTTCAAATTTCAATATATTATACCTTTTTTACTTAAAGAATCATTTAAATGTAAGTTTGTAAAGATAATCATTTTAAATGTAAGTTTCTATTATTAAAAATGCAAGTATGTATTTTCTTTTTAAGTGCAAGTCTTCTTATACTTAAACTTATAATGAAAAAAAAGAAAAGAAACTACATCTCTGTTTCTATACTATATAATTAAGACCAATATTACTAGTGTTTATTTATGGCCGAGTTAGCGAGTACTATTAAAAATCCTCTTGCACAAAATAAAATAATGACGAATCAACTTTTTATAAGTTTTTCTTTTCAACTTTTGTTCATTTTTCATTGCTTTAGTTTTTGATATCCTTGATAATACGTTTTTTGGTTAAACCAAAAAAAAAAAAACAAAAAGTAAAAATTAACGTAAACTTGATCTACATGATATTTAATCTCTTAATATTGCCCTTTTAATATTCATATGTAAAATACTAATGGTCATAAAATAACAAAATTACAGTTTTAGCGCTATTCAATTAATTTTTTACTATGAGATAATCTTTAAGTCAAATGTGTTGATATCCAAATCACGCATAGATATCGCTAAGTTAGTGGAAATCATTACAGGCCACTGGCCAGTAGACACGCAGCCAAACTGGAAATCCCTTTTGCAGGAGGAATTGAGAAGCTTGAGTACTTTCTTTGCAGATGTACTGTCTTAGGTAGAGCCACACTCCTCTCACGCGGCATACAACAGCCGTAGCGCGAACTCACTAAACACAGAATCAAAGAATTACTTTTGTATCTCAACTCCTCGAGGTGGATATAAAACCGCAAACAACTGCAAAACATTGGTCATGTGAGTACAGTAAGGTCAAAATTGCGCAACCTAGTGCTAATTGAAGCCTTCACTCAGCGCAGGTCACCTCTTTGCCTACCTACCTAATCTCTAGATTTAAATTTTCTCCTTGGTATTAATGTTTTCCAAATGTAATTTTTGATGATATAAAAGACATATTTTACCTAGTTATGACTAATAATAGAACGTTGTTCAATTGACCACAGAAATGTTTAACTTTAAATATTAAATTTCTAGCTTTTATAGGTTATTATTATTAGATAATTAGTTAGGTTAGCTTATTCAGCTCTGAATCTTATTGTGGTATGACAAACACATATTATGAAAAAAACATAGCAATTTAAAAAAAAATAATTAGTTTTTCACTGTATGTTTTTTAAAGACCGTTACTGTCTGTATAAAATATATAATAATACGTATATAGGTATAATGTAAAAATTACATTTGCAATTTTGAAAGGTTAATTAAAACTTTGTATGTGATACATACCAACAAACATAATATTATATTAATGAAATAATAATATAATAACTATTTTGAAAGGTTTTCTTTTGTTATTTACGTTTCCATATAGTATATATATATATGTATTTAAGTATCAGGGTCAATGCTTTCATATATTATTAAGTTAACTCAGTGTTCTGCAAAAGAACAAAATTTTAAAATTAATTTTTTTTTATTTGTAAACAAATTTAATAACTGGGATAATTTCAATTAAATGAAAAAACAATTAAAAACAAAATATTTAACTATAATTAAATAAAAATAATGGCGAAACAAGAATAATTTTTAAAAGACAAAAAATTATACCCAATTGGAAATTTCAGTAAAACGACAAAATACAACGTGAGACAAAATTGAAGTGCAGAAAAAAAGTAGTCATACAAGCAATTACTAAGTTTTATCATTTATTGTAAAGCAATTCTCTAATATAATATAAGAATAAATCTGAATTAAAAAAGAACATTTAAATCTAATACCTAAAGAAAAAGGTGTTAGATTTAAGTGTTCTTTTTTAGTTCAGATTTGTGTTCTGAACAGATATCGAGCACATAGAGTACGTTCTGAACAGATTAAAAACATTTTATCTCTAAACGCTTCGAAATAATTTTGAAATACAATCCAGAGTTTACCTGTCAAAAGTGACAAATCATATAAAAAAATAAAATTTTTGACATTTAAATTCAAATGCTCTACGATATCTGGAAATTAATATCGAACATTTAGATAATACTCTGAGCGCACTCTGAATGAAAAAAGAAATAAAAGGTAATACCGAATACGATACAACTAAAATTATTTCAGTAGATACCTTACCCGATACCATTTACTATCTATAATTAATACCCTAGCAGTAAAACTATTTAATTGATTAATTGATGAATTTCTAATGCAAGGAAAGTATAAAATAACATATATTGAAAAATTAAAAGAAGATAGAAAATTTAAAGTGTATATAATATTTATGTTTTCTTCTTATTAGAATTTTTTGCGATTTTTAAAATGTTTTTTTTAAAATCCAAAAATGAATAATAAATGTTTTATTTAGCTTTTAATTATTAACATTACAGGACTTACGTAATATTGTGTTCATACGTCCACACGCTTGATCATATTGGCGCGAAATTAAAAATACATAAATGGGATTAAGAGATGCATGTAAGCATTATTTTTTTTAAAGAAAAAATAAGTTTTTTTTTAAAAATAATAAATATAAAAATAATTTATTAAAGAAAACAAAAAAATTAAAAAAACATACGAAAATAAAAATATTTATAAAATCTTTTGCGTTTATATTATTTCGTGGTATTTGTTGCATCTCTAAAAGTAAACCAAAATATTTATGAAATTTGTTAAGTCTTGTATAAAATTTGATGATAAAAATAGTGTTTAAAACAAAAAATTTGAAATAATAATAAATAATGATTTTAAGAAATTCAACTAAAAGATCCACACCATTTTCCATTATTCAAATATGTGTTAAGTTTTTTAAAAATCAATAAGAAAATGACAGTTATTGGTTCGAATGCATAAAACTGAACTTGAACTCAAATCTTATTTTTTCAAACAAAAAGTACGCTTGAATTCATTTTTTTTTTGAAAAAGTGAGGTTTGAGTTCAAGCTCAGTTTTATACATTGTTTTCGACAAAAAAAAAAAATGTTGAAAAAAAAAATGTTAAAAAAAAATGTCGAACAACGAAAAATGTTGAAAAAATAGTTACACAAATTAGCTTTTATCATTTCCGAAATTAGTACATAAAAAGTACAAGAGTTTCAATAATATGTTTAGCGGGAGTTTTGGATTAAGTGCATTGTTGTTATATGTGTAATATATATGTAATAAGAATAATTAGAAGGAGTTTAAGAGTTGGATTCAATATAAGCCAATCAAAATATTACAGGATATTTATTCCCTTTTTCCAGAATATTTATACAAAGTGTATATGCAAGATTCTGAATTACGAGAGACTTCATAGTTGGATTTCAAATAAGGGTATTACCTTTTTCCACAAAATATATATATATGTATATGCAAGATCTTCAATTAGGAGGGATTTTATAGTTGATTACAAAATCAGAGTTATTAGCCTTCGACAGAATGCTTATACATATATATACTTCTGTTTTATATACAAGTATATATGTATATGTGACATTGTGCATTAAATAGGAATTGATAAATAGAGAGAATTATTTATCCCTCCCTATATTATTTGTTAAATAGCGAGGGATAAATAAATAAAATTAAAAAAAAAAATTATTTTAAATCTACATACGAGTATTTCATCATTTTTTTAACATTTTCTTTTTCGACCAAATCCACCCACACCCTAACCCACACCCTACATGTTTCGTTTCTATAAATTTTCAAACCCCGTCACTGATATTTATATATATATATATATCTGTTGTTATTTTTATTAACTCGTAATTGAAAAATTCATTAAAATGAATATCAATAGTTTCTGGATTAAAGTTTAAATGATAAAAGATTTTACTTTGAAAAGAACAAAAAACAAAAAAAAAAAAAAATTTACAAAAAAGTTTTTCTTTTGAGAATAATTTAATAATTGGCTTATATATCTTGTTTGATATGCACTTACAATTTTTTTTTTTTTCATTATGTAATATATATAACATATTATAAATTAAACAAAAAAAAACAACCCGAAATTGAACCATGATCTTGAAAATACTTAAAAACTTCAAAAATAATTGATTTAATGTACATTGTTATACAATAAATCAATTATTTTCTTTAAACTTTTCCCTTAGTTGAAATAAAAAGTTCCTGAAATTATTTTTAGATAACATTTTCGTCTAACTAAAGTTTCATTTATTGTTTCTAACTTTTGGCATCATTTATTTTTGAAATACAAGCCATTAAATGGAAAAGATAATAGTTCTTATAAAACGGCAATTTTAATTGGAAATTTTGTAAATTTGTTATAAAATAATAAATTATTAGTTATTAGTTTTTGGTATTTACGATTTTGAAATTTTTTCGTTCTCTTTTTCCTTTTTTCTTCTAGTAGAGTGAAGAAACAGTAGTTTTAAGTAAAAGTTTTTCATGTATTTTAAAAGAAAGAGAAGAAAGTGCAAATAATATCGTAGGTAGGTACATAAAAACGGAGTAAAAAAACCGGTTATAATTTGGGTTTTGGTGTACTCGACTGGAATAGTAGCACCTTTGAATAAACCTATTTTAAGAATCCTTTAGTACTAAAATTGTTATGTTTTCCTGCCAGGATGTTGTTTTTTGATTGGTTTCGACTTCTTTTAGTAAATATTACATTTAGTTTCTATTTACCGTGGCACAGATTATTTTCGATTTCTTTTAGTATAAATATTTTCTCATTACTTCCCATTTATTGTGGCACATACGATATATTAATTATAATTAAAAAACTTATATATCATTACTTTTAACAATTTAAATTAAATTCAATCAAAATAGAATATAAACCAACGGTTTTTAAAACGGCACATTTCTAAAAGATAATACAAAGTGTTTAGAATTTTGACTCTGCACCAAAATTTGAAAATTTCATACAATAAGAAAAGATTTAAAAATAGAACTTTTTTGCAATTTGAAGGCCTGCATGTCCGGAACTCTATATAACTAAAAAAAAAACAGTTAACACGCGTAAAAATATATTACTGAAGCTTTAATTTTTATATCTTGCCGAAAAAAAATGTGTGCAGGTGCCTAAGTTACAGCTGTTTAAAAATAGCAAATTTTCAATTTTTGAGCCTTAATAGCTCATAAACTGGTCCAAAAAGATTTTCTGAGAATATTAATTCTAAAAGTTCTTTCTTACTTCAAAATTTCAAGTACTTATCTGAAAGCGTGCTGGAGTTATGAAGGTAACAAAATAATTGAAAATTTGATTTTCACATAACGATTTTTCCGAATGATTTGATCCGACCAAAAAAGAATTTTCGGAAAATAATAAAGTAATAGATTGAAAAATTGTATAAAATTTGTAACATGTTATAATAACGAAAATAATTGTTTTGACTTAAAAAAAATATACATTTTAATCTCATAATTATAACAGTTTCATGAAATTATGTATACGTAATATATACATAATATATAATAATATAAATACAATATACCTATTATATTTTACTAAAATTCAGTATTTTCTTAAATTTGTTTAATTCTTTATAAACATTTTCTTAAATTTGTTTAATTCACCATAAAATGGAATAGTTGACATAGTTCTTTTTGTATAATAATTGAAAACATTGCCTTTCATATATTCGTTATTTTATTATATGAATCTTCTTTAAAATAAATAGGATTTCATCTATTGTCTCATTTCACTCTTAACTATACTAATTGGTTAACATCACTATAATCATTTTCTATCCAATTTTTTTTAACTATATATACATACATATATATATTATATTTATATTGTTTATGTGTTCTTATTTATATTCTTTTAATAATTGAAAAAAAAAAAAAACCGTATATATTTGTTCAAAGTAAAAATATCTATAGATACTATTTATATACAGTATACTCAAAATAACATATAAAATTATATTGTCAGATTTCGTACAAAAGAAGCGGCATAAAAATACAAAAAAAAAAAAAATTATAAAGAGAGAAAACGAAGAGTCAAAACCAGCAATTTAAGAAATGACTATTAAGCGATGAGCAGGAAGAGAAAATAAAAATTTTTCTTTTGTAGATATAAAAGCGCTTAATTTTCACTATTATTTCTTTTTTCCCTGATGTCAATACTAATTTTTATATTCATTTATACTCCCACAAAATAACAATGTACATAGTATATATATATTTTTAAATATATATATGTATAAATGTGTACTTACATCTATATACCTTTTAATAAAGATAAAGTAATATGAGATTAAGAACTTCATTTTTTTTTTCATTTGATCGAATTTTGAACTTCTACCCTTTCTTTTATTGTTCGTACCTACGTATGTTTATTTTTAAGATAATTTCCATGCTTTTGCAGACACTGTTTTGTATATTACTGATTTTTTATTCTAATAAGAATAATATAGTTGCTAAAACTGTCAACTTAATTGTAATACTTAAGTTAAAGGAATTAACTGTTGTTTCATATTACATTATTTAAATTTTAATAACAGATTGGACAGATTTTTTCGTTTTTAAAATAATACACATAAGTAAACAATTCAGTTACATAATTTAAAATTAATACAACTTTTAAGAATACATAATTATATAAGATTGTAGAACTCATGAGAAAGGGGCGAAACTGTTAATTATTGAATTTAAACAGTGATTGCATACTTTTAGGGATGCAATAGTAATTTACATAGTTGTATATTATCTGTTTTATAACAGGCAATCCCTGCAATTATTGTGACGATAAAAGCCTAAATAATGTTTTTTTGTATGAAAAGAGTATATGCACTTATCTTAATCTGTAAATAAAGATAAATGTCATCCTTTTATAACTACAGAGTATATAGTGCTTATAACTAAATAGTATTTTGGCTGAAATTAGAAATATTTGAATGGAACAAATAAACAGGAAAAGAAAAAAATAAAAACAAATTGTTAGTGAAAAAATTAATCCTTAAAAAGGTTCTAAGACATTTTATTTTGAATTTAAGTAAAAAAAAAAATTATAATAATAAGGGCTTCTTCAAATATTTGAAATCAAAGTAGTCCTTAATTTTCCTGAATATTGCTTTTATATTTATTTAAAAGGCTTTTTTTTTTCTCCAAAAATAATAGTATTTTATTTAAAATATAAATATCTATAGATTAATTATTTTTATTTTGTTAATTTAAATATTGAAATTTTCAATTCCGTAGAATTTTTATGAATGAAATTTAGAGGATCATTATTATATTAGTTGCTCACATAATAATATTTGTCATATTATGCTAGTTATAGATTAATTACGTATTTTCTGAGAATGATTTTACTTTGATATTTTCACAAGGTATATAATAGCTCTTTTAAAATGTTTGCTTAACCGGATGTTGTATATTATAAATAATATATTATCGATTTTTGCAAATATTTTTAAAAATATAAATTTACAATTTTCCTTGCTACAGAACAAATACTTAAAAAAGAGAATTTTCTGAAAGAAGAAGAGTTAAGTCATAGTTGAAATTTTGATACTATCTGTCTTTCACAAATATGAATTTGTTTAAGAATCTTGTAAATTTAATTTCGTAATTTTTTACCCCTTTTAAAACCAGACTTTAGGTTAGGACCCTTAATCAAATGTACAGTTTGGTTTTAAGGGTAAGAATGCAAGAATTTAAGATATTTAGCATTATAGAGAATATATAAGAAAATTGGAGGAGGGAGATTTTGAAAAAGTTGTTAATGTTCTTTTTAAACCTTCATATATAGTACACATATGGACTACCGATTCTAGGCAGATATGGGATGGTATATGGTTCCACATATATGGAACAAACGAATTGCTGTATTAAGGCATCTTAGAAGTTCTTCGGGTTATTTGTCGCACATCTTGTTTTGTCTGGTTATTTGTCGCACTTTAAGTGAAGGCACTTAATATTTTATTTCTTTAGAACAAGTATTAGCTTTTAGCACCAATTATTCTTTGTGGAAAGAAACTTATTGTATCTCAGTAAATTTCTTCTAAACATCTGTTAGCTGGTATTTATTTAAGTAATTTTTCTTAAGAACGTACCTAATATGATATACAAAACCAATTAATGGTAAGGATGTACTTAATTAGACTTGCAAAACTGGCTAACAGAAACTAATTTTGCAGTATCGATCTCTTAGTAACTCGACAACAATGAAGTTCTCTATTAAAATGGCTTGATAGCCTTAAAAGATACCTCTCCACGTTAAGTGTATGAAACTGGAGCATAAATGTAAGAGATCGCAATATGTGTATAGGAGATTGGTAAAATAAATTTTGAAATTCATCTGGAGATGAAACGCCAGCTGATGATATTGATGCAGAAAATTAATTATAAAAATATTATAATAAAAAACTGTAACGTTAAAATTAAAATAAAAAACGCAAGTCAATAAATATTAAGAATTTATGATGCATATGAAACGGTCGTTATTTTGTGAAATTAAAGTAACGCTGACAATAATTTTCATCCCTGGTACATGAAGATATCAGCGTGAAACGTATCGTAGCATATATATTATAGTGTTTAATATTATATTGAAATAACAATTGAAAAATAAAGGATATTTTAAAACATTATGATTTGTATACATTTTGAAATTTGATTAGTTAAAATATCTAATCATGTGTAAAATAATACAATATTCGATCAATTTTACTATAGTTTTTACACATGATTAAATAATTTGAACTAATCAAATTTCAAATAAAGCGAAAAATTTATATAAATCATAATATTTTAAAAAAGTTGTATAACTTTTAAAACATAAAACTATACAGAAAATTGTTTACTTTCTTAAAAAATAACCATAATTTTATTCTGAAATTTCTATTGATTTAAATTTTTTAAATTTTCTTTTAGTTAACACCAGTATCTGAAAGAAAGGTAAATTAATCGTGGAAACTTGTAAAACTGTTTTTTAAAATATTGTTCGTCGAATTGAATGATAGTATATTAAATGAGGCGATTATTTCTTATTTTGTAGAATGGTATTAATAAAATTTTCCTACTTATAGCGTCCCATTGATATTTCAGTGATGTTCTTAAGTTTTGTTCCAAAAATTTTTCCATTTTCTCTTTTAATAGTAGATTAAGAATCTGCATTGGTTACGTTTGCAACCTATATAATTTTCTTAGAAATATATAGTTCAGGAATATCCTTTAATTTCTGAAAGGATTAAAGTTTTACTATACTCAAAGTTTGACAACGCTTTCATTGAAGCATTTATGTGATTATTAAATATTAAAGACACATTATATTATATCCTTGGGATGAGGTGCCATAAGTAATGCATTAAGTACTAAAGGACAAATAATTTATTGTTTGGCCATAAAAACGAGTTGGCTTTTTTAAACCTCTATTCACTCCTAGAGGAGCCGTCCTCGTTCCACTCCACTGATTCTTACCTATTCTCACCAAAAAAAATTTTTCCGAGGTTGATTTAAAAAATGTATTTCATAATATTGAGCAAACTATAAACCAACTTTTCAAGCCTTTTTACCCTAGCCATTTTGTTATTCTTTTTTTTTAAATCTTTTTTATTGCTACAAAATGCTAAAAATTTATGACCTTTAATTCTTTTAAATATAATCATAATATTATTTAGACTTGAGTTAAACTTTTATTTTCGCACTAGTTAAGTCCTAGTTATAGTTGCATTATCTACAATGTACGTAGAATAGTAACGCCAAATGGAAGTAAGTTTTTTTTTCAAAAATATATTTTTAAAGGATTTTTTTTTGAAAACATATAAAACAATATTAAAAAAAGAATAACATATATATACTATATTTATAAACTTTTAATAGGTCGGTCATTCAAAGCTTTCTGCTTGACATATACAAAAACCAAAATGAGAAATTAATGTTTTTTTATTTTTATTTTACATAACAGACACAGACAATCGTATTTTATTTATTTATTTTTTTAAATATCCTTTGAAAGAAATTCTAAAATGCATTGCACAATATATTTAAAAAACAAAGTTGTTTAAATTCTATTCAGGGTAAAGGTTATGAACTCATTTCAAATATTCTTTCAAAAATATTATTTTAAATGTGTACCACTTGTTTTTTTTATTTTTTTTATTGAAATTAATAGTATTTTTTGGTAATACAATTTAGTATTTGTTATTTATGTTATAATTATATTAAATTGTTAATCACTAAATTTAATGTGTATGTATGTATTATTCCTACAGTCATTTATTACAAATACATGGTATATATTTTGTTCCCTGTTCCCTTGTACATCTTCAAAGAACATCAAAAAAAAACTTTAGCCTCCTTTTTAGTGTAGGAATTTTACCCATTACATTCATTTATCATAATATAATGTGTTAAGAATCTTAACTACAAAGGAGTATAATGGTTCAGAAATTGGAAAAGGAAAAGAAAGGGAAAAAGCTCACTCATATTATTTATAGCACTAGTTATTTTATCAACTTAATTACCATATGATACATATATTTCAATTATATATTTACATTCAAAATCGCATAATATAATATTATAACTCATGTAATCTAATCTATTAGTAAATTGGTTCTGTGAGTTATAAAGTATAAATTAAAATTCTTTGTTTATTTAATACTGTTAACCTTTTTTTTTAAATTATATAATATATACTTGCATATAACTCAGATATTTACTTAGTACAAATTGCAATTTCATTTAATAAATTATTACAATAGGTTGAATCATATCATTTATAGGTGTTAGTTAAATAATTGAAAAGAAAACTCAACTGTCGGTGAAAAATTAAGAGAACCATGATGATAACTTGTAATATATAATTAATCATCTGATTCATATTGCAATTACTTTCATTATTTATTCTAATATAAAGTTTGGTTTTAAATTTTTGTTTGTTTTATCAAATGAAATATTAATTGATTAAAATTTTCTAAAACTTATATATATACTATAAATTTTTACCGATACCGAGAGATTCAGTTACATTTAGCCGCTTTGACAACTCATATATGTAGAATTTAGTCACTTTGACACAGTCAAAAATCAATAATATGTTTAAATGTTCAAATCTGTTCTGAAAAATAGTTCTGAAATAATAATAACTTAACATATCAATGTTGTTAGGTCGTAATAAGGTTTTCTTTTGACCGAAAATTATTCCGATATATTTGATAAAAAAATTGGACAATTATTAACAAAAATTAAAATTATTGTAAAATTTTGAACTTTACGGATTATTTTCAAAATCGAATATTTATAGTAACTGTTGCCAGTTAGTATTTGTTGATTTATTTGTTTTTTTTAATGGGCCAATTATTCATTGTTGCGTGCAATTTGTGAAATGCATACATAAAGTAAAGAATTAAACATAATCTACGTATATAATATTCCTTATTTGACTGTCACTTTATAATATAAAAAAAAATTATAATGACGAATGATAAAATTGGACTCGTTTTTTTTTTTTGTTTTTTAATTAAAAAAAAAAAAATATTTTAAATAGAGTTCATGAAATCCTATCAAAAATAATAATGTAAATAATATAAGTAAAAACCATATACATATATTTGAAACCATGGATAATAACACAAACACGTAACACAAAAGAAAAAACAAAAGAAAAAATAAAATAAGTAACAATTTTTTTTTTTTTTTTTTGCATCAAAGTGAATCCGGAATTCAATTTTGGAAACATTTTATCACTTCTTTTTTTTATAGCCCATAAAAAATTGGCTAAAGCAATTGAGTTTATACATAAAAAAAGAAAAAAACAAAAAGAAAAAAAAATATGGGGTTTTGTGGAATTAGAATATATCATTTACAGTAGAATTAAAATCAAGTATATATAAAATGAAGTTGGGACAGACCCTTTTTATTTTATTTTTTTTTGTTTAAGTTGTTTTTGAAACATTTCACAGAGTTTCTCACCACAAATTTTGGATAAAAGAATAAAAACAAAAGAAAAATGAACAAAAAAAACAAAACAAAAGGATATTTTTATAAAATGTTAAAAATGTGTGTATTATATTTAAAATGATTTTTGGTTAAAACATAGCATTTGTATTTTCTGACCACAATAATTTTTGCAACTGAGTATTTATTTTTAAATAATGTTTTTTGTTATGATTTTTGATTGCAATTAAAAAACAAATGGTTTTTCTCTTTTAATATCAAATAAACTCAAATAAACAATTAATTCTTTTTTAATTTACATAAAATTTAATTCCATAAAATTTTTTTTGAAAAATATATTAAATTTTTTTTGTATAGATAAAAGGTAAAAATAATAATAAAATTGAAAAGATAACAAGATTTCGGCGCCTAGAAGTCTAATTTACAAGTCCAATCTTATTTAATATTTTTAATTCAGAAATTTTAAAATTTACAAATTTTCATTCTGGAATGTTTGTAAACGACACAGGCGATAATTAGCATGTAGACAAACAATTACGATCAAACCAAAAATCATTAATAGGGTTATAATCAACTTAAAAAGTACTACTACAAGTGCATGGAAAATCAAAATTA
Organism: Poecilobothrus nobilitatus; assembly: GCA_947095535.1. Lineage (NCBI taxonomy): Eukaryota > Metazoa > Arthropoda > Insecta > Diptera > Dolichopodidae > Poecilobothrus > Poecilobothrus nobilitatus. The sequence goes on along the minus strand of OX352773.1, from coordinate 246,845,591 downwards.
TCTATTTACACAAAGATTTTTCCTTGATAAATTGGTAGATAAGGGGAAAGAGTAGTAGAACTACACCTTATGATATCCTATATCTGTATTCTATAAGTACCTTAAGTATTACTTCTACAAGTAGAAAATCATAATTAACCTGAAAAAAAACACAAACATGCTTGTTTTTAGACGAAGCGGGAAACAAGAATATCTATCGACACAAAACTTTATTCTCGATATGTTGTTAGATAGAGAAAAAGAGCTGTAGAACTACACGTTGTGATACGCTATAACTCCATATCTATTTTCTCCTAACTAAACCATTGAGAGCTATTACAAAGCTCTGTAAATCGTTTAAATTCATCTTCGATAGATGGAAGAAGTTATTTAAATAGAATTTCTCCAGAAACCTTCATCTTCTGAAGGTCAGAGCTATAAGGTGAAATATTTATGTTCTTTCTCTTCTTGGTGCTAGATATCAATGAGATAATTTAAAAAATTGTATTATTTAGCTGGGTGTTAGACGGGAAACTAATTTTTAGAAAATATGCGGTTTTTATAATTAAAAAATTTGACATAACAATGAAAATCCTCTATATCTACTAATAAATAGAAAGAATTTTGAGATGCAGAGATGCATACATTTAAGATCAAAAATTTGAAGTTCATAATGTTTAAAAAATATCTTTAAAAATTTCAGATGTATTGTTTCTTGCCGCAGAGTCAGTTGTATCAGCTTAATTTAAACCATTTTCCTATTATAAATCTCATTCTTAAATGCTTTGGAAATGAAGAAAGGAATTACAACATATGACTAGTATTATGTCTACACAGTTAACGGTGCAACTACAGTTAAAGGTAGATTCTAACTATAAATATTTTATATAAATTATGCATTTCTTATGAATATATTCACACTGGACGACTACGATTTCTTCCAGACACCCCCACCGTGATTAACAAATATCGTATTCGCAAAATATCGTCGTAATAATATGTAGAGAAAAAAAAGAAATGTCTGACATATAAAATTTAATATATCGAAAATTATTGGGTATGGTGTCATAATTCCAAAAAAAAAGAATCCCACATAGTTATAACATTCCTAACAACGAAAAAAATTAATTCCAAAAAAACAGTCTACAAAAACAAATTCCACCACAAAAACTTCCAAAAAAAAAATTCCACACTACTTAAAAGGCTTAATTTTAGGGTTCGGGGGCACTAGCTGAATATAAATGTGAATCTAAAAAAATTAATTGGTGGGATTTTATAGTTGATTACAAAATCACGGTTCAAATAATTTGTTCAGTGGGGGTTTGGGGGTGGTAGTCCACACTATTCTAAATGGCTTGTTGTTAAAATGCGTATGTGAAAAAAATAAATAGGAGGGATTTTATAGTTGATTACAAAATCAGAGTTCCTATAATATGTTTAGCGAAAGTTCTAACATTATTTAAAGTGATTGTCATTAAATTCGGAATTTTGGAATTTTTTTTAGGGGAATTTTTTTTTTGTGGAATTTGTTATTTGTAATTTTTTTTTTGAAATTATGTAAATGGTATTTTGGAAATGGATTTTTTTTTTTGAAATTTCGTATCCAGTCCATAATATTGTTAATTTCTTAACAGTCTTCTTAGATTTTACCGTTTAAAACAAGAAAACAAAATTTAAGGGAAGACAATATTTCATATAGTAAGTGTATATAGTATTAAAAACTGTAATCAATAATCATGTATACTGAAAATCGATTATATAAATATATAAATCGAGACTATTCAGTATATGCTTTAGCCACACTTTTTCTTATAATATTATGCCATAGGATACTTGAAGTGACATGTTCTCAATTATTATATTTTCAATCAATCGACGACAATATGAATTAAGAATTATCCCATATTGCGCTAAGACAAAAATTGACAAAAACTGACATCTTTTTTTTTTACAGTTAAATTTACAAAAATTTAACAATATTTATTGACAATAATATGACATATGGTGTCAAACATAGCCAGATAACGTTTGCTGTAACACTTCAATAACATAGAAAAATATGTAAAATGCAATATCACGGTTATAATATTTTAAATGTTTTACGGTATTTAAATTTTAAATTACTAAAACACTTTAAATTTATTATTTAAATTTAATATTTTGTTTTTTAAAGTTTTATTTTTTATAATCACAAAAAAAAAGAAATAAAATAAAAAAACAGGATTCATAATTGTTTTCAACTTAATTATTTTTACTTTTGTTAAATTAAAACAATTGGCCATTTTTGTTTTACTAGACTGTTAAAGTAGTTAAAATGAATTTATATTTAATTTTTTTTACTTTGTTGCAAATACTTTATTAAAAGAAAAAAACTTTGATGATCATTAAACCAAAGTACAAAGTTTATAGTAAAGGTTATTTTTTTTCTTTTTTTGTTCTTGGAAATTTTTACATTACTGTGGATTTTTAAAAAGTTTCATTTTTTTTTTTGTTCTTCCTTTCTTTTTATATATTTGTTGTGTTTTTTTTTTTGTTTTTTTTTTTTTAGGTTTCTCTTAAAAATTACATTTTCATATAAATTATTGCATCCACCGAACCAAAATAATAAAACAAATGAAAATCTTTTTTAAAAAAATGTTTATATTGTATTTTGTTTTTGTTATTTTTTATATTTTCTTTTAATCAAAAAATTCCCATTTTAAAGCAATTCTATATAAAACAGAAAAAATGTTCTATAAAAGTTGGATAAAATACTTAAAAAGAAAAAAAATAAATAAATATAAATTTTTTTTTTTAATTAAATGACCTCTTAAATGGCAATATAATATCTATATAATCATATAAATTATACGTATGCAAATGTAATTAAGAAATATATAAAAAAAAAATTATATGCATATAATTTATATGTGAAATTTGAAATAGCAATCAGAAAATATTCATAAAATTTTTTTCGATTTATGCATGTTATAACATATATTTTAATTTTTTGTGTATATAATAACAGGAATTTTGGGATTTTAGTGTATATAATAACAGGAATTTAGGAAACTTTTTTTCTTTTGTACAGATAATAAAATTTAGTACAATTTTTAATTACTTAAGTTAAAAACTAAAACTAAGATTTTAAAAGATAGAATTTATATAATTGTGACTATTGGTGTTTCTATGTAAAAGCCTCTTCAATTAGCTCTATGTTGCATCATTTTGTTACCACTAACTCACTTGAGCTATTTTTTTTTTTTAATGCATTTCTCTGCCACATAAATGGGGACAGGAAATAACACAGCCTTTCCTGTTCAGGCGTGGCTGTAAATGTCGTAAGGGGGAATAACTCTTACGACGTGTGTGGGATTCGAATCCACACTCCCTCGGTGTTTACAGCGTATTTTTATACGCTCTTACCCACTACGCCACCGAGGTCCCAATTGAGCTATTTTGCTGTTATTTGGTTTGAATAATAGGAATCGATTCATTGAATTTGTATTTTGAGAATTTGGGTTTTAGATCTGACAAGACACTCCACAAGGAAAGTAATGAAAATTTTTGTTTCTTTGTATAGCATTTGCAGAATATATTGAAGATTACTCGCTGTTTAATTGATTGAGAGCACAATCTCAAAAGTAATCTTTCATTGATAATTGACACAACCCTTTCAATATCAATCAAGTTTTTTCCGATATCAATTTTGTTTAATTTTATTTCATTATAGTAAAGTCTTAAAAGCAAAACGAACTATTTCATTTTGAAAAATTAAAGTGAAGGTTAATAGGAAGAACAGTTAGATAATTTTGAATTCAAGATTTCAAATCATATCTTTGAAGAACATATTAGCTATAATTTATTCTTAATTTTTCTTACATTAATTTGAGAAATTTTAAGCTAAAACAATTATTTTAAGTTACAATTTATAATTTTTTCAATCCCCTTGAAAGGTATAGACCTGCGTTCGGATTACATCTTGATTTGAAATTAAATAGATATGATTGTATTAATCGCATTTTTAAACACATGTATTAAATTTATAATTTTATCTTGTTAATAAAAAGAAATGTAAATAAAGTAAAATGTTATAATTCTTTGGCCAGTTCTTGAGCCAAGTTTTTAGTCAAGACGTGTTTAAACTTTGAGAAATTATATTTACAAAAAATATATATTTCTAATCTGAATGCAAATGAATTGGCGCAAGGGGAATTTAGGTGAAGATGTGCGAAAATTATATGATTGATATTCGTTACATTTCTTTTCTCATCATTTCCATACTCGTCATTCAACACTCACCGTTACTTTTACATTTTTTCTCTTGTTAACCTAATACATTAAAAATTTTGGTTGATCAAAGTGAAGCGTTTTGTATCTTATTCTAAAGTATCTAATAAAACCTCTATAATGGTAAGAACTAAAATGAATGACAGAATATAATTATTTTTATAAATTTTTCGTATTTATTTTCATTAGCAAAATTAAATGGAGGGAACCTCGGTGGCCTAGTGGGTAAGAGCGTATAAAATACGCTGTAAACACCGAGAGAGGGAGCTGCAAACACCCCTTACGACATTTACAGTCACGCTTGAACAGGAAAGGCTGTGTAATTTCCTGTTCACATTTATGTGACATAGAGATACACTAAAAAAAAAAAATTTAAATGGATAATTTTTGATTTTTATTATTCATTTACTAAACTCGCTTTTAAAGGCTGAATCATACAGCAGTAAATTTTACAACCACACACTCAATATATTCTTCGATTATTCGTGAGCCGAATTCCAGTATAGAAATAAAACTTTTTTTTAATATAATCAGGGCATATGTATTCGAAATATTTTATATAACTAATTAAAACATTTAATAAACGAGGATGAATGTTCTAATTAGAAGATGGTAGACTGGAAAGACTGTAAAAAAAAAACATTGAAATTACATTGTAATTTAAAAAAAATGTTCAGTTCTGTACTTTATCAAGATATTACCATACAATTTTAGGGAATTCCCAAAAAATATGAATATATTATGTATACTCCATTATTTTAATCTCGTATATATCCATTTTATACATAATATTCATAAAAAAGTACAAATACCCACATTTCTTAAATATTTTGTTTGTTTTTGTATCGTTACACTTAGAAAATATTTTTTACGTTTTATTTTATTTGATTATAATCCTTAATTAAATTCATCATCTCATCATTTACATTTTGATTTTCTATCCGAATTGAATTGATATTCTGTAATACCTTACCATAACCATGAAATACCATACCAATACCAATTATATGTGATTAAATATTTCATTTTTGCTTTCAACCATTCTAATATAAGAAATAAAATAAAAAAAAAAACAATAATATCGATTTGAAATTCTTTGACAATTTTCTTTTTTTTTCTCTCTCTTTTTAACGTCATCAAACACAAAGACCAGAACTAAAATTAAAAAACAAAATTAAAACAAAAACAAAACCAAAATATTTTATTTTAAAAAAGACCAAAATGATTTTACCGTTTATTGTGTATTTTTCTCACCGTTAACAACTTTTTTTTTTTCTTTTTTCAATTTTTAAATAAATAAAATTTATAAGGTTTTGGTATTTGTTTACGTTTTTTAAAATAAAAAAAAAAAAAAAGTAATTTTTTGTTTGTTTTTCATTTTTTTTTATTTTTTTTTCGGTTTGTTTTTTAGAAAGAGACAAACAATAAAGTGAAATAAATAAAGTGAAAATAGATGTTTTTGTTTTTATTTTATTTATTTATTTTTTTTTTGTTTCTCAAAATGTACCATATTCCATTTTATTATAATATTATATACAAATCGTTATATATTCATATCAATAAATATATATCCATACCTATATAATATGCATTTACATACAAACATACATATGTAATGAAAACAATATTGGTTAGTTTAATGTTTACCTAGTGAAAATATTTCAAATAAAAAAAAACACATTATGTATTTACTATATTTAAAACAAAAAAAAAATAAAAACTAAAATTAGTTTTAAAACAAAATTCTATATAACAGAATTTAAAAAGAATAAAAAAATGTTTACTGTTATTTTACTAATACATTAAAATTCCACGCCCTACAATTTTTTCTATATATATGTATGGATCTGTTACATCAAAAAAACAACAAAACAAAATTTCTATTATTTTATTCTGTTCTGTGTTTACTTTCCTTTAAATTCTCAATACACACTATTTTTCTTAAATGATAGAATAATAATATAAAGAATATACAAAATATATACTTATATACAAACGAAAATATATATATCTGCCAACAAACATATCATAATATAGTAAAAATAAATTTAAAAAAAAAAAAAAAAATGGATATAACTCCATACAAAAAGTTTTGAAGTTAAAAAAAAATAAAATCCGATTTTCTAAACCGAATTCAGAAAATTTTTGAATAAAGTAGACAGTTATGCGCCGCGAAATAACATTAAAGTAAAGTAAAAAAGAAAAAAAAAAAACTTACAACCTGTATAATCTGTATACAGAAGCAGATCTCGTTGACAGATCTGTTAATAAAATTGTATTTTTTTGTTTTTTTTTTTTTTAAATAATAACACATTTCTTTTTTACATCTATTTAAAAGCTTTTATTGTTTTTCTTTTTGTACAGTACTATTTACAGACTGTTGATGTAAAATTACAATTTACAGACTATATTGATGTAAAATATTATTATTTACAGAGGGTTATTTTATTGTAAAATTACAATTTACAGATTGTTACATCTGTAAATAGATGTTTGCATATCAAAAGTATTTAAACAAAAGGGCGTATTATAAGCTTTTATATATTTTTTTTTTTGCATTATATTATTTATATTGTAGATACAAATAAAATTCCATGAAAAATTTTTTCTTACATTTTAACAGTAACATAAGATTTTCTAAAATAATATAAAATTTTTTGGGAAAAATGATGAAAAGTTTAGTAAAACAAAAAAACAAAAAAAAAAAAAACTAAAACAGTTGTTATGTGATAAAAAGAAAACTTTCAAAATTTAAAAAAAAAACCAAAATAAAAATGAATAAAATAATAAAAATATTATTTAACAGAAATTTAGCTTGTTATGATAATGTATGTTATATACATATGATTATTTAGAATTATACAAAACACATTAATAGATGAAAAAAAAAAAAACCAAAAAACTGACTGTTAAAATAAAGAAAGAAATATTGTAATTTTTTAGTATATTAAAATTTTTAATAAATCTTTATTTTATCAAATATCGTTATTCCCATATATCTATTAACGAATGTAGTTATTCTTTTTAAAATATCTATCGAATCTATATTACTATATATAGATACTTATAATATGTAAATTTTCATGATTTATTTACAAAAAAAAAGCTAAAAAAATATATCATTGTATTTCTTAAAATGCGGCATACTTTTAGGCTGATTATCTTTTATATGAAAATAATAATAACGTGTAATCAAATCAAATCAAATCAAAATTTACGATTGAACTTAATCAAAATCAAAATCAAATCAAAATAAAATACTTATAATTTAATATATTAATAATAGACTACAGTTTATTATTGAATACCATAATTTAATTTTGGTATATTTAACGGTCTGAATAAAACTTTTTCGACACAATTCTGTTTATTAACAGTTTGCGCATGAAATAAGATTCCAACTAATTTATTTATGTTTTGATTTTAAAGTTAAGTAATTTTCTAGATATCATTTAGTTCAATACGGTTATTAAACCTTTTTGAATCATACTTTATTATCCTACTAATTTATTAACAATAACTAAATAAAATTTTTCTGTTAAAATTGAATAAAAAAAAAAAAAAATATGCATCATTTTATTAATAAATTATATACGACCCATCCATCCATCCAAACATGTGTAAAATAAAATATTATTTATTATGTATATTTTTTTTTTTTTCTCTTAGTTTAAAGAATAATTTTAATTATAATTAATTTGTTCATTTCAATAATTAGACAGTAAAATGTACATGTAATGTAATATTTACTTTTCTAACAAATATAACAATCTGTTAAAAAAAATTAACAGTAAAACTTACCTATATAATTATTATAACCAAATAAAAAAAGACAAAAAAAAAGATCATGTAATAATATAAAAAAAAAAAACTTGAATAAAAAAAAAAAATAAACGAAAAACGGAAAACAAACAATAATTACGTTAATATTGTTAACAATAATTAACTAAGAATGTGCGTAGGATATTATATGCATATATGTATATACTTAAATATATTTTACATGTTATTCAGAATTAATATACATACATACATACATACTTATATATTTATTATAAATTTGTTTAGCTTTGTTTTTTTTCTTTTTTTTCTTTTATAACATTAAATATTATATTCTCATATAAACTGAAAGTTAACAGAATTATATGAAAAAAAAAAAAAGAAAAACATGGCCAAAAAAAAAAAAAACACAGTTGGAAAAATCTTAATAAGCTCTGTTTTTCGTATTTATTTATTTATATTTTTTTTCTTTCTGAACCTGTTTTTACAGTTAATTGACATGCTCATATCATGTCCAATATTGTTTTTTTTTTTTTTTTTTGCTGATTATTTACTCATTTTTTTTTTTTTTGACAAAAAACAAAAAAAAAAAAATGTAAAAAGAAATGGAATTTACATTTTTGTTTTGTTTGGTACATGCATACGTCAATTGTAGGACCTCTCATTATCTTTATTTTCTTTTATATTTTTATTACAAAGAGAATAACAAGAAAAAAAAAAATATACATATATATATAGGTACATATTTTTATACGTACCAATTATATGTACGTAGAATATAATACCATTATATTGAAATAAAATATTCTTGCAAAAAAAAAAAAATATGTAAAATAGGTAAGGTACCGTTATATTTTGCAAATATATTTAAATTAAACAACTGAGAATGAATTGAACAAAATAAACGTTAAAGTATAGAAAGAGGAATAAATTCTTTTTGTTTATTTATTTGATTACGTCAATGTACAGCTTAACTGTGTATTATAATGAAAACAGTATACAGACATATTATAATAGAATATAGTATAACAAAATAGAGATATAATTTTAAAAAGAGAGAGAAAAAAAAAGAAAAAGAGACACAGAGAGAGAAGAATAAGAGAGAAAAAGAAAAATTTTATTAATTATTACAAAAGCAGTATTAGGTAGGTTAGGTAGGTACCTTATTATTGTTTTTTTTTGTTTTTTTTTTTTTTTATTATACCGTTATGTTTTCGTTAGTTTTGGTTTCTGTTATTGCTCCATACACGTGTTTTATTCCTTCAATGTTATAATCATTAATATGATGTGTAGCAATATTGCAATTAACCGTATTTATTAAAAGTTTATATGTTTTCTTCTTCTTCTTTTTTTTTTTTTTTATTTACTTTTAATTTTTGAGCTTATGTTTTTGAAATGCTACAGTCAAAAAATAATTTAATAAACAAATGGCTATATAGTTATATTTAAATAAACAAAATAAATAAAAAAGAAAAAAAAAAAAAATAAATAAATAAAGAATTTTTGATTGAAAACAATGTATGGATTTGACTTCGTAATTGATTTAGTTCTCGTATTCTATATAAAGAAAACAATAGAATAAAAAAAATATGAAAGAAAATTAAAGAAAATCTGTAGTATAAAATATTAGATACCTACTGAAATATAAAATATAATATAACATATAATAAAATAATGAAATAAAAAGCTTTTTTTTTTTGGGCAAAGAAAAAAAAAGAAAATTTTTTCAAATTTAAATTTGTATATATACATACGTATGTATATGTATATGAAATGTTTAACATTTCTTTTGCATACTTTATATTATTATTTGTAATACCTTGAATTATTTTTTACTTTGGTAAAATACTATTTGATGAATGAGTTATTGCAATTATTTGTATTATTAAAATAATGTTTTAATATTATGCACAAGAAATTACAATAGATATATATTATATATAAAATATATAATATTATACTTATATAAATAATATGATTATAATATATTATATTATATGTAAATATAAGAATTTTGTTTTTTTTTTTTTTTCAAATTTAATTTGATTGTATAACAAAATTTTTTTATTTTTCTTTCTATAAATGATTCTATACATTATATTATTTGTGTATCTAAAAAAATTTAAATAACAATTCTTTTATCTATTGATTTAGAATTTTTTTTTAAATATTATATGCGTATATAATATTATTATATATTGTTATATTAGTGTAGCTGATACTCAGCGTGTATATTTTGTATTTAAAATATAATATTTAGATATTATATTATTTTTGTTTTTAAAAAAAAAAAATATTTTTATTATTATTTCAACGTTTTTGTACAGAATATTGAATTCCGTGGCATAAACATACATAATATACGAAATATGAAGAAATGTTAGAGCCAAAAAAAAAAAAACTAAAATGGAAAAGAAAATTGAAAATTGTTTTAAAATTTTGACTGTATAGTTTTTTTTTCCTTTGTTTTTTTTTTTAAGGATATTTTATATATAATAAATAAAACACAGTATACAAGTTATATAAAAGAATACAATTCTACTAATATATATACGTATTATACTGAAGTATTTTTCTTCTTTTTTTTTCTTTTGGGGTGATTATAGTTTTAAAAGCATAATATTTACAATTTTTGGTTATTCTGTTTCTGGAACTGGAACTATAATCTTTATCTCTAGTAATTTTAATTTGAACTTTAACTATATCAACTAATGTTAACATAAAAAAGCAAAAAAATAAAAAATAAAAAAAAAGCAAAACAACAAAAAAAAAAATTATTCTTTCTTTTATTCATTTTAGCTTTTAACCAATAAATTTAATTTATTGAATTATAAAATTATATTATCCTTAAAGCAAAATACATAGAAAAATAAAATTCATATTATATACATAGCTGAATATAATATTATTATTTATATAAGCGTAATATGGGATATATTATAACTTGGAAATGAAATTAAATAAACAAATCATTAGTAAAGATAATTATATTTTTAAACCAAATTGATATCTAGATATATAATTTCGTGTATCCGGATCTGTTCTTTTAGAAAAAAATTTTTTTTAGTAACTTAAAACATAATATTCAAATATATTGAACTATGCATTTGATTGCATGGATTAAAATAAAATAGGTTCAGATTATTATTATCCTCTTTCACAAGCTGAAGAAGCTAAATATCTTAAAATTCTTTCAGATAATGATTTGCCTTTTTTAAATTATATCTCTTTATTTCTATGAAACAGAAATACCTGTACTTTACAGCAAATAAACCCAATTTAAGCGGCTAGTGGCCTGAAAATTAGTATTCTCGATCAATAAGAAGATGATTTCTATCTAAATTCGAATACTAAAATGAAATAAATAAGAATACTAAAGTAGATATTATATATATATCATAAGTTATGCGAACAATAAAACCTGATGGTTTATATTATGTTACCGGCACGACATTAAACTATTTTCTCAAAATTTAGATAATAAAATAAGAAATTAAAAAATACGGTTCCAGAAATTTTTGGAATCATTTAATTCTAACAATAAAAACTTTAATCATTACTTATTGATCCTAAATATTAAAAATACCTACAAAAATCGTTTTGATATTTTAATGTTATTTTAATTATTTAAAAAATAATAAATTAACGTTATAATGATTAAAAATATATGTATTAAATTGATTAATATTCTAATGTTGAGGTAATGACACAATCCATTTCATACAATTTAGTTTAAAAGACAAAATTTGAGACAATATTTTGTAGACATAAAATATCTGGATAAATATTATATTATATTAAATGGTTTTGATGTAATTTAAAAAAAAAAAACAATGATAAAAATTAGACATAATTATACCGTTGCTGTTTGGTACTAAAATTGCATTAAATTATCTTCAGTTAATATTTAAAAGTTAAATACATATATTTTTTTATCTATAACTGTATTTAATTCAGTTTATATTTGAAAATATCTTAAATCAACATAAAATTTTATTACTTTGATTTAGACATTACGACTATTAACCCTTTGATTGGCTAAGTTTCTTTTTCAAATTTTTAATGAACAGATTTTTTCTTATACATATGGTTTAATAAATTGCATTAACGGCCTCGGTAGCCTAGTGGATAACAGCTTATAAAATACACTGTAAACAGCGAAAGAGTGTGGGTACGAATCCCACACACGTCGTAAGAGTTATTCCCCCTTACGATATTTATAGCCACCTCTGAAAAAGGAAGCTGTGTAATTTCCTGTTCACATTTATGTGACAGAAAAATGCACTAAACAGAAAAAACAATTACGTTATATAATAAAAAATTAGTTAGTTTGAAGCAGAATTAATTAGTTTAATTCAGTTTTTAAAGGTTTGAAAATGGATTTTCCTATAAAAAATGAATTCAACAAAAGGTTAACTATCAAAAATTTAGATGATCATTTTAATATATATTTTAAAAATAACTAATAATAATATAAATATACCTAATAAATGTAAATTTTTTTTTTGTAACTATATAATTATTGAAATTTGGTTTGAAGAGATAATTAACCAAATAATATTAACCAAAAACCCAAAAAAAAAAAAAAAAAAACAACAAAAAAACAATCTAAAAACCAATAATAATATTCTGGTTTGTTAATATTTATCTTATTTATTTATCTATACTATTTACATATATATATATATATATTAGATTTGTATAAAAATTAGGTTTTATAATTCACTGTATTTTATATTAACATATTTATTTGTTGGGTATATAATGAAGTCTTTTATTTTTATTAATATTGTTTTGGATATAAAAATATGTTTACATACTATTATATTATGTATAATATTATATTAAATTTTCAAAATGTATTAAATATGTTAATTCACTGACCTTTAATTATATTATTGTTGTTCTCTTTTTTTTTTTGTTTTAGGTTAGATAGATTTTATTTTTTTGTTTTTGATTTATTTATTTCCATTAAAATATTCTTTTTGTTTATGTGCAAGGTTAATGAAAAAAAATTTTTTTTTCTTTTGTTTTTCATTTAATTGGAAATTTTTCTCAGAAATACATTTATTATACATTTAATGGAAAATTTGTGTTTAATTTCAATGTGCAATGCATTTTTGATTCATAAAGTAAGTCACCATTAAAAAATTTATTAATATAATATTGCATCAAATTACGGACTTATTTCATAATGAATAGTAGGCCTACACAAAATATAAAACACCTAAGTTTTGCAAAAGAAAAATTAAATAACCCCTAATTATACCCGTATGAACTATGTTCAAGGGTATAATAAATTTGCCATTATGTTTGTGACACCTTAAAGGAGTCGAGCTAGATATAGTGTCAAAGGTATGGATCGGCTCAGAATCCATACCTTTGACACTATATTTCAGAATTCAGAAGGTAGAAAGCTGAAAATTTTTTTACGTCACTTTTGCAAAATTGTTAGTTTTGCTATTTAAATCCAACATATTCGATCGGCGGGTTCGAGTAGCTGCCATACAACTTCTTTTTTTATATAGAAATAACACAGTATCTATTCAAGCTAGGTTTCTGAAATTTTGCAAATGATGATCAAGTTGTATTGCAACAACTTCTGTAAAATTTGGTTGTGGTGGTGCGACGGGTTCGAGTAGCTGCTATACAACTTCTCCATTTAAATGAGATAACTCAGTGTTTATTAAAGCTAGTAATCTGCAATTTAGTAAAGAGATGCCGAGTTACTTTTGCAAAATTTGATTGATCTAAAGCAGCCGATTCAGGCTTCTTGCACCTCTTGGAACTTAATGAAGCGAAGGGTATAAAATCTTATAAATGATCATCAAGTTTTATGGCAACAACTTGTGTAAAATTTGGTTGTATTTGTGCAAAAAATTCGGATAGCTGTCATACAATTCCACAATTTACATATATATATCTCTGCAGTTAATTTCGGTACTAAAATATCTGAAACTTTTTGAAAAATGGTCAAGTTTTATAGAAACAGGGTATATTACGTTCATACGGGTATCCCAGAGTTGACACAGTCTACTCTACTGCACTTTTCTTCGTTTTTTTTATTTAATTAAAATATTATTTGTATATACATATAGATAGAAATGAAAACAACAAAACTGTTGGGTTTTTCGTTAAAGAAAAGGCTGTCAGGCTCTTCGAATAGTAGATATTTTTAGAAAGAAAGGTGTATTTTGTACTTTTCCAAAAGTTGTATCTTTAAAGCAAAAAAATTTAAAATTAGTTTATGGCCCAATTTTTTAGAATTTTAAAAGTATTAGATACTATTCAAATCAGACAGAAATTCTGGATCAATGGTGCCACAATGTTGTGTTCTTAACTTATGATTACTAATACAAAGTCAATGTTGATATCAACGTCGAAAATATTACTAAATAAAAATAGGTACCTATACATATTTAATTTTTTGTGGATAATTTCTTCCGAAATTGTTTCATGAATAAAGACATTTCTATAAAAAAGTTTTGTACATAAAGTTTTGTAACAAGTTTTTTTTTTGTTTAAGATTTTTCTATTAAATTTTGATATTGATGAAGACTTCAGCTGTTATTACATTTTGTTCTCAAAAGAGTGTGAATTCTTTTAAACTGTATTTTAAACCTCTTTTCTCTTTGCAGAAATTTGTGGGTTTTCCTCCCCAATTTTTTTTAATATTATTTCATTTTTTATTTCAGGGTTTTCTTTTAAACTTAATATAGTCCAAGACAAAAAATATTAAATGAATTAGTACCGTCTTATTTTGAATCCTAGTAGTTCGAATCAAATAACTCTATATGTCCTTTGAGTCTATGTTGTCATAAAATTTAATTATTTTAATTAATAATCAATTTAAAAATTTTTTAAAGATATGTTTAAGAAAAAAACCTTTAGATTCAATAATGATATTGTTAATGAACTATAATCTTTATGCATTATTATTGCACGGTTTTCTTGCTGTTCCTTACCTAATGGCTAACAAAACAACAAAAAAATATGTTAGCGTTATTTTATTTCTGTGAATACCACTTTATGTTTTTTAAACACTCTTTATACTGTTCTGAAACCACATTTTAAATATTAACCTTTATATGGTTTTTTTGTTTGTCTGTCACTTCATTTTTATTACTATTTTAATAATAATAAAATGTGTCTACTGTAATCCAAAAATCACAAATGATATATTTATTAATGTATATAATAACAAAACTACCTATATATATAATATGTATATCAGTTAGCTTTTCCATATTTTTTTCAATGTTGTTTTAAATGTGCGATATGTAATATATAGGTCCGTGTTCTAAACGGAATATACCATTTGCAAACATTTTTTTTAACATTTTTCTAAAATTAAACTGAAAAGATATTTAAATAAGAAGAAAAATCAAGGTTTTTTTAGACATTTTTTCGTCTAGATTTTTTTTTTTTTAAATTCTATATTATTATATATGAGAACTTATTTATGTACTTTCAGATAATATTATTTTACAAAAATATGTAGTATAAATAATTTTAATATCAAATCGTTTTTCTAATATCAATTTTAATACTTCATACAACGAATTTTTAGATTTTTGTTTCTTGTTTTTTTTTTTTTTAATGTAAAATAAATGCTTCTGGTTTAAACTGATAAAATACAAAACAATCAGAAAAACAAAAAAAGAAAACAAATAAAAATACAAAGAAGTTTTTACATATTTTTCCTTTAATATACGACAATAATATGTCCTTTCTCAACGTTTCCCAAATTTATGTATGGAACAATATACCTAAAAAATAACAAAAACAATTATTTAAAAAATCCAAAAAAAAAGAGTCTGCATAAAAATTGAATATA
This sequence comes from Poecilobothrus nobilitatus, assembly GCA_947095535.1. Lineage (NCBI taxonomy): Eukaryota > Metazoa > Arthropoda > Insecta > Diptera > Dolichopodidae > Poecilobothrus > Poecilobothrus nobilitatus. The sequence goes on along the minus strand of OX352773.1, from coordinate 246,829,726 downwards.
ACGGAATTTTATGTATTAAAAAAAAAAAGTAAACAACACAAAAAATCAAAAATAAGCTTAAATAAAATAAATTTACATCACAAAAACAAAAAAAAAACATATCATCGTCACAACCATATGTTTTATTTTCTGAAAAAGCTTACAAATCATACAGAATCAAACAGTATAGAAATCATACAGAAACAGAATCCAGCTTCTATCCGTTCATTCAAAGTCTTATCAGCATGTATTGCAAAAAAAAAAAAAGCATTTTAAATCATTTAAAAAAAAAATTCACTCTCTTTTAGTTAATGCACACAGCCACATAACAACACATTGTTATATTATTTAAAATATTTGAACTTTTCTCTCACCCTCTTATTCTTTCTCTCTCTGGAAATTTTTTTTTTAACTATGTCGATAATAGGTACCTACTCATTACTCGTAATCGCATAAATCGTAATTTTATAAAAAAAAAACTGAAAACAGGTTTTCTTTTCTGCAAAATATTTATATACGTACAGAATATTATCAAAATATAAAAACAGAATGATTGTTTGATTGTATTGTAAATTTTACTAAAAAAAATTAATTTTTTTTTTTTTTCCCGAACGCATAAAAGCTTTTAATCCTTGATATTTAACTGTAACTGTTTTGCACAGATAAGAAAATTATTATACATATTTCCTGAATTTAAACCATAGGTACTGTTATTATTTGTATTTTCTATCTCCATTTTAAATGTATAAAAAAAAAAAAATTCACTGTTATATTGTGTAGGTTTTTTTTTTTTTTTTATCAAATATATTTTGTGAGATAAAGTTTATTTTGATTGAAAGTTTATTATTTAAAAATGTATTTGTGTGTACACAAATAAACATTACGATACAAATTATTTATATAGAAATTTCATTTGATTGCGCGTATACTTAATTTCATATATACTTATGTATCTATATATTGATATTGGATGCTGGAGATGATTATAATTTCTGTATTTTTTTTTTTTTTTGTATTTGTATGTTGATTGTGTGAATGTACCTATTTTGATTGTATTTGGAATTAGGATGAAAAAAGTGCGCATCACCATCATACACCAAAATTAAAATTTTCTTTAATAAAATATTTTTCATCTCATTTTTATTTTTCTGGAGGGGTCATATAATTTCTACACATACATATGTAGGGATTGAAAAGTTTAAAAATTTTTTTTTTTTTTATGGTTCTTCAAATTTACAATTTAAGAATACAGAAACTTTTTTTAAATTTTTTTTTTTTTTGGTACTCTTAGAATACCGTATGGATACTGTAAGTATCCTATTCTGCATGTGTATCAGTAGAGTAAAAATTTTGAAAAACAGAAATTAAATATATTTTTTCTGCTCTCTATGTAGCCTTCATCATCGTACAAAATGAAACGACAGTAGTTGCCTCAGAGCCCGCGGGTTGAAGAAAACGTTTGGATAAAAAATACCGTTTCGTTTTTATTTTAAGATAAAAAAAAAAAAAAAAAATAGTAGAAAAAAAATAATTTAAAAAAAGAAAATTATAATGTATAAAATAAATTTAAAATTAAAAAAAAAAAATCAAATTATACCGAAAAGAAGAGTGGAATTAAATTAAAAATAAATTAAATAGTTAAAATTAAATTCAAAAATAAAAAAATTAGAAATACTTTAAAAAAATTATTAAATAAGTTAAAAATAAAAAAAAATAAAAATTCTTTCAACAAAAAAAATAAAAAGTAAAAATTATTTGAGAAAAAAAATAAAATTAAATAAGTTGTATAAATAAATGTGTAGATATATAACTATATATATTATTATTAAAAATATATATATATTTAAATTTTTAGTGTAAAAAAAGAAAAGAAAATTTTACATAATAAAATAAATATTTATAAAAGAAAAAATTATAATATAATATAAAAATTAAATAAAATAATAACAAAAAGAAAAAAATAAAATAAAAAAGAAATAAAATCATTTATATATTTTTGGCCATACGAATAATTTTTTGCTGCCAAGTTATAAAGAGAGGTAGGATAAATACTTCTTCTGATGTGTTCTATATTATTATATTATAATATATATATATGTGTAACATTGTGTTATAATGTAAATATGTATATAAATATATATTAAACATGAAAGTTGTTATACTGGTTTTTTTTTTCTTCTAATTCTTTTACAGTGTTTTACCCATTTTTTGTTCTTTTTTTTTTTTTTTGTGTTGGCTAAATAATTTTTTAGTATGGTGTATATTAAAAATCTATTGAAAAAGGTCAGGATACAGGATTAAAAAAAAAAAAAAAGAAGTGTCTTTTTACAAAACATTCAGCAGTTTTTTTTTTTTTTTTATTATTATACATTCTAAATTCCAAATATTTTCTCTTATTAAAAATACAATATTATCATTTTTTTATCACAAAAATTAATTTTTTTTAAAATTTGTGTGGCATACATATACTGATAACATATTTATCTCAGTGATATTCAATTTCAAGACATTTTTATAATCCTATTTTAAAATTTTGTCATTTTTTCTTTCTTACTATTTTATTTGTTTAGATTTTCTTAAGTTTTTTTCAGTAATTTTTATTTGAAATAAATTTTTTTTTGATTATTTACCACCACCGCCCTTAAAAATCATGTGTAATTTTAAACATATATAGTACGGCATATATATATATATAAATAAACCAAACCGAACCCAAGTATATATGATTCTATAAAATCAAAACAAAAAACAAAAAAAAAAAAAAATTAATTAACTAAATCAAAGCCGAATTGTTGCATTTTATAAAAGAAATACATAATATAATGTAAATGTATATATATATATATATATATGTATATATAGATAATAATAATTTAATGTATAAATAAACTAATTAACCCCAAGAAAAAAAAAAAAATCAAAAATATACCCAATAAATTTAAAAGGAAAAAAAAAATTAATAAAATAATTTGAGAGTATAGTAAAATGTATGAAGAAAAGCTCCAAATTTCCACGTGAAGAAAAACAACAATTTTAACAAAGGGATTAATTAACTATTTAAAACAAAAAAATAAAATATAAAGCAAAAAATAAATAAATATATAAAAAGAAAAAAAAAACAAAAAAATTTTTTTTTTTCAAAGGACATCATAAAAAGGATTTAATATTAAACCAATTTTTTTTTTTTTTTATTTTTACTTTAATAAATGGAAATATAACATGTATTTTATTAGAAATAAATTGCAAAAAAAATTTTTTTTGACAACTCAAAGGAAAAAAAAAAAATGAAAAAAAGAAATGTTTTTTTTTTATTATTATCTACGCATACACTCAAAATCGCACACATAAAGTAATACAAAAAAAACAAAAAACCAAAATTCTATATTTCAGTGTGTGTGTGTGTGTGTGTATTATTGTATTATTCTTTCTTTCTTTCCTTTTTATGTTTTTGTGTTAACAGAAAATTCTTTTTTTTTTTGTATAGATAAAAAAAAAAAAAAACAATAAATAACTAAACAGTAGAAGAATATTTTTCTAAAATTAGTTACATTTTTAACATCAACTTAAATTTATATCGTGTGAATATAATATTTATATTATTATTATTATTTTTTTTCTTTTGTTAGAATTGACTGAAAATTCTTCTGTCTGGTTATAATAATTTAATACTTATTTATCATAATATATTTTTATATACATTAATAAAAATAAAATTCTAATAATAACTTTGTAATATTAATATTAATAATATTATTATTTGTTTTTTTATAAAATATAGAAAAAAAATTGTTATGAATTATTGAAAACGAAAATAAAATTTTCTTTTTGCTGTGAATAACAAAAAAAAAAAAAAAAAATCAAAAATGAAATTAAATTTAATTAAAATCAAATCAAATCAAATCAAATTATATATATATATACGAAACATTTATTCTAAAATAACTTCTAACAATTATTATATTATCTTATTACAATAATATAAGATATAAATTTTTAATAAGACATTAATATTATTATGTACATTTATGCATATTAGATAGGTAGAGTGGTGACCTTCACGATGCTGCATGAAGGCCTCAATTAGCACTAGATTGCGCCTTTTTAATATAACTGCACTCACGTGACCTGTGTTTTAAGATTATTTGCAGTTTTACATTTAACCCGAGAAATTCAGATACAAAATCACTTCTTTGATTTTCTGTTCAGAGAGTTCCCTGAGGTTGTGGTTATACATATTATATATATATATATATATATATATATTGAAATTATTATGACTTTATACTTATATTTATTAAAAATATTGAGTCGAATGCATAAAACTGAACTGAACAAACAAAAATAACATTAGATTTTATTTTGAAAAGGTTAGATTTGAATTCAAGCTCAATTTTATGCATTCAACATAACTGAACTGTGATATTATTACAATATTTTTAACCTATAAATTTAATTTTAATTCAAGAAAGAAAACAATTAAAGGAATTAAATGATTTTTGTTTTTGATTTGATCAAGATTACATACATCTATCTATAAAAAAAAACAAGACTTTTCTTTATCATACAAAAATTTTGTTTTCTTTTTGTCATATTCTCACGTATTGGTACAATTTGCATTTTAAACTTTCAGTTCAGTTTTTTATTATATATATATTTAGGTAAATGTGAGAATCTATAACTCGCTGCATTATTGACATGCTACATAATTAACTCCTTATTTTGAACCGTAATAATTACAAATCATACTCTTTTACAATTAACTGAACAAAATTAGCTGAATATAACAATGTGGTTTTAAATTCAGTTAAAATGGAATTCATGGTAATGGAAAAGTATTATTTCTACCTTTTCAAGTTTTGGACGTGGATGAATGCTAATCAATTTTTTTTATTAATTATAATTTGGATTCCCATATTACAACATTTACGACCATAAATGTTGTTAAAACTTTAGATAATAATTCATTCGTTAATTTAGTATTGAATGAAATGACTTTTTATTGTATCTTATTTTACAATAATATTTCTATTCTAAAAACTGAAGAAAATAAGTTTTGTATTTTTTTTATGTAGTATATTTAAAGCATGTACCATTATTTCAATGATTTAAAGCATAATATGTTTCCTGCATATTATCTCAAGCTTATAAAATATTGTGAATTGTGATGCTATTCCATGATTTCAAAATACCTTCAATAGGCATTCATAGAGCAGAATGATTGGTATTTGTTAAGCAGAAACAAAATTGCCACTGAAATAACTGTATTTGTAAAACTAATTTCAATTGAATTGTCTAAGGATCACAAAAATGTCCTATATAATTTAAGTTTGCAGATCTAAGAGAAAATAGTTTCCAGAATATCAGTGAATAAAAATAATTTAAGTATAGAAATTTTTCCAAATTTTGGCAGTTCTTTACTAGATCCAGATATCAGTTTTTAGAAAGTAAATGTTTTACTTTCAGTAAAAGTATCAGTATCCAGTATCAGTTTTAGTATCTTTGGAAATTACTTTTTTTAAAAAGCACAAAAACACTGTAATAAAATATGAGTTTTCATAGATTTTAAATTTTAACATTGGAAATAATTAATCTCTAATGGTTTTTAAATAACTGGCCATAAAAACATTGTAGTACCCATCTAATGTAAGTCTAAAGTTTTTTTTAAAGTGGTAGCTATATGTTAATGTTTAATATACATATATGTATAATAGAGCTTATATAAAAATAATCTTTAACAGAACAAAAAAAAAAATTCTTCATTATCCTATGGAAATTTAAAAAAAAATTATTGTAATATATTTAAGTTAAAAACGCTTTAAATATTTTCATTCCAATTATTTTCTAATAAAATTTGTGGTTTTTCTCTTGTTGTTTTTTTTTTTGTTTTTGTTAAGAAAATTGTGATAAATTAAGAAAACAAAATTTACAAGTTCTAAAGAAATCCTAATTGTTACAAAAAAAGCTATTTTTATTTTTTTCCTTTTTAAAATATAATGTTTAATCATCAGCTCTGAAAAATGTACGTAGGTGTTTAAAGTTGTAATGTGTAAATTATATGTAAAAAATTGCAAATTTTCAATTTCTGAAAATTTTCTCTGAATTTGTCATTTTTTTATGGATCTTATTTCTTTTCAAACTACATGTTACTACCATACAGATTTTAATGATATAAGAAAAAGATTCAAAACTTTAATAAATTTTCAGATAACGGTAAATTTTATTTTCTTTTGATTTAGAAAATGAAATAAATCTCCCCCTAACCTTTTCAGATTTAAAAAAAATAAATAGTTTTATTTACAATAAGTTTTCCATATTATAAGTTTTTTTCATATTATATCGTGCAGATATAAATTTCTGCCGATATTTTTAGGATGCTTTTGGTTTTAGCATGTGGGCCATCTCGGTACAAGTATTCAATTATAATTATATTTAGTATTTTGTTTACATTATTTTTATTATATTTTATATATTATTTTTTTGACCTGATCGGGGTTTGAACCCGAGACCTTTCACCTGAAAGACCGGTGACTTAGGCACTGCACCATTGGTTAGATTCCTGAATTTATATTATTTATTAAAAGTAAAATAGCACCATTACTAATAATAATAATAAGTAAAATTTTCCAAAAAAAAAAAAACGAAATTGAATAATACCATTCAAGGTAAGGACATCCTGTTAAAGAGACACAAATTCTACGCTTAAAATTCCTTCGTTCGTCTAAAAACAACAGAAAATCTTTTTTTGAGATTCCTAGTGGTTTAGATATTATCTAAGGTGTCCGAAACACAAAGATCAAGAAGGAAGAAGGTAATAGAGAAGTGCATAACAAACAAGAAATTATTTTGTTCTGGAGAAGGGGGGAGGGGGGATGAGTAATATTTTTTTAACGGTTCGGTAATATTTTTAACGGTTTCCGAGATAACTGTCTTCAAAGCAATTTCGTTAACTTTTTAAAGAAGTAACAATATATTCGCCGCTGTATAACATAACAAGATTTGTAGCTGTAGCTAGCTGAAGTTATGAGCTTTTATAGTAATACCTCATCTTTTATTTATCTTTTATAGCTGAAGATAAAATGAAAAATATTATATGTATTTATTACTAATATTAATATTTTTGATGTTTTATAAAAAATACATTCAAGGTGTCATCATATTATATGTTATGAAGTTTTGTTTGGTTTTTCCCCGAAAAATTAATTTTTATTAAAGTGTTATTATCAAAACATATTCAAAGTTTTGTTTATAATATTGCGTTATATACATTAGTTCTTTTCTTTTCCATTTTTACAATAAAAAAAATTTCGAGAGCCATACAAAAAATCATAGTTTTGAAGAAAATTTCTTGTTTTAAAAGGTCGAGTTTTTTGAAAATCTTATGTTTCCTAAGTTAATAGAAGCGTTTCAAGATTTAGCGTACAAAATCAGGGTTTCAATAATTTGGTTAGTACAAATTTAATTGCTAAGTTAGGTGCTTTGTTGTTGAAATATTTATGTAAAATAAAAATATTTTGGAGACATTTTGTATACTTACCTAGCTAGTTGATTACAATTACAAATCATTTACAAAGTTTACAAATTGTCAACTTTGCAAATTAGGAGGAATTTTATATTTGGAAAACACATGATTTTAAAAGAGAAGACTTTAAAACATGAGATTTAAAAACATATGAGATTTCAGAACCTATTTTCAATTTTACTACTTGCCAACAGCAAATAAACCGACCCTATAATTACTTAAATACTTTTTATAATAATACATACATATAGATATATGTTCATATATATATAGAAAAATTAATATGCTAAAATTTGTTTAAAATTCTAGGCCAGTGTTAGGCCAATTCTAAAACATTGTTGATTTTAATTCCCAAGAGAATTTTCTGAATTTTAACATAAATAAAATCAGCATCAATAAAATTATTATCCCCAACTCCTTTTAAAAGTTATATTTATTATCTACTTAAAGTTATAATTTTACATAACAAATATTAATTAAAAAAAAAACTTATTATATATACATATAATTATATATATACATACCTTATATGTATATAATATATCTACCTATAATTAAAATGAAATAAAATTGTTTAATGCAGCAGAATTTTATTATAAGTAATTTTTAAATATATGTACAAAAAAAAAAAAATTTCTGAGAATTTTCAAAATTTCCTTCAATTTATATATGTACATACATACATATTATATACACAAACTCGTATTTTAATTGTTAAAGTTTAAAGAGAAAAGAATTAAAAATTATCATGTTATAAAATAAAATAAAATAAAATTAAAAAGTTTTCATTTTTATTCAATTAAAAAAAAAAATTTTTTTTTTTTACTCTCAATTAAAAAAAATGTAATAATATATATGTGTATATGTGTGTTTGTGTGTGTGTGCATGCATAAGTATTAATATTTATTCCTTCATTTAATTTTATTTAATTTTTTTTCTTTTTCCCAATGATATGAAACATTCTATAGATATTATATAAAATATACTTTGATTTCGATTTAAAATAATTTTTTTTTTTTTTTTTTAAGTAAATAACTTAATATACATATTATATACAAATACAAATAGGTATAGAGTAGTAGCATGTGTGTATATATTTTTATAGTATGTAAATATTCGTTTATATAATGTTTGTTTTTTAATTAATCAAATTAAATAAAAAAAAACAAACAAATATGTATATAATAAAATAAAATAATAATAAAAAATAGCGAATGTTTGCTTAAAATTTTTTATTACTTTCTAAAATTATACATGTATATACGTATGTAATATGTATGCATAAGAATGAACCACAATTTATTGAAAATCGAACAAAATAAAATTTTGAAAATTTTAAGTAAATTTTTTAATATGATATTTAATATAAAAAATTTGGAAAGTTGATATCCGCCCAATTTTAAATTTGACTTTTTTATTTTTTTAAATTTTTTTTTTGTGGAAATTTTCTTATATTGTTAGGGTGACATGACTTAAGGCCATTCGATTTAAGACCATAATGGCTTTATGTCTCAGTTTAATGAAATAAAAGCTATAAAAGCCGATTTTTTCGCGTATATATTTAAGTCTCACCTAAATGCGACAGAAAACCATATAGTCTTATGTCTCATTTATTAAAATAAAAAATTTATTTGAAAAACAAAACAAAAAATTTATTCAAAAACTTAAAAAAAATACATTAACAATTTTCAAACAAAGAATTTATATATACGTACATAATAATATTACTTTTTAAAATATTAAAATATAATATTAGTTTTTTACTAATTGTGGACACAGAACAGGCACTTTTCGTTTCTCATAGTTTTCTTTTATTTTAGTAAAACATTCAGTGCATTCACAGAATAACTTCTACATTTATATGCCGTTGTAGATGAGCTTAATGTTTTATATCCATCTATCTTTTCTATGTATTTTAGCTATATATCTATCTAACATCTATTTATTTTAACTATAACTTTAGGGATACTTAAATTTCTATTAAATTAACTGTATTACGTACATGCAAGGAAACAGTTACAATATTGCGTAGGATATTTTATTAAAAAAATTTTATATTTGTTTAATATGCGTTTTCTTGGCACAATGCCAAATTTAAATGCCATAATATAACTACATAGATTCAATTACTTGATTGTAAATTAAGACTTTATTTATATATCATTAAATTAGACTTGTCACCTATACTGAGTCAATAATTCTCTTTGTAATAAATACATTAGAAACATGAAAAATAAACTAAAAAGAAATTAGGGAATTTTAAAAATATTTTAAAGTTGACTCAACTTCATTTGCTTTCACTGATTGAATATGAATTTTTCATATCTCATTATAATAAAATTATCTGCAACTCAAATATCGATCGATCGTTGATCTAGACTTTTTTTGTCAAATATGGAAAATGTTTATTTAATCTGATTTTTTCATGTTTAATCAAATAATAATAAAAATATATTGTATTTGTAATATTAATATTAATACTTTCTTTGCCCCTCTTAACGGAACTGTAATATTATGCCTTTTTTTCTAATATTTGTCAAATATTAGAAAAATATTTAATATTAATATATTAATATTTTTCAAAAATTTGTCTTTTGTGCTGTCTATTCACTATTGAATGTATATTAGATTAGATTGTTATTTAAGGTCTTCAAATAACACTGACATCTTTTGATGTGGATCTATTATGCTCCTCCTGTTACTACTTACTACGTGTTGTGGATTTTACATTCACTTATAATACTTCGATCAGTCCTATTGTCTCTAAGAAAGTACAGATTTGTATGGGTATGTTCTTAAGATTTGTATGATTTATTTGGGTTTATTACTGGCAGTATCCTCGGCAAAAGAAAATGCTCCTAGGTGCATATATCCTGCTTGAAGTAAAGCATCGAAGTTTTCGAGAATTTGACCTCGCGTCTCTCTTCTTTTTCTTGTCATTTTCTATTTTCTTCAAGTGTCCCTTTAGCCGGCAGTATTCTGACAAGAATCTTATTAGATTTCTCAATTTATTTTTACTGAATCCAATAGTTTTATCATATCTTTCCCGGTTATAATTTTCGGTTATAGCTTACTGAATATAAGTATCTCTACTTAATTATTATCTGAAATCAGATTTATTATACGAGTTTTAGTTGTATAATAAATATACAAAATCTCTAATTATTGATAAACCCATCCTGTTTTTAATATCCCTTAACCACAAAATATTTTGATAAGATTCGACATATTATTATACGTTAATAAATTAGATTTGTACAAAATTTAAGTAGGTAATCTGTTATAGGAATATCATTTTAAGGTTAGATATTATAATTTATATTAAAAAATAAAAACAAATATTCCTAGGAAAATTTTGTATAAATTTTTGATATTTTATTTAATCTAATATTTGAAATGAAATAATTTCGTTTTTAAAATGAGCATAAAACAATATTGTTACTTTAAGTTGTAACATTTTTATCATATTTTATCTAAAGAAAAACGAAATATTTAAAAGCTGGATGGTACTGCAATGGTTATACTGTTAACCACTCATTTGTAGTAATGTTAAAGAATGTTAGTAAAAGTGGAAGTTGTTTTTTTCTTTTTTTAAATATATTGGCTTCAAATTAATGACGAACAATAATTAATATTTTAAATAACCATAATAAAAAAAAAATTAATATTTTAAATATCCATAATAAAAAAATATAAACAATTTGAATAATATAAAATATATATAACTTAATGTAAATATGGTAATGTGGTGTTTCTTTCAGTAAATTAATTGTGTTTTACGCTATGTGGCATGTGACAGCGCCCTGATGAAACCACATGCCTACAACATTAATGCCTTCCAATTGAGGCATAAAAAAGTTACTAATCACGTCTCTGTATCGCTCACCATTTACTGTAACGTTCTGACCATAATTCTGACCATTTTTTCTGGATGTAATGGTGTTTCGGTAATAGCTTGTGGACTATCATCGCTCCAAATGGGGAGATTCTGTTTATTGACATAGCCGTTCAATAAAAAATGTGCTGAACATCACAGAAAAAAATTTTCAAATGAAATTATCGAATTGAACCATGTTTTTCAAAAAAAATTTAAACAATTTGCAAAAGTTGCTCGGTCGTGACTCTATTCATGATGAATTAAACGTGACTAAACTAAACTGACCTAAAAAAAAAAAAAAATGTTAAATCAGTTGTCACAGAAAACAGTGTTGCCAATTTCAAGTTCTCCGCCTCTAAAAAAAAATACCCTATATAGTTATTAATTTTCATTCGATCCTTAATAATTGTATATTTTAACCAGTAAAATTAAAATATTTTCAAATAACTGAAATCAAATAAAATAATTGCAACATAAAAAATTATAATTCACAACTATTTATAAAATATTTTTAATTGAGTTAAAAATAACACCTAAATATTTGTAAATTTGTACAGAAGTGAAATGGTTTTTTTTATCAAAAAGAGGTTAGATCTTCAATTTAACCGAAATACATAAAAACAAAAACAAAATTTGAGCAATTTAAATTTAAATTTTTTTTTGTTTTGTTTTTTTTTTTTTTTTTTCTTTTGGTATTAAAAATTCAATATAAAAACTTTTGCGGTCTAACAAATTTTATAACATTCAATAGTCTTAGCTATAATAATTTACAAATTCAATAAAAAAAACCAAAAAAAAAAAAACAAAACAACCATTTCAATATGTAATAAAATTCAAATTCCGCAGGAGCGATCAAACAAACACTAAAAACCTTATAAATACCTGTAGTACCTACCTATGTATGTTTGTATTTAATAAATATTTATAAAAAGGAAAATGGTTATTTTATTGAAAAAATTAAAAATAAAACCGTGATTTCATGTACATCCTGTACACATAATGTATATTTCTATGTACCTATATAAGTATATACTTGTATTTATTATTACAATGGAAAAATAGATTTTTTTTTTGTTTTTTTATTTTGTTTTAATTGAAAATTGCGTAATTTCAAGCAAAGCATACAGAATACATCTATCGAATATACAGAATTCATCTATCGAATAAATTCAATATAATGTTCGTAAAAAAATTATATTTTATACATTTTGATTGAATCAAATTATTATAGGTAAAGTATATATATAGGTAAAATTTATAGGTAAAGGTATTTAATATTATATAAATTAGATACTAGGTAATATATTTTTATGTTTTAATGTTTTATTTGTTAAATTAAGTTCAATATTGAAATAACATATAAATGTACACCAATATATTACCAATATTATTAAGAAGGATATCATTCGTATTTATGTACATATGTATGTGTGGGGTTGGAAATTAAAACATATTTTGATTAATTATTTCTGTTATTTAGAATAACATTAAAATTAAATATTATTTTGATGGAAAAATATCTATTGTTTATTGGTACATTTTTATTATAAGTATAAATTGGTTCAAGTGGCTTTAAAATAGTTTTTTTTTTTTTGTTTAAATTTAAATGTTTTTTTAAGAATTATAATTAGTGAATTGATTGTATTAAAAAATTTTATTGATTAGAATATGCAATATTGATTCATATAAATTTTTAGGCTCTTGTGCAGTTTACGATGACCCCACATAGGTCGAAACCAGTATTTGTTAGCTGCACAATTCCCGTTTTTATTTATTTTAAAGTATATTTAGTTATAAATCATACTTATTAATGTAGGTATAAGCATTTTAATTTTAAATAGAAATGGATATGGCCTTTTGTGATTTTTAGAGTTAAAAACGCATATTTTCAAAACAAAACTATGATTATTATATAACTACGAATAAATTTTACATCGTAATTTCTCAGACTTTTTTTCTAGGAATAAAATTATGAAATATTATGAAACACTTTCTTTAAGCAAAAATTATAAATAATTAAAAAGAGTTGTTAACAAAAATGAATCAAAAATATAATGCGAATCAATTTTTGTATCTTAACTTTAAAAAATTTGCTTTACATTTTTGGGTATAATTCAATTTTTAATTCCTTATGGCTACTCAACCTAGGGGAGCACTACACTAATGTACAGGGACGGACTATACATAAAAAAGTTAATCTGTAACTATTATTTCTTATAAGGCTGTTGTCCACTAGTCTTTTTAAAAATGTTAATTTTTTTCTACCCAAAATGAAGAAATTCAGGTCATGTAAAATTTATATGGTAAAGGAAGAGATTAAATTATCCAGTTTCAGAATATTTTTGCCATTCCGAATTTTTGTTTATTTAAAACTGCTCTAAAAACCATTTTGATAATTTTATTATGATTATTTATTTTAATATTTTTTATTTTAAATATTTGATTTGTTATTTTAAATATTTTGATTAAATGTGAAGCGTCATATTATTTCCAATTAAAATCAACTAAAATGACAAACAAATAAAAACGTCAAAAAGACAAACATCAACTTTAATTGACAAAAGTTGTCACATATCCATTTTTTTTCGGGCACTAACATATTTTCTTTGTTTCAACGACTTTTTTCGGATACAATCATTTTTTATTTTGATACAAAAACTTTTTTCGGAGAGAAGTCGTTCTTCCGTTTCTACTCTTCCAAGCGTTTTTCGTATTTATCATTGATTCTTCTAGAAAAAGTTATTAACACTTTTAAAAAAATCTTGTGGAGCAAGGTCTTTTATGAAATCTATTTATATCTAGAATATTATTCTTTCTTATAATTATAATCCGCACTTTCGAATAAACGTATTTTTTGTTTAAATTTAAAACGGTATAGACGTTTTGTAAATAGACGAACGATCGGACTGAGTCAAAATATTGAAATGAAATTTTCAAAATTTTTCGAAAAATAGATTAATAAATTCCTTTTTTTTTGTTTTAATTATAAAATAAAATTATTTATACCAACTACGAATTATTTTCCTATTGTAAAGGGTTGATTAAATAACAAATTTTTGTTTTTGCATAATAAAAAAATTAATTTTATAAAGAATTTATTCACATATTATTGCTAATTTTTTGACACCATAAAATATTGATTCCATAGTTAATTATTATTATTCGAGTTGATTCTAAACAAATAACATTTGATCAATGCTGAGTAGGATTTATATTTTAATTTAAAATTTACATAACAATATATTGTTAACAATAACAATATTATTTATAGAGATACAATTTATTGAAGGTTTACAAACTGTTATTGGGTATAGTTCGATTAATAACATTTGAAACTTTTGTGGATCTGGTATTTTGACATTAGTTTATGCGAAAACATCGAGCTCGCAATAAAATATAATTTTTTTCTGTATATTGTTTTCAAAAAAGGCTAAACTTTAAATTTCTGGAATTGCTTGAATTGCCGCATACTTGAAACTTCTAAACTATTAAAGTTGTATTCGGAACGTATTTTACTTTTAATTAGTTTACCTTGCTAATTTGGTTCTAACCGTATTATTTTTAGCTTTTTTTAAGAAGTTTCCGAACTTCGCACTAGCACTGCCTACTAGCACCTATGCACTTTTCGAATATACTTGATTTATTTGATCACTTTAGTTATTGTCGAACTTTAAATTTATAACAGTGAATTTTTAGAAGTATAATCAGTAATCATTTTAGGAGTATAATCAGTAATCATTTTAGGAGTATAATCAGTAGTCATTTTTATGTCAAATTTATTTTAACAGCAACTTAACTTTTAAAAAAAAACCTTATTATTGCATTATCCATGGCAACATTTGATAAATTTTATATATATGTCAATTATTATATATCAATAATTGTCACTACTTCTAAACATTACAAAATAGTAAAAAAATCGCCCCTATATGTATTACATATACATATTATGGTATTATCATTTAATATTACCTAAACAAAAAAAAATTACTTTTAATTTAGTTCCAAGCGCAATTGCCTAGTGTTTTTATCATAACAGTAAATTTTTGACTGAATTAATCATGTCTGAAAAGCCATCTATTTCGGAAAAACTTCATACTATTAGGAATTTTTCGAATTTTTTCAATCTGAAAACACCATTCGACAGGAATTTTTTTTACCTTTATAAATCAATATCAAAATTATATATAATTTTTAAATTTAGTATTTAAATTTAGCGTTATGTGAAAACCAAATTTTTTTGGTACAACCCCCTGTTTAAGAGTTGTTACTCCTTAAAAATTGAATTGAAAATTTGCTATTTTTAGACACCAGTAACTTAGGCTTTGTAAAAATTTTTCTTCGGCAAGATATGAAAATTAAAGGTTCAATAATATATTTTTACATGTGTTAACGGTTTTTCTTAGTTATATAGGGTTCGGGACTTACAACCCCTCAAAATTCCAGAAAAGTCTTATTTTCACGTTTTTTCTTATTATATGTACTTTTAAAATTTTTGTGCAAGTCACAATTCTAAACAGTTTGTATTGTCTTTTGGAAATGTGCGCTTTTAAAAACCATTGGTTTACATTCTATCTCGTTTCTATATTAATTTAATTTTACAATTAATAACCAATGAAAACAAATTTACTATTAATTTTTAGACAGTGATTTAAGATTTTAATAAAATATTTTATATAATATTTAATAATATTTCATTTGTATGGTTTCATTAAGTAAAATATTAATTTAAATTTTCTATTAACATTTCGTGTGAATTATAAACACCAATCAGGTGTATTTAATACATATATCCAGGTCTCATTAATACATAGGTATATAAAATATAATAATACATATAAATGAAAACCAAATATATAATACAAATTATAATTTAATGCTTGTACCGCAAATAGATCTGAAAAGGAAACGTTGATTTATTTCCTCATAACGTTGTATGTGATGGTGGAGGCACCATCACCAGATAAATAAATAAATAAATAAATTTAACTTAGATCAAAATTATATTTTTTAATTCATTAAATAAAAAAAAATTATTGACCACTTAATAAGTGAAAAATGCAATTCATTTGTTAATTGTTTTGCTAAATATGCAATTCATCAAATGCAATTAATTTGCTAAATATCTTTAATTCATTGATTTCTTCTTTTAATCTTCTATAGGTAATTTATAATAAGATATTCTTATAATTCTATATTAGATATGTAATATTTATATCATATGCTTATTAAATCTTAGTATAAATGAAACTATTTTATTGTTATTAGCTGTAGCAAATAGAAAAGCTAATAATAATAAAAGAAGAATTGTGATAATTATTATTCATTGATGAAATGATACGGTACGATATACGATTGTATTAATTATTACTTTGTATTAATATTACTTCTAATTATCACGGGTTACCAGCTTATATTTTATTAATGAATAGTTCTAAAGTAAGTTCTAACTCTATATAATTTATATTGATGGTTAAAGTTTTTAAATTTTGTTTTTGTTTTTTAAAGCATTTCTCTGTCACATAATTGTGGAAACAACACCCTAGTACCAAATTTGAAGTTTCTATCTTTATTAATTTCGAAGATATGCTTGTTCGATTTTGGGAGTTGTATGGGAGAATCCCGAAACCATGGTCCGATTTCGCCCATTTGCAATCCCCGCCTTACTTTGGTCATTGTTAACCTACAGTATAAATTTCATCAAGATAGCATCATTATTTTTTTAGTTATCATTGCGTACGGACGGACGGACATCGCTAAATCGACTCAGGAGGTGATCCTGATTCAGAATATATATACATGTCTATACCTAACTCGCTTCCTTTTGGTGGTTACAAACACCATACACCATACATACACACCATATTCATTAAATAAAAAAAAATTATTGACCACTTAATAAGTGAAAAATGCAATTCATTTGTTAATTGTTTTGCTAAATATGCAATTCATCAAATGCAATTAATTTGCTAAATATCTTTAATTCATTGATTTCTTCTTTTAATCTTCTATAGGTAATTTATAATAAGATATTCTTATAATTCTATATTAGATATGTAATATTTATATCATATGCTTATTAAATCTTAGTATAAATGAAACTATTTTATTGTTATTAGCTGTAGCAAATAGAAAAGCTAATAATAATAAAAGAAGAATTGTGATAATTATTATTCATTGATGAAATGATACGGTACGATATACGATTGTATTAATTATTACTTTGTATTAATATTACTTCTAATTATCACGGGTTACCAGCTTATATTTTATTAATGAATAGTTCTAAAGTAAGTTCTAACTCTATATAATTTATATTGATGGTTAAAGTTTTTAAATTTTGTTTTTGTTTTTTAAAGCATTTCTCTGTCACATAATTGTGGACAGAAAATTACACAGCCTTTCTTGTTCAGGCGTGGCTGTAAATGTTGTAAGGGGGAATAACTCTAACGACGTGTGTGGGATTCGAACCCACACTTCCTCGGTGTTTACAGCGTATTTTTATACGCTCTTACCCACTAGGCAATCGAGGCCTCATAGTTTTTAAATTGTATGGAAAAAGTACGTGTTCGCTTAACTGCCTTATTTTAGATTCTATGTAAACTATTTATATCTTTAAGGAAGATGTGTTTTCTTAAACTTGAATATCATATACATAATATAACTATACATAAAACATACTGAATAATATTGACATTCTTTGTTTATGTGATACTCTTCAGTTTATTAATTTGTAGATTACAGCATTTTCTTTTTATTTTCTTGATTTGTTCAGTAATTTGTGGACCCTAACTTAAACAATTGTCAATTTTGATGAAATTGCTTTAAATATATGTATACATGTTTTTTTTAAGTTCATACTAAAATTAGACAAAATTTATGAATTCAGCATACTCTATAACCGAAATCTTAAAACTCTTTATCCTTAAGTCATATATAAAATATATCGTTACATGAATTTAAACAAGTAAAAGTAACAGTAAGTCGATGCAACCTACTTATTTATACCCTATACCTAAAAAATTCAAATTAAATTAAAAATCCATATGTTATTTTAGTTAGGTATTTAATATAACTAAGCTAAAAAAATAAATGCTTTTACAACCTTTGTGCAAAATTTCAGATTTCTATTTTTATTAAATTCGAAAATATGGTTGTTAGATCTTGGGAAGTGTGTGAAGGCACGCTGACCACCACCCCAATTCATTTCAAATTTTAGAGACATCAACAGGGTAGAACATTCTTATATCAAATTTCAAGTTTATCTATTTATTAATTTCGAAGATATGCTTGTTTGGTCTTAGGAGTTGTGTGGCAGATACCCGAACAACCATTCTAATTCATCTTAAATTTTGGACAAATCAGGGATTCAGGAAACAACACCCTAGTACCAAATTTGAAGTTTCTATCTTTATTAATTTCGAAGATATGCTTGTTCGATTTTGGGAGTTGTATGGGAGAATCCCGAAACCATGGTCCGATTTCGCCCATTTGCAATCCCCGCCTTACTTTGGTCATTGTTAACCTACAGTATAAATTTCATCAAGATAGCATCATTATTTTTTTAGTTATCATTGCGTACGGACGGACGGACATCGCTAAATCGACTCAGGAGGTGATCCTGATTCAGAATATATATACATGTCTATACCTAACTCGCTTCCTTTTGGTGGTTACAAACACCATACCAAAGTTAATATTCCCTATACTCAATGTGTAGGGTATAAAAACAAAATGAAGTTATTAAAAAGAAAAGTTTTTTTTTTTTGGATTGAGGTCAATTAATATTGAATTTAAAACAATTTAAATTCAAATACTAATATAGTATATACATACATATATTACATATGCATATGTTTATAAGATTTATACATATATATGTATATTAAATATATGATTTTTTGTTAATAAAATTAAGTAGGTCATAAACGGAAGATACTTATTATACATAATTAACTCATTTAATAAATTAAAAAAAAAGCGTTATATACCTACTCACTAACATATTATGTATTACAGTCAATATCAGTTATAAATATAGCGGACCAACAAATTTGGTCGTTTTATCCGATAAGTCATTATAAACAATTTAAATTTTTTTTTATAAATAAAAAGAAGTAGGTACTTATTATTTAGATATTTATTTGTTAAATTCTTTATTTAACAGTTTTTAACAAAAAGAAATAAAAACTTAATAATATGAAATTTACATACATACATATAAAACGTAATATAATACAAAATTATTACGTATGTGTTTATTGTTTTATTTACCACAATCTGATCGCTAAACAATAAGATAACTACTTTACGTTTTTTATTCATATACTAAAAGTTTTATTCAGATTGAGGTATTTGTGTACTTGTATATTTTTATACTTGTTGTTTGTTTTAAAGTAACTGACATAATGTAACATACATACATACATGTGCATAAATAAAAATATTAGAAATATCAAATCGCATCGCACAACAGCCAAGCGATAAGTAGGCGACGATAAGTAACGGGTCAATCATCTAATCATGTAATGCTTATTTTCTTAGTTAATAATAATGTGTGTGTATGTATATATGCATTTTTCGCTAGGTAACGAAAAAATTAAAACAAAATAAAGAATCGACCGATAATAAAGAATAACAATATAAAGAATCGAAAATAAAGAATCGATCGATAATTGATAATTTTATTTTTTTTTTAAGTAAAAATAAGTGGTTATAAGCGATGTCGTTATAACCAATTTTAACTGTTATTATCTATGTAGATACATATCCGCATATACATACATACATACAATAATAATATTATGTAAATTTATTTTAAATTAATTAAAATCTAAATTAAACCATATATATATATATACATATACACTTTTACACTTACTCTAGTTGTTAAACATGACATTATTAACAAATAATATTAACAAATAATAATTGTACAAAATTGAGATCTCAATTATATCGGCAAAAAAAAAACACAATTTCATTTGCATATGTATAACTATCTACATATATATGTACATGTACATAATATATACATTTGTTCTATTTTGTAATATTGAAAAATTTGATTAAGGATATTAACGTCCTACATGTTTTTATGTACTTATATACATATATATTTAGTAACTCTAGCTTTTTTTTTCTTTAAATTGATTGGGTACATGTCGTTCTTATCCTTAGTATAATTCATTACCATAAGATAATAAAACAATTTACAAATAAATATATCTTTGTAAACATATTATGTGTATCTAAAGTAGTTAACTTTTATAAAACAATTTTCATATCTTAAGTTACATATTATTATTGTTTTATACAAATATGTGAATGTATATAATATATTGTATATGTAAACATATACATGTATAATGTATCATTTTTGTTCAGTAAATGTAAACGAAATATGAAAGATCCTCATAATATGATTTGTTTGCTATTAAAATTAATAAGAGTTTCCACATCTACGAACTAATATAAAAATCTTTATAATCTTTATATAAAAGTCTTTAAGCACAAAATGTATTAAATAAATGAAATCGAAACAATTTTAAAGAAAAAATTATTTTCAGACCAACTTGATAGCCGTTTAAGTAAATGTCCTTTCAACACAGTAACGTTTAAAATAAGCTTGCATGTTATGTTTATGTTAACATAAAAAATCAAAATTTATTTAAAATTTCTTAAAAGAAGAACAAAACTAAGGTATAGGTAGCGTAGTTAGTTGCTATAAACACCAATGGTTCGAATCCCACACATGTCGTAAGAATAATTCCTCCTCACAAAATTTACAGTCACACCTGAAAAGGAGAGGTTGTGTAATTTTCCTTGTCATATTTATGTTCAAAAAAAAGGACAAAAAGAAAAGTCTCAATGCCCCCTTATTATTTTTAGCAAATTTTTCTATTTCTTATGTTTTAAATATTATGTAGATATGAATGAAAAAATACTTTAACTTTTTCAAAATTCTTTAATCCTTAGACATTTTTCCTTTAACAATTTTTTTTCATTTTCTTAAATAACAAATGATGACGGGTACAATGATTCGATATATGATGGCGGGTATAATGTTTTCTTTAAAATCTATTTCAAAACAAACATAAAACAGAATTTTTGTTTATTTTATTTCTTATATTTTAAGATCTTGTCATCGTTAAGTCGTTACGTCTGGAAACCCGTTGTAGTTTTCTCTTTTATATAAAATGTAACTTAAAGGATATTTTGTTTATTTTAAAATTAATTTCAAGTGTTTTAATTTAAACCTATGGAAAAAGTTCTAATGTTAATATCTTTTGGACATGAATTAATATTCTGTATGTACATGTATTGTTAAAAATTTTGAGTAGGTATTTTTCAAAATATAATATTATGTACTTAACATAAGGGAATTAGAAAAATAAACGGAAGAAAATAAATAAAAGAAACAAAAGTAAACAGATCATAATAGAAAATTTTTGAGATACTGCATATTATGTTAAAAAATGTTTACGTTTTTTAATTTTGATCTTCAAAAATTATTGGTGTTGTTTTTGTAAATTAAGGAATTATTTGTTTACTTCCAATAAGTCTTTGATTGAAATATATTTGAAGAGTTTATAATGTTTAACTGCATTGGACGTTTTTAGCACATTTTTCAAAGAAAATTTTTAAAATTTAGCTTGTTAGTTCTATTTAATCCGTCCACACATCTTTTTATAAATTTCAACACTGTTTAGAATGAAACAATTGGAAAGGTCTAGGTGGATAGGTTTCTTAAAAATTAATGTTGTAAAGAACTTGTTTTATGTAGCCCCCATCTGTTACGGAATGATAGACAGTCAAAGTTTGGAAACGCTCTATTTTTATTAAATGCAGAAATCAATCTAAAAATGCCAAACTACTCAGACTCTTTTTGTACCTTCATAAATCAGTATCAAATATTATACAATTTTTTTAAGTTTAGTGAATGTGAAAATAAAAATTTTTGTAAGTTTTTGCTTTCTTCATAATTCCGGCACGCTTTTAATTAGAATCTTGAATATTTGGAAAGAGATTATTAGAATTAGCATAGTTAGTTACCTGAGAAAATTTTCCTGCACCTCCCTCTGTTTAAGAACTAAATTAGGAAATAAAAATTAACATTTTACTATTTTTGGACACTTGTACCTTGCAAAATGTACGGCTTCAAAAACTTTTAATTTTCATTCTGCGTTGTTTTAATATATTTTGGTTCACGATGTTAGAAAGAAATGCTTGGAATATGCTTGAATGCTTTTTCTTGGTAATATAATTTATGTAGTTAATTTTTCAAAACATTAAAGTAAAAATTTGAAAGTGTTTAAAGGTAAGTATCTAATGTTAGAAAGGAATAGTAAATTATTAAAGGAAGATAAATCATATAAAAACAAAAATGATTTTCTTAAAATGAACTGTTCAACACATGAATAATGTATAAGCGGTTTTTTTTCGGGATTTTCGAGTAAATTTTTTTTTTTTTGGCTATTCTGAAAAATAAAAAAAAATTGTTGTTGAATAGTTCTATGTATTTCTAGATATTTACATTATAATAATCAAAATTCTTAATATTAATATTTTTTATTTAAAATTTACAAACCTACTATTGTATAGCTTTTATTTCTGAGAATGTGAATAATACATATAGGTTTGAAAAGCAAAAACATTCAAAAGATCTTAAATTGATTTTACAAAAAATAGTAAAAGATTTTATATTTACTTTGACATCAATGTGTATTATATAAAACTAGATAAACCCCGCGTAGCATACACCAGTCTGGTAATCAAGAAATATAATATTCAATATTAATACTGGTATTTTAGCAATCTAGAAATAATATTGGTTGTTTTGTCACTTAAGTTTTTAATGAAATAAAAAGAAATAATATCATTCTGTTCTAATATAGTTTTTATTTATTTAAAAACGTTTTTTGAGAACTATGTTCTCGTCATCAGTAAGAATACTTAACTTTTTACAATAAGAATAAGAATAAATTTAAATAAATGTAAAAACGTAGATAACAACACTAAGAAAACTAAAAAAAAATTTTGTAATGGGAGTTTGGGCGCGACAGTCCCCATTCTTTCAAAAATAATCTTTTTTTCATAAAAATGTCTAAATTCGTATAAAATCCACTATTTTTTAAGTGAAATGTCAAAATTAAATACTTTTGTATGCAAAGTTTTTAAAATTAATTATTTTCAATATGGAAATGTGAAAATTTAATTTTTTTGAATGAGATTGGTATATATGTGTGGGCATACTGTGTTAAGTATTAATATCATACAAATTGTAAATCTATGCGAGAATTTGAAATTTTGGGATTTTGATTTTCGGAATATTGTGATTTAGGGATTTTGTTTTTTGGGATTTTGATTTTTCAAGATTTTGTTTTCGAGATTTTGAATTTGGGATTTTGATTTTCGGGATAATGTACCCAACCCTATAAATTTTCAATTTTTTTTATTCTTTTCTGTTATATTCAGTATTAGTTTTTGCTATGAAAAATAAAGAAAATTGTTGCAAACGTTTACGGCTTTTATGTAATAGGTGATGATCAAACTTGTATTTTAAAATAATTTAATGATAAATATAAAAATATAATCGAATCTACTTTAGCGATTAGATGTCCCACTTTATATTTTGTTATTCCTTAATCTTTTCAATTCTTTCCTCCATAATTTTATATCTTGGTTAACTACCTATAGTCAGAATAGTATCATAACCTCGTCATCATCTTATTCATCTTATTTTTATTCCCATGTTTCTGCACTGAACCAAAATATGTTTTTAAAAAAATGTCTCTTGAATATTATAAAGTTATTAAAGCTAATAAATCACTTCACATCATGAATCTAATCAATATTAAATAAAACATCTATATTTAATGTACCGACACCACCATTTGCGATTTTTTAACTAATTTAAAAAAAATCATAGTTATTTTTTTTTATCATAGTTATAAAATTCTTAAAATAGCTAAAACCAATTCTTGTAAAGTGCCTGTCTTCAATCGGCTATGTTTATAATGCAATACTAATATATTTCTTGTTATTTTTATACCCGTACGATAGGATCGGGTATAATAAAATTACGCCTCCGTTTGTAACACCTCGAAATAAGCGAGCTAGATATACCTTCAAAGGTATGGATCGGATCAGAAAAAAATTCTAAGACTTTTGAGCCATGTCCGTCCGTCCGTCCGTCCGTCAGCACGCTAACTCAAAAACTAAGAAAGCTAGAATCTTGAAATTTACACAAAATATTCTAGGAGTAATTTGTAGGTTCCCTATTTTTTTTGGTTGAGTTTGGACCAAGCCTTAGGGTAGCTCTCGAACACCTAACTTTTAGATCCCCACATTTTTTTTGCAATAGAGCTATAAAATTTTAACTACTGATAGATCTCACAAAAATATTAATTTTATTTTTAATAACTTTTTTTTGTAGCCCCACCCGTTACGGAGCTACAGCTCCCCAAAAGTTTAAAAAAGCTCTATATTTAAATTGTTGTAGCACAAGTTGTGTAAGGTGTATCTTCATTTTGAAAACGCCAAACGATTACTACTTTTATTAGCTTTAAAAGTATATATACAATAAATATATATTTGTGGCATACGGTGTCTTAATTTACCGTTATGTGAAACTAAAATTTTGCAAAATTCTTTAACCCTTCTATCTTCTAAACGGTTTAAGTTGGAAAATTGAAATTTTGACAGAAGTTAGATCTTTGAAAATAAGTATGAGTCATTTCAGAAATTTTTTTTGTATCACTTCCCGTTTAGGAGCTGTAAGGAGTCAAAAACTGAAAATTTCCTATTTTTAAACACCTGTAACTTGAACACCTGTTAAATTTTTTTGAAGTAATACACAAAAATTAAAGCTTCAATATTATACTTTTATTTCTGTTAACAACTTTTTTTAATAATATAGGGTTACTTTATAATTGACGAAACTGTTACTTGATTTTTTCAAATTTTCTAACAAATTTCTTTAACGAATTTTTTCCATTTTGTTTTACTCGATAATTTGAAATTGTTGAGGATATAATGCGTAGTACAAAAAAATGTAATTAAATAAACAACATAACGGTTGCTTGAAGAATTTTTATTTATATGATATTGATATATATACATACTTATATAATATCATGTTTATTTACATATCGTATATGTCACTAGTGAATGAATGATAAGAGTATAGATGTATATTATATAGCGCCGTATTTACATACATACATATATGTATTTTACTGTACTTATAAGAAATTATTCTGCCAATGGAATATAATATTTAAAATTATATTTACTATTTTGTACTAAGTAAATTTAATATACATTTACCGCTTAGTATTAAATGGTACTATAGAATATTTGAAAAAGTTTTGGATTGATAATCGTTATGTGAAAGGTTAGAATCTGCTTTTGAAGAATGTACATATAAACATATAGTTTGAATATATGTACAACCCATAGTTCTAGAAATTATAAAATTCACCCAAATTATTTTAAAATACTAAAATATTAAAAAAATAATATTGTGAGCAGAGTGACAGGCTGTGAGCATACTAACGGTTCGTACGGGTATCTAAGAGTTGACAAAGGCAACTGTATTCTTCCTCGTTTTATATGAAATCTTGGTGAAATGTAGTTGAGACACAAACCATAGCTATTTTAATAAACAAATTAAATTCTACTATTGTAATTTTTTTTCCTTTCAAATTAACGACGTTTTCGAGGTTTTAAAAAAACTGAAAATTGAAGAAAATTAAATTTTAAAAGAAAGATTTTAAAAGAAAGATTTAATTAAATTTTAAATAAAAAATAATAAAAGATAATTGATTGGTTTTTTTTTTCGGAATAAAAATTCTAATGAAAGAAATAAGAAAAATTATAATTTATTTTACTTCCGTTCCGTTATAACCGAATTACGGTCAGCTTTCATCTAATACATGTACAAAAATCTTGATTTTTTTAAATTTTAAAGAAATTGAATTGAATAAAGTTATTTGAATAAAGTATACATTTATGAAAAATTTGAAAATAATTTTAACCAAATGTTTTATAAAAAAAACTAAATTAATACATATTCAACATTTTGTTATAAAGTAAGAAAATATTAAGATTCCGTGGAAAAAATTATATGATAAATCATTATTAAATTATCTTAAAAAATTGGATATGATAACAAAATATTTGACAATGTATTACAAAATCTTTTTTTTTTCTTTATAAGATTATCTAAAGATGATAGAATTTAATATTTTTAATAGCTCCGTGAATTAACGCTTAAGGAATTAAAGCCCCAAAAAAAATGAAATAAAACCCCAAAAATTTAGGGGCTTAATTCATAATGAATTAATAGCCTAAAACATAAATTAAATTAAAGCCCCACAGAAGTGAAATAAAACCCCAAATAAAAATGAATTAACACCCCAATTTTTCATTAATTTGGGACTTTATTTCATTGTGTCTATAATATACAAAATATACTCGTATATGAAAAGATCATTGAAAAACCAAATCACATTCTATTTAAAATAATTTCTGATTAAATAATCCCCAATGAAATAAATCCCACTATTGAATGAAATAAGTCCTACCAACAAATTATGAAATAATGCCTACTAGCATATAAAATAACTCCCTCTCAAAGTGGAATTTATTTCATTATGAAAAAACTTCTAATAAAGAAAATGAAAAAGTCCCAACATCAATGTAATTTTATATGTAATTTTATTTTATCTGACATTCTGAGTTTGCATGCGGACATACTTTAGTATTAATTTTAGAGTTGGATTCCAAAACAAAGTTATACATTTTTCCAGAATATTTATATATATATATATATATATATATATACATATGTATATGCGAGATTCTAAATTTGAAGTGAATTTAGAGTTGTACTGACAGATATCTTTATATAATAAATATTCTGGAAAAAGCGTAAAACTCTGATTTTAAATTTAACTCTAAACCCCCTCCTAATTCATCTCTTATATACATATAAATAAATATTCTGGAAATATTCCCTTTTTCATGGAAGGGAAAATTAATTAAGTATATATTCATTAATTTACAAAAATACAAAAAAATAAAACGAAATATAGGAGGCTCCAGGCTCGTCTGTTTACGATCGCGACATCGACGTGATTGATCGTCTCTTCTAATTAAGAGTTTTCAAAATCAAAGTTATACGCTTTAAAATAAAAATAATTCGATTGTAGTTCACTTTTTTTCTACTTTAATTCATAACAAACCATATTGATGAAAATTGTAATTTTACAAAAGTAAGTGAAATAAAGCCCCAATACTTATTTTTGGGGTTTCATTACATTTAAATTTTTGAGGCGTTATTTCATTATGTCATAAAGCCCAAACAAAAAAATGAAATAAAGCCCCAAATGTCCATACAAATTTAGGGGCTTTATTTCATTTTTTTTCAGGGCTTTAATTCCTTAGGCGTTAATTCGCGGACCCATTTTTAATATTATACATGTACTTTAATTTGATTTATAAGCTAAAATATTTAAATGTCTAACTAACTATTTTGTATCAATGTTCTCAATAACTCAATAAAAATGTCGTTATAAAAATAAAATGAAAATAAAAAGGAATCCACTTGAAATTGATGCTTAAGTTTTGTTGTTTTTTTATCGTAATTATAAATTTCTATTTTGTATTCCAGAAATATTTTTTAAAGGATCTCAATTTTTATTTTTATAAATACTTTTACGATTTCTTTTTATGATAATCAATACTTAATTTTTGGATTCTTGACTTTTGTTTTTTTTTTTTTTTTTTGGATTGAAGAAAATAAAGAATATTTGGGATATTTTATTACACCAAAATAATATTTTTAATAATTTTTTATTGGTTTAAAAAGTCTTAAAATAACATAAATATCCATTTAAAAATTAAGGGTATATTTAGAACGTCTAATGGTTTAATTAAGATAGACTTTTCAGTTAATGGATAAATATTGTTTATAGTATTCTTTTAATACAAAAATATAATAAATAAAGAAATCCAGTATAAATAAAATTAAAAAAATAAACTGGTCTCGCCATTGTTTAGTAGTCGGACATTTTTCAGAAAAAAACTTAGTATGAATGGAAAAAACAAAATAATGCAATTATTAATTTAATAAGAATTACTTAAATATCAAAATATGAATTTTATTTAAAACTTTTGAAATAAGTTTAGATTAGAAAATTTTTATTTATTTAATTATATTTTTTTCATTCTTAACTTGTCTAAATAGCCCTGTTGTTAATAAACCGAACGAAGTATTTATGTTATTTAGGTTAGGTTTACAACCATATGATGTCCTTTTCTTTCACTTATTTTCTAGACATCAATTTTATCCAAAAATTTGGGTATCCTGTATTTTGCTCCTCTGATTATATGCTCTAAGTTAAGTTTCCTGGCAATTTAATGTGTTTGTTAGTTCGGCTTTTGTTAGGAGAATAAAACCTTAGAACTTCAATGTTTGTGATTTTATATCATATATTTATCTTTACAATTCTTCTGTAGCATCAAAGGTCGAAGGAATTGATTTTCTGACCTTCCGTTTTTGTTAGGGTCCACGTATTTATTAGTCATACATATGTTTTTAGTAGTTTTTTCCTAAATTGTAGGCTCAGGTCATTCCAGCAGAACACGTTCTTTACATTTTTAAATACTGATCTGGCCTGTTCTATTTTTGTGTTCAGTATTCTTCGGTTTTATATTATTTATATATATAAAAATTTATTATTTCAATTTTTATAAAAAAATATTTTAATATTGTAACAAAAAAAATTTTTGTATAAGCAATTCATTTACAATGAAAGTAAAAATTTTTAATTAAATTTTGATCAAATAGTTGAATATAATATAACTAAAAGTTTAAATAAGACTTTAACCTAAATATGTCCTTTATTTTATATTACATATTATATGAAAAATAAAAATAAATAAATACTTTATTTAATTTAAAATATTATTATTTTAATTAAAGTTATAAACTTCTCATAAATAAATATCTTTAATAAAATATAGTTAAAAAAGAAAAAAAAAATTTTATTTTTTTATAAAAAACAAAATTCTAGTTGGATAACTTTGAGGGTATTTGTCAAATAAAAATGTAATATGAAATATTTACTTTCTTCTATAGAAGTAAACTTTCTTCTACGAGTATATAATTATTAAATATTAACATTTTGAACAATAGTGGAAAATAAATTTTTTAAAATTACAAATAATTTTAATATTAATTTTATTCAAGTTTTTTGTTTTTTATTCTTAGTATTTTTAAAATGTCCTTAACATGATTGTGAAACAAAAAAGTGCAGTATTCAAATAAATCAAATATTAAACTGTTAATAATAATGTAATTTAGTGTTGAAAATTCATTAAATATATTTTATTAATGATTTTCAAAATTTTTCTTCACACTTTCTTTGAATTTGACATAAATTGTTTTTGTTTATAACTATGCATTTTATGTCGGTTTACAGAATGGACTGAAATTATGTCACCACTTTATTTTACATGGTACATTTTGATTCATTATAATTATCAAAAGTTGAAGAGCTTTAAATACAAGCAGTCGGTTTCATGCAAACATAAATAGATGAAAATATCCAAAAATTATAAAACAACAAGTAAGGTGAATTGAAATTATAAAAATATAATATAAAAATAAAATTTAATGACTGGCTGTTCTTCCACCATTCAACAAAGTTACAGCAATGCCAGGATAAAGCGAAATGCTAATACGATTTTTCCTTTGAGATCTAACTTTTGCGTGAATAAGCGCCATTAAAAATATTTTATCAGTTCCACGTGACGCATCCAAAAATAAAAAGTCGCCTTCTTTTGCTATACAATCGCAAACAAAATTATATTGTAAATGGTCCTTTGATCTTGCGTTAAGAATTGTTCATTTGCTAAAACAGTCGGAGCCAAATTAAATTGTTGTTCGTGCTGCATATTTTTATTTAATAAGTCGCTTGCAAGCCGATTGGGTGAAGGCATACCCCGTTTGAATATTTGATATTTAACCCGTCTAGGTATCAACACATTGTAAATTGTTCCACTTTTTGTTCTGTAAATTGCTCAAGTGGTTTAAAAGTTATACCATTATAAATAAAAGTAATTAGAATTTTATATATTATATCTAAAAATAATATCTATTATTAAATACTATGGTAAATTTAGTTTTGTGTATAGTTAATTATACAGAAATTACATATACATTCAGTTGGATCGAACAAAAAACCAAAAATTAAGGGGATTATCCATTTTTAAAATAGGTTAAAATTTTTCGATCGACCCTCAAATCAGAAAAATTTGAATACAGCAGTTGTTGCCATAAAATTTTTTTATGTTATAAAATTTGAGATGTCTAGCTTAATTAGATATCCTCGTATAAAAAAATATTGTATGGCAGCTATTCGAACCTGGAATTTATATAAAAAATTGAATCTAAAATTTATACAATAATGAAATGATGAAAAATGGATGTATAGGTGGATGGATGGATGGTTCTGAATAAAAATATATTAATATAAGTTGTCATTTTTAGTTCAGCTCCTTAAAAATGTCACAATCGAAATGCAAAATTTATTATACCCTTGAATTATATTCGAACAGGTATAAAAACACGTAAAAAATTTCTAATATTATTTTAACACAAAAACTACATAGTGGTTTCTTTGCATACTGATTTATGGCACTAATTGCAATAAATTTCTATAATATGAAAAGAAATTCCCATTTAGTAGATACTAAAAGAATTTTATTGTTTTTATTATTAACATTAAATTTTCAAGATTAAATTTTCCATTCCAAGTTCTAATATTTTCTGCTTAATTTTATTACAAAAAAAAATCAGCTGTCTCCACCACAGGACCGACCGCCATTACACAAGAAGTACAATGCCAAAATTTGTAGATTTTTTACATAATAATTTATATCAAAGCAAAATAACTTCTAATAATTTAATAACATTTTGTTTTATTCAATAAAAATAATTATATGCAATGAAATCGTAAAAATATATGTACATTCATTCATACATCCATTTATTATTATTATTATTGTAATGTAGATACATGATTTTTTTTTCATTCAAAAAATAATATTAAAAGTAAAAAATAATAAAAACTGTAAACAAATACAAAACAAACATAAGATTAATATTAAATCTGCTAACAAAAATTTTACCGTTTTAATTTTATGTCATCAACAAATGAATAATATGCATTGGCATAGATATAAGTACATACATATGTATGTATAAAAATTTTTAGAGATATAAAAAAAAAACAAAAAAAAATTGTTCATATAAATTCATATGGAGTGTTACATATGAAATTTGGACTTAGAAAAAAAATTAAATAAAAGTTAAAGTTAGTCGGATCAAAAAAAGTTCTATGGCAAAGTTTTTGCTCTTTACTTGTGTAACAACTTTTTCTTGAGAATTTTTTTCACAAAATTTTTCTGTTACGAAATATTCGTAAAAAACTTAAAAGTATACTAGTAAACTACCACTTGCGGTTGTCCGATTTGCTCCAAAAGCTTATCAATCCGAGATATTTACGCCAAAACCTTAAATATGAAATTTCAAAAAATTCCGCTCAGTCGTTTAAGCTGTACACGTGCCCACAGAGATACCTAGACACGCACCCACACACACACACACAGACGGACATCATGCTGAAAATTTTTTTACAGCCTTCTCCACACCGGAGTAGTGCATTTTTGCGAAAATCTCGGGTACAAATTTTTAGTATGAAAACAATACCTACCTTATACATTAATGTATGCGGTCGGTAAAAAATAATCAAAAAAATAACAAAAACTATTAATCAAAAAGAAAACGGAAATTTTGAAAAACATGCATTAATCTATGGAAATGTTTCATGTTAGACTTTGTTTTATATAAGACCTTACATTTGCCGTGATAAACTTTTACTTTCACAAAGGTAATAATTATGAAGAAGGAAAAATTATTTCAGTTATAGAAATAAAAAAAATTCACTTTGAAATAAGCCGTTAAAGGGAAAGGAAAATATTTTGAGTTTGAAAGAAGTTCGAATGCCAAATAAGTTTGACTTTAAAATCCCTATCTGTATTTCTGAACTAAATTTCAATCTAGTTATTATCTAAGCTAATAAACAAATTGTAGTATGTATGAAAAATTTTCTAAAATTTGTTTTTTTTTAAAATTAATTATAAGATTTTCTGTAATTTTAATATAAGCGATTTGAAGTAAAGCTTTTTCTAGCTTCGGGTTAAATACCATCTAACGGTTGAAAATAAAAACTTAATAAAACCTTTAAAATTTCATCATCATAAACTAGTATGGACAGATTTTATTTTTAAAACTGACAACCGATTGAACAGATTGATAATATAAAATCCGGTATTTAAATTTTTTAGTTAGTGATAGCACTTAAATATAATTTGAAAAATGTATCCAATAAAAGTTAATTATAATATTCACTTTTCAAATAAATAATAATAAAAATTAATTAACATTAGATTAACAAAAAAAAAAAAGATAATTTATTTAATTTTTTTTTCTTTTTTTAGTTCAATTAATAAAAAAGTGTTAATTACATTTTTTTTTTTATAAGCAATTTCGTTTAATAAAAATTGATATTTAATTAATTAAATAATATTAAATCGTTTATATTAAAAATATTATATATAGAAATTTTTTTTTTTAAAGAAAATATTTTAATAAAAAAGAAAAATACAATTTAGCAAACAAAAAATATTTAAAAACTTATTAAAATGATAAACACAATTTCGATCATCTACCATCGGCGAAATTCGCTTCGCTCAACTATTTTTTGTCAAAGTAAAACTTAACTGTAGCGAAACGAAAAATAAAATTTTTATTGTTTATTCACGTTTTTAATTTTCTTCTTCTTCTTTTAAAAAAATTGAAAAAAATTTTATTCAGGGTGATGACAATTTTTTAGTTGGACATCAATACTCTTCATTGAGAGTAATTGAATAAGAATGTAACCTATGTATATGTTTTAATTTTTTAGTCGCAAATTTGATTTAATCGTTTTATTTATTTTTAAAATAAAATTGACGCTTTTGATATAACTAATATTTAATCAACAAATGGATGTGCCTTTTCTAAAAATTATACGCTAATTGACGTCCTTTTAAGATCACATTACAATTTGATTTAAAGTTTTATAGTACTAACAAAAATATGACTTTTTGATAAAAAAAAACCCTGTTTTTAAGTAACTCTTAAGTCTCACTTCCTTTTATATTCGTCGAAATTTTGGTACACAATCACTTTTTTTGGATATTTTGACTTTGTTTTATTAAATTAAAATCAATAATGATTCCTCGCAAACAATTTCAACGTTGGACTTTATAAAACCTTAATTGTGTTGAAAGCCCCAATAAAACATTTTAAATGAATAAATAAATTCCAACGTACCGCAAGAACGGTTATAAGTGCCCATTTTTACAATTTGGAAATTCCTATGTGGTTTAAAACTGATTATGGGAACTTATTTGTTGATAGAACTACTCAAATGTGGGTCTGTTGATAATACTTCATTCCACAATTTGCAATTATTTAAAAAGAATCATTTCGAGTTTGTTGCCAATTTACCTTCCAAATCCCTCCTATTGTCCTAATTTTTGCCTTTTTCACTTCCTCTTCCGTTAAAAAAGCAATTCTTCCTAGAATTTGGATAGTGCGTAAAACAAATGGCTTTTAATAACATTTTTGTACTTTAGGGAAAATTCTCTTATGGAAATATCTTTTTCTGTTAAACGGTTTTTTACAAAATGTCCACTTATGACAAATTTTTTTAATTTATTAAGAATTTGACTTTGTTACATAAATATGATTGTTACATTACATACATACGAGTATGAATGTAAAGCTACTTAATATTTTTGTATTCGCGATATTTTTAAGTATCTGCAAAATTTTAAAAGAGACAATCTGTTATATTTGTAAGCTAGGGTACACTAAATCCCAAATATCTCAACATTAATATGTTAAATCCAGCTAAAGTTTCATAGTGTTCTGCAGTCTAATAGCTACCAGTAGAGTAATCAACGGCTTAGTAAAACTAATTTTTTCAAAAATTGAAGGCTAGTCAAGTATGAAAAATGTAATGATTTAGTGGATGCCCCATATGCTTCTTACAGGAGTGGAAAGGAGACTATAGTATTATTTATTTATTTCTTTCAAAATATTATGATTCTATTATGTACATGTGCTTATTTAATTGGTTTATTTTTACAGTGACTTGTAAAAATATTTTAAATTCGACCGATTGAAAATGCGTACCTATATTATAATCTATTAAGTATTTGTGCATGTAAAATGATTTAACATTTTTAAAACGTTATGTAAAATGTTATATTTTTTATTATTTTTATTTTAGTGCATTTCCTTGCCACATAAATGTAACAAGGAAATTACACAGCCTTTCCTTTTCAGGTGTGGCTGGGCATGTCGTAAAGGAGAATTACTCTTACCACGTGTGTGGGATTCGAACCCATACTCCATCGGCGTTTATAGCGTATTTTATACGCTTTTACCCACTTAATGCTACGCCTAAATTACTCTTATATTATTACAGATTCTAGGAATTGGGTTTTGTTTTTGTTGTATGCTAAAGCAATAATTAAAATACTTTTAAAAATTCATATGAAAGTGTAAATTTAATACATATATAATTATATACATAATGTTATGTAAGTATATAGTTATAATCGACAATTCAAAATAATTTAATATTAAAATCACAGACTGTAGTTTTTAAGTTTTTTTTTTTCCACATCATATTTTTGGTGTGCCACATAAACTTGAAAATTTGCCAGTTTTTTTTTCAAATTTATCTAGATGACAGAACCAATATTTTGTCATTGTAGTATAAATCTTAGACTAAAAAATTATATAAAAAAAAAAAAAGAAATAAAATAAAATTATTATGCTGCAGTTTTTGGTTTTTTTTTTTCGTTTAATTTTTGGTATTTTTGGAATGCAGAGACAAATCACCACAAAACAAAAGAACATGCATTTAAAATTTTTAGTTTTTGAATCCAAAAAGTATGATAAAGTAAAAACAAGATGCATAATAATTATGCATTTAGTTTGGCTTTGAGTTTGGCTATTCGAGTATTTTAAAGTATTTCTTTTGTATTTTTTGAACATCATATCATCTTCAAAGTTTTTGTGCTATATAATATTGTCTTGTGGGTAGGTATATATCATTTGATGAATTTTTTTTTTCTTCACTAAACATATTTTATCCTTACTTTCAAAAGTTTCACTTTCCAAACTTGTGAGAATCATTCAAAATTAAATCGGTTTGAATTCT
Source organism: Poecilobothrus nobilitatus (assembly GCA_947095535.1). Classification (NCBI taxonomy): domain Eukaryota; kingdom Metazoa; phylum Arthropoda; class Insecta; order Diptera; family Dolichopodidae; genus Poecilobothrus; species Poecilobothrus nobilitatus. The sequence continues at coordinate 246,793,998 of OX352773.1, read as the reverse complement.
TATTCCAATAACAAACCAACCAGTCCAATAGTAATACAGGTTAGCTTTAATATAATAAGATTTTGTTAAATATTCTTAGCAGCCCTTAAATGTAATTTGTTAGATATTATTACCTATTATATGTATTTAAAATATTTAAAATATTCGGTTTTAATTCTTAATTTAATACGAAAGTTTTCAAATTTACCGATAGTTGAAATTTACCGATAAGTACTTTGGTAGATTAAAAGGGACGGTATTAATTAGTTATCGGTAAAATTTTCTTGTAGTAAAATACTTTAAAATATTACTACTACTATTATACTATGATATATCTTAAGGGTTTCGACAGGAATCTTAAACTCGTTCTCTTGTATTTTATGTTTCACAAGTTTTTAACATCACAAAAAATTTACAGGTATATATCAACCCCTGCCTTCGCAGTATCATCAAAATCCGATGCTCGAACACAATTCCAAAATGAAGAACTATGACGAAGGATAAGACAAAAAATGGTTAACTTCGACATGGTTAAATCAGACAAAGAAAATGTAAATGAATCAGTCAGAAACCGAGAAAGCCAAACGGACATCTAACTGAAAAATACTTTTAATAGAATCCTCAGTGCATGTAACGTGTTGGAAACCTAAGAAAACTTGAAGAACAACACGATGGTAGATGGTAAGATCGAAATAAAACAAGGCCAGGAAATATCTGGTCAATTATCTGGATAGTAGAGCATAGTAGAAAAAAAAGAAGAAGAGAATAAAAGATAAAATTAATTGGAATAGTAGATGTAATATTGGATAAAGTAACTTCACAACTTTATTTACATATCTGTTTACTTTTAAAAATTTTTAAAAAATATTAGCTGCATATTTTTAGAGTAAATGATGGTCTTTTTCAATTTTTCAAATTTTATTACAAATTAGTTTCGTTCTTAACTTAACGAAACATTTTAAAAATAACTAATTATTTTAGGTTTTTCAAAAATTAAAATTTCAAATATTTTCTTACTCACTTTTAAATGAAATTGATTATTTTTTGATTTTATCATACGATCGTGTAGTCAAGGTTTTGTAAATTCATTTTATCTTTATAAGTATATCCTGTCGTTATAAATTCTGTGCTTTTTATAATTTATGTTGTTTTGTCAAAAAATCTCATATTTTATGTAAACTAAAAAAAAAAATAATCTATTTTCTATATTCATACTAGATATGTACCATTTTAAAATTTTTATAATTGTTGGCTTTAAAATATGGTATTTGGTATTCTCTAATGGTATTTTATATTGGCATGAAAATAAAATAATTTTTTTTTTTTTGTTTTTTTTTCTTGGCACACTTTGAAATATTTTTTTTTTTAACAACAAAAATTTATGAAATATAAATAATAGACTAATGAAGATGTTTACATACTAACGTATGAATAATTTGGAAATTTTCATATTTTTTAATATAAGAATTTTTCCAATCGTAAATTTATAGATTGAAAATTTTCATTGTAAAAAAAATAATTTTGTAGAGATAGCATTGAAAAAAAAAAAAAGGAATCGTTGTTTTCGAGTAAATAATTAGGACTAAATTATGAATATATTCAAAATTTTTTATTTATTATGTCCTTAAAAGGTGTATTATTCGTTTAAACTTTAAAATTTCGATAAAATTTAAAATTTATTGCAGATATGTTTGACAAAAAATATTATAATTATAAAACTGTGAGGAAAACACTATTTACGTAAAAGAATATATTATATAAGATACTCAGTTCTTATTCCCCTTGAAAAAAGAATAAAGAATTGTACTATGGTGTGTAGATTTTAATATAAATTTTTTTAAAATTGTTTTTTTTTAAATTGATTCAATAATAAAAGATGATCCAGTAAGGTTTAAATCAAGGTATGGTCGTTTAGTTGACAATTAATAGTATAAAATGTTTTTAATGTAATAATATTAAGACCCTAATAGGAATCTAGTGGTTAAACTTCGACTGGTTGGCTATAATCAGTTGAGGATATATAACGAGTATAACTTTCACGCCGGGGCACTTTTAATCCCTTTGAAGGGGCACTAATAACCTATAAAGTCTGGTGAAATTCTGATGAGTTAGTTCAGCTTTCAGTTTTAAAAAAAAACAAAAAAATATATGAGAATAAAGTTTTATTAAAACACTTCTACATTTTCTTCTGATTTTTTTCTTTAGACAAAACTGTATGAATAACAAAAATTTAACATTTTATATTTTGAATTAAATGTTTTCTGTATAACAATGCAAAATAATGTATAAATAGAAGTAACATAACATGTCGTACAAGATCTACAACTTAGATAATCGAATTTAAAAATATCATGCAAATTAAAAAAGAAAGAAATTAAAGTGATATTTAATTATTTTAAAATCGATAGAATATTAAACAATTTTAAAAATTAAACCGCGAAGATGACTGATTAAGAAGATGACTAAAATTTTATCTTTATTATAATATTGCTTGTAGCTTAAAAAACTAATTTCATTAAAGCTTGTTTTAGAGTATTAAATTATAGGTTTTCTGATATTTAAGCAAATTTAAAATTATATTTTTAGATTAGACTAATAAAAATTGTATTGTAGATAGATCTTAAGATCAGTCCAGTTATATGGCAACAATTTTTTTTTTTTTAAATAAATATATATTTCTTCAATTTACGATTATTTATAACCACTTTTAATAATTTTTGAAATTAATAAAATCTTATTTAGAATATTCAAATTTATTATTGAAAATTTGGAAACTTGCAAATTTATTAATAATACAAGTATAGAGAAAATTTTTAATTTTTCCAAAAGAAAAAATTACATAAAAATTAATTATATATCGAACATATTATTTTTTTGTTTTTATATTACATCTCATAGCCGATAATAAAATATTACTAAAACCATTAGTTACTATACTAATTTATATAGTAATATTATTAATTTTGTTTATATTATTGTATTATTTATTTATTTATATTAGTACTACAAATTACAATTATATATATTCGGTCGGAAGGACGATTTGTAAATTACTTTTTTTCAGTAATTTTTCTTTCAATTAAAAACACTTGCTACCTGTGCTGTATTCAATCTTGTACTCCGTCAGTTAATAAGTCACTTAAAAAATCCACTAGGCTACCGGAACCCCCCCGGTAAAATATGATTTTTATTAAAACTTTATGTCAACTAAACAAGAGTTGCATACTTTTAGGGGTCATTCCATAATTAGTGAATAGTGTGTTACGTTATGTACTTTTTATTTGTATATAAAACTTGGTATTATATATAATATTCAATAGAAATTGCTTCATTTACTTATAATAAAAATTATAATAGAAAAATAAAGAAAATAACATCAAATGATTGAAAATTAGATATTAAAATAAAAACTAGAAGGATATACAAACTACCATTATATAAGTAAATATAAATTTGTCCTTACATTTACACAGCAATCATAAAATTTTTAAAAAAAAATCGTATATTTAGTATGCCAATATTGGTGTATTTAGTATACATACATATTATGATATATATTTTATATGTATATATAAGTTATGATAAAATATTTGAAATTGACATTTCAATAACTATAGGTCATAAAAATTAAAAGAAGAAAAGAAAATAATATTTGTTTGTTTTTTGTTTTTTTTTTTTTTGTGGCTAAAAAATGATAAAAGATTTGTGGTGGAAGTTGTTGCACACAGCATGAAAATCACGCACATGTAAAATTTACAATATATAGAGTAAAGGGAATTATTCATCTTTTTTTATTGGTTTTTGCGTTGTTCTTTTTAATTTGTTTTTGTTTTTTTTTTTGTTTTTGTTTTTGCCATATTCCTTTGAGAGAATTGTATTAAAGTATAATATTATATTTCATATGTAAACACGAACACATTGATGTTTATGCTGAAAAATGTCTGTTCAAGTGTATAAGTTATGATTTATACCTTAAGGTATTATTTCTTTTGCATTTTTGGTTTTTTTTTTTGTGTAAAAATTTAATTTTTTTTTTTTTCGTTTTAGATTTCCAAACCACCACAAATTTATCATATATACAAATACAATAATTCTTTTAATTTATTAAATTTATTTATTTATTTTTTGTTTTTGGTTAAAATGAAATATTAGATGACATTTTGGTTTTCATAAACAATATAAAATTAATATTTAGAATTAAAAAAAAATAATATTTAGAATTTTATTAATCTGGTTACGGTAAAGAATGTAGGTATATTCCAGATTAATTATTGGCGGAAAAAAATTCAATTTTTTTTATTTTGAAAAGGGAATTAAGTCTTTCATAAATATAGTAATGCATTGAACAAAATATGGGTTTGAATTTTTGAAATTAAACTGTAGAAATAAAGTATTTTAAATAGATGTATAGGTATAGGTACAAAAACGGGTCGTAAAATATTTACAGAAGAAATCATATGACGATTTTTTCAGAACGATATTTTTCAGATTTAATTATAGTTGCTCTTATACAACAAACTTCTAATTATTTTACCTTTAAAACTTTTAAATAACTTTAGGGGTACCAATAATCAAGTTTGATTTGAAATCTATTTCCTGCATTACATTATTCATGTAAGCCATACAAAACTGGTTAAATTCGCTTTTTACAAATTACGATTGAAATTACGTTTTTAGTCCATCAGAGGCATCGGCAAGTAATTTTCTTGTGTTTTATGCTTTTAGCAATCCATGAGTGCTTTTAGCAATCCAATAATGAAATATAAAATATCTAATCTGTATTTATTTTTAATATTGATCAGCTTCAACGAAATCTGTTCATACCTATAGCTAATCTTCATGAATCCTTCATAAAACCATTCAAAACATTATGTAAATGCATATCCTTTTTATGCATCATTACTTGAATATAACATCTTTTATTAAAAAATAATATGATTTACTAATAATTATATTATTATGTACTTATGATAATATTGAATTAAGAAATTTTTCTATTTCGTAGACTAGTTTTACTTGATGTACACAATATTACGTAGATAAATCGGTGGCCTGGCACTAAAGTTAATAAAAACTTATTATTAAACAATTATGAAAAGTAAATAAAATTATTTTTATTGAAAAAAGTATACGATTATATTTACTAATTTTTAAAATTTAACAAAAGAAAAAACAAAAATCCAATTAATTACGTTTTAAAAGAAAACACTCAAAAGCCAAATATACAAAGAGAAAAGTAAAAAACGTATTAAACTACGAATAAAATTAACTAATCTAAATTTATCCTTTTCGTAGTTACTAAATATTTATCAGATATTTGAAATGAAACAAAATAAACCGATTTCATATAACTAAAATAAAAATAGTAAAAAAGATATAAAGAAGGAAATACGTTGTCAGTTTTTTTTTTTTTTTTTTTTTTTTCATAAAACAAAATCTAAATGAATTTGAGAGAAAGAAACAGGACATTTTATATTTTTTTTGTATATTTTCATTTTTGTTTTTCTTGTTATGCTTCAAAAACTCTTTACTTCCTGTTTAAATTCTAAAACGGAAATTAAATAAGATATGAATGTCAAAATTTATCAATATATAGATACATATATTCATATTTTTATATGAAAAACATACATTTTATTCTTCTACAATTTTTGTGGTATCCGCTTCTATTGTGCAAAACAAATTACAAAATTTTGTAATTTTAAGGGAAAACATTTTTGATATATTTAATCTGGTGAATTATAAGGTACAGTACTTTTCAGCTAGGATATATTGATATATTTGGGAAGTATTATAATAAATTCAAAAAAAAAAAAAATATTACTAATATTTTAAAATAAGTACCTACTTATTAGTTGTTTTTTTTTTTTTTTACAATTCAAAAACATTCATTTGATTTAGTTCTGGAAGTTAACGTAAATTTAGTATTTAATTACAGATGTTTCAGAATACTAGAATTTATTTGGAGGATTAAACGATAAACCTTCAAAAAACAAAAAAAAAAAAACAAAATACGTCTAACTTCAAGATAAAAAGATCTTTACAGGTTGAGTTTCAAGTTGGATTGAGAAAGGTTACAACCATTACGAAAAAAAGATCTTCAAAAAAATTTGACAGACTTCAAAAAAACATTTATCTTTGCATGCTAAATTTCAAGGTGGGTTAAGATTTTCTTAGCAGGAAAAGTAAATTTATGATTAACAGTTAGTTATAATCAAGGAATCACCAAGATAATATATTAAGAAAGACTTGGTGATTCCTTGATTATAACTAACTGTTAATCATAAATTTAATGATATAACTTAAACCTTATGTAAAAACAAACTTTCTTTGCATAGAACATTTTCTTTAAGGATTTAATTAAAAAAAAAAACAGGATTCGTGGTACTTGTAAATAATTTAAATGCATTAAAATAATATTTAATTTAAAGTTAAAAGTATATTCCAAACTTTAAATTAAATGTTATTTTAAAAGTAAAAAAAAATCAGCTGTCTCCACCACAGGACCGACCACCCCTACCCGAAAAGTACAATGCCAAAATTTATAGATTTTTTTTATAATAATAATTTTATATCAAAGCAAAATAACTTCTAATAATTTAACAACATTTTGTTTTATTCAATAACAATAATAAGCAATGAAATCGTAAAAATATATGTATTTACATAATATGTATGTATGTGCATTCATTCATATATCCATTTCCATTATTATGTAATGTAGGTACATGATTTTTATTTCATTCAAAAATATTAAAAGTAAAAAATAATAAAAACTGTAAACAACAAAACAAACATAAGATTAATATTGAATCTGCTAACAAATATTTTACCGTTTTAATTTTATGTCATCAACAAAAGAATAATATGCATAGATACAAGTACATTATTATGTATATAAATTTTTAGGAATATAAAAAAAAAAACAAAAAAAAATTGTTCATATAAATTCATATGGAGTGTATATAACATGAACTTTTGGACTTAGAAAAAAAATTAAAAAAACTTTAAAGTTGGTCAGATCAAAAAATTTTCTATGGCAAAGTTGTTGGTCTTTACTTGTGTAACAACTTTTTCTTAATAATTTTTCTCACAAAATTTTTCTGTTACGAAATATTCGTAAAAAACTTAAAAAGTACACTAGTAAACTACCACTTGCGGTTGTCCGATTTGCTCCAAAAGCTTATCAATTCGAGATATTTACGTTATAACCTTAAATATGAAATTTCAAAAAATTCCGCTCAGTCGTTTAAGCTGTACACGTGCCCACAGACATATCTACACACGCACCCACACACACACACACACAAAGACGGACATCATGCTAAAAAAAATGTTTACAGCCTTCTCCACACCGGAGTAGTGCATTTTTGCGAAAATCTCGGGTACAAATTTTTAGTATGAAAACAATACCTACCTTATACATAATTGTATGCGGTCGGTAAAAAAAAAACACTGTCAAAAATAATGAAAAGATGCATTAAAGTGAAAATAATTTTTTTTAAACTTCCTGTCTTTTTCAATCTGTATTGTATTTGATATTGAAAATTTTTGTCATAGCGTGAAAATGTTGATCAAAAAAAAATTATTATTGTATATGTAAAAAGATTATCTTTTGTGTTTAATACAATAAAAGGTTCGTCTGTTTATTTATAAAATTCGTCGTTATTTATCTTGGGAAAAAAATGAAAATTTTATTTTTTTTTTAATCAGAAAAAGTTCACAAATCAAATACATTAGGAAATTGACAAAAATTTGTTATTTTTATTATTTCGTATATACATATAGATACATAATTAAATATTGAATAATTTTCAAAGTTTCTGCTGGTTTATTTTATTTTAAAAGGTAACATTTAAATAACAATATATTGAATTGAAAACAGTAACTGCAAAGTGATAAATATAAAAGACACATATTTATGTCCTGTAATTTTAAATCAATTTTAATTTAAATGAAAAATTTTTTTTTTTTTCCGGGAAATTTTAAATAAGTGACAACATTTTTCACCTTTAATGCCAATTTGTTGAAATTTACGGTGATTTCACAATAATTTCAATCTTTATCAAATAATTAATTATGTTTGTTTTATTTTCAATACATGATGTGATATTTTGGTTGACAGTCTTAAGAGTTACTTGAAAATACATTGATTTAAACATTTCTGGGGGAAATTTTAGAATCAAGAATTTTAGAATAACTGTTTTTAGTTTTTTTTTTTCTGAAAATACTTTTATCAAAATACATAATAAAACAATGTTGTATTTTATTATGTAACTATCCTTGCTATTGTTTTTTTTTACTATTGTAACGGTAAATTGTATAAAATTAATTTTAGAAATCTTGTAGTGTACAAAAGACTTAAGAAAAAGAAATTTTTTAATAGAATTTTATAATATTTTTTTTTTTAGAGAAAACAATAATAAAATTTATTTTATGTAAAAATAATAATATATAGGTTATAATAATAAGTATATAAGTAAATTTATAATATAATATTCTCTTTGATCTTTTTTGTTTCACAAAGAAAACTATTTAGAGCAGTTTAAAAGATTAAAGAAAATTAAAAAATAAAATCAATAATTTTTGTTTTTCTTTTGCCTTTTTTATTAGTTTATCTTATAGGTAGAAAAAAACAAAGTAAATTTACTGAACTTCTTTTATGTGTAAGGATTTAAAATTTTCATTTTATTTTTGTTTTTGTCTTACTTGCCTTTATTATTTGTTAAAAGAAAATATTGATAATTATTTAACAAGTACAAAATTGTTGTTATTACCCTTTATTTTCGAAAAAAAAAAAAAAAAAACAAATAAAAAATAAATTTTTGTTCAAGGTTTTGAACAAGGTTGGAAAAGGTTACTTTGAAATATTTTTTTACAAAAGAAATTTAAAAAAAAAAAAAAAATTTTTTTAAATTAAATTTACTATTAATGAAGTAAATTTACAATATTAGTTCGATAGATATTAAATTGGCATTTCAAAAATAATATGTTGTATTATAATAAGTTTTTTCAAAACAAAAAACAAAACAAAAAGGAACTGCACATTTTTTTTTAATTCAATCGAATACTAAATGAAATGCTTCCTTGTATTTTTTATTTAGAAAGGTTTATGTCTTGGGAAATACACTTTTAGAAATTTTTTTTTATTTACAGTTGTTTGGTTTAGATAAAAAATAATTTAGGGCTTAAATTGTTTAACTTATATTATTTAAGGTTAAATTTGCATTTTAGGCTGCACAGTGGGGAGTAGGGATGGTAAAGGACAGAAAAAGGATACGGAAATTTTGAATTGGAAAGCGGAACTTTAATGGGGCAATGCATACCTCTATTATTATTAACCATTATGCAAACAGTGATGACATACTACAAGCAGTAGTTCTTTCATGAGGTAACCTAAGCAAGATTCACTATAATATAGCAGCTATGAGCATTATTAGCATTTTTTTTTCTTTTTTGCAAGGGTATGGTGGCAATTATACTACAGAGGAGATGTGTCGAACAAACATGTGCTCTTTGTAAATATGTGGGACTTTAACCCACTAATTACCATCACCTATTTATGATCAACAATAGGTTATAATATTCTTTAGTACTAATGTGTCCTTAAGTACAGCTTGGCGAAAGAAAATAAATTTTATATAATCTAACCGAGGTTTGTAGCTAAGATATTTCGATTGAAAGGTCGGTGATTTAAGCACTACGCCATAAGTCAAATTTAAAAGTAATTAAAACAAAAAGTTTACAGTAAAATATACTGTCTTTTGTCAGCAAAAAATTTTTTTAATCTATTTTATTCTACTGTAATAGTAATTCTTTGTTTTTGCTTTTAAATATTTATATTATTATTATGGTGCCGTGTCATACTCCCATACAGGCCAAAAGCCCACAATGTGGATATATCCTACAACGCTGTGTTATAACGCCATAATTGCATTAAATAAATTTGAATTGTCCTACGATGGTGGGACAGAAGCCCATAAATTTCTGAATCATAATCCCATAATATTTTTAATATTTATGGCCTTATAACTCATATATAGTGGGTTATAACACCATAATATTAAAAAATCAAAAATCTGAGATTCGATATTTTGGTGCCATCACAATACCTTCCTTATATATTAAATGTATGCCGATGATGTATCAATCGGTAAAAAAGAATCATGTAATTAAAATGGAATGAATGGAAATTCCTTAAAGTTCTATTAAAATTATATCACAAAAATATTTTTATTTTTAAAAATTTAATTTTATTATTTTTTTTGTTTAATAAAACAATACAAATTTAATTCTATTTTTACTATCAAATTAAATAGGCATAATCCAGACCAGGCATAAATATTTTGAAGAATTGAAGAATTTTTTAAAATATTTTCTAACTTGTAAAAATGAAATCTTCTTTTATTTCTATTAATTTATGGTTACATAAATTTTTTGTTTTCAAATCTTCGTTTTCTTTTTCAATTTTTCTATCATAATACCACAAGGAAATTAAAAATCCTGTTTCCGGTTTTTCACTTTAATATGTTGGTATATTTGTAATATAATCAAAAATAAAAAACCAAAAAAAAAAAAAAATTTTAATAAAAATGTACACTAGTATAGTATAGTACCTCTACCTATCAATGCCAGGCCAATGCAAAAGGATAATGGAAAAACCATTTATTAATTTAAAGAATATCTTGCCTTTATTTATTTACAAGAGTTTACCTGTTATATTATAAAAATTTAATTTCCTTTACAAATTTTTTTTTTTTGTTTTTTTCTATGCATACCTACATATATTTTTCATAACAACATTTTTTTTTAAAAACTATATAAATAATTGTACTAAAAAATAAAAATAGTCTTAATGTTATAAAAATAGTTAAAATTTTGTAAAATTTTTGCCGTTGTAAGAATTACAGTAAATGATTTTTTATTGGGGAAAATCGTAAATAAAAAATTACTGCAATTTAAAGATTTGAACAAAACTCTTTCAATAATCTATTCGTGTCGTTTTTACATCAAGTATTACAAAAAAAATTATAGAAAATATCGTCTCTAGCCTTTGCGAATCCAACCCTACGAGTACAAAGAAGCAGTTTCTTCCTCTCTCGTCTGACTGTAAATGTTTAAGCATTTTTGAAAAGCTGTATCTGCAAAGAGGGCTACAAGCCTTGGCTACATTTGCTGTTTATCATTTTATGGCTAGCACCTACAGTTAACGGTAAAATTGATTATTTATAAAAAAAGAGGCAGAAAATTGGAAAGATAATCCTTTACTATCTCGATTAATTGAGATAGTAAAAGAACAATAAAAATGAGTAGATTTAACTTTGATTGGAGACATCATCTCTATGGTTGATTGATGATAACATCATTCAAAAAAAATATCCTAAAAATATAAACAGAATGGCCCTATGAAAGCCGAAGAAAATGTCGACTCAATAACACCTGGTGATGATCAATAACGGTGGAACTTGAGAAAAACCAGCAAATTTGGAAAGAAATAAAAATCATCGCTAATTACGGAGACCAATGGAGGAAGCAAGTTGATGCCCTATGCTCCCATGAAGGGTAAAACTAGTAATCAAAGTAAAGTAGTAATCTAGTAATCAAAGTAAAAAACAGAGAAATAATAAATCCTTAGAAAAAAATTTAAATAACGTATAATGTGGATAGTATAAAAATTAGACCACAACATCAGAGTTTGAAGAACTTGATTTGCAGGAATTTGGGAGCAGCTTGTCTGTTGATGATATATGTAAAATAAAAAAAATTATGAGGGAATTGGTAGTTGTTGATAAAATTGCAGAACTACACGCTTTTTACAGAATATGAATATATATATATATATATATATATATAATGTGTATACACTTATGAAAGATTCTGAATAAAGATTAACTTATATTAATTGCAAAATTCGAGATTTTCACACGAGAGATTTTAAAATATGAGATTTTAAAACCCTAGATAATTGATTTAATTTATTCTGTAATGCAGATATATTATTTGTTTTATTAAACGATTGGGTTAATTGACTTGATTTATGTTTTTTTTTGTATGTATGTATTTATATTTTAGACTTTTTGAATTTTCTTATAGATAGTTTTGCTTTCTCCTTTTCAGCTTAAATTTTATTTTTATACTTCACAAATCAATTCACGTAGTCAGGTTTTATGTAAAAAAACTTAACGCAAAATGAAACAACATAAAATGAATTATGTTTTTTCCATAAAAAACGATCAAAAATAAATTCCGCAGTCTAATCATAAATTTGTTTTTTTTTTAAAAGAATAAAAAAAAATAAGGATATTCATAAACGAAAATCATAATTCAATTTTAGTGTTTCTGCTTTTTGAAAAATATTTATTTTTAAAATTTGCATTTTATTTAGAGAGCTGTTTAGGTTAAGAGACTCTCTTAAAATAGTTTTTCAATTTATTTTTAAACAAAAACTTTTTAGAACTTTTAAAACTTTAAAATTTCTTTTCCTGTCAAAATCATTTGTTACGAAAAACTTTATTGGTTTCTCAATAAGAGAAAAAGATTGCGACAAATGTTTTAAATTCAATTTTCTTTTCTCTATTATTAAATATTTTCGTAACGCTTTCTCTATATCTTGAACTTCTAAATCCAGTTATAAAAATTATTGATTTACTTTTTTGTATTTGGAGGAGATTAGCAACATCTATGCTTATCTTTTCCATCTAAAAAGAACGGTTTAACCTCTTCGCATGTAATCTGAAATCAATACTCGATCGCTTTCTTTTTAGTATCTCACGTTTTCTTCAAAACCGCTGTATATTTTGGTTTATCTTTTCTATATCTGTTTTAGAAAACAGCGCAGCATGAATTGCGAATTGACCAAATTAAAATAATCTTCTAGTAACGCTTTAGAAGATATTGTTTTGAAAATCTTTTTATTTATTTTATATTTTTGTTTATCTAACATAACATATCTATAAATGAACAGACAATCCAAAAAAAAAGAACAGGATTTTTAATATCTTTTTTAAAACAAAGTAACTAAAAAATATTCACGTTCATTTAACAAAAAAAAATATAAAGAAAATGCGAAGGATATATTTTTTACGTGTTGTCCTTGTTCTTTATCTTCTTATGTATAAACAGAAAACTGCCTTAAGTGTTCATTAAATATATAAGCGTTTTTATTCTGTGTTTAATGTGGCAAATAGTACTATACTAGTTAAAGTTAAGCCAAAAAAAAAAGAAAATTAATAAAAAGTTGTAGTATTAAACATGCAGCAAAAAAAAACAAAAAAAAAAAAATGTTTTGTGCAAACTAAGAAAAAATAAAAATATAAAAATACACAAAACAAAAGTAAGAAATGCAATATTTTTTTTATCCTTAAATCAACAACAGTTGTATAAAAAAAGATGAAAAATAAAGATAAATTTTTTTTTTTTAACAATAAAAAAATACAAGAACTGTAGGTAATACAAACTTATCACACTAATTTTTTTTTTTTTTTAGGTTTATGATTATTTTTAAAATTAGATTTCTAAATGATGTTTTTTTTTTTAATGTCAGATTCTTTTATGTATTTTAGTGTCTTTAGGTAATTTAATTTTAATAATCATTTTAACGATATTTTAATTATGCTTGATTAATTGAAATCCATGCATTTTAAACCATTAAAAATTCAAATGGTTAATTAAGAGAATAATGTTTAAATAAAGTTTTAGTTAAGTTTTTGTTTAAATATTGTTTTGTTACCTGTACCTATGTACCTGTGTATATTTATTTATTTTTTTAATTATTTGAAAAGAAAAATTATTTAATTCAATTCAATTGAATCATTTAAGACAAATACTACATTAGATAAATTGATTAACGTAAATTTAGTATTTAATTACAGATGTTTCAGAATACTAGAATTTATTTGAAGGGTTAAACGATAAACCTTCAAAAAACAAAATACGTCTAACTTCAAGATAAAAAGATCTTTACAGGTTGAGTTTCAAGTTGGATTGAGAAAGGTTACAACCATTACGAAAAAAAGATCTTCAAAAAAATTTGACAGACTTCAAAAAAACATTTATATTTGCATGCTAAATTTCAAGGTGGGTTAAGATTTTCTTAGCAGGAAAAGTAAATTTATGATTAACAGTTAGTTATAATCAAGGAATCACCAAGATAATATATTAAGCAAGACTTGGTGATTCCTTGATTATAACTAACTGTTAATCATAAATTTAATGATATAACTTAAACCTTATGTAAAAACAAACTTTCCTTGCATAGAACATTTTCTTAAAGGATTTAATTAAAAAAAAAACAGGATTCGTGGTACTTGTAAATAATTTAAATGCATTAAAATAATATTTAATTTAAAGTTAAAAGTATATTCCAAACTTTAAATTAAATGTTATTTTAAAAGTAAAAAAAAAAATCAGCTGTCTCCACCACAGGACCGACCACCCCTACCCGAAAAGTACAATGCCAAAATTTATAGATTTTTTTTATAATAATAATTTTATATCAAAGCAAAATAACTTCTAATAATTTAACAACATTTTGTTTTATTCAATAACAATAATAAGCAATGAAATCGTAAAAATATATGTATTTACATAATATGTATGTATGTGCATTCATTCATATATTCATTTCCATTATTATGTAATGTAGGTACATGATTTTTTTTTCATTCAAAAATATTAAAAGTAAAAAATAATAAAAACTGTAAACAACAAAACAAACATAAGATTAATATTGAATCTGCTAACAAATATTTTACCGTTTTAATTTTATGTCATCAACAAAAGAATAATATGCATAGATACAAGTACATATTATGTATATAAATTTTTAGGAATATAAAAAAAAACAAAAAAAAATTGTTCATATAAATTCATATGGAGTGTATATAATATGAATTTTGGACTTAGAAAAAAAATTAAAAAAACTTTAAAGTTGGTCAGATCAAAAAATTTTCTATGGCAAAGTTGTTGTTCTTTACTTGTGTAACAACTTTTTCTTAATAATTTTTCTCACAAAATTTTTCTGTTACGAAATATTCGTAAAAAACTTAAAAAGTACACTAGTAAACTACCATTTGCGGTTGTCCGATTTGCTCCAAAAGCTTATCAATCCGAGATATTTACGTTATAACCTTAAATATGAAATTTCAAAAAATTCCGCTCAGCCGTTTAAGCTGTACACGTGCCCACAGACATATCTACACACGCACCCACACACACACACACACACACAGACGGACATCATGCTAAAAAAATGTTTACAGCTTTCTTCTCACCGGAGTAGTGCATTTTTGCGAAAATCTCGGGTACAAATTTTTAGTATGAAAACAATACCTACTTTATACATAATTGTATGCGGTCGGTAAAAAAAAAACACTGTCAAAAATAATGAAAAGATGCATTAAAGTGAAAATAATTTTTTTAAACTTCCTGTCTTTTTCAATCTGTATTGTATTTGATATTGAAAATTTTTGTCATAGCGTGAAAATGTTGATCAAAAAAAAATTATTATTGTATATGTAAAAAGATTATCTTTTGTGTTTATACAATAAAAGGTTCGTCTGTTTATTTATAAAATTCGTCGTTATTTATCTTGGGAAAAAAATGAAAATTTTATTTTTTTTTTAATCAGAAAAAGTTCACAAATCAAATACATTAGGAAATTGACAAAAATTTGTTATTTTTATTATTTCGTATATACATATAGATACATAATTAAATATTGAATAATTTTCAAAGTTTCTGCTGGTTTATTTTATTTTAAAAGGTAACATTTAAATAACAATATATTGAATTGAAAACAGTAACTGCAAAGTGATAAATATAAAAGACACATATTTATGTCCTGTAATTTTAAATCAATTTTAATTTAAATGAAAATTTTTTTTTTTTTCCGGGAAATTTTAAATAAGTGACAACATTTTTCACCTTTAATGCCAATTTGTTGAAATTTACGGTGATTACAAAATAATTTCAATTTTTATCAAATAATTAATTATGTTTGTTTTATTTTCAATACATGATGTGATATTTTGGTTGACAGTCTTAAGAGTTACTTGAAAATACATTGATTTAAACATTTCTGGGGGAAATTTTAGAATCAAGAATTTTAGAATAACTGTTTTTAGTTTTTTTTTTTTTGAAAATACTTTTATCAAAATACATAATAAAACATTGTTGTATTTTATTATGTAACTATCCTTGCTATTGTTTTTTTTTACTATTGTAACGGTAAATTGTGGTGAAATCTTGTGGTGTACAAAAGACTTAAGAAAAAGAAATTTTTTAATAGAATTTTATAATATTTTTTTTTTTAGAGAAAACAATAATAAAATTTATTTTATGTAAAAATAATAATATATAGGTTATAATAATAAGTATATAAGTAAATTTATAATATAATATTCTCTTTGATCTATAAAAAAATGTTTTGTGCAAACTAAGAAAAAATAAAAATATAAAAATACACAAAACAAAAGTAAGAAATGCAATATTTTTTTTATCCTTAAATCAACAACAGTTGTATAAAAAAAGATGAAAAATAAAGATAAATTTTTTTTTTTTAACAATAAAAAAATACAAGAACTGTAGGTAATACAAACTTATCACACTAATTTTTTTTTTTTTTTAGGTTTATGATTATTTTTAAAATTAGATTTCTAAATGATGTTTTTTTTTTTAATGTCAGATTCTTTTATGTATTTTAGTGTCTTTAGGTAATTTAATTTTAATAATCATTTTAACGATATTTTAATTATGCTTGATTAATTGAAATCCATGCATTTTAAACCATTAAAAATTCAAATGGTTAATTAAGAGAATAATGTTTAAATAAAGTTTTAGTTAAGTTTTTGTTTAAATATTGTTTTGTTACCTGTACCTATGTACCTGTGTATATTTATTTATTTTTTTAATTATTTGAAAAGAAAAATTATTTAATTCAATTCAATTGAATCATTTAAGACAAATACTACATTAGATAAATTGATTTACTAAAATATTTGTTTATCTAAGAATTTCTTAAAAAAAATCCTTCTAGTGTTTGAACTATAAAAACTTTGAAATCGATTAAAATAGAACATGATAATTCAACTTTATCTAAAAGTCAATTTAATTTCAAATTAAGAATATAACAAGCAAAATTATATTTATCCGTTGCATCCGTTTAGATAACCGCTATACTTTTGTGCCGGCAAAAAGTCATAACATTTATAAACTTCTTAAAAAAACTAAATATTTTCAATAAAATACAATAAGTAATTCTCGATCAATTTTCACAAAATTTACTGTTCCGAAAATAAAAAGTAAGATTTACCAAAAAATGTATCTAGAAGATAGATGTTAATGTAAATATTTTGTAAATTGAAAAAAAAACAAAAATTTTACGTAAATTTAAGATAATATTATTTATTTTTTAAACATTTAAATACTCAAAAATTTGTCATATATATATTCAATATGGCAGGATGCAATAAAACCTATAACAATAAGGCGTAAAGAGTTTCTGGACTCGACTCGACTCGAACTCGTCGAGTATTTGAGTAGTTACTCGAATTCGGGACTCGACTCTAATACCCGACGAGTCCCGAGTTCAAATTTTTAAAATTAAACAAAAAAAACGTCAATTGATTTATTAAATTTCATTGTCGCTTGCGTCTATATTAATATTCATTCTACAAAGTTGGTTTGGCCACAAATTTCTTTGTACGAATTCGCAGAACAACGGCACTTTTATTTTTCAACACTTTTATTTTTTCAAACAAAAAAACTATCAGAAGACTTTAAAATTGAATTTTGAATGAAAATAAATATCAAATCTATTTAATACGTGGTAAGAGTGTAGTTAGTGTAGGTCAGTAAAAATAAAATTAATTTCAAAAAAATAATTCAATATTATTTTGTTTTTATGTTGTGCCAATTATTATAATTGACGAATCTGTTTTATGTATGAAAAAAAGGTAATTAACGAAGACCTAATAATAGTTGAAAATCAAAACGCTAAAACTTTGACAATGGAGGAAGAGCTTGAAATAATTTTGAAAACGCAGCTGAGCTTCAACCTCCAAAAGAGTTCTCGATTTATAGCAAACTAAAACAAGAATTTTTGCTTTTCAGATATACTGGAAAACGAACTAGTAATCTTGATGATCTGTGCAGCGCACTTTCGTCTATAAAACCAACTTCAACTTCTAATGAAAGAACGTTTTCAATTAGTGGCAACTTCTGCTCTAAAATCAGATCTTGCTGATAAATCTCTCAATTCATTGGTTTTTTTTTAAATATTTTTACCTTGAACCAAAAAATAAAAAAAGTAATTAAAAAAAATTTAATTAAATGATTACGTAAATTAAGTTAATGTTCAAATAGTTATATTATGTATGTAATAATTATATTATATAAACTTATTAAGTTTTGAAAATAAATGAATTAATTAATAAATTTGAGTACATTTTCTTTTTAATTTCTTGGCACGACCATTAAATCACAAATTTCAGTTGAATTGAAAATCATATAATATTATTTTATCAGATTCTTGTAATATTTTTTTTTAAAGACAATGAACTCGGACTCGACGAGTTTTTTAAGTTTTGAATTCGGACTCGCCGAGTTTTAAAAACCCAAGTTTTCAGAAACCCTAAATAGGTCTTATTTCCGTTTGGAATGAGCAATAAAGCCTAGTTCAAAAAGTTCCGCGAATAAGCATTATTTCTTATTAAACCTTATTGCTATAGGCTTTATTGCAACCTACTATTCACTATACCTATTAATACAAAACCAAAATCTTTTAATTGCACAATTTGAAGCTAACAAAAAACAGAAATTTTTAGTCTATTGTTAAGCAAAAAAATTAACATAATTAACCAAACAAATAAAGAAGATAAAAGTCACGCATTTAAACGAAAACATTTTTTTTCTGCTTGCATTGGAATAAAGGGTTTGAATTCTTACCTTTTCAATTAAAATAAAGAGGTCGTATAAGTTTAATGAGTGGCAATTAACTGAAGTGAAATATATCTTCCTATATTATACGAATTTTATTTGAGGTGAAGATATTAGGTTTCCTTTGAGTGACGTGTCAAAATTATTTTGGTGAATGATAATGACAATTCTCCTCAATAAAAAAAAAATTTAATACCGAAATTTTAAATTTATAATTTTCTTAAATATTTTTTGATTTATTTTTTTACATGTTTAATGACAAGGTGCTGTCAATCCGACATAACGTGGGATGTAGAACAATACTACAGACGCTTAATGCCTTCCAGTATCGCTTAGCTCTTCTGGTCAAGTTAGCTTTCATTTACACATTTTAAGAGTTATGTAGAAAGCGTAAAATAGTTAGATATTTCCCTTGATTCTTAAGTTATTTTTAAATATCACATCAAAAATACAATAGGTAAGACAAATAAAAGGTGATAGAGCCTTATAAATAGAAAATTCTTTTTTATCGATTGAAAACAAACCACAAGTTCAACAACTATATAATATAGTTCTCATATTTGAGATGATTATGTTAAAAAAAACATAATATAAAAACGTTGCAAACAGCATAAAATAAAATTTTAAAATCAATGCTTAATATATCCTTTTTTTACCCGCTATAAATAAAATTTATTAAAAAGCTGAAAAAAAAAATTTTTAAAAATTGCGCTCCCCGATGCGACAAAAATTTTTTGATGAAATAATAATAGTGTCGCTTTGTTGTCACTTAAAAACACTTAAATTAATCCAAATAACGCACGTCTTTCAAATTTTACTTTCAAATTAAAATAATCTTGTATTTTCAATTAGAAAACAAAAATAAATAAAAATTGAATACAGAAAAAAATAATTATAGATTTTATATAATTTTATTTACTTAACATTTTTTGACGTTTTTCTTTATGTTTTATATCTATTATGTCAAAGTACATACTGTCAATGCGAGTAAAAGTTGAAAATAGATCAACTCTAGCGTCAATTCGCGAACATATTTTTGACAATTTGAGTACTACACTACTACAGTATCAACCGGAACAAAAGCAAAAAATTGATTATCTCTCAGATATTATATAAATACGACGCGAATATTGAGTAACCACCTTAAGAAATTCTAGCACAGCACTAATTTAAATATGTATACTTGTATACTATATTTAACTTAAAAGTGAAAAGAATGGCGTAAGACAAGGTGAGGGTTGGAATATAACTTTAAGGCATTTATTTAATTAAAAATAATTAATTGATAATTGCTAGGTTTCATTAACACTTCTACAACTTGAATAAATCTGAATTTATCCTTTAAATTTTTACTTAAAATACAATTAAATAAATTTTATTTGACTGACTTTAATTTAATTTAATTTTCCAGATAATGATTAGGGTTAAAAAATAAAAAAAAAAACAAAACATATACATTTTAACATATTATTATATACCTACTTCGGTCTAAATCATATTTAAAATGTTTGTAACATTTCAAAACGTATTTAAAAGCAAATGAATACTTTACGAAATGGATACTTTATTATTTTCATTGTAACAATTAACTGTTTTTGATTTATTACATAGTAATATGATATTTTTACAATAAAAATAATAAGAAAAAAAAATAAAAAACACAAAATCTAAGTATTAGTGTTCATGACATTTGATATTTTTTGTGTTCAAAAATAGATTTCAAGATTAGAGCAGACATAATTAAAATCTGATTGTTTTTATTTTGATATAAATAAAAAATGTACAGTATTGTCCAAAATTAAAATTTTATTTTTTAATATAAGATTAATAATTCAATTAAATATATATACATTCAATAAAGATAAGTATAAAAAATTTTATATGCTGGTAATTTGTATAATAATTTAATTGGAAATTTGGAAAAATTGTACAAATATGAGTGAAGAATACTTGTTGAGAAGATAATATGGAACATCATATCTAAAGAAAACAATCTCTTACAAAAGTGATCTTTAGCGATTCACTATAGATAACTACGATAACTAAGTTTTAAAATTCCGTAAGGATTTCGACAAATTACGCATTAACGGTTTAATAATGTAAAATAATAAAAATTTCGTTTAAAATATGCTCGATAGTGTAAAATTTCTTTTATAGTTTACTGATGATAGATTAAACTGTATATGTGTTTATCTTTCAACATTATAATATTATATAAATTGAAATATATACATTATACATACAATATAATATAAATAATATATTTTTTATTATGTATCACTTATGACATTAAATCTGTTATTATGTAAATACTTTTTTAAAATTATTGTCGTTTTAAAAATCGAAATGCGACCAAAGTCCAACGCACTTGACAATAAATTAGTGTATCAATTCAAAAAAAAAAAAACATGGCAGTATATAAAACCAAGTATTTTTAAAGAGACAAATTTACAAAAAGACTATTAAAACAGTTCAGAATTTCTTGTATCAAAATTTGTAATTTTTCTTAGAATTTTATATGTAAATGTGATGATTCAATACTCGGGTAGCTTTGCGTGTCGCTTTAACTTTTAAATAGAATACATTAATTGAAATACACAAAATGCCAAGCACCGCATTAAAGTGACTCTAGAATAGTGAAACTTTTTTGGCAATAAATTTGTTGTGATTTTATTTTTTGTTACCTATTTTATATTGGTTGGTGGTTGCCATTGACAATTTAATTTTCTTAACTTTACGTACAGAATGTTAATTTATTCCAAAAAGTGATGCTATCATTTTGTTTATCATTTCATTTAAAAAGCGATGTTAAAGTGATGAGCGAATCAAAGCATGTATTTGATCTTCACCTTAAGAAAAAATTGTGAAAAATTAAGTGACACTTTCTTGAATTTTAAGGAAATTCTATATAATTAGAAACGACATGTAAGAATATGATGTTGAACCATTAGATTTTGCTTTTTGCTTTAAAAAAATTCGCTTAAGTTAAAGCGGGTGTCTAAAAATAACAAAATGTTGAGTTTTTGATCTTTAATAGCTCTCAAAAGAGGATGAGAAAACATTTCCTAAATTAACTATAAGTTATATACTAATTCTGAAAGATCTTTCTTCTCTTCCAATATTAAGATTTTAAGTAAAGGTGTACCGAAGGGCGGAAGGAAGATATGAAAAATTATGTTTTTACATAACATGAAATTTAAATACAAAATTGCAAAAAAAATTGTATAATTTTGATATTGATTTATAAAGTTAGTAGCATTTCCTCTTGTTGGACATTAAAATGTTAACTAGAACCAGATGTACACATTATTTAAAAAAAACACGGTTTTTTAAAACTTTGAGAGGTTGTAGCTCTTTAATGAGCTCTTTGAGGTAGACAAAACTATTGTTCTACAACATTGATTTAATTAAGAGACCTATTCACACTTAATCATCCATTGCTCAAGATTTAACGGTGTAGAAGTTTTGTAAACAAACATACGAATGGATTGACGGAAATAATGAAACTAATAAAAATTTATTTTTTAAAAATATGTTAAAAATTTACAAAATTTTGTTTTGAAAAATGTGCTAAAAAATAACTCATTATATGAATAATATGTTGAATAGTGAAATTCCGTTATTATTTAAAATTTTTAAACTTAAATTATTTTTATCATGAAATATTTTTAATAATTTTTATTAAAATTAAAGTAAATTTAAAAGTAAAGATCTTTAAAATATTATTAAAACTTACTAAGGATCAAATTTTTACAGTGCCACATTTCTTTTTTATTAATATTATTATTCTATTATTCTGTATTTTATTTTAATACTTATTAATTTTTATATTTTTATAAAATTTTTATCTTTATTTTAAATTTCATATTATAACATTTAAAAAAAAAAAAAAGTTATATAATATTAAATGATTTTTTTAAATGATTTTCTTAAAATAATTTTTTTTTTAAAATTATAAAATATTTTCTTGTCGAACGTTAATTTAATTCTAATAATTTTCTTTTTCATTTTTTTTATTTCAGATTAAAATTCTTCAAAACACAAAGTAACGATTTCATCATTAAACCTTAACAAATTCAACTTAAAACTATAGTAAATTAATTAATGTAATCTAATTGACTCTTAAATAAAAACAAAGAAGAAAAAAAAATTTAGATAGAATTTTTAGTCAATAAATCAAAAAAAAAAAACTAAGAGACATTATAAAATTAATAAATAATAAATTTTAAAACTTAAATTAACAAATAAACTAAAATATAAAACAATATTAATATAAGAAAACTTTGCAAAAAAAAAACTTTTCGTGTATTATTTTGCAAAAAAAACAAACAAACACAAAGATTTCAAATTAAAAAAAATTAAAAATAAAAAAATAAAAATTAATAGAATTATAATAAAAATAAAAATTTCTAAAAAAAAAATGATACATCAATATTATAATTCAAAATAATAAATTACAAAATAACTGTACATCCATCAAATAAATAACAAAAAAAAAAATAAGAATAACAATATTAAAAAAAAACGAGTAAAAAACAAAACTAAGCAAGAATGCAAATAATAGAAGTAAAACAACAATGAAATAAAACGCGCGGCGGAATACAACAATATTATTAGCGAATAATAAACAATAATAAAGAACAAAGTAAAATAATATAAAATAATACTATATAATATTTGTATTCCTATTTATAAAATAATAAACTTCTTTTTTGAAATTGACCTTTTTTTAATCCTAATAATAAGACTAGAAACGGGAAAATTCAAGACAATTAAAGAAATTTTAGTATTTTATTTAATAAAAATAATTGAATATCTACTACATAAAAAATTAGAATAAAATAAAAATTATTTTATTCTAAATATATAAAATATATAAAAAATATCTTTTTTTTTTGTTTTTGTGAAATATAATGGGGTGTTAAAAAAAAAAACCTCAACTAATTATAATATACAGGATATTGAATATAAAACAGAAGAAAAACATTTATAATATGTTAAAATACACTGAAAATAATAAAAATACTAGAAATTTTTAATATTTCCCCGATTTCCGCCTTTCAGTTATATTAACAACATCATACCAATACAAATAAGTATGAAAAATTAAAGAAAACCTAAATACGATTACCAATTTAACAAATCCAAAAATACTGTTTAGAAAAAAAAAAAAACCTAACATTATTTAATTTATTTTATAATTTTACTTTATTGTTGTTATTTCTTTTGATATACCCACTATCCATATACTATGATTATTTCTTTTTTTTTTTTTTTTAAATTCTTAGAAATATAAAAGAAATATTTGGAAATAAAATTTAAAAGTGTAAAAATAAATAAAAACAGTATCTTACATTAAACCTTAAATAAACAAAAAAAAAACAAAATGTCAACTTAAAAAAAAAAAAAATCGTGGAATTGCGGTACAATTTTTTTTCTTTTTTTTGAAATAAATAAACTTATCCACAAAAAAACATAACCCTATACTAAACGGAAAAAAAAAAACATATTAGAAGATAGGGCAAAAAATCGAAAGAGAAAGAAAGAAAAAGCAAAAACAAAAACAGTTAAACTTTTAAAAGTTTGTTCTACTTCTTTTCTATACTTATATAGAAAACGAAGAAATTAACTGTTGTTTCACTTTTTTTTTCTTTTTTTTTTTCTTTTGTGGTTATTATTACTATTTCTTCTACTCTACTCATCCTTTATTTTAATATATATCCTTGAAATTGTTTTTTATACTTTTTTTTTCATATTTTTATTTCAATTTTATGTCCATTATTCACAAAAAAAAAATTAAAGATTTACTAAAAATTTGAAAAAAAAAAAACACAAACAAAAAATAAATAAATAAAACCTTTTGTTGTAAAACATAATCTACTACAAAAAACCAAAAACAAAAAAAAAAATTGTTTTTTTGTAGTAAATATTATGTTTATTTGATTTTGTAAAATTTTTGAAATTTTAGAAACAGAAAAAAAGATTAAAAATGTTTTTTTAAATAATAAAAAAAAAAAAAAAAACTAAAATTAAATGTGGAAAGAAACAGGTAACAATAATAAATAAATTTTTAAAATAAAAAACATAAAACATAATTTTTTTTTTTTTGGAAATACAAACATTTATACACACAATATTATTAAAAAGTTTAATAAAAATAAACAAAAATATTATAAAAAATATCATATTACAAAAAAAAAAAAAAATAAACAACTACTACTACAAATTTATAATATAATCGTAATAATATTAAAAGATCATAACAACCGTAAAAATAACTGTAAAATAATTAAAGAAATATCTTTAAATTCCTAGTCAAAAAATTAATAATAAAAAAAAAAAAACAAAGAAATAATAATAAATAAATAAATAAATAAAGAAACAAATAAATAAACAAACCAACAAACAAACAAACAAACGAACATAATGTATTAAAAAAAGACTTGTTTTAAAAAAACAAATATGGAATTGTAAAAATAACAAAAAAAAAAAAAAAACTTTTTACTTAACCGAAAAAAGTAACAAATAAAAATAAATATAAGAGTAAAAATACACTACTGCTACACTAATCTTAATCAATAAATTGTTTCATTTTGTTTTGTCATGTTTTTATATAGAAATAATCTAAATTTAATAAATTAAACAAAAAAAAAAAAAAAATCAAATAATTAAATATAAAATTAAATAAAAATTTAAATAATAAACTATTAAAAATAAAAACACAACAAATATCATTCAATATTTTTTTTTTTTTCTAATATTGTTAATTTAAATTAAATTTAAATTATAACATTAATATTTTAAAATAATTATTATAAAAAAAAACCATTAATATTAACAACATTATTTTAGGTAATAACAATGATAACATAACATTTATTAAATAAAACCAAAACAAAAAAAAAACAAAATAATATGGAATTGCAATAAAAATATAAGACTATAAAATATTTTTATATATTCATAACACAGTAAATTGAAAAAATACAAAAATACAAAAATAAAAAAAAAATGAATTTAAAACAATATAAAAATAGAACTAATAAAACATTTAAACATGAATTAATAATATAAGTATAAATAATTAATTTAAATAATAAATAAATTTAAGTATATAATAATATTCAAATTTCATCATTTAAATTATAACAAAAGAAAAAAAATATATAAAAAATAAAAATAAAAATGTATTATATATATTATAAAAATAAACAAAATCTTAATTGTTTTATACATCTTTCATTTTTATTAAATAATTTTTAAGAATACCGTTTTAATACCGTTACCGTATAAAAATTCCTTCCATTTTAAGGAAATTAATATTAATTTATATTTAAAAAAAATTTTCTTTTCATTTTTTTTTTTTGTTTTTTTTTTTTTTTTTGTGGCTTAAATTAAATTTTTTTTTATTTTTTATATTTTCAATAATTAAATTTTTCTAATACAAACATTATTATAATGTTTTAAAATTATAAAAAAATTAAAACTTACAAAATTTTGATATTTTAATAAATATTTTTAATAAAATCCATTAAAATACAAACACAACGAATTAACAATAAAAAAATAAAAACAAAAAAATAAAAAAACTGTGAATTTCGTAATATTCAATTCAATTCAACTTTTTAATATAAAATTAATATTATTATATAATTAATAAAAATACAATTTCATTATTATTAAAACAATCGATCATTATTATTAAACAATAAAATATATAGTGTTTGCATTAAATATCATAAAACAAAGAAAATAAAATATTATATAAATATTAATTATAAAAATTTAATAGAGTAAAGTGTTCAAAAAAAAAATAAAATAAAAATAAATAAAAAAAAACCATAATCATACTTAAAAGTGCGATAAAAGAACGAACATTTGTGTAAAAATATATTCCTAAAAAAATTTTATAAACAAAAAAAAATAAACAAAAATTTTTAATAAAAGTACAAAAAGTGTATTAAATATTAAATTAAAAAATTTAAAACAAATACAACTATTAGCCATTGTTAAATAATTTTTAGATATTATATTATTATATTCATAATAAAAGTTTTTTTTTTTGTTTTTTATATTTTGTTAAATATCTAAGAAAACATCAGAGAAACATTTTAATTTTTTTAACAATTATTGAAAAAAAAAAATTAATTAAAAATATTGAAAAATTTAGAAAAATTAAACCAGCTTTAGGATCCTACCTTCATGTAGAAGGGGGCTCCAAAAACTGGCGCAAGGCTGCCATTTGCAGGCGATGCACCGACTTGCGAAACGATTGTAAGTACATTTTTAATATTTATTTTTATTATACATAATATAATTAATATATTAATTTTATATAATTTAATAATATATTATTAATTTTTTCGACTGGTATAGCTTTGTTTTTTTTTTTTGTATATAAGATTTTATTGAATAATTTCCATACGAGTCTTCTTCAATCTGATTCCTTGATACTGTTTATTTTCACATGGTTCTTCATGAAGTAGATTTATATTTATATGTATGTATATTTGAAAATAAATTTTGAAACGAAAAGTATGGTATATATTATATAAAATAAAAGCGAATAGTAAAATAATTATTTTTATTATTCTTTTTTTTTTTGCGTATATACACAATATTCGCGCTGTCCCTCATAAAAATGTTTATCTATTTTTTTTTTTTTTGTGTTTGCGACTTTTCCCGGTTACCGCATAAAATTTTGGATTTAAAAAAGAAGAATGTAATCTCCGCCACAAATTTAGATTATAGGAAAAAGATTCCAGACATAATATTATATTATATTTCTTTATTAAAATTTCTTTTTTAGTTATTTTATTTGAGCTTAAGAATTCTGACATTATATAAAACTTTTAAGAAATCTTGAGTAAAAGAGAAGGCAGTATTTGAAATCAATGTTAAAAGTAATATTTTTTAAAAAGACAATAAAGAGCTTGTGCATTTTTCTAAAACTGTCTAAGACTTACTTTATATAAGAAAAAATTGTAAAAAATCAAAATTGACTTTTTTTTTTAAATATACCTTGGTTATACATGTTATTAAGAGAAACTGTTAACACATCTTCCTTTATTCCAAATTACAAGGATCTGACTAAAACGAGTAGAACTCTACAACGAGTTTTCTACAATAGAAGTTTTTTTTAAACGAACATAATGAAACTATAATAAGCTTAATTTTTTTTAAAATCAATTTTTTAATTTAATGTTTTGGATATACCATTGAATTAAGCTTTAAAGTTTTAACTCCTTGAAAATAAGGAAAATTTATTTCTATATGAGAATTAAAATATTATTATTGTTTATACAAATTTAAATTTTTTTTCATTTTTTTTTTCTTGTTATAGAAATAAAATAAAATGATGTTCTTTAGCATATTACCAATTTTACATCACAGCACATCAAAAATTTTGAAAAAATGTGCCTATTAGTTTCACTCTGTCCGTCCATCCGTCTGTTTACAAAATATTTACATCGTTAAAGACAGAGAAAAAAATATGTTAATCATTGGTAGGTCTCACAAAAAGAATTAATGTTGTAGAACAATTTTTTCATGTAAGGAGGAGCTACAACCATATTCTAAAAATTATACATTTTTTTTTACATTTACTACTTAAATTTACAGTTATGTTAAAACCAAATTTTGAATAGAGACTTGAAATTTTGAGGTAAGAAGGAACTTTTAGAATTAGTATAAGTTCGCTCAGAAATTTTTTTTGGACCACCCCACGTTTATAAGCTATTAGGTCTCAAAAATTGTAAATTTGCTATTTTTAAACACCTGTAACTTAGGCAACTGTACAAAAATTTTCTTAGACAAGACATAAAAAATAAAGCTTCAGTAATATATTTTTACGCGTGTTAAAGATTTTTCTTAGTGGTATAGGGGGCTCCAAAGTTACAGCCCCACAAAATTGCAAAAAAAGTCCTATTTTTAATTTTTTTCTTATATGAAATTTTCAAATTTTGGTGCGGAGTCACATTTCTAAACAGTTTGTATTATCTTTTGGAAATGTACGCTTTTAAAAACGGTTGGTTTACATTGCTTTACCTTGTTTTATCAAAGTTTTGGTGGTTCCAAAAGTTTAATATTTCCAAATAGCCATAATTTAATATATTAGGATAACTAAGAAAACTAACTAAAATAATTAAAAATATAACTTTGGGCCAGAATTAAATTAATTAAAATTAAATTTTTATAATAATAATTAGATTTTGAATATTAAAAAAATTTACTTTTATTGTTCAATTGAATAATCATAATATTTAATCTGTAAATGACAGACATTTAAAACCATTGTACTCAATGATTTACCAACCAACTTTCATTTTTTTCTTTTTAAATGATAAATATTCAGTATAGCCATCTTACAAAATTAATATTTTTCCAAAATTTTCTAATTTTCATTAATAATTTTCCATTTTTATAAAAAACCCATGTAAAGTATATACATATGTATCATATAATATGTATAATCTATACCTATATTATACATTTTTAAAAAAGACGGTCTTTGATTCCGTTAAATTTTTGTTTTATTTTTCTTTTCGATTAAAAATTTTAAAATATTGGTTGTATGGTAGGAGTAGGAATTTCACAATATAACTGAATATAAAGATTAAAAATTCAGTTTGGTGTTTAGTACAGTGGTAGAGTGTGGGGTTGTTAACAGTTGCTTTTTGATTTTGCAAGTTCGATTCAGTTCTGTTTTTTTTTTTGTTTTTTTTTTTATATTTTAAACGAAATAAATTCTTACATATCATAATATCATAATAATATTTAATCTGTATAAAATAGATATTTAAAACCCTTTTACTCAATGATTTATCATCTTAGGCTTCTTATAATATATACATATATAATAGGTATATATTGAGTTTCCAATACTCAATAAATCAAGGGCAACTTCTAAAAGATAATAATAATCGTGTTTTTACAAAAAATATTATTTACAAAGAAATTTTAAATTCATAAAGGCTTTAATTATTGAAAATTGTATTTTTACATTTTAAATAAAATCATAAAGAAACTATACTGTATATATTGTATTGTAATTGCTAATTAAAACACCTCGAATTTCGAGGGGCGGGCGAATACTAGTAATTTTTTAAATATTAAAATGAAAAGTAAATAATTCAAGTTTATTTTGTTATTAATTTTAAAATTATATTTGTATTATTCATATACTGTATGTTATTTTTATTTTCCATTGTGGATAAGTTATAATATAATAATACTTTCTTAAAATTTTTGTTTTAATTTGTAACAATAGATTTTGAATATATAATAAACAAAATTTTTATAAAAAAAAAAATGGCGAAATTTTTTAAAATCTTATTTATTTATTTATTAAATGATAGCAAAAAGAAATTATTGTATATACTCGTTACATTGATTTAAATATACTCGTACAGTTATATTATAATTTTTTTTTTAACTATTATATGTAATACATTTATATTATATTATATTAGGTTGTCAAAACGGTCAATAAGTACCTCGGTTAAGATACTATATCTTATTCAATCGGGAACTGATGACAAATCTTTTTTAAGTGTTTATTTATATTATTATATAATTACAAACTAAGACCACTATGGATATTTTTTTCAGTAATATCCCTTAAAGTTGATACCTATGGATTTGAACCCGCACTCTATCGGTTATAAAGTCAGGTTCTTAACCACTCGGTGATTGATGAAACTCCGCGTCAAATATATAAAGCTGAAATTGGATCCAAATTTCACATTTTTAAACAAAAATTTCACATGAACTCGTAGTTTTTCTTTAAAAATGTTAGATTTGAGTTCAAGCTAAGTGTTATGCATTTTACCCCCCCTTTTTTCTTTATTTTTGTTAATATTTTATGTATTTTTTAAATTATATTGTAAATTATTTAATTTTGTTAAATAAAATTAAAAAACAATACAATGACATAAATTATTATTAAATCTATGTAAAGCTATCGGTTGTAAAGTTATCAATTATTGTACTAATTTTTTTAAAAACATTATTTTATCCAGTTTAACTTATTACTAACATTCTATTTAATTTTAATCTTATAAATATTTATAATTAATATACTATATCTATTAATATTTTAATTTATATTTAAGTTTATGATAAAAAATGTGCAGTTTATTAAGGAAAAAAAAAACAATTTTAACCTATCCAAATTAAAGTAATATAACTTAGCTTCCTAGTATAATTTGGTATGTATTTATTATACTTAAGTACCTTTTAATTCTAAGTATTAAGTTATGATCTTTGACATAGCCATTTTTATCGAGAAATATATAACTTTGAGAGAACATAAAACCTGTTGTTAAAAAACTTTTAATATACATATTTCATTTTCGTATCAGCTTTTTTTTTTTTATTCTTTATTTAGATCTTATAAATATAACTTACAAAAAAAAATTTAAAAATATCAGTTTACTTCTTTGTTTTACAATTAATTTTAAGATGGCCTGATTTCTTATTATATTAATTTTAGGTTTTATATTTTAATATTACAATAAATCTTTGAATGTCCCATGGTATTTTACAACCTTACATTTATTATTTTTTGGTAAAAATTTCATTTAAAAATCCAAATTTATTTCTATTGAGTTTTAAAATAAAAACTTAACCTATCTTAACCTATCTTAACATATCTTAACCTATCTTAACCTATATATCTAATCTAATTTACCCTATGCTATCCTACTTATCCTAAATAATTAAAAATCATTTTAATCTTCTATGTAGGTGTTTTCTAATCACCAATAATTTCTACTAAAGTTTTTGTCCCTTTCTGGTACATGTCTATCAAATTTCAACATCGAATAATCTACGTTTCGCGGAATATATTCAATGATCGTGCACGTGGCCCGCCTATTATAATGAAATAATAAGGGGACATGGTTTTGATCTTGAATGTAACCATTTGAATCTAGGTATATAAAGAATTCCGGTGCAAAAACAGCACCGTTATAGCTGCTTGTTCGTATCAGCAAAAACAAACTATATAACTATTTATTACGTTGCTGCTTCTTGGCGTATAGTCAATTATTCGTATTATAATAATAATAAATTCTAATAATATATACAGAATTGTATAATACTTTATTTGAAAAATATTTTTTATAGTTAGATTCGAAGTTAGATTCTTGTCTATTCGAGATAGACAATTTCTTATAAATTTTCTTTCTATCAACCTGATTTTTCTATGACTGAAATACTGATATTTGAACAATATTGTGCATTCATAAACTAATATTTAGTGAATAGCATTAGTTTTACTTTAGATTTACACCCCGTCCTATCAAATTATGACTAACAATAATATCAATGTTAATGTTTGAAATTGCATACTTTTAGGATGTTAGTTAATATCTAATATTTTTTGTTTTAAACTTTATTTTACTCTTTTTAACATTCTTGTTTAAGAATGTTTATCTTAGCCTATAAAAGCTTAGAAATATCTGATATCATTTTTAACATAATAAAAATTAATAGGATATTAAAAAATAATATGTTTTTCTACTTATTCTATTGTATGCCATCCTAAGTACCTATTTGTGAATAAAATATCAAAAAGTTGTAGTTACTTTACATTGTATTGATTGATATACTTCAGATTATTTAATAATCGATTCTTAAAATGAAATCTCCATAATAAAGTGTCAATATTCAGTTTTCTATTTATTTATATTGTTTGAAAACCAATTTATAATAAAATGTCTACTTTTATTTCTTTAGTATGATTTTTTTTATTTATACACAATACTTTATTTTAATATTACATTCACAAAATAAAGTTTTATTCTTTTAAGCAAAGATACAAAGTTTATTATAATACGTACATATATTAAGTACGTATTATAATAAGTTTGTTCTTTTTTTCTTTATCGCTCTAATTTGTTTTAGAATTGTATCTATTTTTATTATATATTATTTTTTGTAAAATATTTTCCGAATGCATTTTAAAGTTTTTTGTTTTAGTTTTGTATAATTTTTTGTAATAATTGATGGCAGTTTTCTGTTTTTAAAATAAAATGTGCATATAATCCTGTACATTTAAGTGTTCCCAAGAAGAAAAATCGACTAAGGAATTTTTAGATAAAAAAGAAAGAAAAAAAAAGAATTATAAAAACTAAAAGAAAAACTTTTAAATTCTAAAAAAAAAAAAAAATAAAAATACAGTTATTCTGTACCATATTATTTGTCTGTTATATTTTTGTCATTTTGTTTTTCTTTTATCATAGTATCTATGATTGTACCTTAGACATTACTTTTTCATAGTTTTGCTCATAATATCTTTTTTTTTTGGATTTTAGTTAACTTTTTTGTTATTTTTTTTTTTAATAAAAGTAAAGAAAAGAAAAAATTATATAAATATTTTTTTCATTGTTTTATCAAAAATTTCAAAATATAGTAAACAAGGTAGAATGTAAACCAAAGGTTTTTAAAAGCGCACATTTCCAAAACACAATACAAACTGTTTAGAATTGTGACTTGCACAAAAATTTGAAAATTTAAAAAATTAAATTTAAGAAATTTTTTTTAATAAGAAAATATGTCGAAATAGGACTTTTTTGGAATTTTGAGGGGCTATAAGACGGGAACCATATATAAGTAAGAAAAACCGTTAGCACAGGTAAAAATATATTACTGGAGCTTTAATTTTTATGTCTTGCCGAGGAAAAATTTGTACAGGTGATTAAGCTATAAGTGCCTAAAAATAGTAAATTTTCAATTTTTCAGCCCTAATACCTCTTAAACAGGGGGGGGGGGGGAATTTCCTAAGCAAACTTATACTAATTCTAAAAGTTTGTAATTCTCGAAATTTTGAAGATCTGTAACTCTGGAACCCTATATAACTAAAATAAGCCTTTAACACACGTTAAAATATTTAATTTTTAGGTCTTTCCGAAGTAAAATGTGTACCTAGAAGTAAATAAGTAAGTTATAGATGTTTAAAAATAGCAAATTTTTGAGGTGGCCCAAAAAACATTTCTGAGCAAACTTATACTAATTCTAAAAGTTCTTTCTTGCCTCAAAATTTCTGCCGGAGTTATGAAACTAGAAAAATCATGCAAAATTTGGTTTTCACATAACGGTAAATTTAAATACTAAATTTAAAAAAATGGTATAATTTTGATATTAATTTACAAAGTTAAAAAAAATACCTGTCGAATAACGTTTTCCGATTGAAAAAATCTTAAGCATAACATAAGATATATGCATTAAAAAATAGGGCTTTTTCAAAGTTTGAAGAACTGTAGCTCCGTAATGGATGGGGCTACATGAAAAAGTTGTTCACAAAATTAGTTTTTTTATGAGATCTACCCATGGTTAAAATTTTTTTTCTCTATCTTTAACGGTGTAGAAGTTTTGTAAACAGACGGACGGACGGACACAGTGAAACTAATAAGCACATTTTTTCAAATTTTTTTTGGAAATGTGCTAAAAAGGACTAGCGTAATCCTTTCATTTTGTAGTTGAATGAAAAAATCTTATAAAAATTTTCTTTATATTGAAATTTTAAGAAAAAAATATGAATAAAAATTAATTTTAAATCAAAATTAAAATATTGTTGTTAAAATATCGTATAGTTATGGAATAATTTTTAAAAATATAAAGTAAATATAATTTAAAAGAAAAGGAAAAGTGAAAGAAAATAAGGTTTTTCAATTACAATTCACTGAATGCAATAAACCTTATTTATAAGTTGTTTTACTATTTTTAAAGTTAGAAAATTTCATTTTTTAATACTATATATAAGGTAGGTGATTTCCTGTATAGTCAGCAAATGTTAAAAATTGTAAATTTATCGGTGAAGGTGAAGACATAGTTAAAGAAGCTTGAATCGCTTTATCGAATTTTCAACTAATTACTATAATAAATAAAATAAATTCTAAATAATTTGCGTTTACTGTTAAACGCTTTTAAATTTAACTGAAAATATATAGGATTTTTTATTTTTTTTTATTTTTCCTAAAAAGAAAACTTTGAACTACAGACGACCTTTACACTTTCAGATGCACTTTAAGCAAAAAAAAAATCATACAAAAAAAAACAACTTATTTCGAAAAATAAAATATAAAAATATACAAAAACAAGATAAATTTAAAGTATAGAAAAACAAAAGGGGAAAAAAAAGAAACAAAATACAAAATAAGAAAGTATATTTTTAGTGAGAACAATAGAATAGTGTTACAGAAATAAAGTTGTTGTAAACAGACATAAAAAATACATTGGGGGGAAAAAATTAAAAGAAAAACAAAAATAAATATAAAAAAAAACTTATTTTAATGTAAGTGTTAAAAAGGTGATGCACAGTCAGAGTCTCATGTGCTACTAATATTTAAAAATATATAAAATATATATATATATATTCATATACATAATATTATAATGATATGTATAATACAAGTATATACTTATCTTATTTTAAGTATATATTTATGTATATGTAGTATATACTTACTGAAGTATTTTCCATTTGTAAAAGGCATTTTCTAAAATGCAAAAAAAAAAAAGAGAAAACATAAAAAAGTTCACTATTATTTTTGTTGTTTCTTTTTTTTTTTTTCAAAGTGGAAATTTATGTTTCAATTTTTGATACAAGGATAACAATAATTTTAAATTGAGGAAAAATTGAAAAAAAAAAAAAAAAACAAAGTATATTGCAAGTACATCAAGATAATGAAACATTGAAACAAAAATTGTTAAAGTTTTTATAAAAAAAATATATATATATATTTTTTTTGTTTGCATTTAAAAGTGTAATTTTTTTCTTACTTTTAAAATATGTATACTCGTATTTTATTTGATTTTCAATGTCTAGTAGTTATAAAAATAAAATTCATATTTGATATAAATTTCTTTATAAAAAATGAAATCTGAAAAGTTTTCTTAATATTCTTAAAATTATACATATATATTATAATGTTGTTTAAAAGGACACTTGGATATTACCCTGAAATAGTTAGTAGTGATATAGTGATGATTAATATAATTTTAATTGAGTATAAATTCCATATAGATCGATAATTAAACTTAAAGATTTATCTTCTCGTCCACTGTTTTGGTATATTATAATAGTAGAGCGTATAGATTCTAATATGTTTATTGCATATTCAATTTAGAAATATGTATTTGCGTTTTGTATTATTTTGGAAGAACCGTAAAAAAATAAAATAATTTAAAGTGGAAAAACGAATACAATATTCAAAAGAAATAAATAAACAATACTTTTTTTTATATTATTATTTTCTTTTGAAAGATGGAGCAACATTTATTATATTTATATAATATTTAGTATGTTTACATAATAGTACATAATAATATTATATTAGAATAGATATATTGATAATCGAATTATCTGACGGTTGAAGGAAAATTTTGTTTGTTCCTTGTCGGTTGGTGGAAAACTTCTAAAAATACAATAGAACCCTATAGCAAAATTGTTGGATTTTTACGTATTAAACCACGTTTCCACATAAGTAACATTTTCTTTTTGTGTATCTTATGTATGCTTCCTAAGAAAATGTATATACTTTGCGTTAATTGAAATTTATTTTGTTTATTTCAATGAGCTGAAACTGAAATTTATTTTGTTTATTTCAATGAGCGCCTTCCTGTAGTAATCTGATTTGTAGTACTTATA
Organism: Poecilobothrus nobilitatus; assembly: GCA_947095535.1. Taxonomy (NCBI): domain Eukaryota; kingdom Metazoa; phylum Arthropoda; class Insecta; order Diptera; family Dolichopodidae; genus Poecilobothrus; species Poecilobothrus nobilitatus. The sequence goes on along the minus strand of OX352773.1, from coordinate 246,757,430 downwards.
GCTGCAACTTCTACATTTTTTTCACGTTTTAGATGATCTTTGTGTTTTATGAGATACTTCTTTATTTTATCTATAAATTTGAGGATCCCTAAACCTCTATGAATATCACTATTTTACACACAAACCAGGCAACATATGCTATATTGCTTTAGGAACTATTATACTGCATTAGGATACTTTATTCGGAAAAGTTTGCTTTTTTTATTTTAATATACGGTAATAATACAACTCCATAGTTGAATGCTATATATAGTTCTTAATTTAGACTTACGACATAGGACCTAATAATTTTTTCTGTGTTAACGAAATTTAAGATAATACAAGTAAAGGTAAAGTTCACAGATATGCTTTACATTTTTTAAAAGAGATCTTCTTTCTCAATATAACGTTGATCTATTGATGGAAGAAAAGCAAATTGATTTCAAAATTTCTGACTTACTATTTTGGAAAAATTCAAAATATGTTAACAAAGTACGTAAGGTATTTTTTCTTTACAAAATTTTCTAAATATCTTATTCTAAATACATATCTTTATTTGTGTTACGGGATCTAAATATTTTTATTTTATTGTTAAAATTTAACATCTTTAAATGATGAAAGTTGAAGAAAATTATAAAATAAATAAAAATACTTTGTTGTGACTCTTTCAAACTTAAGTTTTAATATATAATTTTTTATAGATTATATTATATTTTAATGCATTTTAAAAAACTTATATATATATATATTTGTTTTATTTAATTTTATGGTTTAAGTTTTCCAACATAATACTGATTAGTAGCTATTTATTTTTAATACTTTATTAAAGTTTTATGACTTTTTTTTTTCAAAATTTTTTTCAATAAACATGTTTTAAAAGTTTGTTGTGCATTATATACATACTTATATTAAGAATATGAATCTTGCAACAAATTATATGATATAAAAGATCAAAAACAAAAATAATAAAAAAAAATTTTTATTGTTAATTGAAATATTATATCTTATTTACAGTTTATAGTTCTTTAGCTAGTCTTTGTACAAAAATCATTAAATTCTATCAAAATATAAGTAAAATATTCCAAAATATAAAACTATTTTGTCTACAATATTTTATACATCTTCTGTACATTTTACTTCATATAAATTAAATTGTGGAAAATTATATATTTTTTATTATTTTTAATAACTTATATCACTTTAGAAGTTTTAAAGTTTCCTGTTGCACTTATTTCAAAAACTATAAAAATTTAAATAAAAACCAGATTCCAAAAATATTAAAAATCTTTAGAATAATTTTAAAGATTAACAAGTTTTAGCAAATTAAACTATCTGTTAACGCATATTTTTACAGCATAATATTAACAGATACCTAATCTATAATTTCATGGATTTGCTATGAGAAAAATTATATTTAATTAAGGTTATATTTATATTAAATTAAGGTGTTATAATTCTTTAAACTTTTTTTTTTATACATTTGCAGAAATCAAAAAAAAAAAAAAAATAACGAAAATAATTATCTCATCGGTATTAAAAATAACGATCGATGTATGAAATTTTACTTGAATAACCTAAAAGTATGCAATTTTGTGTTTTTATTTGAATTTTTTTTTGTAAGTGGCTAGATGGGTAAATTATTCTGAGTAAATTGTAATTGTAAAATCTGGGTAAGAATCAGAAATAATTTTGATAGAGCATTAAAATTTCCTAAGAATGGTTTGATTTCCCAAATATATTATCATAACGAAGATTACATAAAGAAACATTAAAATCTGGTTATTTTGCACTCGAATTTTTTTTTTTTGTATAAAGTACTAAGCAAAATTAAAATCATGTTACCCAATTATTTCATTTTAATAGACGGGCTATCTGCACAAAAATTGAATATTATTTTGATAATATTAATTATCAAGTTGTAAGATTTGACTCCCACATCCTGTACAAGAATATATTTGAAAAAAAAAAGGGTTTATCGGCTAAGTTGAACGTAGTTATTAATGATATACACATTATTGTTATTAGAATTAGATTGGGTTTTTCTACTATTCGCCTAAGCAAGTTGTAGGTTATATATAATGTAAGATATATAATGTAAGATATTATAAACAACATCTTCTATAAGTTTTGTAGCGAGATATGTACTGTATCAACTGTAAATTTCGAAACGACAATTCTGTTTAGGCTTGAGAGTTTCTTACTGTCGACATGTTGCAATCCAGTTTCAATTTTACTTAAAATTTTATTTAAATACCGGTTTACTGTCAATATTATGCATTATTACTTCATTTTCAAGAATTGAAGGATTTTCACAGATGTCATTTATATCTTCATCATTATCATCAAGCACTTTAAAATCAGTCAATCTTTCTTCCTCTTTATAGAACGTTCAGAAAAATGTTGCTCTTATTATACCCTACACATTAAGTATAGGGTATATTAACTTTGGTATGGTGTTTGTAACCACCAGAAGGAAGCAAGTTAGGTATAGACATATGTATATATATTCTGAATCAGGATCACCGCCTGAGTCGATTTAGCGATATCCGTCCGTACGCACGATAACTCAAAAAATAATGATGCTATATTGATGAAATTTATACTGTAAGTTAACAATGACTAAGGTAAGGCGGGGATTGTAAATGGGTGAAATCGGACCATGCGTTCGAGTACCTCCCATACAACTCCCAAAACCGAATACGCATATCTTCGAAATTAATAAAGATAGAAACTTAAAATTTTGTACGAGGGTGTGTTTTTCTGAATCCCTGATATCCCTAAAATTTAAGATGAATTGGAGTGGTTGTTCGGGTACCTCCCGTACATATCCCAAAACCGAACAAGCATATATTCGAAATTAATAAAGATAGAAACTTCAAATTTGGTACTAGGGTGTTGTTTCCTGAATCCCTGATTTGTCCAAAATTTGAGATGAATTGGAGGAGCTGTTCGAGTACCTCCCATACAACTCCCAAAACCGAACAAGCATATCTTCGAAATTAATAAAGATAGGAACTTCAAATTTGATACGAGGGTGCTGTTTCTTAAATCCCTGATTTTCCTAAAATTTGAGATGAATTGGAATGGTCGTTCGGGTACCTCCCATACAACTCCCAAAACCGAACAAGTATATCTTCGAAATTAATAAAGATAGAAACTTCAAATTTTGTACTAGGGTGCTGTTTCCTGAATCCCTGATTTGCCTAAAATTTCAGATGAATTAGAATGGTTGTTCGGGTATCTGCCACACAACTCCTAAGACCAAACAAGCATATCTTCGAAATTAATAAATATATAAACTTGAAATTTGATATAAGAATGTTCTACCCTGTTGATGTCTCTAAAATTTGAGATGAATTGGGGTGGTGGTCCGCGTGCCTCCACACACTTCCCAAGACCTAACAAGCATATTTTCGAATTTAATAAAGATAGAAATCTGAAATTTTGTACAAAGGTTGTAAAAGCATTTATATTTTTAGCTTAGTTATATTAAATACCTAACTAAAATAACTTATGGATTTTTAATTTAATTTGAATTTTTTAGTTGTAGGGTATAAATAAGTCGGTTGCATCGACTTACTGTTACTTTTACTTGTTTTCTCTTGTTTAGTCATAGTTATAGCTTTTTCAATTACGAACTCAACAAATATTCAAAAGCAGATTAATAATATTCTTTATTGATAGGACAATAGGATCGAATTTAAGAAATCTTTGAGATGGGAAATGCTAGAAACAGATCTTGGAAAACATAATGTTAATTTTTCTTAATCCCTTGCTTTTTCTTTGTCTTATTTCTTATATGTTTCAGACTTAAGCTAACTAAACGACCAAATTAGTAAAAAATTTCGAATACCTAATGGAATCAAATTTAAGCAAAATACCTAAAATAATAATGATACTAAAGAAAATATAGAAAGTGTATTAAATAATTTTTTATTTCATTTTAAATATTTGGAAAAAAATTCTTTTTTTAAAAACAAATTATTTTTTGTGTTAAAACAATTGTAAAGAACAGTTCTATGAAAGGAAATAAAAAAACCTTTAACTACTTTTCATTTTGTTTTGTAATGATCTTAATTTGTTTATTTTTTTTTTGTTTTTATGTTATACATACTTATATTTATTATATATTATGTTCATTTGTATATTATATACATGCATATTGTATAAAATATGAACGATTCATTGAAATTATGTGAATGATTTTACAATATTTTTTTTTTTCATTTGTTCCATTTGTTATATTATAATTATTCTAATACATATTATTATTGTTATATTGTATCTCTATTATATGTTTGATTATATTTATTTAGTTTTTTCTTTTTTCTTTTTTTAATTTCACAATTCTTTTTTCATCCCATTTCTTGAAAAGGTACAACAGAAAATAATATATAACTATGAATAAAAAAGGAAAAAATATTCATAAAATGAATAAAGAAAAAAAATTCTAATTGTTCTCCTTTAAACTTCCGCGTATTTTTAAATGTGAAGACAAAAGAGTAACAAAAATGGTAGTTCCGAAACTGAATGTTTTGAAATCTAAAAATAACATAAAGTGCGGATCTCGTGACATAGTGTATAAAAGCGTATATAAAATATTTTGTAAACATCGAGTTTCGAATCCCAAACACGTCGTAAGAATAATTCTCTCTTACAATATTTACAGCCACACCTGAAAAAGGAAATGTTGCATAATTTCCTTGCCACATTTATGTGGCAGGGGAATGAAGTAAAGAAAGATCCAGTGTTTGATGCAAGGAAAACACATTTACTTAAATTTAATATTTTTAGATGATCCTGTTTTCGATCCTTATTTTATATATAACTTCTTTCTCCTCTTATATTTTATCTGTATAAATTGAAGTTTTCGGCGTACATACACATACAAACCGGAATAAAACTTAGAGATTAAATTAAATCTTATGATTGATTTTTTCTATGATTACAATTCATTTTGTCATACTATGCTTAGAATAAACTAAAAAAAAAAAAATAATAAAAAAAACATGGATAGGATATATAGAATGAATCTTTACAATTTTAATGGTTGGTTGTTTTTTGTTTTTTATTTGTTCCTTAACATATTGAGAATGAATGTAAAAGAAAGTTTAAATTGAAGTTGAAATGATGAATGAATTTCAGAGTTTTTCAAATTTACATTGGGTTTTTTTTTTTGTTGTTGATGTTCAGGCATTTTTTATTTGGATTTTTTTTTTTTAAACTTTACAAAATATCATTAAATTTTATTTTAAACACCCAACACTTGTGTATAAATTCTACTGGAATTTTTTTTTTTGTTAATTTCTACGTTTTTTCGCCTCTTTTCTGACATTATTTAAAAACTAAGAATTTTAGAATTATTGATTGAAAAATTAAAGAATTTTTTTGTGGTGACGAGAAAATTGTATAAAGTATTAGGTATCAAAAGGTATAAATAGCAAAATAACTTCAGGATTATGAATATAAGTTATTTATTTTCTAGATTAAAATTAAGTTTTTAACATGTTTTTAAAACTTTAGTTAATAACAAAATAGTTAAAACATAAATTAGATTATATAAGACTGTTATTTAAGGTTTATAAACGACACTGCGACACCTTTTGATGTAGATCTATCTAAAAACAAATGGTAAACCTGTATAAAATTTTTCGACACATTCGTTCATTCGTTCGATTACTAATATTTGATAGATTAATGAAGTTCTAGCAACTGTGATATAGAAATAAATTTCGCCGGCTTGCGCTAATATGTTAGTTAATAGTCATTAAATAACTTGAACTATCATGAGACCTCCATTAAATATCTTTACTTTCGTTAATTCTTTTTGGGATGTTCTAGAATTTCATTGATAATGGACAGAAATAAAATCAGCAGTAATATTTATTATTTTTCTTGACTTTTTAATATGATATACTTAAGTAATATTACTAGAAAGTATAGAAACTTATTAGGTTATAGTCTTAAATAACAGCTCTATTTTTTTTCTTTATTTGTTTTACGCGCTAGTTAAATATTATGAAAGGATAATTCCTTTAGACTAATATAGGGTACACTAAATGAGAAAGGAAAATAGGAGACAAACAAAATTTTAAAGGAGAGTCAGAAGGTAAATTAGAAATGAACCTGAAAATGTAATTGTTTTTAAATTATTGCAAACTGTATAATGGAACAATATTGATCGAGAGAATCACATTTGATGGAAAGATACTCCACATCCTAGTTGCTATAAACAGTTTTGAGCCACCTAGGAATTTCTACAGTTGAGTACTTGCTGCCTACTTCTTTGTAAGTTGGAATTGTTTTAGGGGCGGTCTCATTGTACATTGGGATTGTTTTAGAGGTGGGCAAATTGATTTTAATTCAATGGAGCAAATGGAGCCTGCATAGATATCTATAAAAGAATCAAAATGCTTTAATATTTCGACTGCTATATTAATTTATTATTTTAGGGAACACACAAATTATTATATATCGTTTAAAGATAAAGTAAAACGACACAAAATGATTCAGAAGAAATTAAAACTTTTAATTTTATTATTTTAAAAAATTTTTCGTTTAAGTACATTTTCAAACTCTTAAAGTATAACTTTTAACTTTAAACTAACTGAAAAATACATGTAAAATGATGTATACTTAATATTATTATGTAAAAAAAAAAAAAGGATAATAACATTTTTTTGTATATTACTTTAAGCCTTTTTATATTTAATTTGATATATTGATTCGTTTTTATTATAGTACTTATAAAAAGTAAAATTAAATTTAAGTTAATTACTATTAAAAAAAAAAAAAAGAAAAACAAAAAAAGTTATACATATACGAAACACATTACAAAAATAATTGTTTAAATAACTGTCAAGTATAACAAAAACATCTAAACATACTTAATATACACATATTAAAAATGTTATATAATATAATACATAATATATAGATATATATACATAAAAATATATATGTAAAGATAAATAAATTGTAAGCATAATACTTAAATAAAAACTAAAATGAAAAATTGTTTATGTATATGTTATATGTATATATATATATTTATTAAGTATACATATTATAGAAATTTCAGTTATATTAAAGATAAAAATCGTGGCAAGGATAATATAGTTAATGTTTCCAGCTACTAAAAGATATTATTGTTATATATGTATATGTATATAATTATACGACAAAACTTAGTAAATTATTTTTAATTATTTTTGTATTTTTTTCTTATTTAAGACTATAGTTTTAAACAAAAACAAAAATATATATATATATTTGTCTTAGTTTTACATAAAATATATTTTAACATTTTAATAATACGGTTTATTCAAGCATTATAAAAATTTTGTCAAAATCCGGATCATGAAAACAAATGATTACCTACTCTAAAACTTACAGGATCATCTAATCTAATGTGTAGAAAACTCTAAAAAAATATTTCTGAATTCTTTGTAAATCTTCAAAATTGCACAATATTAACAAAAACATATGATGACATAGTTGAAAAAAAAATTATTGCTTTTACTTTAAATTTAAATAGAACTTCATATTAAAGATTATTGGAAACTAAGAGAAAAGAAATTAAAAAAAATTGATTAACATTTTATTTATTGTTCTTTAAAGGTTAATCTAAAGGCATTGATAGGCTTAATAGTTTGCTGTAATAAGTGAACATTTCCTGTAGGTCGGATACACAATGAATCGCAGCGTCTAAGTGAAAGGATATTTTTGTCTATCGCCCGTATTAAACCACAATAAAAACAACATATATCTAATCAATTTTTGCTGATACAGTCAAGAAAATAAACTCAACTTTAAATAGTTTTAACCTAACAAATATCACGTATACAGACAAATCTCTATATTATATTATTATATCCTTATTAAACCTCTAACTATGCAATAGATGATAAAACTCTGACTATACAATGTAATTGAAGGTTGAAGAAGAAACAAAAATTATTATATAACTCAATGTTTTATAGAATAACTTAATTAATTCAATTAGCTTTAGTATTAAGCTTTAAAATGAATAACGTTTATAATATAAAAATAAAAACAATTTTCAATTTGTACTTATAACTCACATATATAATAATAATATAAAAATATATTAATAGATAAAAATAAATTCATTTAATTTTTGTTTGTTTTGTTTTGACGATAAATTCATTTAACGATAGTGTTGGACTTTAATCAACCAAAACCACTCTCCTTTTAAACCAAACTTCAAGTTGACATCTTTGATATAAATGTATAGTTTGGTTTACGGGATAGGAATGTGATGTAGAAAAGATTCTTGGGGACAAGGAATTTGAGAAAAAATTCAGGATTATGAATGGGAAAAAAAATTTTGGAGGGAAATTTTGAAGAAAAATGTTAATGTTCTTCTTAAATTTTACTTTAAATCGTACACATATTATAAGTTACCAACTTTGGGGAACACAAGTTATGGCATGCGATTCCACAAATATAAAATGCTTGCGATAATCGAATTTTCATAAGTCATGTTACGCTATCTTATCATGTAGTGTGCTTAGGCATTAATAACTCTTATAGGTAGTACTTTTGATAAAAAAAGATAAATTTACATTAATATTATGAATGAGTTTTTTGTTTTTCCTAATTAATTATATATTTGCTTCCATTCATCAACAACCATGCACTAGTAACATATTTACGCAGATGAAGTTATAAATTTCGGTCGAATATATGTATTTAAAAAAAAAAAATAAAAATTATATACTCGTAGTGTCCTGATTATATGTTTATAAATATATAGCATTCTCATATTGTTACTAACTCGATTATAACAAATTTCTAACATTTTGTCAACAATTTTCTAATCATTAGTTCTCATTTATAGCCGACATTTTAAAAATTTTTTTTTTTTTTTATGCGGTATAAAATGGAATACGTTCGTTAATAATAATCACAAAAGAAAAAAAAAAATTAATATTAAATAAAAAAATCACAACAAAATAAAACAAAAAAAAAAAAAAAAGAATAAAGAAACAGAAATTAAATAAAACAAAGAAACTTGAAATAAAAATAAAAAAAAGCAAAACCAAAAACAATGACAAAAGTTTATCTGAGAATTATATTTAAAGCCTCCACATATGAAAGAAATTATATGTGTATTTCTTTTTAAAAGAATTACTTTTTGCGTTTTATATTATATACTTCTAATTTTGTTTTTGTTATTGTTTTTTTGTTTTTATTCTAAGGTTCTTTTTATTTAATTTTTTTAGTTATATTTTATTAAATAACTGTGGAAAATCTAAGATGAACGAATGTCTTTTCTCAGATTCAGAAGATATAAAATTGTGAAGAGAAAGGCTTTTAGAAACCAAATAAAGTATTTATTTTTCATTTTTTGTTTTGTTTTTTATTTGTTTTTTTTCTTTTTTGTTGTTTCTTGTTTTTTACTTTATAAAATTATTTACTCATATGTATATAGATAGATACTTAATATGAAGCTTTTTGTTCTATTTTTAGTCTTTTACAAAATTTGGAGTATATATGTATACACATACATATATACCTACTAAGAAATATATAAAACATTTAATATTATTTATATCTTAGAATATGTTATATATATATATATATATATATATATATATTTTATCTATATGTGTATATATAAACTGTAATGACAGTGATCAGAAGAATTGATTTGATAAGATCTATTTGAAAAATTATAAAAAGATCACAAGATTAATTTTTTATCTGGGAAATTATAATATTTTATTAAAAATTGTTCATTGTAGATACAACCGATAACCTTTTAAATAAGCTAAAAATTCTTCTATAGTTACAGTCTCGTATTTTAAAATACTTCACCCCTTTTTTTTTTTGTAACTATATTAAAAAAATTAAGTTTTAATTGAAATAAGTATTAAACTAGTGTACATAGAAAAGACTCATTACTCTGTAAAAAGTGTGTTCAGATCTAGAAGAAGAAGTTTATTTTAAGTAGATATATAATTAAATGCATTGCACTTACATGATTATAAAACATATATGAAAAGGAGAATATAGGGTATATATGTGGGAATAGGAGAACATACTTTAATACAATGTTAAGTTGGTGTTAACTTGACAGAGTGGGGACAGATACAAAGAATATGCTCGATGCTCTCTATAGCGTCTTCAAAATCTACAGTTACGATTCTCACGTATACTTAATCTTTCAGTGACAATGACCCGCATTAACACCAACCAATTGCGTCTTATTTCAAGTCTAAACAAAGATAATATACATTTCGATCTTTTGCAATTTAAATCGATCGCATGACTCTGGTTGTAAAATTTCAAACATTATACCCTAGTTATAGTAAAGTCTTTCATCACAATCACGGGTGCCAACTGTAAACCTTAATAAATCATTCAACCTCATATAAATCATTGTTTTGAGTTGAAATGATACAACAATGATCGCAAATTTAGTTGAATTTTAAAAATTTTCGATTTCTAGCAGAGAATTGTTAATATGTATACATTTTTGAGCTGATCGTCAGTGTAGACAAAGTAATTAGTGCTCTATAGTGAGAGAAATCCCGTTTTTATAATTAGTAGCGGTACTTGGTACTCGTAGCTGTTATTCCGGTGGTAGCGTTATTATAACTAAGGCATTTATTTTAACTAACTTCTAAAAATATCTTTTGTTTTAATTTTTTTTTACATTTCTTGTCTTTCAAATTCTCTTTGTCTCTTTTTGCAAAAGGAATCTAATAGGAAGTCTATATCAGATTAGATATATAATATAATATCAGTTTATCTAGAATACAGTAAAATTCAATATATATTAAGCCAAAATAATGAGTTAACTAATATTATTTTGACATAGGTAATGAATATATGGCATAATAATTTTTTCGAAACACTGGGAAAACACTTATCTAATGTACATACATATGTATATAAACACTTATAATATAATAATTTAGATTTATATACATTAAACAAACAATTATATAAAAATCATCATATAATTTAACATTATTATACAAACACAATTTTCATATCCATTTATATTATAATAAGTATACATATATGTTTATATATTTCCATTTTAATCAGTGACAAGCAGCCTATACAAACAATGGGAGGACTAATATGAACTTTAAAGTATTGTTGTCAAAATATTTCAAATACATTTGAAATAGAAATTTTTTAAAAAAAATTTTAATATATTTCTCTACCACATAAATGTGAACAGGAAATTACACAGCCTTTCCTTTTCAGGCGTGGCGTAAATGTCGAAAGGGGGAATAACTCTTACGACGTGTGTGGCATTCGAACCCACACTCTCTCGTTGTTTACAGCGTATTTTATACGCTCTTACCCACTAGGCCACCGAGGCCCCAATTTTAATATTATCTTAAATTAAAAAAAAAGTTTTACTAAAACTAAACTTCATACTACTAAATTTAATTTTTCAAAATTATTTTAACACAATGAGTCTCAAATGTATCACCGGTGAACATTACTCACACGATTCAAAATTCCGCGCTCATAGGTGAACATAAAAATAAACTTACGTTAAGACCCACACATGTATCACTAGGAAACATTGCTGAATGTTTTCAAAATCTCGAATTAATTTAACGTACTTCTTTTTACCTTTAAAACTATTCATCAGTGAGCATCGGATTTTGAAACATTTAACTGATATTTACCGGTGATACCCGTGTATTTTAACGTAAGTTTTTTTGTGTTCACAGGTGAATTTTAATTAAGTATTATTTTAAAATTCACAAATTCATAAGAAAAGGTGATATCAATATCAGTACTAACTTTGAAAAGATGCTTTGAAATTTGACACGCGCAAATTTTTGTAAGAATAAAACAAAATATTTTTTTTTTGATGATAAGCTTAAAAAATTTAATATATACAAGAATTTTATTCAAAGTTTTTTTCACAAGAATTTTAGAATGAATTTAGAAGAAATTCTTCATTATTATTATGAAATAATAATAATTCAATTTCTAATATTAATTGTCAAAATATATAACATTGCAGCTGTCAAAATATATGAACCAAGGAAAAGAAGTAAATGAAGCATTAATATATCACAATATTAAGTCTTTTGTGAAATGCGCGTACTTCAGTACCATCTAAGTTTATATAATGCAATTTAAAATAAATGTAAAGATTTTAAAAATTAAAAATTTTCTATTTTGTTACAAAATGGCCTCCATTTTAATATACAATTAACTTTTATTTTTACCAGTTTAATATAAATTTCTTTGTTTTTAATATTCTTCTTATATAATATTTTTAGATATTTATAATTATAACGTTTTTGCTCGTTTTATATAATTATAATTTAAATAAAATCAGTTTGTAAATTGAACAGACTCCAAACAAAAAAAAAATTACTTAAATTACTTCTCCAGTTAGAAAAGTTCACGCTTCGTCGCTGTTACACAATATGTATATGAGTTTAATATTATACATATACTGGATGTGTAAACTGACTAAGAAAAATAAAAAACAAATAATAAAAATATATAAAAAAAAAAAGTATAGTATATAAAATGGCGGAGGCATTAAGAAATTGGGATTAAAAATGAAAAAAGGAAAGATTTATCTTCATATTTCTTTTTTTTAGTTTTTTTTTTGGTTTTTGTTTAAAAAAATTATTCTTATCTTATGAGCTTGTTTCATATTCTTGTTCTGTTTTTTTTCAAAAAAAAAAAAAAAAATCAAAAAAAAAAAATAAACATAAAATCAAATAAAATAAAATAAAAAAAAATAAAATAAAATAATATAAAAAAAAAAACAAAATCAGGAAAAAAAAAGGACTTTAATTAATTATATTATGTAAGAACGATAAATTTCCGAGGAAATAAGTCTTCTTTTCAGATTTTTCATTGTTAAAATAAACCCAAAAAACAATAACAAAATAAATAAAGAAATAATGTTTTGTTTTATCAAAGAGGACCTCCGAAAAAAAGAAAAAAACCAAAAGAAAAATGTAATAATTGTAGAGAAAAAAAAAAGATATATAAAGGACATTTGAAAATGGACTCCTTTTTTTTTTATCTCATTTTATTTGCTTTTCTTTTTTTTTCTGTATTATTATTTTGTTTTTTTTTATTTTTTCCCCCCTTGTTATCCTTTTTTGTTTAATATTATTGTCTTTATTTCTTTACTTTCTAAAAAAAAAGATAAGATTGCTTTAAAACATTTTCGCTTTACACCGTTATATAAAATAAACTAAGTAGGAAAAAAAAAAAACGAAAAAAAAAAAACAAACCAACAAAAGGATTATAAAACTTTATTACTTTAGAATCACATTTAACACACATTCACTTTCTTCCCCCATTTTTTTCTTCAACCACAATCTCATTGTAACGCTTACTCTTATCATTGTTTTTTTTTGTTTTTATGAATTATTTTTTAATTAGAGAGAGAAAGAAAGAAAAAACGAGATGAAGTTAGAGTTTGATGCTTCAGATAAGTTTAATCACAATAAGGTTATACCTTATTATACATATAAAGTTTTATGTTACATAATACGCGTGTATATGTTATATTGTCTATGCCTAAGTATGAAGTGAGAAAAGGTGTCAACTGATTAAGAATTATTAGTACTAATAAATATATTGTCATTATTAAAATATACCAAAGAGAATGTTAGACAGGATATTACAAAAAAAAAAAAAAAAAAACCAAAACAAAATCTTAAAAAATATATCAAGAATAAAAATAAAAAAAAAATTGTAATTGTTCTAAATAACTGAACTAAGGTGACAAAGACAATAATATAAAAAGATTAAAAGGATAACAGAAAAAAAAAAATAATTTTTTTTTTTTTTATGTTTTTGAAAAAGGATAAATTAATTATAAGACGAGTAGGTACATTTGTCAATTAATTTTAAGGTACAATAGAAAACTAAAATAATAGGACATAAGATGAGTTATTTATGCACAATCAGAAAAAAGGATAAAAAAGAATAAAAAAAAAAGTTCATACACCCAACTATTAATATTTTATGTAATATATGTGTTGCGTATATAAAAATCATATAAACTTAATTAATAAAGATACCTATAGGTATATAATATAAAAATTAAAATACGTGTTAATTAACAATTTAATAAAGTGACAACTAAATAAATTCAATTTGATTTATTTTGGAGTTTGCACTGATTAAAATATACAAAAACTTTTGCACTTGACTTTTATATTTTGTGGAATTTTTTGAGAAAAAAAAAAACTTAAAGGGAAAACTAAAGATAATATTGTACAATATAAGAGTAGAAATTTTCTGTTCAGTTTTATTTCTGTTTTTTTTTTTCTTTTAAGATATTTATAAAGGAAAAGATTTTATAAAATAAAAGTATTAATTGTCTTAAAAATAACTTATATACAAGCCACAAGGTTTATATATAAATTCTATATATAATATTATGTAATTCAATTTAAAACTTGACTTATATAGTTTTATCATAAAAATATATAAGTCTCTATATACTTATATATATTATGGTTTTGTCATGTTATATTATTGAAAATTGAATTAATTGTAAATAATAAAATACCTATAGTAATTTTGAAAATATTCAGATAAAGTATTATTTAATAAAATTAACAAATACATTAGTATATAGTAAAACATTAAAAGTCTTATTAACTTTATTATAATGATATTATTATTTATTTATTTTTTTTTGTTTAGTTTGATTATTTCCCAAAAAAAAAATTCTTTATTAAAGTTTAGAGATGAGCTTTTTAAATACATTAAAATAAAATCTATATTATAATACATTATATTATAGATTTGATGTAATAAACAATTCAATTAAAAAGGTTATAGTAAAGGATATTGAATAGCTAAATTATAAAATAGATATTTACAGTAGTACCTATACTACATTTTTAATTCTGGTCGATGCTTTTGAAATATTACATTAAACAAGGCAGAATGTAAACCATCGGTTTTTAAAAGTGCACATTCCCAAAAGATAATACAAACTGTTTAGAATTGTGACTTGCACCTAAATTTGAAAATTTCATATAACTAGAAAAAAATGTGAAAGTTTTGAGGCGCTGTAAGTCCGGAATCCTATATAACTACAAAAAAAAACCGTTAATACACGTAAAAATATATTACTGAAGCTTTAATTTTTATGTATTGCCGAAGAAAAATGGTGCATAAGTTACAAGTGTTTAAAAATTGCAAATTTTTAATTTTTGAGCCCTAATAGCTTATAAAAAGGGGGCGATCAAAAAAAATTTACTGAGAAAACTTATACTAATTCTAAAAGTTCTTTTTTGTCTCAAAATTTCAAGCCCCTATCTAAAAGCATGCGGTCATTATGAAGGTAAAAAAATCATGGAAAATTTGGTTTTCACATAACGGTAAATTTAAATAGTAAATTACAAAATATTACATAATTTTGACATTATTTTATAGAAGTAAGAAAATTTCCGGTCTTATAGCGTTTTTACATTGTAAAAAAACTATGCAGGGCCTGAGATATATACATGGGAAAATACGGTTTTTTTTCAATTTTGAGGGCTGCTAACTTCTACCCATGGTTAAATTTTTTTTCTCTATCTTTAACGATGTAAAAGTTTTCTAAACTGAACAGACAGACGGACAGACAGTCTGACGGACGGACGGACAGAGTGAAACTAATAAGCACATTTTGCCCAAATTTTTTTTGGAAATGTGCTAAAAAATATGACACAGAACAATTAGTAAGTATAGTAAATAGAAAATATACTTACTTTTAGCAATAGCATAAAAATTTTTATTTTAGTACTTATAACTCACTCAAAATTCAAAATTGAATTTAACATACCAAAAATAAAAATTTTATTATGAAGATGATCATATTATTATGAAATAGTTGAAAAAAATTCTTGTAATGAGTTTTAGTAATAAAATATAAACCTAATATGTATATGTGATCATTATTGCAATGTATATATTATTTACATAGGCTAGTCATTAGCAGAATTGTATGAAAAATGTCTCAAAATTTATTACGAAAAAAAAACTTCACCTAGAAATGAAAAGTCACCTAGAGGAATTGAGGTGACATGATTCTTCCGAATTGTATTAAACTTTAACCAACTAAAATCGACCCCTCTAAAACAAAATCTTTAATACATCCTCTATTAGCACTTTTAATACACATATATAGTTTGATTTAATGGATAGGTATGTGGGTTGGATTCTTCGGTAAAAAGGATTTAGAAAAATTTAGGATTATGTGGAATGAGTATAATGTTATTATTGTATAAATGTTGTTATTGTTGAATCTATTAAATTCATGATGTATAGAATTATTTAATTGATGGGTGAAGTTATTTAAATTAAAAACAAGTGTCCTCAATTTAAAAAACAAGAAAATTAAATAAATGGTGAAATATTATAGTAGAAAAGATGAACTAAATAACTATTTAAAAATTTTAGAGTTTGAAGATTGTAAATTTTTTAAGGACTGAGATAAGAATATTAATTTACGAATTAAAACTAAGATAAACCTAAAAAAAAGAAATGTATAGTTAAAAACAATATTTATTACTTTAGGCATTTACAATTAAGGAAAGTGGAAGAGCATAAATCGCACAATATATCTTGCGATATTAATTTTTAAAAGGTGATATTTATAGTCAATTGAAATAAGTTTTTACAGTGCGCTTTTTAATGTTCAGCACGCATTCTTTTTATATGCAACATTTACACGATGTAGTCAGAATTTTTACCATTGAAGAATTAATTTTTGTCTCAATTTTTGAAAATACTAGGTAGTTAAAATTTATATTATCTGCATTCAATATAATTAAAAGGTTTTTTGATACTGAACAGAATGGTGGTACATCCACTGCTTCTTTAAGAGAAATTAGTAATATATCTGGCTTACTTAGAAGTATAAAAATTTCGCAACAAAATTTGATTCTAAATAATGTCGAACAAAAGTTGAGTACTTCTTGAGCATATTTGAACCTGGTCTAATATTTATAACTGAGTGACTAAGCATTAATAGACATAACTTTAGGTATTGAAAACTTTTTTTTTTTTCTTTTTAATTAAAATGTATTTATTATTGTAATTTTTGTACAGGATTTCGATAAATCAATAAAAATTTCGTAATACTCTAATTAAGGATTAAAAATAAGGTTAAAAAGATTTTTAAATATTTTTTTAAATTAAAATTGAAATTACTATCTATCTATATTGGAATATTTTATTTATTTTTTTTTAATGCATTTCTCTGCCACATAAATGTGGACAGAAAATTACACAGCCTTTCCTGTTCAGGCGTGGCTGTAAATATCGTAAGGGGGAATAATTCTTACGACGTGCTTCGGATTCGAACCCACACTACCTCGGTGTTTATAGCGTATTTTATACGCTCTTACCCATTAGGCTACCGAGGCCCCTATTGGAATGTTTGTATTTTTGTAAACCAAACTTTTAAAGATAGATTTAATTACGCATCTATTTTACCATTCAAAATAAATCACTTAGGACTTTATTTAGATATTTTTTAAATTATACAATATCTTGTAAATAAATGCATTATCTTATTTAATTTATTAATTATTTCATAAATTTAATAAAGTTTTTCTATACATCTTCATAGTAGAGTATAGATTTTAATTTTAATATAATTTTTGAAAATTTTTTACGCTAGTATAATGTTTCCAAAGTATATAAACCAAAATTTATTTTCCTTACTTTAATAGATAAATATATAAGATATTTTATGAATTAAAAAAATTTTAAATTAAATAAAAAATAAAAATTTTCCTTTTATCATTCTTTTTAAATTTTCTAGATATAAATTTTTTTCTCTTATTACATAAATTTAGGTTGTAGGTTGTTGAAACATTTCTTTTCTTTTTTTTTTTAAATAACGTAGAAAATATAATATATAATATAATCAAATTATATATTTTATACATTTCAATTATATTATCTATAGTCTTTTTTTGTTTAAAAGTTATTTCAACAGAATTATTTAAATGAAAATATCAACAAATTATTTTTTTTTACCTTTGAAATAAATTTTCTTTTACATAATATATAAAAAAAAAAAAAAATTTTTTATATTTATGCATATTGTATATTATATACAATATAATAAGGATGTTTTATAATGGAAAAAAAAAAAAAGAATGTTATATAATATATAAGTGAATTTTTTAACCCTAAAAACAAATAAGGTTTCTTACCATATACAGTTTATTTCATAGAAATTATTTATCCTTTTTTCTTCCTTTCTTTTTATTGAGGTTTAAAAATATCGTAAACAAAAAAAAAAAAAAAAGAGTTGGTAATGTTAGAGTTTCTGGGTTTCCAGAACATTTCATATTTTAATAATTTTTCTTTTTATATTATGTAAATACCAGCTATAGCTGCTCATATTAAAAAAATTACGTGGATAAAAAAATAGATGAAATATAAGATTTCCTAAAATTAATCTATATGGTAGTTTAAATTTGATTTTCTTGACACGAATATTGCTTTTATTGCGAATTTTGTTTTTTTATTATTTAATTAATTTAATTAGGTTAATTGAAAAAAAGAAATACAATGGCCTACATTCGAAAGGAAAAGGGGCCCATCAATTTGTTAGTATCACTTCAGTTTAATTCAATACATGTTTGTAGCAGTGATGAGACTTGTGATTTTCCAATTAGACAAATTTTTTAAGTAAATCTTTTTTTATGGAGGCTACCTATTTTACAACGACATTTTTCAATACTAAGTTTTTAAGGTTAACCAAGTCTAGAATTCAAATCAATCTAAAATTCACAGCTATCTTTTTTAAATTCTATTCACAGATAAAATATACTTAAAAATAGATTTATGTAATATGTAGTATAGGATCAGATTATATTTTGATTTTAATTGAATGATTTTGTTTTTTTTTTTTTTTTTATTTTAGTAAAACCTTAAACTATATAAAATTAAGAAAAATTTGAATATTAACAATCATTCTACAAATAATTTAACATATTTTGAAAAATTTTCGACAAAAATTTCAATTTTCTTTTTTTAAGGGGGTTCTTCTTAAAACTATTTAAAATATTAGCTAACAAAAAAATCTACAAATTGAAAACCATTTATACATTATTTTTATTTTTCATTTTTTTTTTTTTTTTGAAATATAACAATAACAAATTATCTACCACGGTAAAAATTCCAAAATTGCATAATACATTTTCTATGATACAAAATAATTTTCAAAAAAAAAGAAGTAAAAAAAAAACAAATTTCAAGTATTTTGTAAGAATTTAATGTCCAAAAGTTTTTTTTTTTATTTGTTTTTGTTTTTATTTTTTTTTTTTTTACAAAGACACAAACATGCAAATATAAAAATTTTCTGTTTGTAATCACAAGGACATTACTTTATCCTTCAGTATATATAGGTATGTATTGTATTCATTTATATTTAAATGTATTTCTATCTAACCTATTTAGAACCGTAGGGAGAAAAAAACAAAATGAACTGCAAAAGAACAAAAACAAAAATGCTAAAACATTTTTTATGGTTGGCATTTTCAACTTTTTTTTTTTTTAAAAAGATCAAAAACCAAAGAACAAAAATTAGAAAAATTTTTCAACATTACAATAATTTTTGAGAAGGAAAAAAAAAATATTTTCTGAATAACTCATAATACAGTTTGTAGCGAAAAAATACTGTCAAAATACAAAATTTTTGTTTGTGTTAATATTTGACAGCTGTTTATGACCCAATTTTTAATAATTGTATTAGATTTAAAATTAAATATTTTTGTTGTTGAAAGTGGTATTGAAATCAGGATTTTAACTCCAATTTGATAAAATTTAAACTCTATTAAAACCATTAACTATTCATTGAAATCTTCTTTAAGAAGTTTTCTTTTTTCGTGAATTCCCCTAACTACATAAATCTAAGAAGAAAATTACACCACCCTTTCTTTCCAGATGTGGCTGTAAATGTCATAAGGGGGAATTAGTTTTACTTCATAAATGCTCTTACCTACTAAGCCATCGAGACCGTCATTTAATAAGTTAGAGATTAATATTTTTCTTATTAAAAGTCTAACTATTATTTGTAAAACATAACAACTTAAATTTTTCTTATCAATTACTTATTGATTAAAAGGTAAATTTAAAAGATCCAAACTTAAATTCTCTAACCCTTTTAATATTTATAATTTAAAAATAGGCAATGTTTTATTTCAGCAACCCCGAATGCTGGTCTTAAAAAAACGGCTAATAAAAATATTTTTCTCTACACTACATTAGACTGATAGTCAATCTCAACATGCTCTCATTATTTTGAATTACGTTTCCAATATTGGTTTGGACATGACTAGGCTAGGCTTGATATGAATCACGTCTTTATCCCTAAGAATATATTAAAAAAACTTTGCAGTTTATTATAAAATCAATGGGTTGGTTTAAATAGTGTACATTTCCAAATACATAGTGTACATTTCCAATTTAATACAATGCAGTAGATATATCAAATCAATGAATTTAAAGACTATACACATTCCCACTTAGAGTGCACTCTAAACACAAACCTGTAATTTTTTAATATTTTAGTATTAAATAGTAGACTTAGAGAAATAATTATTTGCATCGCAAACGTTTTTCAATTTTGAGTGAGCGTAGCTCTTTTACAAGTAAAGATTTAACATGTTAATTTTTAAGTGAGATCTTTTTAATGTTAAAATTTTTTGTGTCAAATGGAGTACAAATTTTATAAACAAAAATACTTTCATATACTGATGGAAAATTGAACATTGTAAGACATTAGCCCATTTTTTCGTAATCACAATATCATAATCAATTTCCGCTTTCCCTGTATTTGTACATTGGTATAATTGCTGTTCCTTGAAAAAAATGTAAACATAAATAATATGATAATTTCTTTATAAAAATATTTTAATATTAATCTTATTTAAATAAAAATTTTAATTTTAATTTTTTGGGAATCATTTATTTATCCTTTCAAAATTTATGATGTTAATTTTGTTTTATCATAAATCAGATTCGAATTGATTTAGATTTTTACACATATTCTTTACCCACACACACAATCTATTATTTATTTGTTTGTTTATTATTTCATTACTAAAAATCGTCATACACAACAAGAGTTTTTAATTCAAGTCTGAATATCGGTTTGAAATATTGTAACCATTCAAAATTATTTTGAAATTTATTGAACAGATGAACTGACTCTAATATTTTAGTATTAATAATGCCTTAATGTCTTAAAAATACCCTAATGTCTTAAAAATGCCTTAATGTCTTAAAAATGCCTTAATGTCTTAAAAAAGTTGTAATAATGTCGCGATATCTGGTACCATCAGCATCATTTCGTCGCGATATGTTCCAGCATCATTTTCGAAAAAATGCGGAGCAACCACACCACCAGACCACAATGCACACCAAACAGTGACTCTTTGTGGATGCGTTGGCTTCTCTTTGATCACGCGTTTTCTTTTTCCAAAATATGGCCGTTTTGTTTAATAACGTAGCCACCGATCTGAAAATGTGCTTCGTCCGAAAAGATAATTCTTTTTTTTAAAATCGTTGTTTTGTTCCAGTATCCACTTTGACAAAGTCCCGACGCATGAAATGATCTTGTATGGCTGCAATTCTTGTATCAATTGAACTTTGTAGGCCTTAAATCTTTGTGCATAATACGCCATATACTTGACTCAAAAAGTCCCAATTGTTGTGAACGTCGGGAAATTGACATGGTTGTGTCAGCTGTAACACTATCACTCACAGCACCAATATTTTCTTGTGAACGACCGGCACGAGCATACTGCACCAGTTTCTTGAAATTTTCACACAATATTACCAATTTGTTGCTCAGTTGGATGATTTTGTCGACCATAAACATCGCGTAATTTGCGAAATATATTTCTTACAGAACCAAATACATTTCTTATTTTCATAAAATAATTCAATAATTTCAACACGTTGTTGTAATGTATACGACTCCATTTTTATAAATGACAAACCTTCAACTGTCAAAATGACATATAATATGAGTGCGTTCAATGTTTGAAGTGTGTTACACAGGCGCCTACTTTTAAAAATTCAATTTAAAAGACCCTGTATATGTAAATATTGGTTACGAAATCAGATATTCCTATTTTTTCAGAATATTTTTGTTCAGTTGCGTTGTTGATACATTGAAATGATAATGTTCTGCATTAAAAATGTTTCATAATGCTCAACTCTCAAATTTTTGGAAAAAATCTTGTGGAATTAATTCACAGTACACCCAAATATTATTGTTGCATTAATTTTTTTTAAATTGTGACGTTTTAAGACTGGAAATATCTAATAAGTCATATATGACATTTTTAAAGTCCAATTACACCATTTGACATTTAATTCCTGGTGGAAAAATTAACGGCATGACAATGTACCGGCAATTATAAATATATCTAATCTTAAAAAATACAAACTATATTTAGTAAATTTAACGAAAAATAGTTTGCTCTTAGACTCTGTTAGTATGAAATATTTCAATTTATTTCTAATTATACCCAAATATTTATTATCACTATAATTTTAAGATCAAAATAGACAAACTCGATAAATTTGATGAAAATTGGCGTACTTATTAAGAAAGATATTTTTTTGAGAGGGTAGATGCGAATCATAGAAAGACATTATAGAGAACTGATAACGAGCACCTCTTTTGACCAAATAATATGTTATATGACCTTTTGTACTCATGTACTACATATAGTCAAAAAAAGCTGAGTTAAGGATTGAAAATTTATTTTGTATATAATATATATAAATTGGAAGGCAAATTATGAACAAAGTTTTTAATATAAATGATGAAAAGTATAAAAGTAACATTTTCCGATATGCCTTTTATTTGATTTCAAAATAGTGACTCATAAATCTGTTGTTCTTTTTTAGAATTAATTTACGTGTATGTATATAATATAATATATATACCTATCTCGTATATATAATAATAATAATATAATATATAATAATAGTATAATAAAAATTAATAAAGATATTTTAATATTCCAAAATATAAAATTTTCAACCTTTTTAAAATTCAAATCGGTATATATAACTTTATTGATGAAGTTAAAAAGATGGATTTATAAATTATATTTATAAAAAATTTATTATCTTTTATTTAGACAAATAAATCATCAATCAAAAAATCAAACACCAAAAAAAATAAAAAATAAAAAATATTATAATCTTTAAAGGTAAATATAACTACAATTAAAATATAAAAATAAAAAAAATTATATATACACATATTAAAAAATTTACAAATCACAAGAGAATTTTTTCAAGATTTATAATAAATGATAAATATGGCAAAAAAAAAAATAGATAAATAAAAAACGAAAAGAAAATAAAATAAAAAACAGAAAAACAAAAAAAAACAAAAAATAAAAAAAAAGTAAAAATTATTGAATTGTGTCATAAAAATTTGACATCAATTTCATACTTCAATTCACATTTCACATTTAATTTTGAACGGTGGATTTAAAAATTGTTTTTATTTTTCCCGTTTTTTTTTTTATTTGTTTTTTTTTTTTCTTGTCTTAGATTTAAAAAAAAAAATTAAAAATTCTTCAATCAATAGCTCTTGTTAGTTTACATTTTATTTATTAGATTCTTTTAAAATTCAGAACACTTTTCACTTCTCTTTCCTTGTATCCGATAGATAAAAAAAAAAAAATTCTACAGATATTTAATTTTGAATTATAAACATTTTTGTTCTAATAAATTAAAAGACAAAAAAAAAAAAACAAAAACAAGAAAATAAAATAAATTATTAGAAAAGAAGCGGAAACAGTAAATAAATGTCAACATAATAATATTTATATAAGTATATATTATGTTATATATTATATTTTACCGTTATTTTTAATAATTTGTTTTTGTTGGTTTTAAATTAAATTCATTGTAAATATATGTATATATTATTTCTACAATTATATAAAACCTATATTTTGTTTATTACATTATAAATAGTATACGTTTATATAAACTCGAAATATATATATATATATATATCTAATAACATATACATATACATAAATGTATATTATGTACGTAAGCATTTTATAAGCTTATATAATATTTAGTTATAAATTTTATTTTATCAAGTTCAATATTATTATTATTATTACTAATACTTTTATTGAAATATTCTTCATGTTACTTGTTTTTTCTTATAGTACTAGAAGATATTGAAAGATTTTTTTTATTCGTGTTTTTAGACAAATAATATCAATATATATAATAAAATATATATAAAACATATTAAACAGTTGAGTCGACTTAAAAGTAACTTGTAAAAAATTAACCGACTTAAGTAACCGTTAAACAAGACAAAAGTTTCTTATTTTTTGACATGGAATACGAACTTGCTTCGAGAAATACCTGACCTTAAAAATCAAATGTCGGTGTATTTC
The DNA here is from genome assembly GCA_947095535.1 of Poecilobothrus nobilitatus. Lineage (NCBI taxonomy): Eukaryota > Metazoa > Arthropoda > Insecta > Diptera > Dolichopodidae > Poecilobothrus > Poecilobothrus nobilitatus. Next base: position 246,733,002 of record OX352773.1, on the reverse strand, counting down.
CGGTTTAAAAAACTTATTTCCGGTCATTTCCGGAAATTAAAATATCAACAATCAATAGAGCAAACATGGCTTAGTTAATAAATTTTTTCATATTTAAAGTTGTTATATTAACTTTCCTTCTTAAAAAACTGATATAGTGTACACCCTGTATAGGTTAAATATATTTATATTATGTAGATAACAATTAAATGGATTATGTACAGTTAGTCGAATTTTAAATTTCTATGTTAAGTGTTTTAATCCTTTTTATTTTTCCTTAACCTTACGACTTAAATATTTTTAATTCATATTCTTTAAACACATCCGTAAGTCTATTCATAGTACTTCCGAAGTAATAAACAATAGCTTTCACCGATTTATGTATAGTTAGGCAAACTATAAATTACAAAATGTTATTTTTTCTCATTTTTGGCAAAAGATGAGATTTTGCGATTTTCCATTTGGCATATAATGGTAAAGACACTTAGTAAAAAGATATTTGGCAAACATTTACTTTGCAAATATTATTTATAAATTCTAGAAAAAACGTATAAAAATAATTTTGTAACCACCTCCTAAAATCGTCTTCCTAAATAATTATATTTTTAGATTATACATAGGTACATATTTTAACAATAAAAAATGTTTTATTTTTTAAATACTACTTTGCCGAAAATTTTTTTGTGAAATGAAAATGACATTTTCCTATAAAATATCTTTTTTCTCAAATAACATTAAGCGAAATGTCTTTTTGGGAAATGGTTTTAGGTAAACTGACATGCTCCCCAATTAAACATTATGTGCAAGGATTTAAAAATTATATAAAAAAAAAACATAAATTGCTGTAATTTTGACAAATGTAAAATGTCAAAATGTCCTTAATTAAACTCTCGAATATGCTTTCTGTTTTATTTATCATATTTTCAGTATTAATTGAAATATTTTAATGTCTCTTGATTTATAAGATGCAAGAAAGTGTTCCTAAAATTGTATACGTCCTTCAATAACTCAATGAAATTTTTAAATTGTTTCAAAAACACTTTTTTGCTTTAAACTTTCTTTTTTTTTAATAGGATTTCAAATATTATATATCGTAACAATCTAAAAATATAACAATACAATACAATATTTTGTTATTTTATTAAAAGGGTTAATTTTGTATAAACTACAAGTGCCTTTTTATAAAAAATGAAATTACTGAAAAAGGAATGTTCAATTGCAATTACGTATATAACATATGTATATAATACGTATGTAATATAACTATTTGTCCTGTGACACACATACTGTGTTAATAGAAAAGGATTGAATTCTTTTATTGAAAATATTTGTAAACTAATAAATAAATAAAATAAAATAAATATGTTACCCAATTAATCTAAGGCGTCCTATTTTTATGACAGAAACTATTATCTTAGTTTTTATTTCAAATTTATTTAAATTTTGTTCCAATTTAAAAGCTTCCATCTCCTATTATAGATATGTATTAATAATTCTGTTTTAGATGTATTGTAGGGTAATAGGTAGGTTTAAAATAAATATTTTATAAGTTCAAATCATTTGTTATGTTTTAAGTAAAACTTCCTTAAGATCAAAAAATCTTTTCATATTATATGCTTCATGTACTTATATACGATTTCGACTGTATATTTTCTTTATAAATGTATATTTACACAATACAAAGACATAACAATATAAAATACATATTTTGATACATTTATTTTGTTATTCCACGTAATAAAAAACCAATATTTTTTTTTTCAAAAAAAATTTTACATGATGAATTGTTTATATTACCTAATAATCGATTTTTTCAATAACGTTTATAATATATTAAATTTAAATTTGAAACTTTTTTGACAATACAAATATAAAAAAAAAACATGCGAACAAAAAATAATTTTGATATTTTCGCTTTTTTTTTCAACACGTATATTTTCAAATTTTAATATATGACTTTTAGCAGTCATAAACTTTTCAAAGAATTCTTTTCTTTCACTTGATCATGTTATTTATTTTTTTTTTTATTAAATTATAAAGTTTAAATAGGTATAGGGTTTAAAATAAACCGTTAAATATTTATAACAATAAAGGAAAGAAAATTATAAAAGATATCTGAGAATGTTCTTTCTTTAAATTGCATTGCAAGAATAATCATGTGTAAAGGTTACGAGGGTTAATCATACTTATGTAAATAATAGTTTTTAGTTTTATAGTGTTAATTTGTTAACGTTAGTAATAAAGTGCTCAAACATTGAGTTAGTCTTTCTTAACCTACACTAAGTTGACTCAAATTTGACCTATTCTGAGGAGTGGTATATGATACATTAAATAGTATACCAATAATCTCAAATTGTGTTCGATTTCGTCTATAATTCATTAGTCCATAATTGACAGGGGAATGAATATCACCGAAAGTAGCCTGACGAATAAATATGAGATAAGCCACTAAACAGCGTGACAGTGTTAGGTACCTACATTTAAAATTAAATATTCAATATTCCAAGTAGAAGTTTGTTAATAATTTTCAATGAAGTTTTACTGCTAATAAATTTAATTTTGTTTGGTTTCTCTAATATATCTTAAGTAGAACACCAAAGCTAAACTTAAAATAACAATTTATTAACAATAATTAGTTTATTTTAAATTAAATTCCATAATTTATAATGGAAATTTTACGTTCAATGATTTCAAAATTCAATAAACATCCGCGGGAAGTAAAAAAATAAACAAAAATTTAATCAATAATTTTTTTATTATCGGAAATTTTTATTTTTAAATATCGGAAATTCAAAAAGTTATAAACGAAATGATGACAACTAATGTCTTGAGCCAGTAAAAGAAAAATTATTTTCTTAAAATAAAATTCTATAATATTGTGTGCTGGTACTTTTCAAAAGCTTCTTTTAAAATAAACAAATATAAAAGCATATCTATATTTAAACATTGAAATTTAAAAAAGAAAAAAAATATTGAGTAATTTAAAAATAGAGAAATAGAGAAATAAAATGGGGCCTCGATGGCCTAGTGGGTAAAAGCGTATAAAATACGCTGTAAACACCGAGGGAGTGGGAGTGAACAGGAAAAGCTGTGTAATTTCCTGTCCACATTTATGTGGCAGAGAAATGCATTAAAAAAAAAATAAATAAAAAAATAAAATATTTACCGTTATTATAATAACATATTCCGAAATATTTTTAATATTAAAAATAACAGTTATAAATCAAATTTGAATTAAATATGTTCTTGTTTCATTTGTTTAGAACTCTAAAATAAATCATATTTATGGGAGGAAATTGCAAGTGACATTTCAAACACCAACAATTTTGAATTAGAGATTATAGATGATATTATGAACAAAGATGAATCATTCAAATGTATATCCTACAATAATTTCAAGTTCCATATAATATTCTTTAACAAACGAGTTATCGTAAACATACTGTTATACACAATTTTAATACTTAACGTATATGAGGTGTGAAAAGCTATTCTACTGTCTAAGACCACGTTTTTTTTTTTTGTTTTTTTAGAATAAAAGTTTACCTTTTCAAAAAATGTAAGGATCAACGTAAGTGTTGTAAATGTGCAACAGATCACAGTTATAGTTTTAAAGGTAATGTCAATAACTTTTAAGGAAACTAACTTACTTGCCTTAAACAAACTGAAATCTTTGCATAAAGTACGAAGATATATACTTTATATAATGTCTGCATGAAGTATATGTATCTACTTCGTGTTTTCTTTTTCAATATCGGAATAAATGATGAATATTAAAAACGATGAAGGATTTGCTTATTTGTTTAATTTTGATCTAAGAATACGAATCGTTTATATACTCGTATAAGCAGTGTTTACTTTTTTTTTCAAAATTTAAATCTTAATTGGCCTTTCTACACGAGTAGTGTCCTCTTTCGTTTCGTGACTACTTTCCTATTTTTTTTATTTCCACACTGTTCCTCTCGATAGTCGTTACTTTTATATGTGTGTGTAAATATTTCATTTTAAAACAAAATTTGTTGCGAGAGGTAGATAATAAATATAAAAAAAAAGCACGCATAAAACAAATAAATTTTTTTTTGTATTTAAGTAACATAAGATTTTTTTGCCTGTAATTTTTAAATAATATATATTATATATGTATGTACCTAGAAATAGAATAAACTCTGTACTGTGCACATAATTTCTTTTTGTCAATAGAATATATTTTAATAATTTCATCAAGTGAAAGATCAAAAATCACTTTACTTTTTTAAAAATTTGCTACGACCGTTTCAAAAACTTTTTTCTTTAATTTTCCAAACGAGAATGAAACGTATGTACACATAAAATTTTTTTGACCCTCATAAAAATTTTTATTTGAGTTTTTGTTTGTGTTAGTGGACTAAATTTTTAAACTCTAAAATTTTGGTTTAAAAAATTACTCCTAAAAATCCCCACCACAAATTTAGTTTATAGGCAAGAGGGTATGAAACGAAGGTAAAAGTAAAAAATGACGAAAGAGGACACTACTCGTGTGGAAAGGCCCAATAGTTTCAATTTACACTTCTCTTTATGGAGCAAAAAAAAATGTATTTTTAGATAAATATTATGTATATGCAAGAAAACACAAACATTTTTAATAATAATATGAAATATTATAAAATTCATACTTTTTTGTTGTTATTGTTGTTGTATCCAATGATTTAAACAATAAAAATTTGACAAAACAGAAAAAAAAAATCAAAAAAAAAAAAAAAAAAAAACAGATAAGAGAAAAATGCAACAATAACAAATTTTATATAAATTTTAAGAGTTCTTAAAAACCATTTCTTATTACTTTTATCTTTCTTTTTTCTCTTTTTTTTTTTTCTATTTATAATATTTTTTTATTATTTGATTGATTATATTTGGTTGATTGAATATTCTTAGGCCTATTATAAAACGAGGAAGAGTGCAGTAGAGTAGACTGTGTCAACTCTGGGATACCCGTATGAACGTAATATATCCTGTTTCTATAAAACTTGATCATCTTTTAAAAACATTCAGAGTTTTAGTACCGAACCACAGAGATATATTTATGTAAATTGTGGAGTTGTATGATAGCTACCCGAATCTATTACGCCTAGCTTCATTAAGTTCCAAGAAATGCAAAAAGCCTGAACCGGCTGCTTTAGACCATTCAAATTTTACAAAAGTTTTTGGCATGCAACTCGACACTTTTTCACTAAATTTCAGATAGCTAGCTTCAATAGACACTGAGTTATTTTCATTTAAAAAGAGAAGTTGTATGGCAACTATCCGAACCTGTCATATCATCACAACAAAATTTTACAGAAGTTGTTGCCATAAAACTCGATCATCATTTGCAAAATTTCAGATACCTAGATTGAATAGACACTGGGTTATTTCCATTTAAAGAAAGAAGTTGTATGGCAGCTACTCGAACCCGGCGGCCGAAAATGCTGGAGTTAAATAGCAAAACTAACAATTTTGCAACAGTGACGTAAAAAAAATTTCAGCCTCCTAGCTCCTCTATTTTTTGAGTTATCGTGCGGACGGACACTGAGTTCTTTTCATTTAAAAAGAGAAGTTGTATGGCAGCTACCCGAACCCGTCTCACCACCACAACCAAATTTTGCAGAAGTTGTTGCCATAAAACTTGATCATCATTCGCAAAATTGCAGATACCTAGATTGAACAGACACTGGGTTATTTCCATTTAAAGAAAGAAGTTGTATGGCAGCTACTCGAACCCGGCGGCCGAAAATGCTGGAGTTAAATAGCAAAACTAACAATTTTGTAAAAGTGACGTAAAAAAAATTGCAGCCTCCTAACTCCTTTATTTTTTGAGTTATCGTGCGGACGGACACTGAGTTCTTTCATTTAAAAAGAGATTTTGTATGGCAGCTACCCGAACCCGTCACACCACCACAACCAAATTTTGCAGAAGTTGTTGCCATAAAACTTGATCATCATTTGCAAAATTTCAGATACCTAGATTGAACAGACACTGGGTTATTTCTATTTAAAGAAAGAAGTTGTATGGCAGCTACCCGAACCCGGGGACAGAAAATGCTGGAGTTAAATAGCAAAACTAACAATTTTACAAAAGTGACGTAAAAAAATTTTCAGCCTCCTAGCTCCTCTATTTTTTGAGTTATCGTGCGGACGGACACTGAGTTCTTTTCATTTAAAAAGAGATTTTGTATGGCAGCTACCCGAACCCGTCGCACCAGCACAACCAAATTTTGTAGAAGTTGTTGCCATAAAACTTGATCATCATTTGCAAAATTTCAGATACCTAGATTGAACAGACACTGGGTTATTTCTATTTAAAGAAAGAAGTTGTATGGCAGCTACCCGAACCCGGGGACAGAAAATGCTGGAGTTAAATAGCAAAACTAACAATTTTACAAAAGTGACGTAAAAAAATTTTCAGCCTCCTAGCTCCTCTATTTTTTGAGTTATCGTGCGGACGGACACTGAGTTCTTTTCATTTAAAAAGAGATTTTGTATGGCAGCTACCCGAACCCGTCACACCAGCACAACCAAATTTTGTAGAAGTTGTTGCCATAAAACTTGATCATCATTTGCAAAATTTCAGACGTCTAGCTTCATTAGGTTCCAAGAGGTGCAAGAAGTCTGAACCGGCTGCTCTAGACCAAACAAATTTTACAAAAGTTGTTGGCATATAACTCGACACTTCTTTACTAAATTTCAGATTCCTAGCTTCAATAAACACTGAGTTATTCTCATTTAACCGGATAAGTTGTATGGCAGCTACCCGAACCCGCCGCACCACCACAACCAAATTTTACAAAAGTTGTTGCCATAAAACTTGATCATCATTTGCAAAATTTCAGACGCCTAGCTTCATTAGGTTCCAAGAGATGCAAGAAGTCTGAACCGGCTGCTCTAGACCAACCAAATTTTACAAAAGTTGTTGGCATGTAACTCGACACCTCTTTACTAAATTTCAGATTCCTAGCTTCAATAAACACTGAGTTATTCTCATTTAAACGGAGAAGTTGTATGGCAGCTACCCGAACCCGCTGCACCAGCACAACCAAATTTTACAGAAGTTGTTGCCATAAAACTTGATCATCATTTGCAAAATTTCAGAAACCTAGCTTGAATAGATACTGAGTTATTTCTATATAAAGATAGAAGTTGTATGGCAGCTACTCGAACCCGCCGACCGAAAATGTTGGATTTAAATAGCAAAACTAACAATTTTGCAAAAGTGACGTAAAAAAAATTTCAGCCCCCTAGCTCCTTTATTTTTTGAGTTATCGTGCGGACGGACGGACGGACGGACGGACGGACGGACGTACATGGCTTAATCGACTCAGAATTCGATTCTGAGCCGATCCATACCTTTGACACTATATCTAGCTCGACTCCTTTAAGGTGTCACAAACGTAATGGCAAATTTATTATACCCTTGAACATAGTTCATACGGGTATAATAAAATATAACAAAAACAACAACAAAATAAAAAATAATATCCCCTTTTTCATTCATTCATATGTACACAGATACTTATTTCCTTAAAAAAAAAAAAAAAAAAAAAAAATTTAAGAAAAAAATAATAAATAAAAGAACGAAAATATGGAAAAAAAATCTCCCCAATTTTTGTTTTTTTTTATTCTCTTCAAATTCGTAAACCCTTATTTTTGTCCCTATAAGTCTGTACAGTTCATATAATTTAACTTAAATAAATACAGTTTTTTACTTTTCTTTTTGTTGTTGTTTTTTTTTTATTGAGAAAAAAAAATAAGTAATTTCAATAAAAAAAAAAAAAATAAAGAAATTAAATAAAAAATAATATTATTAAAATGAATAAGCAAATAAATATAAATAAATAATAATTGTATTAAAAAAAATATAAAAAACAAAAAAAATTTAAAACTTGATTACGTCAATGTTAATATGGATTTTTTTATTTGTCAGTCGGTCTTTAAATAAAATATACGTCTATTTAAGTAATTCAAATCTAGAGATTTTTTATTTAAATTAACCAACAACATTTATTTGGTATAATATTTACCTTATATGATTTTTAATTACAAATAAAGAAATTTTTATCTTTAGGTCATTTTTTGTTTATTTTAAGGTATATGTCCTTTTAAATTGTATATATTATATACAGTTTCTATAGTTAACAATCTACTACTTGAAAGTTATATTTTTATTATGTATATATACATACGTATATACATATGTATGTAGGAAAATAAAAATATTTATTGTATAAAAATAATAATAATTTAATAATATAATAATTTTACGTTTATCTATTTGTTTTTACCCATTTCATATCTTATTTTCAAAGAATATATTATCGTATACCTTAATTTGATCAAATGTGAAAAAATGGGTTGAGTTCCGGTTATTTGTTCAAATTTAGAACTAATATTCCATAGTTTTTTTCTAACCACACTGAATAAAATCTGTTGTTTTGGTTTTTAGCACTGAAAATTAATATTTGCGACGTAAAAAATCGTACTGCTATAAGAGACAAAAAAAAAACAGCGCAAACCTTAAAATTTAATATAAAAACAAAAAATATCTTTAGCACATTTACAGTAAATTTTTAAAAAATATGTTTTAAATATAATACTTATATTAATATTTTTTTTTGCCGCCTTTATTTTTATAAGACTATAATTTTAATTGACTAACATGACCAATGACACAAAGATATGTCTGATGTCAAAAATTATTTACCGCAAAAAGCAAGTAATGCGTTTTTGAATGAAATACATACATACATATTTTTGCAGCTTAACTATAATTCTACGATAGGTAGTATCTGCATGATTAAGAACAACTACAATTTTAAAACTACAAACATGAGTTCAAACATAAGTATACAGAAAAGTATAGTGTCGCAGTATTAAAAATGAAAACAAGATGTTTTGCATCAGAATGATATTCTTCTTGCAGGAGAAAAATTAAGGAAATTTAAGATATTAAAATTGAAGATTATCGTTTAAATAAGAAAGCTAACTAAGTTCAAGAACGTAAAACGAATTTAAACCAAAAAATTAGTCAACTTTAAACTTTTATGTGATTTCGATGCTTTTGACATTTTAAAAACAGATAACATTGTTTTGATGAGCAATTTTAGATTTGTTATCTTTTTTTCTACTGTTAATTTGCTTTTCTTTAGGTTTACAGTTTATTTTTTTTTTGTTTGCTATTTTAATGCTATGAAATTTGACAAAAAATTAAATGGAAGGTTGAAAAATTGAAGTTGTGTTGGATGGTGTTCTATTATAAGAGGTGTAATATATTTTTCTATTTTTCATATCCAATGTGTCTGAGCATAGTGCAAACATATAAATAGAAGAACAACACTATATATTTTTTTATAATGTAATTTTATAACGGGAACTCAAATGAATTTATTGGTGTGCGTAGTATAATGTATTAGGTATAGAAATAACTGAAATTGGAATTGTCTGTATATATTCAAGTAGTGGATACCCAAGATAAATGAATATTTTATTCTTTTTGGTTTCAATTACAAATCGTTTTGCTTTATTCTATCTTTTTCGTGCATGATAAATTTTAAATATTACTATCCACTTTTTACATTAAGTTAGCTTAATTTAGTTACAAAATATTTTTATAGTGTTTTTTTCATTTCTTCTTATTAGTACATATTTCGTGTGTCTGAGCCTGACTCTGACACGGCAGTGTACGGGTACGATTACGGATGGAAAAAAAAAATTTTTTTTGTATATAATATATACAATAATAATTTTTTTTGTTATTTACTGCATTATTTAGGAAAGTACAAATTATGCATTATTCCGAAATTGCAAAAACAAAAATGTAGGTATATAAAACTAAAATATATCATAATTAATTCCGTCATTCTATGACGGGCCAACAGCTAGTTATTAATAAGAAGTATTTTTATAATAAGAACAAATTCCTTTTTCTTTACAATTTCGAAATGCTATCAAAGCGTTCTTTACATTTCAACAGTGTCGAAAAGGTAAAAACGTATGGGAAAGAATTCAATGTCAAAACAAAGCAAGCGTATAACAATTAAATCAAAAAATATATACTTAATATTTTACAAAATAAAATTCAGTAGAAAATAAAAAATTAAATCTTTAAAAATACATATATTATTTAAATAATAAAAAAGAAAGAGTTTTACTTCCTTAAAGATCCGGTGTTTAATATCTATGAAATTTTGTGGAATATAATTTCTACTGGGAAAATTTTTCTAATTTCTCACTCGTGAACCGGCAACGAGCGTAAAAATTAACCAAAGTAATTTAAGTTTATTTTAATTTTTTATGGAATCCATTATAGTAATAATAATTTTTCAAATACTTCATTCTTATAATTTAAAAACTTTTTGAAAAATTTCAATTATTTTTAACAACTTATAAATAACTTTAAGAATATAAAACTTTACAACATTTATATAACAGTTCCCTAAAAAGGGATAAAAATAATAACTTTTTACATAAATATATACTTTATAATATAAAATTCACTGTTAAAAAATAATTTAATTAAATTTGAAAAAATCTTAACAAAAATCGAAATTTCAAAATGTAAATTATCAATGCTTACGATTTTTGTTTTTTTTTTTAACATAAAAAACAAAAAAAACAATACTTTTAAATCTAATTAATCATTCTAAACTATTTGTTAAACTTTACTTTTCTATTTGTTAAACAATAGAAAAAAAGACAACAAAAAAAAACAAAAAAGAAAAATTCCATAGAAAATCATAATAAAATTGATATAAATTTACATTTTAGAATACAGATTACAATATGTATCTTATATAACTTATATTATGTATGTATATTTAGAATATTCGAATCATTATACAGTCAAAACCAACAGTTTTAGTACCTCTCGGAAATATTCAATTATAAAAATCTGTAACTTTAAAAAAATAAAAATTATCAAATAAACCAAACAAAGGTAAAAAAAGTTCAAAGGATAATAGATAATGTAAGCCTTAAAGTAAAAAATATAAAGTTTTCCTTTGAATCAAAGATTTTTATTTTTGAAATAATCCTTTACAAAATACATAATTTATAATATTTATCAAAATAAAAAAAACTTCAAGCTTCTGTTTGAATATAATATTGTCTAATTTTGGCGATTACCAAAAAATTATTTAATATCAAGTAAAAAAAAAAATATATATTTTTTTTGTTAGTCTATTAAGGCATTATTAAATTCAACTAATAGTTTTTTCCCAAACTTTATTTTAGTTCCACAATTCTCCAATTGTCTTTGCTTACACATATCTGTATTTGCGTTCATTGAATAACTATATTTCTGGGTTCTCAGAGTATCTAATGATCTGAAATTACATTTTACCATTTTTTCATGCGATTCATTTGAAACTGTCGAACATTGACGGTCCCTAGAACCTTCAATTATAATATAAAAGTAGTCAAATTCCCATAAGCCTAAATATATGCAAATTTCTTAAAAACTTCTTTTCCTTTTTAAATTTTTTATTTATTTAATAGGATAATACAAAACACATAAGATAATGACATATTGCTAAACCATCACCAACTAAGGCCATTATGCGGTTGAATTAATAACTTATATTGCAACATTATTTATTTAATATTATAATGACATATTTGCATAATATTTGGTGGAAAACTAATTTTGTTAACCAAAAATAACTATTTTCTTACAGAACCCACTTGATTAATACGCCATATGCTGAACCAATCATCTACTGATGCCGCTTTCTTTCTCCCTTTTTTTATCTTTTTTTATTCATTAGTACATTTTATCGTATTTTACTTTTTAATTACCTATCTATCTTTTTTCTAGTTAGTTAGTTAGTTTCTTAAAACATCTTTGTCAATTAATTTATTTTGGAAAAATTTAAAAAAATCAAAAAATAGTTTATCTTTAATTTATAAAAACTTAATACAAACTTAACATACACCTTACAACTAACTTACACTAACTTATTCTAATACCAGATCAATTGTCTACTTATTTTATTAATTTAACCACCAGTAATAATTTTTGTTTGTTTTTTATCTCTATCTGGAGTAAACATGTCATATTAAATAAATTTGCCTCTATATTATAAGGGTTATATTCTATGCACTTACATGTGGCCTGTGTGGTTTTGAATATAGCCTTTTGAATCAAGATAAATGAAGTGTTCGGGGGCTATAAATCCCGCTTTTAAATTTTTTTTTAAAATGCTCTTCATTATAGTAAAATATATGGGATATTAAAACATTTTCATGCGTTTTCAGAGATTTATTAAAGTGATTCTGTTTTAGTTATATTAAAAAATTATTGATTCTGACAATATTAGCTTTACGGTACAAACATTTTTTTGGAATAAAAATGTTTAAAATCCGTTTCAGGTTTTCTATGTAGATTTATACATTTTCGTTAAAATTTTTTTTATTTTCTCAATTAGACTTGTACTTACATTAAATCAAATGGATCCAGAATATGAGATGACAGGTCTAATGAGAGTTTGGTCTGTTAAAACTTTTACCCTTTCATTGATATTTGATAATTTTATTATAGAAATTTTTTTTTCTACATATTTGTTTTGAATTACATCATCAATAAATTTTTCCACATACAATCAGCCTAAATATATGCAAATTAAAAAGACAAAAAGTCAAATATAATAAAATACGCGAAAATTAAATTATAAATTATCAAATTATGCAGATCGCATACAAAACTAATAAAAGTTTAGTTGCATTGTATTCAGTTTTCATCTTCATTCATCATTTCATCACAGTATCTGCATTCTTGTGTGGTGAGCCTTACTTTTAATAAATTTGTTTTTAGTTTACTATTGTTAAGAAAACTTTTCTTTTTTACTGTATACATATATATTTATTTAAGGACACATACAATGATTGTACACAAAATATTTATATAGAATTTCATTAGCTAATCTGATGCTAATTAAAAATGTAAAAACAATATCTAATAATTTTAAATCCTGTCTGATACAAAATTAGTAAAATAAAAAAAATTTAATAAGAAAGAGTTTTGTTTTTCTTTTGAAATATGTACAAAGAATAAACTAAATTTTACATTTTTTTTATTTTTTATTGTATTACAATTTCTATTTTATATCATTACTTTTTCTTTATCTATTCCTTTTTATTTTTATTTTTTTTTGTGTTTTATGAAAATAAGAATTATAATTAATTTCTCGACATCGTCATGAATAAACATGAGAACTGAAATAACTTTAGTTTTATTTTTCTTTTGTATTTTTGTTTTTTTTTTTTGTTTCTACATTTCTTATTAATTCTTTTTTTTTTTTTTGCTTAGATGTTTCTTTTTAATTTCTTTCATTAATATCCGAAAAGAAAATTTACACTATGAAACCAGTGTACGAGTATCTATCGGTATACAATATAATGTCATGTATATATAATACACTATAGGTACATTAGACTTCGGTATTCTTTAATACATATAAGATCATAATAGAAAATATTGTTATCATTAATTTTATATAACTTGGATTATGAAATGGAACTTATCAATAAGCTCATCACAAGTTTAGGATAAATTATCTTCTCTCAAATTTGATATAGAATGAAATAGCAAATGTTGGTTAAGATTAAATCGATTTTATTTTTTGTTTAAAAATATTTAAAAATTAAAAATATTTTTTGAATTTAATTGTAAAAATATTAGAATCATTATCATGAAGTGGGGGTTTAACTTTGTGTCCTTTCTATTTTGATGTTCATATTGGTATCCCAGAGTTGAGACAGTCTTCTCTACCATACTCTTGTTCGTTTATATTTGTATTAAAATTTACATTAATAAATTGAATTAAATTCTAAAAATATACCTGGTAATTGAATTTTCCTTAATATTGAGTGCTAATTCTAGAAAAAAAACAATTCATGCAAAGCTTGCTTTTGAGTCCGTTCCGGAATCTAGGTTTTAGAAACTTTATTATTAAAAAATCTTGTTTTTTTGTACTTTGTTTTTTTTTTTATTTTTTTTATTCATTTGGACCCTTCCCAATTTTATTTAATTAAAAGCTTCAATAAAAAAATGAATGAAACCCTGGTTTTAATCCTGGTGACCAACCCTGAAACCCCTTCCAATAATTAGAATTTTACATACAAATAGCTACCTTCATTTTAAATTTTTATAAATAAATTTTTGTAGTTAGAACAAAATTTTAAATATATTTAAAAGAATATTTAAGGGCTGACTGAGCTCCGAATCTCATTTAAGTAATTCTTGTATAATTAAAAAAAATTAAATGCAAATATTGTTTTTGTATTTTTAAGTTATATTTATTTTATTGTTTTAGTTTTGTTATTTTAAAATTAATTGATTTTTAGTTTATTTTATATTTTTTTTTATTTTTCTTTTTCTGCATAAAATTTAAAAATATACTTTCTAAAAAAAACGAGATTTTATCAGGAAATTGGAATTTTTTTAAGAGCAACCAGATTTTCTAAAAGGAAAATTTCTAAAAATGAGATTATCCAAAACGAGATTTAAAACACAAGATTTTTAAAACTAAAATTTCGTGCCGTTCTTCTTAAAGTTTTATGTTGGTAAAATAACGCTTCATGCAGTTGAATACTGTGTGAAGTTATACCGAAATTATGCCGGGCAAATAAAATATTTCAAAATTTTGAATAATAAAATCTCGAAAATTAAATATTTATCACACAAATTTTAATATTATATAAGCTTTCCTTACCCATTGTTGTAATTTTAATATTATTAATCTTGTATCCTAAAATTCGTTAATTCTGTATATAATATCTCCTATATGACGACAAAATAAATAAAAATAAAATTCATTAGTTCGTCAATGTTTCGTGAATTTTTGCGACTTCCTTAGTACTCTTAATAATTGTTATTTCCTTACCCAGTTTACGGGAAAATTTAGAAAGTAAAAATGTATCAGAAAAAAATAAAAAAATTTGTGGTCTTAAAAAATGGTCTTATTATGTGGACAATCTTTAAATCCTGGCATATATTGGAAGTATATTTCTATTTTTAGAATGTGACATAATTTCATGTTGCTTTTATTTAAGGTAAAATACAAATTGTTTGTTTGTATGGGTCTCATCGAAAATGTCAAAAAAATATATTTGATTTCGGCAAAATCGAAAAAATTAAATTGTCAAGATAATGTCACACAATGTCTTATTTGTCGTTTTTGATCATAAATTATGCAATTGCCGCCATTTGTGTAATTGAAATTAAAGTTGAAATTTATAGTAACAAATTAAAAATGAATAAAAAATTTTTTTTTTATATTCATCAAACTTGCTTATATTCGTTCATTATTCAACAAAAAAAACTGAAAATACCAAGAATCGAAACGGGGGCATAGAAAATTTTAAATGCTTAATTTGACTGATATTTCAGTATTTCCAACGTCGCAAACACAGTGTCAAACGTCGTTCATAACACATCGTAAATTTTTTTTTTTTTTTGACATTTCAGCTCATGAGACAATGTGTTGAAGACACAGCAAATGCACTTCCGATGATATGGTAATTAACATAAGCATATTTGATTATCTGTGAGTTATATGACATAAGTTAAAATGATTAGTTTACTTTTTGATGTTTACTTTTTTATATAGATTTAAGTATATTTTTATTATTTCTTTGAAATTTATTAATTGATATTTATTATTTATTTGTAACATGAAATGAAACTGTGTGTCACAAGTTTCTCAAATGTATCTAGACACTCTTATTTTATAGAGACTAATGGACAAGCCATATTTCCAATAAAAGATTTTTTTTTTTATGTTTAAATAGTTTGATAAGTATTCAGCAAACTAACACGCAAACCATATTTTCAAAAAAAAATTTTTAAGTTTCAAATAGTTCGATAAGTATTCACCAAATGATTGAATCGAAACAACACACTTTCTGTAAACAACCGTTTAAACATAAAAAAAAACAATTCTTACAAATTGCTTGAAAAATTTCTTAGAAAAATATTTGATGTTATACTGAAAACTAATCCATAAAAAGGATATATATTTTTATTGTTCTGGATAAAGGATATATCCTTATTAAAAAATCCTAATACTAGGCAATAAAATATAATAAATTAAAACTAAAAAAAAAATTCCGTTAGTATAATCAATCATATTATATACATTTCAATATGCTGTATCAAAGTAAATTAATTACATATTTTCATTTAATTTTTTTTTTTTTTTATTTAATATTATGTTATGATACCACATTACCACTCTTGATACAGAAAACTATTCGTTTTTGGTAAATGAAAAAACATATTTATATAAAAATTGTAAGATATCACATGTATGAGCACATTATGATATATTTTACGTAGGTACATATTATATTACAACAATTTCTCTTTTTATTAATTTACGCAGTTATATATACATACTCACCGGTTTAATTATAAACTGACAGTTTAGTTTTGTATGAATGATAACTTATACGCATAAGATAAAACGGTTTTCGTTTACAGATTTTCAGTATGTACTTCCCCTATAAGTATGCAAACAGTTTTGTATAATTTTTCATATATTGATATCCTTTTATTTATTGGGATCGCGACTGGTTAAGCGTATGGCTTCTTAATGGAGGAAGTGCATCCAAACCTTGTACGGGTTCAAATCCTGCCCTTTTATCAAATTTATTTTAATAAAAAACAAAACCCCTTTGCTACCAAATATAGCTTAACAATATTTAAACATTTTTTTTTGAAGTATATTTCCACCTATTAAAACCATGTTTTTAGCTTTCTAAACAAAAAAAAAAATTTCGAAAAAAATTAAAATGGAGTAAGTTAATCTTTTTTTTAATACAATACTAATAATTATATGCAGTTTCTGAAAGTTAACACAGAACACGTGTAAAGAAGGTAAAACCTTATTTATTCTTCTTCCACATCTTTGCATTACCCAGGCAAAATTATTTAAGATACACCTAATGTAGTTTTATATTTGAAAACTGTCGAAAAAACTGCATGTGCTAAAATTATATAAGATAATATCAACTTAAAGAATATTTACAAATTCAATCAGTAATTTTAATTATGAAATAAAACCCAATACGTTTGTAACTTTTTTTTTTTTTTAATACATTTTCTAAGAAAAATATTCTCGTAAATATTACTTAAAAAATAAAAAAAAAACATAAATTCTTTTCGACACCCAGATTCTGTTAAAACCTAATTATATTTAAATGAAAATTCAAAAAAAAACAAAAAAAAAAAAATCAAAAAATAAAAAATAAAAATAAATAGGACTTATAAATAATTTAAGCTTACTTTAGAATTTTTTCCTTAATATTTCCTTATAAAAAAAAAAAAAAAAAGCCAAAAATTATTACACAAAAAACTATTTTGAAATTGTATCATTATTAATAGATGATATAAAGGTTACCTAATAGACACATACAATATAATATGTTTTTCTTACATACAATATATATTATTATCCTTTAACCTTATTATTAGTTAGTACCCAGAAAAAAAAAAAAAACAAAAGAAAAAAAAGATATGTTTATCTTATATTTTATCCTTAATAATAACAATATAATAATAGGACTGTTAAAAATTTTTCTAATATATATTCATTTTCTAACATGTCTACATATATTTATATATATTATGTGTGTGTGTTGGGAACTTTTGCACAATCTTTTATTAGTGTTTACACGGTACAGTTGTATTAACGATAAAAAGAAAAAAAAAACTATACAGATTCTATTTATGTAGTATAGATTTCTTATATTTATCGCATATTGAAGTACAATAAAGATTTTTAAATTAGGATTCTAAAACGTGTTATCTCGTGGATTCCAATTCTCTCTCTCTCTCTCTCTTACATTTATTTTCATCATTTTAAATATTATTATATTATGTATAATATGTATGTACATACCTATTATAATATACTGTTTATATAAAAGCATTTTTTTTTGTTTTGATTTTTTTTTGGTGTTGATGCAAGTAAAAATATAAGCAAATATTATAAAAGTAAGGATTACGAAAAACTCTTAACACAAAATTATATATTTGGGACGTGCTAAAACAAATCTTAGTATACTACATATACACTGATAAAATAAATAATCAAACACAAAAAAAAAACAAAAAAAAACACATTTATAGTTGTAAAATATTATTTGTAATAGAATCAATCAATATCAATGTAAAAAAAAAAATAGAACATTTAACATACTTTTATTTTGCACTTTTAAGTACTTACTTACTTACTCCCCTTCATTCGTTAATACGTTTTACTTTGTAATATTTTTTTTCTAGTACCACAATACAATCTAGTACCAATTTATACTAGTCGATATATTGTACAGAATATAAACTCTTCTCCTGTTAGATAAATGGCCGTGGGGTAGGTATTTTATTTAATTTTGTATAATTTATTTGGATATAATCTGACCAGGGTTTTAAATCCGACACTTTTTGATTTAAAAGCTGGCGGCAGCACTTTGTCATTTGTTAGTATATATTTTTCTGCTATATTATTTTGATTGTAGTCTTTAAATTATTTTGTTTTGTTAACTTCTTTACTTAGTTATTTCTAAAGCATGTTATTATCTTATAGGACTTTATTAACATTATAATAACCTTTACTAACATTATAACAAGGTAACTTACTTTTAATTTTTTTAACAATTAAAGAAATATTAGATTTTAAAATTATATTTTTTGGCCTATTGTTTCGTTTTATATTTTCAAAATCGGACCATCACAAGTTATGTAAAGTTGTCAAAAGTTGAAACATGTCAAAACATTTTATTCTGTCTTTTTATTGTTCAAGCGACATAATTAAAGTGAATAATTTCAAATTGTATGAGTTTCGTTTTTTAAAATATCCTATTCAGGACATAGTGATATTATTTTGAGTCATCATCTGTTCCTTTTGTGTTACTCATTTTTATAATGTACTGTCGGGAAATTTAATCAAATGATTTCTCCTAGGCTGTCTGATTCTATGCCGCTGACCACGTCTCTGGGTAGTTTATCTGCCTTTGCAGATGATTTAACAACACCGAAACAAGAGAATATCCCTCCCAGTGTTGCTGGTTTGGTCGTGTTTTTCCCGCACACCCACAATTTTTCTTGACCGTCCTCTACCACGGAGAAGTGTGTACTGGTATTTTCTTTTCTTTGAGCTTAAGATCAAAATGACATTTCCTAAACTTTCCAGCCCTTCTCAAAGTATATTTAATATTAGGTATAATTAACTTCGTGATTATTTAGTATAAAGTTCCATTAAATTTTATATGTTCTGATAAGTTGATTACTTTCACCGAGATTATTTTATGGTATCGTTTTCTGAAAAAAATTTCATTGCAATTTGGAAATTGTCATTTGACAATAGAACCTATAATATATTTGATAAATAACAGATATAAATAGTTTTTATAACTAATTATATATAGATATACTTAGAATTTTGCATATTCAATACGATTTAAGTTGTTAATGCATGTAATTTTCAATTAAAATAAAAAAAAAATCATATTATATTTTTTCCGTTTCAAATAATTGATTTTAATATTTTTTTTTTTGTAATTATTATGTTATGATTGTATAATTAAATAAGTTTATCTAATTATTACTTATAGATTTGAATATCCGTATTTAAAATTGATACCATATTGTATTAAATCTCACTTTTTAATATGTTTTTTGTTTTTTGTTATTGTATTAAAAAAAATATGTTTTGTAGTGGAATTGATCGTTGATTTTCAAGGATATAATTATATTTTGTTTTTTTTTGTATTTTAAAAGCAGTTACTTTAAGGATAACTTTAATTTGTTTTTTTTTTAATAATGAATAATTTATACGAATTTTTATGATAAATCAAGGTTCAACTTTTGTATAAAGTCAAATATTATTTGTTTTCTTGAAAATAAAAATACTGATACAGGATTTGTTTTTAATTATTTTATAATTTATGCCTTTTGCCAATGACTTTTTCTTCTTAAAATACCATTATTGTCAAAATAACTTAACCTCGCCACTTTCATTTGTCAAAAAATTACACTTAATCTACAAAATGATTAATATGAGTGTAAAATACGCTCAAGTCCTTTATACTTACATCCCGCATTATAAAAATTGACACTTAGTTGAATTGAAATACTAGTATTGAGTTAAACGTCATTCTTTTTTATAGATTCTTTTTGAATATTTTGTTTACTTATTTAATGCTTTTTTTCCAAAATTCTTAGTAAATTAAAAAAAAATTTTTTTTTCTGTACAGGACAGAAAATTAGATACACAGCCTTTCCTGTTTAGGCGTGGCTGTAAATGTCATAAGGGGAAATAAATCTTACGATGTGTGTGAGATTCGAACCAACACTACCTCGGTGTTTGCAGCGTATTGTATACGTTCTTGCCCACTAGACCACCAAGGCCCCAGAGTAGTAAAATAAATATGGGTCCTTTAAGATGTATGAGATTCTCGCTTGACATGTTAATTTTACTTTAATAAACTGTCGTTAATTATTTTATTTGTCGTTTTTTTTTTATAGTAAATATCATGTTGTCAATTATGTTATCAATTTTTGTTAATTCAATAGCATATGCCAGTCTATATCAGTAGATTTCAAGTAGCATCATAACTCATATTTCAACATAATGTTTAAATTAGCTTCGAATACATTTAAAAATTTAGCACGGGTGTCAAAATTCCACTTAGTTAAAATATCGATATTTGAGAATATGTGCCTTAATGTAGATGCGTCTTTAGTGTTTTCGCAAATAATGTTTTTTTTTTTATTCTAAATTCCAATTGAAGAAATGCTTCTCAATAATCTACGAGTATATCATTTCTGTTAATACATGTTGAATTTTAGTCAATTATTATATTAGATTAATACTAAATGGTAACACTAAAATGCATTTCTATTTTTTGCTAAAAAAATTATTAAATATAAAATTTATCTTAATTAAAATATTTAAAATAAACATTTTATAAAATTTTATCTTTCTAAAGATATTTTTCTTTTCTTTTTGTATTTTTAAAGGCCTTAAAAAAATTTGAAAAAAAAAAAAATATAGATCCCCAAAAAATTATTTAGGCTGTGGTGTTTCCTATGAATTTTCCATTTATCCTTTATTAACAGAAATAGATCCCACGCATTATTTTTAATAATGTCTTACTTTAAAAATCTATATAAGTATACATAATAATATGTACAGTCACAGTCACCAAAAATAATATTACAAAAAATTAAGGTTTTGGTGCTCAATAATAACATAAAAAAAATTTTTTTTTTTAAATTTAAATATAATGAAATCTATACACAATCAATACCTTCCCGCATATTGGTGTAAAAATACCAATATGCGGGAAGAATATATATCTATATCTATAGAAGGCAATTGAAAATTATTAAAAGTGTTGCTAAGTTCATCAATTTAAAAACAAAAGGAATTTTGGCAGAGAATTGGGTAAACTAACTTATTGTATCTTTATTGAATTACTTAATTATTTTTCATAACAATAATGAACAGTCATACACCTTTGGTATCTTGGTAGAGATTTCTAGATAATTTTGTTATTTTCCACAAATTTTTGATTATCTGTTAAAAAAAGCTGTTTATATTATGAAATAAAAATAATATTGCTTTATTTAATTATTTCTTCCCAATACTTCTCATTATTCGATTTTCTGTAGACTCGCCACTAAAATCCTTTAATAAATTGTAAGAATTTAAGTTTCACTATTTTACGGTTATCAACGGTTATAAGAGAATGTCATATGACGAGGTTGGAAATTATAAATGAGAGAATTTTAAGAATTTTTTTTTTGTTTTGCAGCGAAACAACTTATTGTAACAATTATTCAGGGTCAAAAAGGTTTATAATAAGTCAAATCACTTATTATAAACCTTAACTCATACTCTCTATCAGCATTTCTTCAGTTCTGTTTTTATATTTTGACTGGATATTTTATATCGTAAAATAATTTAATACCGTAACATAAAATAAAGGAATAATAATTCTTGTATAAGATAATAGATGGTGCACAAATAAAATATTTGTATGACATAATCTTATAACAATATTATAACTACATTTGAGTAATCAACAGCTTAGTAAAAATAATGATCAAAAAAACTTAAGAGTAATATTGATTTAGGAGATATTCTATGCTGCCTGAATGAGTGCAAATAAAAAAAAATAAAAAAACAAGATTATTTTAATATTTTAGTTAGTAACTGTACATGTTTAAATATGTGCATATAGGTTTATCATAAATGATCCTGATAATAATATTCTTTTTACTTTTATATATATATAATATATATTTATATATGCATTATGTAATATATAAATAAATATATATATTATGTATTATATTGTAATATATAAATGTATCATGCTTGCATAAAGTTGACGATTGGTATGAACCAACACATAATATTAAAGCTTATTTGACACCACATCTGTCGACCTACTTAAGATGAGATATTACTTTTATACGAGGGATTAATATATGTATTTATATATAAACTTTTTTTTTTTCTGCTGCCTTTCACTTTACACTTTTTTCTTTTTTCTTATATTAAGTAAAAAAAAAAAAAATTATATTTCTAATTTTTGTTTTTTTTTTCTCAATTTTTCCAACAATTTTCCAGGGGTCGTTTTGTTCCTTTTTTTTTTTTTTTGTTTTTTAAGTAGATAAAATGCGACGTAAAATTCACAATTTGGTGCTGTTTTGGTGTTTTTTTAGTTTTTGTTATTATTTTATTTTTATTTTTTTTTGTTTTATTTCGATTTTTACTTAAAATACATTAACCGGTATAAAAACTGAATTAAGCTATTTCGTGATTTCCTTTCAAAATAATCCTATTTCTAAAAATAATGATTATATATAGGTATATATGCATATGAATAGGGTCTTTCAAATTGAGTTTTCAAAAGTAGACTACACAGGCGTCTTCTACAGACTACACACTACAAACATTGAACGCACCCATATTTGAAGTATGTAGACTACACACTTCAAACATTGAACGCACCCATAATATATAATGTCTTTTTGACAGTTGAAGGTTTGCCATTTATAAAAATGGAGTCGTATACATTACAAAAACGTGTTGAAATTATTGAATTATTTTAGGAAAATGGTGTTCTGTAAGAAATGTATTTCGCAAATTACCCGATGTTTATGGTCGACATAATCGTCTAACTGAGCAACAAATTGGTAATATTGTGCGGAACTTTCAAGAAACTGGTACCGTCCAAGAATGAGAAAGACATCAGTAAGCTCGTGCCGATCGTTGACAAGAAAATATCGGTGTGGTGAGTGATAGTGTTACTGCTGACCCCACCATGTCAATTTCTCGTCGTCCACAACAATTGGAACTTTCTGAGTCAACTGTATGGCGTATTATGCACAAAAATTTAGCGTTGAAGGCCTACAGAGTTCAATTGACACAAGAATTGCTGCCACAATATCATTCCACGCGTCGGGACTTTGCCAATTGGATGCTGGAACAAAACGATGATTTTAAAAAAAAATCATCTTTTCGGACCAAGCACATTTCGAGATCGGTGGCTACGTTAATAAACAAAACTGCCGTATTTGGGGAGAGAAAAACCCTTGCGTGATCCGAGAGAAGTCAACTCATCCACAAAGAATTACTGTTTGATGTGCATTGTGGTCTGGTGGTGTGATTGGTCCGTACTATTTCGAAAATGATACTGGAAGAGCCATAACCGTTAACGGTACCAGATATCGCGACATAATCACAACTTTTTATAGCAATATATATATGAAAACATTGATACTGAGGACATGTGTTTTCAACAAGATGGGGCTACATGTCATACAGCCAGAGAAACGCTGCTATTACTGCATACAAAATTTCCAGACAGTGTTATTTCCAGATTCGGCGACGTGAATTGGCATTCAAGATTCTGCGATTTGACAGCGTTAGACTTCTTTTTCGGGTGGCTATGTGAAGCCACAGGTCTAGAAGAATAATCCTCGAAACGTTGAAGTATTGAAAGCAGAAATTATTCGAGTTATTGGTGAGATAGAGCCGCAACTTTGCCCGAATGTGACCGAACATTTTGATAAAAGAATCAGGTACTGTAGAGAAGCAAGAGGTTATCACTTAGAAGATATCATTTTCAGAGTATAAATGGCAAACATTGTACTTCAAAAATAAATAAAAACTTTTCCAGTTTCAATTCAAATTCTACGTCTTTTAATTATTTACTTTTGAAAACTCAATTTGAAAGACCCTATGTATTAAGTTTTCGTGTATGATTATTATATAAGTAAATAAATTTATAAAATATATAAATATATTTTTGTCACATACAAAATATATATATATGTGATTATAATATATATAATATTATATATATATTATGTTTATTTACTTTTATACGAACTCAATAATATGTAATTTAAAGAAAGTTATTATTATATTTGTTACTGTTACAGTTACTGTGATTTTGTCGCCCTCATTTATTCTTAAAAGCATAATAATATTATTTGGAATTGTGTATTTTTTTCTTTTTTCTTTTATAATATTACTTAAACTAAGTGAATACATGTGTATATATATTAGTGACTAATGTGCGTACTTTTTATTATATATACCAATATATATATACACAATATTATATTTATATACCAATATTCAATAAATCTATATATAAATGAATTTAAAAGGCATTAATTTAAAAGTTACTTTTGGATAGAGTAGTATTATAAGAAAGTAAAACCCAACAGTTTTATTCTCATTTTTGATAGATTGTATTTGGTTTTTCTTCTATACATATTGTGTTAGATAAGTGGTACGTAAGGTATCTAGGCTTTAAAACTTTAAAAGTTTTATCAGGACATTTGCACTTTAAAAGTATCAGGACATTTTATATAAAAGTAATATTCTATATGTAAAAGTAACTATCAGAAAAATCATAAAAAAACCAAACGCCAATATTCATCCCAAATACGCCAATTGTGGATCTAAACGAATATGTATACTTTGGAAGTATAATAACGACAAAAGGGTGAGCGGCGGAACTTATAGAGCACAAAATTTAAAAAGGAAGAGTATGTTCGCAAGATTATGGGCAATTTTGTAAATACCGCAAATAGCCCGTTAAATTAAAATAAAAATATTCAAAGTTTGAGTGAAATTTATGCCTACTGTATGAAAATTAAACCATGAGGTTGGTAACACTAAATAACATACAAAAGTTGCATGTTTTCATCAACAAATGCTTAAGATTAATATGTGAAACATTTTGGCCGAGAAAAGTACTATTGTAAGTATTAAACCTGCCAAGAATTGGCTGCATACCTATACGTCCAACAACATCAATAGCACTTTAAGACCTCAATACTGACAGAAGATATGAGGAAAGGGTCTTGAATAAAATAACTTGAAGAAGTAGCATGCAGAATGAGGTAGAGCCAACTGTAAAGAAATAAAAAGTCTTCAATGGGAATTAAAAGAACAGTGCAAGATAAAGAAAATGAAATAGGATTTATGGAAGCCCTATATTTCCTAATGAAATAAAACTGAAGGAAAGAAAATGAAAATAGTTCTGTAACTATTTTAGTTGATCAGAATCAGATATTAAATAATTAAAACAGAAAAACACGAAACAAGGTACAGGTACCACCTATATATAAATGTTAAGTTTTGTCAATTTGATCTTTGTTAGAATCTGTTCAAAAGTTAACAATTTAAATTATATATATGTTAAGATTTATTATTAGAAGACAAACTAAAATCTAAATTTTAGAAGAAAAATTAATTTTTCAGTTAAAATCTTATAAGAAATTCATTTAAAATATTTCTAAAAGATTTTTTATTAGAATCTTTTCTGTAAATAACGAAAAAAACCTTAAAGATACTTTTTTTTAGAAAAAATAAAAACTTAAAAAAACAAAAAACAAAATTAGAAAAAGAATATTCCACGTGTTACAATATAATGTTTAAATTTCCTTCTTAACTTTAAAAAATTAGCACAGGTGTCAAAATTCCAGATGTATAAAAATTAATAGCTCCTTAACGGAGAGGAATACAAAATTTTGTTCTTTTAATGTAATTTTTAAAGATTTTCAAAGATTTCCTTAAGGTAACTTTTGTTTTTGTGTTTTAATTTCGTTTTTAAAATCCATTAAAAAAATTTTGTTTTTAGGAAATGGACAGGAATTTCACAGAACATTAAAACATTTAATTAAATATAGTATAGAATATTTTAATTAGAAAATTTAGTATTTTATAAATAGAAAAAGTAAATAATTTTAAAAAGTGAAAATTTTTTTTTTTAATTGAAAATAAAATAAATCTTTTATCTTTTGATCCACATCTGTTGCTTAATCTTTTCTATTAAAGGACTGGTCAATATTATAACATGTTTTCTTTTTAAAATTTTTTTTGCAAATTTTTCTCCTTAAAACTAAACTTGACATCAAATATTTTATATATTTTGTATTTATCTTAAATTTGTTTATCTTGAATTTACAGCAAGGTAACGTACTGGTTAGAAAAGACTCTTTTCTTTCTCTTGTTAAATTTTTTTAGAAAAATAGGTAAAAGTCGGTTAGTTAAAATAATGACAGGACTCTAATATAAATAACAAAATGGCATGAGTCTTTTTTTCAAGAGTGAAATACTTTTTTAAATCGTTAACAAAATAAAATGAATAAAAAAGAAAAGTTCTTCATTTTTTTCAATCGTCTAAAAAATAGAAGGTCACTTTTTCCAATTTTTTTTTAAAATGGTTATTTATTTTTTTAAAGACATTAAATTTTGACTACAGATTAAAACAAGGCAGAATGTAAACCAACGGTTTTTGAAAGTGCACATTTCCGAAAGATAATACAAACTGTTTAGAATTGTGACTTGCCACAAAATTTAAAAATTTCATATAAGAAAAAATGTGATAATAGGACTTTTTTACAATTTTGAGGGGCTGTAAATCCAGAACTCTATATAACTAAGAAAAACCGTTAATACGCGTAAAATTTTATTACTGGAGCTTTAATTTTCATATTTTGCCGAAGAATAATTTGTACAGATGTCTACGTTACAGGGGTCCAAAAATAACATATTTTAAATTTTTGAGCTCTAATAGGTCTTAAACAGGGGGTGATCCAAAAAAAAATTCAGAGAAACTTATAATAATTCTAAAAGTTCTTTCTTGTCTCAAAAAATTCAAAAAGTTCTTTCCAGTCCCTATCTAAAAGCGCGTCGGAGTTATGAAGGTAGAAAAAACATGCAAAATTTTGTTTTCACATAACGGTAAATTTAAATACTAAATTTAAAAAAATATATAATTTTAATATTGATTTACAAAGGCAAAGAAAATGTCGAATGGCCTTTTCAGATTGAAAAAATGTTAAGCGGAACATGAAATATACGCATTTAAAAACATGGCTTTTTCAAAGTTTGAGGAGCTGCCGTTCCCTGATGAATGGGGCTATATGAAAAATTTGTTCCACACAATTAATTTTTTTATGAAATCTACCATGGTTAAAATTTTTTTTCTCTATCTTTAACGGTGTAGAAGTTTTGTAAACAGACGGACAGAGTGAAACTAATAGACACATTTTTCCAAATTTTTTTTAGAAAGGTGCTAAAAACACAAAATACAAAATGAATATAAAACAAAACAAAAAAAAATGTTTTTTGAAAATAATAGTTTAGAACTTTAGGCGAGTTTTCAAGTTTCTCCGTATTTAATTATAGCTAAACATGTATAATATATAAAGATGGGATTAAAAGTGGATGCAAAATAGAAAAATTTCTATTTTTTAATTTCAAAAAAGTTTACAAAAAGGAATCTAAAGAACATGCTTTTAGTATGAAAAAAGGATAAAAATATGAAATATTTTTTCAAATATCAGGACTTAAATTCAGTAGAAACGTTAAGTAATGTAGTAAAATGGAAATAAAATATAATAATTATGTAATATTTAATAAATAAGCATTAATTATTAAATTATAATATGAAATAATAAAAAATAAATACAAATAAATAACTAAACACCTCGTGTACATAATATAGTGATAGCTTATGCTCAATAAGCTTCAATTAGAAAAATGGCTTAAAATAAATTTAACAAAGAACCCAAAAAAAAAAATTTCTAATATTTTTATAGTAAAAAATATGATGGGAATTTTTGCTTTTTTTAGAATTAAATTTTGTATGGAAACATGCAAAAAATAAAAGAGATTGTATTAAAATCTATAATAATTTCTTAAATTTCAGTAATTTCTTTGGCGGAAACTAAAAGTTTAAATTCTGAGAATTAGGATTTTTAATTTTGCATATGCCGAAATTGTAAGAAAAGTAAAAAGGATAATACAATATCTATTGAAAATATTTCAGTAATTTCTTAATTAATTTTTCAAATATTTTAAAATTACTGATTAATTTTACTAATTAAATACCCATAGTAAAATTACTCAGGTGCAATAAAGTATAAAGTTTTAAAGTATCTACTATACCACTGTTTTATCAATGTATCATATATTTATATTCGATTTTCATCCTTTAATCATTTATTACTTTTATATTGTATATGTATGTTGCGAAAAAAATTAAAAACAAAAATATATTATATCTTATATAATAGATAATAGATGGCGTATAAATATATTAAAAGTAAATATATAATACATATATATAAATTTATCTGTTAATATCTAATCAAAGGCTTATTTGTAAAAATGAAAAAAAAAAAAAATTGTTTTAAAATATAAACGAAAAACGTGTGCAATTAAGTATATATGTATACAATTTAAAAATATAATTCACTGTTATCTTTTAAACGGTAAATTTTCTACTTCATTTTACTGTTACACTACATTCTACTTCAACATTTTTTTCCATTGTTTTGTTGTTGTTATTGTTGTTGCTGTTACTGTTGTTTTTGTTTTTTATTTTTTGTTTATTTAATATTAAATACATTTTTATCATAGAAATATCAACGTGAAATATTTTAATATTATTTATGAATATGAATATTATAAAAAGCGTCACATTCATAACATTATAAAAAAAAAAAAAAAAAAAACAAGCTTTAAAAAGTTGTTTTTTTTTTTTTGTTTTTATAATAATAAGTATTTTGTTACATATACGTGCATACAAATATACATTTTAGTATACCTATCAAAAAAAAAAAAAGAAGAAAAAAAAAAAAGAAACAAAAAAAAAATTTATTTGTTTCTCTTTTTCTCGTAGGTACATGTGAGTAAAAAAAAGGTGAGTTAAAAGGAAAAGAAAGGCTTTTTATTTACTTTACTTAAGTTTAACTTTTTTTTTTTTTTGCCTCCATGGCTTATTGTTGTTACAATATGAATATACAAATTTGTATATTTGTATTTTTTACATAATATAGGTACCTACTATATATTATAATATATAAAATAAATGTTTTTATAATATGATTGTACATCTAAATGTAACCAGTTACGTAATGCTTTTCTTAAAAAAAATTTAATATTATTTTGATTATTTTGTTTTTTTTTTTTTTGTTTTTTGAATAGCTGTTAAGTTTTTTGTAAATTATTATTTTTTTTTTTTCAAATATAAATACATATTATATAGATAAATATATATATATGTAATGTATATAATGTATATATGTATATGTATAACAACAAAGTTTCTTACATATATATAATAATATATATAACCTTGGTTGGAAAAAAAAAAAAAAAAAATCTGCACAAAATTAAGACGCTTAACTTGTTCAGGGTCGGTTGATTCCTAAAGGAATTTAAATTTAATGTAAATTTATAACAGTACGTTTGTATGTTTGATGATATATTTTAATAAATAATAATGTATACATATATTATATGTTCACACTAGTAACGTGTAATAAAGTAAATTTGTGTTTTTTCTTAGAAGTTTTTCAATAAATTTCGGATTAAAAAAAAAAAAAACAAATAACAAAAATAAAAAATCAACAAATTTCCTTTTGAAAATTATTATTAAAAAATTAACTTTTGAATTTATGTAGGTTATTAAGTAGTTGAGTTTCGGATAAAAAAAAGAAAACCAAAAACAAAAAAAAAAAAATAAAAACGAAACAAAACAAAATTAATTTTTAAAGAAAAAAACAAAAGCTCAATTATATATGGTATACATTTGAAGGAAATGTTATAAAAATACAAAAATCTTTGTCAAAATTACTTAAATGTCAAAAAATTTCAGATTATTAAATTTCATAGTTTTTTAGTGAATATAAGAATTATTATCTTAAATTAGATATAATATATAGGTATTTATATTTATTTTAATAAAATTTTTGTTCGATGCAGATAGGTATATTGAAAAATTTATTATTATTCAATATTTAGTTTAGATCATGCAATATAAGATATTTAATATTCATTGTATTTTGACATCTTCAATATCTATTACCAATCCAAATATCTTAAATCAATTAAGAAAACATTTTCATTTTGTTCTCATGTAAAAAAAAAAAAGTTGACTGATACATAAAATATATCTACACATTGGTGTAGTGCTATAACGCCATACGCAATAAAGCCATAATGACTTTTGAATGAAAAATACATTTTGTACATTTTTTTGTGTATGGCTTTATTTCCCATTCAAATTTATAATAAAACCATATCGTTTTCTAAAATTTTACGAAATAAAGCCGTATAATAAAATTGATAGAAATATTATTTATATTTGTATCTATATATTATATATATATATGTATATCAGATTATGCATTAGGAGAAATTTTAGAGTTGGAGTTAAATCAGGTACAATAATTGAATTAGCGGGGGTTTGGGGGCGGCAGTCCCCTTTGACTAAAAAACATTATTGTTTAAAAAAAAAATTACAAAATTTATTTTTTTTATGGAATATGGATATTGGATGGACATACAGTTGAATTCAAAAGCAGGGTTTTGCGCTTTTCCAGAATATTTAAATATATGTATATACCTGATTGAGAATTTGGAAAGATTTTAGATTCAAAAGCAGGTTATACGCCTTTTCCAGAATAGTTTTAATATACATATGTACACGTGACATTCTAGGGGCATTTTAGAGCGGGCAAAATCAGGGTTATTCGCCTTTTACAGAATATTATAAATGTGTTGTAATGTATATACGAGATTCACAATTAGGAGGGATTTTAGAGTTCAATTCAAAATCAAGGTACTCCCCTTTTCTAGAATATTTATATATGAGTATATGAGATTCAGAATTAGGAGGGATTTTAGAGTTGGATTCGAAATCAGAGTATTTATTCCCTTTTTCCAGAATATTTTTATATATCTAAATGCGAGATCCTGAATTAGGAGGGATTTTAGAGTTGCATTCAAAATCAGGCTTACCACTTTTTCCAGAATATTTGGCGATCAAACGCGAGAGCTAAAGGAAAGAATAGCCATAATATGTATGCACATTTACAAAAATAAATGTGATACATATAAATAAAAACATAAAAATAAAATACATAAAAATAAAAAGATAAATATATATATAAAAATAAAATACATAAAAGTAAAAAGATAAATATTGATAATTATTTTTGTTTGAAAAATTAAATTGCTTCTATTTGAACAAATAAAATTACATTTTTAAATTTGGCGATATTTAAAAGCGAAATAAGACCATTATGGCTTTATTACGCATAGCGTTATTTCACGGCGCCATCTACATTTTCTCGGTCTGGTAATGCAAAATTTTAAAATGTCAACAGTCATCATAATTGAACTATTCCAATCATTACCAAACGTCTTAAAATGATCCAATTGGTGAAGGATATCTAATGCGTATGATTCTGAATTGATTTTAATAAGTATAGGACTATACGAAATAAATTTTAATTTCGTATAGTCCAAAAAATTTATAATTTTCTGCAATGTTCCAAGTTTATTTTAAGGTGTTCTGCTGTTAAAAGTTCTCTTGTGGTACAACTACTGAAACTATTATTTTTTTTCTTACATATTAATTAAATATTTTCTAAAACTTATTTTTATTATTTTTATTTTTGTTTTATATTATTAACCGGCCACATAATGTGAAAAGGCAGCCTTTCCTTTTCAGATGTAGCTGTAAGTGTGATAAACCTACACTGTGTTACCTATATTCCCTCTGTTTACATACGCTGTTACCTACCAGGCCTCCAACGCCCCTTTTATTATAACTGAATATTTTGGAGAATTTTTTTTGAAGTACAATATAATCAGTTTTGACATAAAAGCAAAGCAATACATCATTTTGTTAAAAAAAAGACTTCATATAAAAAATCAACTTTGTGTTTGCTTTATTCGAGAGTAATGAATGTGCGAATGCAAACCATTTTCAGTTTTCTATTATTTTGTATTAGAGAGAGATCACATTCATCACTTATGATTTAAATAAATGAATTATTAGTAACTAGTTTTTAGAATATTTTTCCAAAAAAAAAAGGAAAATTTGAAAAATTTGCTTATTAGTTTCACTCTATCCGCCGGTCTGCCTCTTTACAAAACATCAACACCGTCCACGTTCTAGCAATGAAAATTTAACCATGGCAAGATCTGATAAAAAAATATTGTTATAGAATAGCGATTTTATGTAGCTTCACGCATTATGTAGCGGTAGCTTTTCAAAGCTGAAAAAAGCTCTGTTTTGAAATGTTTATACGCTTAAAAAATATAAATATTTTAAATATTTTTTCAATTAAGAGACGTTAAATAACAGGACATTTTCTTAACTTCATAGCTTCCGCTTTTAGATAGAATCTGAAATTTTGAAATCCAATAGAGAATCTTGAACAGAAAGATCTTCGAGAAATAATATAATTAATATATATTAGAATCCTTGTATTTGTATCACTCCCTGTTTAAGATCTGTCAGCTATTTTTTTAGCTTAGGCACTTGTACAAATTTTTTCAAAATAAAACGCGAAAATAAAAGCTTCAATATTATATTTTTACATCTCTTGGAAGGTTTTCATAATTAGATATGATTTCCTTTAAAATATAGAAAATATTTTCTTAATTATTAACTGTTTTTCTTATATGTGAAATTCTAAGAAAACTTACAAATTTTGTTAGAAGTCATATTAAATTATAAACTAATTTTATTGTCTTTTGGCAAAAGTGCTCCTTTAAAAAACCTTTAATTTCAAAGAATACATACTGCTTTGTTTAGAATGCATTCTTAGAAATAAAAATATAAAAAATATCAAATTTGAATAATTAATAAAAGTAGAAAGTAAAAGACTTATTTTTTTTTTTTTAGTGCATTTCTCTGCCACATAAATGTGAACAGGAAATTACACACCCTTTCCTTTTCAGGCGTGGCTGTAAATATCGTAAGGGGGAATAACTCTTACGACGTGTGTGGGATTCGAAACCACACTTCCTCGGAGATTTATTTTAAATTTTTTAGTATATTATACATTTCGAAATTTTTAAAATGAAACAGAACTCAAGATTCGGAGAGACCATCAAATCAAGATACAAGGACCAAACTCAAGATTCGGATAAACCAATTATTTGAATATATATTATAATAATTATATCTTAAAATTTAAAATTACAAATTAGATAAAATAAAATGTAATATAATATTTTGTCATTTAAATTTGATTTTTTTTAGTAGGTATTTAACTCTTAATCCTTGATATATTTTAATATTTACAATGAAATTTCTCTAATTTCTAATGGTTAATCTTCTCAAAACAGTAACTCAAATATTTAATTAGTATCTAAAACATATGTATTTTTCTTTTTTATTTTTTTTACTAAACGTATATATGTATATTTTTATCCTTTTTGGTTCATTTCAATTGATTTTTATTGTAATCATTTAAATTTTCTGATAAATCTTTATCAATTACTATATTTTACTAAATAAACATTTATATATTTCATTTTCAAGGATCACTTGTCGCCAAATAAATTACAAAAATTTAAAACATAATACAAACGATTTATTTAGATACATTAAATGACATTTTCGAATATATAATTTAGATTTTTTAAACGATTTATTTGTTTTTTTTTTTTTGTATTTTTATTTTATTTTTTTTGTAAATTGAAGAATTTTTTATGGTACCTATATAGGTATTTTAATCCTTGAATCATCAACATAAGTATAACCAATTTTGTTTTACAAAATTTTCAAAGGATATATTATTTATATCCATAAGATTAGAGTAAATTTTTTTTTTTTATCTCAAAAATTTCTAAATTATTTATTCTCAAATAAACCTGTTAATTTAAATTTACCTAGAAAGCCTTACCTTTTTCTTTTCAGCACATTTCCAAAAAACAATTTTTAAAAAAAATGTGCCTATTAGCTTCACTCCGTCCGTTCGTTTGTCCGTCTGTTTACAAAATTTCTACAACATTAAAGATAAAGAAAAACATTTTTAGATTTAGTATTTAAATTTACCGTTATATGGATACCTAATTTTGCATGATATTTCTTTTTTCATAACTGCGGAATCCTTTTAGATATGAACTTGATGTTTTGAGAAAAGAAAGAATTTTTTGAATTAATATAAGGTTTCCTGAGAAATTTTTTTTTGTTCTACCCCTTGTTTAAGAGCTATTAGGGCGCAAAAATTGAGAATTTGCTTTTTTTAGACACCTATGACTTAGGCATCTGTACAAAGTTTTTTTCTGTAAGACATAAAAATTAAAGCTTCAGTAATATATACGTGTCTTAACGATATTTTAGTTATATAGGGTTTTTGACTTACAGCCCCTCAAAATTACAAAAAAAGTCCTATTTTTACATTTTTTCTTATTATATAAAATTCGAAGTAAATTTTAAAATTTTGGTGTTAAGTCACAATTGTATACAGTTTGTATTATCTTTTGGAAATGTTCGTTTTTAAAAACCGTAGGTTTACATTCTGTTTTATTTTTATTTGTTTTTTTGTTTGAAACTGAAAATGATTGCAAACATTATAAAATGTAATTTTATATTACAGAGACATAAGAAATAAAATAATGAAAAAGACAGAAAAAAAATGTATACCAGAAGTAAATAGTTCGACTTAAAAGGTCATAATGAAAACTCTTAAAGAAATCCTAGATATGAAAATAAAAAACAGAAAAAAAATTAAAAAAAAAAAAGAGAAAAATGCAAAATAATATTTGTTTTTATTTTCTCGGAATAGTTTTATTTCTTAAGAGTTTCATTTTTTTTTTTTTGTGTATGTAAAGAAATAGTTAAAAAATATCTTTTGTAAAAATCTTTTTTATAGAGAATCATCTGATTTAAAAAATTAAACAAAAAGAAAAATTTTTTAAAGAGTTTTAAATTACAAAGTATTACGGAGCTATAATAGGTCTCTTAATTATTCAATGGGTAGAATGCATAAAACTGAGCATAAACTCAAATCAAACTCTTTCAAAAAAAAGTTACATAGTTTCGTTTGAAAAAGTGCCATTTGAGTTCAAGCTTGTTTTTATGCATTCTATACATGATATAGACCCTATATCACAATCTGTTTCAGACTATCTTTTTTTTTGTTTTTCTAAGGGAGGTGAAAATCTTCCAAAGACACCAAAATTTTCCGCTTGGTAGTGTCAGATTCGTACTGATTAAATCCTCCTCCCCCTTTAGCCAATATAATGGAAATAAACCCCTATCTGATAAGTATAGGTGCCTAGAGGAGTAGCGATAAAAAAGAATAGAACAATTGGATGTGGCAACATTGGATTGGGAGTGGGATTGTAAGAAAACAATGAATCCGCCTGTTATTATTTTGTTAACAGTGACAATAGCCGTTACAACAGTTACAACATGCAGTAGTATATAACACCTATGTCTATATATCCACTGTAGCGGTTATTATAATTACTATATATCTTTGTCTTACTAGACTATCTTTGTCTTTAACCTTGTCTCTTTACATTTTATGCCATCTTTTATAGTTGGTCCATTCTATTGTTCTTTTATTACATACATGATTTTTTTTGAAAAACGTAATGGCCACTCTTTTTTCTAATTTTGTGACCATGCCTTAAAAGCCTTTTTGCTTAACCATATAAAATTTCAAAAGAGACGTTTAGAAGTCTTCAACCTAACACAAAAATGATTTAATTTTGAAGAAAAATGGAAGAAAGTGGATGTGATCAATTGTAGATACATTGCACATTGTAACGACATTCTTAAGATTTTTTTTTCTAAATGATCAATTTTATCTATATCATATTTTATCAATCATATTTCACCTACCAAAATTTATTCAACAGTGTTGTTAAAATAATATATTTAAAAAAAAAAAAAATCAGTAAATGTTTAAGATAAAAAAAAAAAAAAAAATTAAATAAATAATATAAAATGATACAATTACAAATTACCTTAAGAATGTCCTTTGTTTATATTTAAATTTACACAATATCAAGTGTTTATTTATATATAGATTTTTAAAAGGTAAATAACTATATATATATATAAATAGTAACAATTTTCCCAGCGGACACTAAAATTCTACATGTAAATTGAAAAGAAAATTTTCTTTTATATATAGAAAAAAAATAAAAAATAAAAAAATACAAGAAAAGTGTCCATTTATATTTTGTTTTTTTTTCTGTTTTTTTTTTTTTTTTCATTGTCTGTATTATATACTTCTTATTTTTCTATGAATAGTTTTTTTTTTTATCGTTCTTTCAAGACTATTTAATATTATACCATTTTGTTGTACTGATTTAACTTGGTTTTTTTTTTTACTTCCTTATTATGTTCATTATTTATTTTATGCCCCGTTCAATGTCTATATATGTATGTATGTATGTATGTATGTATGGAATAGTGGGAATGAAAAAAAAAAAAAAAAAAAGAAATAAATGTGTGAAATAGTTTGGAATCGTATTTTTACTTTAAATTTTTATATATTTTTGCTAAATTTCTTATTTTCTTTTGAAGTTTGCTTTTGATTTTATTATAGAATTGACCATTAAACTAAAGTTTATATACCATTAAAGAATTACTTAAAAAAAATATGAAACCAACAAGCCGGCAAAAATGGATATAATAATTTTTTTTTTTTTTGTCTTTTTTTATATACTCTAGGTACATTATAAAAGTAAATTCACAATAAATGTTATTTTATTGAAAATACAGGTATGTTGGTGCATTTTATATTTTTATATCTTAAAATAAAAGAAGAAATGGCTACATAAATTTAAAAAAGAAAAATTCATAAAAAATATTTAATTTTTTTTTTTTTTTCAAGTCATAATTCTGTACTGTACAAGAAAACTGAATGTACAGGGTGATTTTCTTTCATCTTAAATATTTAAAGCGTGTATATAGGACATCCGTCAAGACAAAAATGAACCAACAGTTTTTTTTTGTAAGAGAAGGACCTATTTTTTTTCTTTTCTTGAGATAATGGACGCTGAAGTTTTTTTTAAATTTTAATTTAATTTGTTTGTATCTCAAAAACTGCACAACTAATTAATTTAATTAATACACCGTCAGAAAACTTTATATTTCAGCATTGCAAAAAAACTTTTTCCATTTTCAGATATTTTCAGAAGTTCAAAGTCTCAAAAGTTACGAGCATTTAAACGAAAACAAAAACGATATTGAAAAAATTGCCAAATTTTAAGTTTTTTTTTTTTATTTTTATTCTAATCTAAAATATGGAAAGACGAAGTGTTAAACTTTCTATCTGTAAGACGATATATTAAATTGATTAATTAGTTGAGTCATTTTTGAGATATAAGAAAATTAAATTAAAACTTAAAAAAAAAAAGTTTAGGTTCCATTATCTAAAGAACCGGGAGATATAGACCCCTTTTTAATCAACAATTTTTTGTTCGTTTTAGTCTCCCATAAATATTCCCTATAAATTATTCAAGAATGAAACAGAATGACTCTGTATAATAGGATTTTAGAAGAATATATACATAATATATTTAATTTTCTTAAAAATATTTCTAGTTAATGCTTTATAAATTTTTTTTTTTAATTCGATTTATTTTAATGGAATCCTTTGTTCGGTAAGGCGGATACAACACTATTCATTCCAATAAATCCTGTTTCAATTATTATTTCTTTTGGGTACAACAAATATGGTTATTGCCTTGATAACTTTCAGTCTGATATTAATATAAATATTTATATTAGCACAACATGATCTTTTGCATTGATGTGAAATGCATTAATTTATTTGAAATGCGAACAAATATTTTTATCTTACAAGAACTTAACTTCAAATGTAAACTTCTGAAGAAAATAAGTTAAACTAATCACAAATTTTTGGTCACATTGCTAGACGATCAGTTACAATGGAGAAATGGGTATTGGAAGGAAGAGTGAATGAAAAAAAAATCACAGGCGATATCCTACACGTTGGTTATATTAATTATAATTGTTAATAGGAAAAACATCGGCAGAATCAATTTATATTGTACAAAATAAATTCATATAGCAGCAGCTTGTAAAGAATCATCTAATATAACCTTGTTACTATACTCCCTGAATAGGGTGGTAGAAGAAGAAGAAAAATAATTCAGACGATAATTTAACGATAGAGAAAACAAACTAATTATATTTATAGTTTAATATCTTTTTTATGAAACGCACGTCTTCTCTAATCACTAAATGACATTAGTATGAAAATAGTATGAAAATTAACATAGATTGATGGATATTTTATTTTTATCTGACTTTAAGAATGACAAGGGAGGACAAGGATTTACAATAAAATTGACAACATATAATTGTAGTTTAAATGAAGCATACATATATTATAGAACGGAATATTATTATTGACATAATTCATATTTTCATACTTTTGACAGGTTTAATTCATTTGACATATGAAACCACTTGAAAATTGAATTGACTCATATTTTAATTTACTCTGCTCGTACAGTGTTTGTTTACAACTTATGAATTTTGAACACTAAAGCTGTTATAGAAATTATGCAACAAGTGTTAAAATTTTTATACTTTTTCCTATCCGATATAATAGTAATTATATTACTTTATTATAAGTTTAAAATCTGAATATAGGTCTGGATAAGTCTAAAATGTGAAATTATGATGTCAATTTTCCAATATTTTTAAATTTTTAAACAAATATCTACTTTTTTTTCTATATTTATGTTTATACGCAGGATATTCTTTTGTGCAAGATCAAGGTTATAAAGATGGTAGGTCCTAAACATTTAAAAATTCATTTTTCTAAACTATATAACATGACATTATTTTAGAATTTTACAATACAGAAGAGTGTTGTGATATGTACCTTATGCTAATAAAGGTATTACTAGAAAATCCCCAGTGCAATTGCACAATTTCTATAGATTCAAAAACATTTACGTTATCATACTGACTCCCTTAATACCTGTATTAAAGGAGGGATTATTACATGTATTTTTTTTAGCTTAGGTATATTAAGACCTAACTAAAATAACTTATGGATTTTTAATTTAATTTGAATTTTTTAGGTGTAGGGTATAAATAAGTCGGTTACATCGACTTACTGTTACTTTTACTTGTTTTTTTTTTGCTTGAAAAAAATTTGCTGAATTTATTTTATTTAAATGTACTTTGGAAGAGGCCTTTGGTATATTTAATAAAAGATTCATGTCTCTGATAATGAAATTTCATAAATTTTCGGGGGCTTTTTTTGTGACGGTCGTTTTTGACAGCTTTTTATTTTAATGTTCTAATAATAAATTAGTACAAAATTATGAATCTATTGTGAGAGGAGGCTCCTAAAATGATATTTTCTATGTTATTTTTTCTTTTTTTTCAAGAAAAATATCCATTTCTATAATATTTAGTAAGTTTCTGATTTCTGTTATGTAATATAATTAGCTAAGTCTGCCGAATTTTATATTAATAAAAAAATTCGAATATTTTATGTTATATCAAAAATGCAGCTTAAAAAATCAAAATTCCAACCTAAATAAGCAAAACTACTTTAAAGTCTACTGCAAAGCTTTTACCAGCTTTTATAATAGTGAAAACAAAATCAAGAATAAAATCGGCCTATTATTTGTTTCTTATAAATATAAGGCTTACTATAAACTTTGCTCTTTTCACTTT
The DNA here is from genome assembly GCA_947095535.1 of Poecilobothrus nobilitatus. Taxonomy (NCBI): domain Eukaryota; kingdom Metazoa; phylum Arthropoda; class Insecta; order Diptera; family Dolichopodidae; genus Poecilobothrus; species Poecilobothrus nobilitatus. The sequence continues at coordinate 246,692,988 of OX352773.1, read as the reverse complement.
CAAGTCTTTCAATTTTATTAAGAGTATTTTTATTTTTTTCAAAAGAAAGAGTCATTTGAAAACTGCCAACAGGAGATTAATAATTTATTTTTATTTTACCGCCGGTTCATAATGGATGTGGCAGTCAAATTTAAAAATTAAAAATTTGCTTTAAATTTTGTGTCGAAAGTAATTTTTAAAAAGTAAAAGTTTGCGTCTCTGATAAGACTTTTAGTCGAAGATTTGTGTCTCTGATAATAAAATTTTAAATTATTAAATAAATATACAAAAATATCATCATTTCCAGTTTAGTTTATATTCAGTGTGAGTGGTTTACTGTAGATCTGGCCAACATCTTGTGTGTATAATATTGTGTATATTATCAGAAATTCAATCATTAATTCCTGGTATTATATTATCTGATCTGATTAAAAAATCTTATTTTTTTCCATGGCTAACAATATTATTAATGGTCTAACAATAAATTAGTACAAATTTATGAATCTTTTGTGAGAGAAGGCTTCAAAAATGATATTTTCTATGTTATTTTTTTTTTTTTTTAAGAAAAATATCCATTTCTATAATATTTGGTAAGTTCCAGACTTCTGTTATGAAATATAATTATTTAAGTCTGCCGAATTTTATTTTAATAAAAAAAATTCGAATATTTTATGTTATGTTTTATGTTAAAAATCTAAATTTCAATCTAAATAAACAAAACTATTTTAAAGTCTGTTACGAAGCTTTTACCAGCTTTTATACTAATGAAAACAAAATCAAGAATAAAATCGGCCTATTATTTTTTTCTTATAAATATGAGACTTACTATAAACTTTGCTCTTTTCACTTTCAGGCGTCTTAATTTTATTAAGAGTACCTATTTTTATTTTTTCCAAAACAAAGATTTAATGGATGTGGCGGTCAAATTTAAAAATTAAAAATTTGCTGAATTTATTTTTATTGTGACACATTTTTTTAAGTATCTACTTTTCCTTTTTTGACTGTACTCACTTTTAATTAACGGTTTGTGTCTCTGATAATACTTCTAGTGGAAAATTTGGTCTCTGGTAATAATATTTGCTAAATTTATTTATATTTCTTATGAACGGTTTGTGTCTCTTGATAATACTTTGAATCAAAGATTTGTGTCTCTGATAATAAAATTTTAAATTATTAATAAATATACAGAAATATCATCATTGCCAGTTTAGTTTACATTCAGTGTGAGTGTTTTATTATAGATATAAAATATATTTTTTTACATGTTGGCAAGGTCTCACCAACATTTTGTGTATTATATTATAGATATTACATTATAGATTATTGTGATATATTATAATAAATAGCATGTAGTAAGTAACTTGTATTTGATGTGAGAAATTAAAATAATGAAGTTAAATTACTGGAAGATTATTTCCTATTAATTCATTATTCGAAAGTCATATGTTAACTTTTTCCAACTAAAGTAAATTCTAATTCCATGTGTCCTGAAATGGAAATTATGTCTTAGATAATATCGTTAAAACTAAAAACAATTCTAAATAACTTCGAAAATCTCAGACATTATTCAAAATTGAACCGTGATACCATATCAACATTTTGTCTACTGATGAAGATACAAACACTATGGTATATAGTGTTTGTATTTTCACACACACATATAGGTACTTATCAAAGAATTTTAATATAGATTTTATACTTAATTATTAAAAATAAATGGCATATTAATGAGGACAAAAAGGGGGTGGAGAGAAGAGGCATACGCGAGTTGCGTCATTTGCATGTGTCAATAATATTTAAAATGAGGCAAAAATTAAATTTTAATTTATAATTACATAATTAATATTAAATGTATCTAGATAAGGTACAATTGGTACAAAATATAAGTGAAAGAAATATAAGTTTAAACATGATGTTGATAAGTTTATTAAAACCAACTTTTTGTGCCAAACTTTTTTTTTTTACCTATCAATTTCATATCCATTAAAAATATAAGTTTTGTGAGAATATTTTCATTAGCACAACATTAGTACCTATAATAAAGTTCAATATTATATTTCGTTCAATCTGTCAGATATCAAAATACATGTTTTTTTTTTTAACCACAATAATGATGATATTAATGTAAGTTATATTACAGGATAACAATTTCTGGGCAGTCTATGTAAATTAGTATAATAAAGCCAATTGAAAAGAAATAAAGTCTTAAATATATATATATATATATATATGTATATGTACTTAAGTAGGTGTTTTAAAAAGAAAATATTTGTTTCTCCTTCTGAAAATAATCAAAAGAAAAATCAAAATACACAAATTATAATATGGATCTAATATTTATAGACTAGAAAATCTGTTTGGGTTTTGTTTGTATTTTTTTTTTTTTGTTTTTTTTTTTTGTATTATAATCTTATGTTTATTTAACAATTTAAACAAATAACAAAATAACCACCTACAATACAACTTTTTTTTGTTGATTTTCATTTTTATTGTTACTTAACAAAGGTTTTACTTTTCAATGTTTAGAAAACAAAAAAGTTATTATCTTCTTTTTATTTATTTTTTTTTTTGCTTTTACGTTATCAACAGAATATTGTCTTTTGATAATATTTTTTTTTAAAAAGGAATAAATAATTTTAAGCATCATGTATTTTTAAGTTCAACAACCTTTTATAATTCAACACCTGTTAAGTCTATTAAAGCTTAAATGGTTTATAATGATTATACTGGGATGGTACTGTACTAGTGTAAGTGTCAGTAAAAAAGTTGAAGAAGACAATAGTCAAAAGTAAAAATTTTTATATTATATGATGGTTAATGGTTTTTCATATAATTGGTCTTCGTGATCTTTAGCTGAAAAGGATTATTAAAGTAAACTGAGAAGTATTATAAATCTAACTTAAAATGTATAGTGTCTAAACATACTTGAATAAATAAGAAAAATATTACAGGGTAACCATGATAAAGCGATCAAAATTGAATTTCAGTTAAGGTAGACTTATAATCTTATTTTAATCTTTACAATTCCATTGAATGTTGCTTCTGGAATCTTATCAGAAAAGATCTATTCAAAAATTCATTTTAAATTTTTTATGAGATAAAATATCGGAAATCGGAAAAAAAAAATATCAGTCTGAATCCTTTTATATTTAATATTATAATATTGCACAAACAAAGGAATGCAAATACAAAAACACATGGATGTTATTAGAGTATGATCGTAATGTTTCCATATTCCATTATGTTAAAGGAAATTAAAATTAATTTTGTTATAATATTATAAGTATATAATATTCCCCTTACTTTTTATATTTAAGAATTTTACCTATTTATTTATTTTCACTCTAAGTCTCTACCAATTTTAATGGCCATCGTCGGTCATTTTTCAATATTATACCAAATTGTATTAAATTAACTTTTCTTCTCGTCATTGCTTTAACGATACATTTCTAAAGACATTTTTTTTTTTGTCATGGATGATTTCCTATGTTTTCAGGATTACTTAACTTCAATTCTTCTTGAAGATGTTTAAAATACAAATAAAAGTTATTATGTGATTAGCCTTTTTATAGTCCTTTTTTAAGTACTAGATGTTAACAAAATCTTTTTTTTATCCGTTTTCCATCCATCCATTTCTATGCATATATCGGATTGTTATATAATATAATAGTAATTAAGATAATTTTAACTTTCAGTAAGTATAAATTATTCAATTTATAATTAAAATCTAATATTATCGCTGAACGGCTTAAAGTTTCAAACACTTTAAAATGCATTTATTTTATTTTTACCAGCTACCGTCTTACAAAAAAAAAAAACTTATTTTGAAGAATAGCTTTATTTAAAAAGGAAGATTTTTTCATAATTAAAAAGTGAAAAACCTACCAAAATCAAAATAAAATATATATTTTGAATATTTTAGGTTACCAACCTGAATATAAAATAACCCACTATACTGCTTCTAAAAATTAAAAATGTTAAAACAATAAAAAAAAACATAAAAAAAAATATTTAAACCATAAACAAAACAAAAAATGCTTCCTTTTCATAAATTCTATATTTGAATGCGACTTTTAAAATAGGTTAACCTATTTTTAGTTTTGCCCAAATCCATCCAAGAACAAAAAAAAAAAAAACAAAAACATAGGTAAAATACGGTAAAATTGGAAACTAACGAAATTTAACAATAGTGGAAAAATAAAATATACATAAACTCGAAGTACAACGAAAACAAAAAAAAAAAACTAAATGCAAAAAAAATTCCTTTTAGCAATTTATTTTGTTCATCAAAAAAAAAAAAAAAAACAAAACAGACCTAATTTTCTTTTTATGCCTCCTTCTTCTTATGCCTCCTTATTTCCTTTATTTATTTTTTTTTTTTTACCATATTAATGAAATGTTTTTGTATAAGAAAAACCTCCATTATAATAATAAGAAAGCTCCTTCCGCATAATAGATCAAAAGACATTTTAAAAATAATTTCTTACGAAAATATAAATTTTTAATTTTAATTTTGTTAAAAAACATTCAGAAAGAAACAAAAAACAGAAAAACAAAATAAAAACGATTTCAAAGTTTGTTCTAATTACCTTAAATTTTTGCCTTTTTCTTTTGCCTTTTATTTTCTTTTAAAACGCTTTTTTGAATGACAACTATAAATTTTTCATATGATTCTACACTATTATATATTATGTATACATTATTATAATATGCAAAAAAAAAAATATAGATGTATTTGTGTACCTATATAGTATACACGATAAGGAACAATTGAAAGGAAGAAAAAAAAAAAAAATTGTTAAAAAGTTGTTAAAAGTTTTTTTTTTTTATCCTTAAACTTATAAAAAAAATCATTAAAATAAATCACTAGTATGGAAATTAACTCTAATAACTGATAACTATAACCTCTGATAAACATTTTTAAAAACTCACTTAAATAGTGCCATTCATTGGAATTTTTTAATAGAAATAGAAGTGATATTAGGCGAGTGTGTAGTGTGTAGTGTAATCTATTATTAATATACAGTTAGATATGACAATTTGAATTATAATGCCATTTACTTTACATTTATTTACGCCGTATATACTTGGTAAACTATTTTGTTTTTCGTTTATTTCACTGCCTGAGGAAGCATAAGGCTTCTATTTGACATTTCCAACTCACACGGTTTCCTACTGCTGTTTTTTCATTATCCTATTTGAGATTGTATTGATAATTGAGTGCGGCTATTATGATGTGTCTCCAATTTGGTTGCTTGGACGCCCCCGTTTTCTACTTCCCTTGGATATACCGCTCCAAGGTCTTAAGGCCATCTTCATTTTTTCTTTAGTAGTTATTTTAGTGAGGAATCCTCTCTTGCAGATTACCACAGATCTTCATTACTTATTTTGGCAGGTCAAAATGTTCTACAGATAATGCGGAAACAATGGTTGGGGTACTCGTAGTAAACAGTTTGGTAGTAAACTAGGCAAACAGTTTGATGATAAACTTGATAAATAATACATCTGGTAATAAAATACTGAATTGTGTATATATATAGCAGAATTATTATTAGTTTTAATGACCAAATCTTTCACATTCATTTATTTTAAATAAAATTTATTTTGCGAGGTGTTATTAAAGCCAGACACTTCTTTTAAGTATTTTCTAAGCCTATTTAACATTTACTTACAATAAAAGTTTTTTTGATTATCTTATCAATAAGTGTACGAAAAGTCAATATTATAACGCAATCAATAGAACGGTTTTCTTTTTATATAGAATTTTAAATGACAAAATTGTTAAAATGTAATTAAAATTTGATTTTGTGGTGATACTGATTTTTATATGCATACTGCAAAGCAAGATTCTTAAAATTTAAATGAGCTCAGGACTATTTTGAAACAACACTTATTTCTTCACGCAATAGATACCGTATGCATTAAATAACGCAAGTATTATGAGAGCAGCTTTATAATTATAATTATATCTTATATAATCTTATTAAAATAAAATTATTTCATCAGTTTTGTTGTTTCTATTCATCGGTTCTTGATTCAATTTTTCGGATTCATATGGTCAATAAAATTATTGCATGGTCGGATTATATCGCTCTTAGTTTCTTAAACATTATATATAATTCCCTAATAATTATAATAAATATTCTACAATAATGATAATGAAACCAAATCTTAGTTTCTTAAGAGGCTTACTCCCTTAATAGAATATCAAGCCATCATAAGAAAAATCAAAAGTAAATGATGATGTTTTTTTGTTTTGTTAATTTTTTTGCTGAATAAGTTGAGTAATTATTAGAAGCGTTAAATCAATATTGTTAAAATTGTTTACACTTTTTTTTATTAACTAAACAAAATCATAGTGGAAAAAAAACAATAAATTTTAACCCTCAAAAGCGTTTGGTCAATATATTATAGCAGTAAAGAAAGGGGCTTTATTAAATTTTTTAAAATTTTTGTGGATGCATACATATTTTATCATTGGCAATCTAAAGACAGCAAAATTTTATAAAATTGACGGGAATCTAATTTTAGATTAACTCAAATGGTTGACAGGATTTATTCTCTTTGATTTTTATTTGCATACTTTTAATTTTTATTTTTTTAATTATAAAGGTGATATCAAAGTACTCGCTTCGCCTCGCACGTCCTTTTAGAGTTATCCCAAGCGCAGCTTTTCAAATAAAATGATTACCAAAAGTTATCATCACTTTATGAAATAACTTAAACTGTGTATGTAAAAATTATGAAAATTATGACAACCAACAATCAATAAAAAAAAAAACAAAGAAATTGATTGTCAACGCGACTGAAAGTAGACATTTGCTCTACTTTAGCGTTTCTTTGTTGCACTGCTTTGCATTTGGTCAATTTATATTTAAATTAAGGGTTAACGTTGTATATTTTATATTAATGTATCTATTTAAACGTCAAAGTAACGTGAGAAGCGACGCAAGCGTCATTACCTTAAGGCGAATGTCGAAGATTAAACAAATGTTTTCTTCTTATAACCTTTTTAGTCATTTTTTTGACATATATACCGGACATAATAAATTAATAAATATTTTGTGTTTTTCATGACTCAATTAATGTTTTTTTTGTTACATTACTAAAATGCTGAAAGCTTTTGAGGGTTAATAAACTTTAAAAAACAAAAATGAAGAAAAAAATTTTATAAACTGAAAAATTTTTATTTCTTTTAAAAGATTATAATTTTTTTTTTATTTTTTGAAAAACATTTTTTCTTTTAATCCTTCAGAAAAACACACACTCACACATAGAAACATCACAAAATGTTAAAATGACAGAAAAAGTGAAAAATAGTTAAAAGAATGAAAATGACTAGAAAAAATATTTTAAAAAAGTAAACCACAATATAAGTGCTGTTAGATTTTCATCTTAAATTAAAAATAATTGGTGTAAAATTTTTTGACAAGAAATTTTCATTACACAAAAAAAAAAAAAAAACAAAATGGAAAATATTACCTGTTTTATTATCCTTTTTACCTCTTTTCTCTTCTTTTTTATTTCTAAAAGTGCCTTTATCATATTTTTCAGTTCAAATAATATTTTAAAATTTTAAGATTGGTTTTATTATATTCTGAACGAAATGCTACTGATGCAATGTATTTAATTATCCTTTTTTATACTCTTAGAAAATTTTTTTTTTATAAAAAATTATAAAATAAAAATTAAATTTAAAATAGTTATAATTATTATAGAAAATTTTTAATTGAGGCATTCTCATTTTTCTTTTTAATTTTTTATTATTTTTTTTTGTTTTTGGAATTTTTCTCATTGCCTAGAATAAATGGTTTTTATAAGCTTTTTTTTTTTTTTTTTTTAAATTACTATTTTTTAAATTGATTTAAAAACTCATTTAAAGTTTTCAGAATTAATTTTCAAAGTAATTAATACTTTCAAAGGAAAGGATTTATTCTATAGAATTTTTTTTTGTTTTTTTTTTCAATTAAATTCATAAAATAATTTACAGATTTACCAAAACGTTTTAAAGTTTTTTTTTTTCAAAAATTTTTTTTTTTTTTTTACTTTTAAAATAAAAGACAAAAACTAGTTTAATTTTTCTTAAATTAAAAGGATACTAAATTTATTGGTTTACCAATTTAACAAGATAAACTAAATTTAATACTTAATGGTTTAATTAAAATTAAAAATAATTTGGTCTTCGTAAAAGTTACAAAAAAAAAAAAAGTTTAAAATGTTTTTATTTAGTTATGCTTAAAATTAATTAACATTAAATTCGAGTAGTTAAAATTTAGACATTGAATTTATTTTTATTTAAAGTTAAAAATTGAATAATAAGAGTGATTAAGAATTTATGATGTAAGTGATGATTCCCATGTTCAAGATATCCCAAATTTAAGATGATGTTTTAATGGTTACTTTACTTCTTTTACTTGATGTTTCTTTGACCAAGTAAAGTATTCGAAAAGTATTTAAAACAATTTTTTGGAATTTTAATGCTTACTTTGATAAGTAGGTTTTTTTAATACAAGTTACAAAAATTAAGTATATAATACATATTATAATGATTCAACTTTGAAATAATATTAACTGTCAAAGTATGCAAAACAAAGTATAAAAACGGAAATTGGCCAAATCGAAGATACTTAATTTAACAATTTTTTTTTTTTGCAGATATATGAAGAACTGTTCTATAATGGCTATATCTACTCAGTGTTTAGTGTGAAATTATGGCTAATAGAGTTATCGGTCCATATTTTTTCTAAAGATAATGATGGAGATTTAAAAATCGTTTTAGTGAGGGGGGGAGGGTATACCAAGGAATAATAGGAAAGTTTTTCCGTTCAGTAATTGTGAATAAACCTGACAACCATCACATAAAAAAAAAATCTAAAACAAAATATTAAAATTACAAAAGTTATATGTATTTTACATCACTCAGTTAAAGTTGGTTCATCCTTTACTATAAAAAAATGTAATCCTTTTTTAATGCCAAACTACATAATATGAAAAAAGTAAAGAAAACAAATTAAGTATTGAGATATTACTTTTAATCCTTTTTTAATGTTTTCTTAACATCATCTTCAAAATAATTTTGAAATTTTAAATATCTTACATTTGTCGATGTGTAAGATCAAATTACAACTACAAGCCTTAAAATTAAAACAAGATTTACCAGAAGTGAACGTAATTGCCTGAAATTAGCTAAACATTTTTTGAAAATCAATTTTCTAATTGTAATTAAAATGAAAATAATGTGGTAATGTTTGTAACATAAAGGCAAGATAAGACATACATTTATTATATTAGTAAAGACGAGGTATAAAATCATTTTGTATCAAAATATCAAATCAATGAAAGTTTTTTTAAATTGATACGATTTCATTATGACATATCTTAAGTTCTATTGTTTCATTTAAAATCTTTTTGTACCTATATATTTATTTGATACAGAAAATTTTTATTTCAAGAGGTGTAATTTAAAAAATTAAATATTTAAAATCAATATTTAAGAAATTGCAGATTTAAGTATCTAAAAAACTAACTGTTAGCATATTCCTCTCTTCTGTATTATAACATTTTTATATTGTTATTTTTATATTACAAAAAAAATCAAAAAAACATTTTAAAAAACTAACAGAGCATATAATAAACAAAATAAAAAAGTATAGATAATATCTTTCACAGGGGAAAATCTAATAAATTTATTTAAAAAAATCTTTCTCTTGTTTTCCATTGGACCTATTGAAACATGTTATGAATCCTCATATATATATATATATATATATATATATATAAATTGTATATATATTGTATATATTATACATATATTTTAAAAACTTAATTAAAATGGATTACTTTCAAAAATCGAAAAAAAAATATAAAAATTAAAATAAAATACTTAATCAAAAAATAAATCTATTGTCTATAGGTTCAGTTTAACATACTTTTAGGTACAATTTTGAAAAACTAAAACTAAAATAGAATAGAAAAATTTTAAGAAATGAAGGCAAATTTAAGGAAGAAATATACAGAGAAAAATAAAAAAACTAATTTAATAATAGAGATTATTTTATAATTATAAAATTTAATTGAAAAATTTATTATTTTTCTTTAGTTCCATATTATAAGTATTATATATTATGTTGTTGTTGAAAATATACTGAAAGTTAAAAATTTTTTAAACTTTATAACAAATATGTATTAATTTAATATAAATTTAAATGAAGATAAGATATGCATAATATTTTTTTTTATAAAAGTGAACTAAAAATAATTAATTTTCATAATTAAATATTTCTATTTCAATATTTTTGTACTCTTTATATACTCTTTCGATGTCATTGTTTATTAATAGTTTAAATTTTTTAATTGAAATTAATCAATTTTGGTCATTTTTATAATTCTATTATAATATTTTTTTTGTTATTTAATTTAAAGAATTAATGAATAAAGAAAATCCTTTAATTTTCATAATTCGTAAAAAACGTATTAGGATCTAATTGAGCACATAGTTCTAATGCAATAAACTACTACTACCATTTACATTAAAAGTTTTAAAAATCAGCTAAATTTATTAAATAATTGCAAAAAGACAAATAAATTTGATTTGGAAATTAAAAGTGAACTATAACAAATGTGAAACCGTGCTATTTCGTAATACGGTGGACAAAACTAGTTCAGATATAACAAAAAAATTTGAAAAGTTTCACTATAAAAACTCCCGGTAATACACTTCTTTCAAACAAAAAAGTTGTTAAATATCTCGGAGTTTTTCTTCACCGCAATTTCAATTACTCTGAACATATCAAATATACGATTTCTAAAGGCAACAAGGCCTTTATAATAGCAAAAAACATACTGTATAACAAAAACATTAGTAATAAGGTTAAAATAATTTGTTATCAATCATTAATAAGGCCAATAATTGCATACGGTGCACCCATATGGTACAACGTAAGTGCAAGCTTAATGGAAAAAATACGAAAGTTCGAAAGAAAATGTATAAGAGTTTGCACCAATATTTCTAGAAAGCCCGAATCCGACTACAAGCATTATTATTCCAATAAATACTTGTACAAGGAAGCAAACATAATAAGAATCGACAATTTTCTGATAAAATTGATTCGAAAACATTATGATAGATCACAAAACACTCCAGAAAATGGTTTAATATCTCATATATTTTACCACAATGAGGAGTACATTAAAAAGACTTTGCTCACGGGATTTATCGCCCCTGAGCACTTCATCTTTCTAGATAAAAATGGTTATATTCAAGACCAAAATCATGTCCCTCTATTATATTATTATAATAGACAGGCTACATGTAAAACCATAGAATATAATCCGGGCGACATAAACGGAGTAAACTTAAGATTTGACATGTCCATACCGGACAGACAGAGACAAATTTATAAACAAGGATTATTGGTGGTTGGATAATAGTCATAATCAGTCCCAAGTATAATATACACATTAGTTTTAATTAGTTTAAGTAGTTGTAGGCAGTTTAGGTTAGGTTAAGCTGTTATCTTAAAACAAAAATTTAATATTGATTTTTTTATAATCCTAGTTTTTTTTTCAATAAAAAAAATACAAAAATATTGTTAAAACAAAATATTCAATCTATATCGAAATAAGTTAAAAAAATTAAGAAACACATTAACATAAAAATTGTTCCAAATTTAAATGTTAATTACAATAATATTAAGAGCTGTTCTTTTCAAACTTTTTTTTTATAGGCTAAGTTAATTTTAAGATTGTAAAAAAGGATCAAAATAAAGTTTAATTAAAAAAAAAAAAAAAATTTGATTTTTTTGTTGCAACAAGTATATTTTAAACCATTCAAGTTAATATATTTATTTGAAGGATCTGTGACTGATATTGGTTAAGTACATAACTTATTAACCGAGAAAGTGTGGGTTTAAATTTTGCACAGGTATCAAGTTTTTTTTAATTGAAAGGGAAATTATTGATGAATTTATTTATATATTTATTTATTTATATTAATATTACATACATAAATGTAATGCAATATTTTTGAAATTTATTTTCCTAACAAACCCCCTTTCTACCATTTTCTCACTTTCTCACTTTTTCCTATACCTTGACCCTCGCATATATTCTATTTTTATGGCCAAATAACCTATTCCAATAATTTTAACACAGACACTAATCCATATATTCATATAATATATTCAAACAACAAAGATAAACAAAAATTTCATAATATGTTAATTATTGCATACTTTCAGGATTATATTATAAATAAACTTTTATAGGTACATACAATAAATTAAAAATTACCTTTGTTATAATTTAATGTATTAATTTCTTTTAAGATTTTATAATAAGCTAATTAAGAAGAAATATCTATATTATGTATGTTATTAATAATATTATGTATATAATAAATTGAAAAAAATTAAAAATTGAAAAAAATTAAATTTATCTTATATATGGTTATACTTTTATTTTTATTTGTACCTATCATATAACCTCAAAATTTGTTTTGACTCTTTATATATATTTATTTGTATTATATAATCTTAAATTTTTTTGACTTTTTATTATTCAAACATACACAAAACCTTTTTCAATTTATCTTAAAACATTTACATACATATTAAGTATACTTGAATTTTATAAAATAGGATATATCTTATATATTTTTTTAGTCCTTTTAATTTTTTTTATTTCTATTAACTATGTTTTTTATTTTGTTTATTCTTTTTTTTTTTTTGATAAAAATAAAATTTATTTATCATTTAAAATAAAAAAAAAAAAAAAAACTTTTATGTTTTGTTTTAACCAAAAACTAATTTGATAAAAAAAATTCCCAAGGATCGAGTCAAAAGTTTTTGTTTTATAAGAAAGGATTTATTAAGACTTGTATAAGGGTATTCAATTTTAATAATCCTTTTACTAATTGAAATTTTTATCTAAGAATATAAGTCTATATTTTATATACATAGAATACATATATATAGATACATGTATTTATATATATTTTTAATAAATTTTTTAATAATAATTTAATATTTTCAAGTTATTAGTGGGGCCCTGTTTGTTAGAATAAAATTAAAAATACATATTATTTTTTAATAAACAGTTATGTTCTATCGATTATAATTAATTAATTAATTAATTAATTAATAATCGTACTTTTCTTTTTACTTACAAATGTACGAAATAATATATGAAATATAATTAATAATTAAAAACAAAGACTAATCTTAAATCAATCCTATCAAATCATATAGTAAACTTCTAGCAAACTGTAACACTATTCTAAAGACTATATTTCATTTAGTTTTCCCGATATATGAAAGTTTTTATTTATTTTATTTCGTTTATCTGTAATAGTCTTTAGATTGAAATATGATTTTATTACTTTGTGAACTACGGTTCATTTTAGTATCATGAATGACTTTTTCAATCTAAGAAATATTTTAATTAAAATGGATGGAATGGTGATGGTGAAATGATTGGGATGTTGAAAATCATCGTAAGATGCTGTGCGTAACACAGTTACCTGAAAATTTAACTCACTAAACACACCAACCTTGTCTTAAAATATTAAAACTAGTTTTAAAGACTATAACCATTAACTTTCCGTTAACAATAATAGATCAACTGGAGTTGCAGATGTCCATGAAGGTGATGTGCATTTTTCCGCTAAATCTATCTACATCAATTTCGGAATGTAGAAGCTTTTAAGTTTCTATCAGTTCTTATGTTTTATAACATATTTTTTTTACTTCGCAGTTCCATATATACGTAAAATATTAATTTGAGAAATTGCAATGATCTGATTTTTTTTTTTTTTTGGCATCATAGCTGTATGCCGTATAATCAAAGGTTATATTATAATAAAATTTTATATTCTATTGGAAATCTTAAGTTTCTAAAGAGGATTCGAAACATTTTCTCTATATGTCAATTCTAGTTTGACGTTCTTCTTTTCGACGTTCTCTTTCAATCTTAGTTTGACACCTAATATCATACCTTGGTATTTTGTCTTGTCCTTTTAAGTATATATACCACATCGCCTGAAGGATTTTGTATCATTTTATTTATTAAATTTATTTGCCCAGATTTATAGAAAAAGTTCATCAATTGATTTTTGTAATTTGTCTCTAGCTTCGTCAATAAAGGATTCTAGTGCCATTATAACAGTATTGTCAGTAAATATTGTTGAGGCATACTTGTTTTGACTTTTTTAAGTGGAAAAAACACATCATCCTCTTCAACAATTTATGTATAAGTTATGTATTGGCTATCGAAATTTTTTTTTGTTTTTTAGTGCATTTCTCTGTCACATAAATGTAAACAGGAAATTACACCACCTTTCCTTTTCAGACGTGGCTGTAAATTTCGTAAGAGGGAATAACTCTTACGACGTGTGTGAGATTCGAACCCACACTCCCTCGGTGTTTACGGCGTATTTTATACGCTCTTACTCACTAAGCTACCGATGCCCCAATATCGAAAAATAGTCTAAAAAATAATCATAATCATTTCAATAAAACAATTTATTTTTAATTAATTTAAACATTACTTATATTTAAAATTATTAATTGATTTTAGATTGAGAAAAAAAAAATTATAGGAAAAGTTTTAAATTTTTTCCTTTTGTGGGAGTTAGGGAATAATTTCTAAATTTAAAATCGCTGAACAATATAGCAAAAGTACTGATCATAAAGATCGCTACTATCAATCTACTCAGATAAAGAGTTTTAAAACATGATTTTCATTTAATTTGTATTACAGAATTTCATTATACCCAAAAAACAAATTTATTCATAACTGATGCTCGGAGGTTTTATTAAAGAAATAAGAAATTGTCATAATGTATTAATTTTTTATTGATTTCTACTCCATTCCAAAGTAAAATTCAATTAATTATTAAAATAATTACAACATAAAAGACATGAATAATTTAAATTTGTACCACTCACATAAATAAGATATAAGTTGATAGAGTCTATTACCGATACAAGATGTTGTCATTATACAAATTGAAAAACTGAATTTTTAAATGGTGAAAGAAAAAATTAAAGAGGCCAAAAATGCAAAATTTACATTATATCAAGTTTGCCTTTTTTTGGAAAAACAAAAATCATAAGTGAAACTTATTTAATTATTCAAGGATAAACAAAAAGAAATTCAAGATTCCATCGTTATTTAAATTACGGGGAATATTATTTAATAGAACCTGAAGTTTTTATTTTTTTGGCTCGAGAAAAAAAATTTTTTTATACAAATTTATTGTAGGTTTAGGTAATGGGAAAAGGAAAAGCAATTCAAAGAAAATAAGATAATAAGGAAAGGTAAATTGGAAATGAACCCGTACAAGTTGTTTTTGAAAAATTACAAATTTTACATTATGGGTTACTTCTATCAGAGAAAAATAAATTGGAAAGAAGCTTTTTCGACATTTTAACGTTTCACAGAATAAATGAATTTCAATAACCAGTATTAAACCACTTAGAACTTTGATCATTTAGAGATGAGCCTCATTTCCTTAATGAGTAGCCTCCCTATAGTTTAAAGGTAGGCATTATTGAATTTAGTTCAATAAAACAAGTGTCATTTCCAACAATATATCTATAAAACAGAAATAATGCTCCAATATTTCTAATTATATTAAGAGTAGTAGAGGTTACCTGCATAATACGCTAATTAGGCGTAGGGCTCGTTTTCCAATTTTATTCAGGTAATCTAATGAAGATTGAAAGTTTGATTTATTTTGAATTTTATTTTTCACAATGGTATGCATAGATTGTTTCTCTAGTTAATGCTATTAATTCTAAAATGAATAAATGTGAAAGAATTAATAATATAGGATAAAGAAAATTTCTGAGAGTTTTCTATGGAAACACAGTATATTTTTGTAATACAAACTTAACTCAAAGGTTGAAGATTAAATTAATTTGATTAGAATAAATAGGATTGTATCGGCAGTTGGCAATTGAAACAAGTAAATAATTTTCACTTGAAAACATGATCTCTATATTGAAAATTTAAAAATTACGTATAATTTCAATAAACAGAAAAATCTCTAATTTCATCGTCTTAAACTTGTTCGATTAAAATTTTTCAAAATGATTATTGAAAATTTGTAATAATGATGCCTACATTGTAAAATATAAACTAATAAATAAAATTATGTATATTTGTCGAAATAAAAACAATATTCGCTTTTCACTTTTTTTTTTTTTTTGCTTTTTACTTTCTTTTGTACGTTTGCTCTTATTTAATTTACTGTACGCTTCTAAATTTTTTATTTGAATCAACATAATATTAAAATATATACGTTTACACTTACATACATACATTATAATATATTTATGTATTCAAAACTCATAATGAAAACTTATTTACATACTTATTATAAAAGAAAATTATATATACGTATATACATATGTATATATGCTAAATAAACAAAGAAAAGAGAAGATAAATAAAGAAAAAAAGTGGATAAAATACAAAAACAAAAAAGAAAAAAGAAAATTATAGAAAAGAAAGGAAAACAAAAAAAAAGGATCATTATTGAAATATAATATAAGAAAATACTGTTATTTTGAAAAATTCTAACCTTCGATAGCGGTATTTTTTGCCTTTTTTTTTATTACATATTCTTAAAAACTTGTACACATTTTGATAAAATCAGTGACGATCAATCAAGTTTTTTATATAAACGATTAATTGATCTTTTTTTTAATTTAAAAAGAAAAAAAATCAGGGTCAGGTGATTTTTAAAATGCAGATTTAAAGAGGATTTATATTTTAATATAAAATGATGATCGTATCAGAGATAAAAATTTTGACAATCAGTGCTATAGCAATAATTCTTATCATTATAATTTTTTACTAAATGTACACTCGTTACATTATACACTCGTACAAACCCTATCTCTTTCAATTGAAACTTATATTGCATTTAGACTACTTAATTTAACCTTAATTAAAGACTTAAGGAGTGTCATTTTCAAACTAATTATAATATAACTAACTTGATCTTGGGTTCAATTGAACTTTTGCTCTAAATAATGTTCAGAACCTTATGTTATTTAATTGTTGATCACTGATTTTGTAAGATCGAACTAGGTTGTATTCTATAAATACGCAATATGTTGAGACAAATTATTTACACGTTGTAATAAGAACTCCGAGATACACCTTTTCTCAGAGTATTTAAAGGTGCCATAGATTAAATCTAATATTTAACCATATCAAATGAACAAAAATTAAAATAAAAAAAATACAGAAAAGATATGAAAAAATTAAAGGATTCAGTAAAAATTAACTGAAAATTTTAACAAGATTTCTGTCGGGGCATAACCCGTAAAGCTAAATTTAAAGAAAATTGGAATAGAAGACGTATGTACATATAGATACTGTCAAAACGAAGAAGAGACTGCAGGACATATATTAAAAAATCGCCACGTAAAATATATACATTTCGGAGCATATTGTTTTGCGGAAGATGAACTGCCAGCACTAAACTCTATAAAGATGTTTACTTTTCTAGAGGCAATAGGGATGACAGAAGTATTATAAGTGCAGACAAAATTCACAACACGTAATAAAAGGTGCAGCACAATATAGATTTACATCAAAGGTCGCTGTGTAACTTATACCCTATGGAACTATTGGATCCATAAACTGAAGCTTAGTTATATATGTATGACTAATAAATGACTTACTGGATGTTCTAATGCTCTTTATAGGAGTAGAAAGGAGAAAAAAAAATTAAAAAATAACAATCAAATACAATTCTTTTTTTTTTTTTTATTTCTTTTTCAATTCTTTTTTTTGTTTGTGAACAGTTTTGTATAAAATGTTTGTACTAACCTAAATTTTACCTAGTAAATAAAGTATATTTCAATAAAATTTACACGTCCCTGAATTTCTCTTAGTATTAGAAAAAAAAATAAAAAATTTTTAAAAAGAAATATAAAAAAAACGTTAATATTTGTTCAAATATTATTTAAGTTAACTAACGTCATATGTTATATGAGTCTGAACAATTTTTGTAAATAAATTTAGGCAACTAATATAATAAGTCACATCATTTTGCTAAAAAAAAAAAAAAAAAAAACAATAAAAAGAAAATGAACAAACATTTCATTTTCTCATATTATTTATATGACTTTACAAGTCCTTAGGGTATAAATGATTTGTTGTTCTGTTTATGATAACCAAAAAAATATACACAAATTTAAAATACGCTTGAACGTGTTTACGCATACAATATTTTTAATCATTTTTTATTATTTCTATATTTTAATATATTAAAATAAAATAAATTAGAAGATTATGTTGATTTATTTTATTTAATAAATATTATTTAGTTTTTTGATTATCAGGATTTCATAGATTAAATGAAAATTTTGATGTAAAGTTAAATATTATATAAAAAAAAAAAAATCTAAATTCGTTGCAAAACAATAATAATTATTCAGCGTTTGTAAAGGGTTTTCCAATTTGAGTGATATGATTTCTTTTCAAAAAAAAAACACACTAATTGTTAAGGAAATTCAAATGTTTTTTATTTAATGTGAAGTACAATCGGTACAATTAAGTTCTGAATAAAACGTCATTCAAATGGCCTTCACGACTTCTTTTGCAGGAACGAATTCGATAAACCCAATTTAAAATTGACAGTTCGGTGTGGTTTTTGGTCTGGTGGAATCATCGGTCTACTTCTTTCGAAATGAAGCTGGCAACACCGTTACTGTCAATGGAAAGTGGTATAGATCAATGATAACCACTTTTTATGGCCGAAATTGGAAGAAGTTGATCTTGACAACATCTGGTTCCAACAAGATGGGGCTACGTGCCACACAGCACATGCAACAACCGAATTATTACGAGTCTCGAGAAAAGTTTGGAGATTCAATTATTTCAAGAAAATTGTGACATTGAATGGCCTCAAAGGTGTCAACACCATTAGACTATTTCTTGTGGGGTTATTTGAAGTCATTGGTCTTTAGCAATAAACCAGACTCTCTTCAAGCTTTACATGTCAATATTGAACGTGCTATTCATGACATACGACTTGATTTTGTGGAAAAAGTGCTTTTATTTTAGAAAAAACCCTTTATTTTCCAAACTAATTTCTAAAAGGAACCTGACTTCTATTAAAAAATTTTGAAATAAAGCACTGAATATGGTAATTGAAAAAAATAACATATGGCTGCAATGATAGAAATGAACACTTTAATCCTTACTGATGGTAGGAGACTAAAATTACTTTACTGGAAGTTTTAATAATTTAAAATACATAATTCAAAACCGATTCAATAAATATGAATATAAGATAATAAGATCATTAAGTTTAAAATTAAACTGAAATTAGTGTTGCCAGTCTATTGATTTACCAGTAAATCAAAGGGTAATAGTGACAGTATTGGAGAACAACGAATTAAAATGTTATGCGTGACCTAAAAAAGAAGTAGTAAAAATAAAAACTATAAAGATCGATTGATTATACTATGTCAAATGCAACGAAAGAGCAGTGAATTATCATTCAATTAGAAAAAGTTTGTTTAGGAAAAATACATGAAAAGGAATGTTTTTACTAGAAAAAGGATACACAGATTTAAAAACGGACATTTGAATTTGCAACCATAAATTAAAAGTTGTTTTAGATAAAAAAATATTTTCTATTTTTGTTCAAACTCTTTGAGTGAGCACAATAGATCTACATCAAAAGGTAGCAGTAGTGTTACTTATATGTCTTAAATAATAATAATTTAATTTTCTTTAGAATAGCAGAAATTTTTAATAATGAGCCATTAAAAAAGGACTATAATGCTAGGTATTCGCTAGGTATAGGTATGAAATAAATAATAGAAATCGGAATCTTCATAAAAATGTTAGCTCTTTAATATAAGAAATCTATGTATGCATGATTGTTCTATAATTATTATGAAATTAATTAATCTTCCATCAATCTTCAATAGAAATATGAAAGCATACTGAACTAAACTTTAAATCAATATGAATGTTACAAAATAAAACTAGATTTAAATAATGAAATGGAAATAATGAATGCTTTGTTTCATTCTGGTTTTTGTTTCTATATAATATAGGTATGTTTTATTATTAAAAATTGTCAGAGTTTTTGCTTCTCATTTATTATTGTTTCATAAAATCATTGTTATAACCTTACTTTTTTATAAAATGATCTTTCTTATAATTAACATTACGTTAAATACATTTTTATGTACTATTAAGACAAAATATTATCAGTTGAAGTGTGTTTTTTTCTTTTTTTTTTTTGGATTTTTGTAATATGTGTTTATTTTATAAACAATTCTAATATATTTATATTAAATCGTATTATGAATTTTAACGTTAACAACATATCTTTTGGAAAATAAATTATCTTTATTCATTATAAAATGTAATTATTTAACATGAAAGCTTCACCTTGAATTAAATTTGGATTTAATTTTCAGTTTTTAGAACAAAATATGATTTTTATATGTACCTAACTACAATCGAACTTAAAGCATTACAAAAGCGTAACAGCATTTCTTGCTTTAGATTATCGCGTTGGTCCCTTTTTTTACGTATCTAAATTTTTCTAACCGGTTTCGATTTTTGTTTTAAGTTACTAACAGTTTTTTTTGTTTGTTTGTAATGCATTTCTCTGCCACATAAATGTGGACAGAACCAGCCTTTCCTCTTCAGACGTGGCTGTAAATATCGTAAGAGAGAATAATTCTTACGACGTGTGTGAGATTCGAACCTGCACTCCCTCGGTGTTTACAGCGTATTTTATACGCTCTTACCCACTCAGCCACCGAGACCTTTAGTTATTAAAATTTCTAGTAAAGCATTTTTAATATTCTACCAAGAAGGGATCATCGAAATTGTAGGTCATTCTTGATATTTTTAGTTTTATATCACACAAGTGATATGAGTTGAATAATAGAATTCAAACAATCGAAATTAATAATTTATTGGAAATTTAATATATACAAAACTAAAATTATACCAATTTGGATTTACAACATTTATCTTCGGATCTTTACAAAATTTACAAATCAGGAAATTATTAAACATTTCCAGAATAAGAATCTTATCGCCTTCTCATCTTAGGAATGAAGAAATTAATCGAGATTTACATGTAAAATATGTCAAAGAGTCTAAAGCAGAATACAAAACTATATAAGAATTTGAAAGCAGTTCCACTCTTAAAAATATATTATATAATTAAGAAAACAATCTAAAAATAATCGAACAAAATTATTTAGCCCTGTCAACAATACACAAAAATTTTTTTAAAGTGAGAGAAAAACTATTTTTGTGACGGTGCAATTATATTATACAAAATTATTGAATTATTACCGAAAATTTGATCATAAGCATAGAGTACAACCCAAAATCTAAATTTTACTGTAAAATTCACAATACAAGAAACGAATCTTTCTTATCTTTAATTTAACCGATAACTCTGATATGTAAAATACCATAAATCCATATAATAATTATAATTTTTATAATAACATAATATAAAACTTGATAAAAGGATATACCGCAATAAATCATAAAGTCAAATTATTATCGTATTGGCAATATATTATAGAATCCATACATACATATGCATACATATAGAATCAATACATATTCCTGAATGAAATATAATATATGAATTCTTAAACAATAGCATATTTTAGAAAATTTTGCCCAGAATAGGACCTCGTTAACGTTTTTTTACTTAAAGTCACATGTTCTTTTATAAAACTAATATACATTTTTTTAATATATGAAATAATCACGTAACATACGGAAAATGTAGGTTAGAACAAGGACTTTCAGGAACAACGAAAAATGAAAAACAAAAAAAAAAAAACATTTAAAATTGTATCTGAGAGTATAAAACTTTAGATTGAAAAGAAAACTAACTCTATATATTATACTTTATATATAACAATATATGTATATAATAAAAAGACAATTTAGACAAAAAAAATATAGTAACGTTTCAAAGCAAAAAACACAAAATATTTTTCATGCGGTATTGTTATCTTTGTTTGCCATTTTATTTTATGTTTTTTTTTTCATTTTTTGTTTTGCAAATACTAACAGTACTTGCTTGTTTATTTGTTTGTTTGTTTTTTTTTTTTTGTTTTTGCTTTTGTTACATTTCGCAATACTTAGATAGACCAAAACACGAGTATGACACTAAACTACAAATGTACATAAGTATATTATAGAGAAAAAAAAAACAAAAATTTATATATTTTTTTTTTTTGACTTTCTTTTTATTCTGAATATCTTCTTCTTTTTTTTGAATTTCTGTTTGCTAAAGTTTTTGCCCCAAAAATATGATAATCTTTTGCTATGCTTGTTCTTTTTTGCTGGTTTTGCTCACCACTTATTATTCTATCTCTGTCTTCTTAAAAAATTTTTTTTTTTTTCCTGATGTAGTTTTTTCTTTTTTTGTTTGTTTTTTTTTTTTTAATAATTTAAACTACATTTGTATGTATGTATGTATGTGTATAATGCCTAAAGTATATTCTGTCTCTTTCCTGTTTTTCTTTTTTTTTTTTTGGTTTTTTAGCTTCCGTTTGTTTTTTTTTTTTTTTGTTTTTCAAGAGTCATTTATTAGGTTCAAACGACATCACCGGGATCATTACATTAGATGAGAATATAAGAAATAAAACAAAAGGACAAAAAATATTCTATTTGACCAAAAAAAAAAAGAAAATAAAAATAAACAAAAATAATAAACAAAACAAAATACAAAAAAAAAATAAGAATAAAATAACGGTTTTTCATTAGTTTCATTTGTTTTTGTTTTTTTCTCGTATTTTTTCGTATAAAATTTATGAAGTTGATGCGAAAAAAGTAATAAGTTTGTTTTTTTTTTTCTTTTTGAACTGGAAAATAAACATAAAGCCCATTTCCCAGATTTTAACATCGTCCCTGACAATATACTCTTTTATCTCAACGGGGAAAGAACGACAAATTAACTAAAGGAATATAAGAAATTTTTGTTTTTTGTGCTAAAAAAAGAAAAAAAAAAAAAAAAAACAGTTGCTTTTGAAAAATATAACAAAAAACATACAAAGAGAAAAAAAAAAAAACAAATGAAAAGAGTAGAGGGCCTCAGGGAATATAACAATTAAATTTCCTAGAAATTTGATTTGATATTCGATATATTTTATGTTGTCGTGTTTTTTTTTGTTATTTTTACAAATATTCTTACACAAAATTTTTTTTATCATATCCCTAGAAAAATATGTTTTATATATAATATGTATGTATATTTATGTTATGTTTTAGACCTTGAACACATTATAATTTTAATATTTTTTTAAGTAACTTTCTTACCATATTAATAACAAATAATTTTATTATATTTTGCTAGAGGTCCTATATATAACGTTTTATGTATTATAAAATTTTAAATAGTATTTCATTTACGATTTGGTAACTACATGCGGTAGGTTTATTGCGTATGAGTAAACGTAGCGTTTTCTTCAAATACATTTTATTTTGAAGTTTTTATAGACACATATATCTATATAACTTTTAGAGGCGATCATAAACGAAAATTAATAGAATTCAAATTATTATTTAATTTTTATTTAAACTCTATGGTCTACGCTTAGAGAAATGACAATGTTGCCCAACATCATCAAAGATTTTCGCTAAAAACTATGTAAGCCTTATTTTAGAAATTATCCTGTAAATTTAGTTTTATATTTCCATATTAAAATTTTAAATATGTTGACTTATAATTAATAATTTTTAAAAAATATATTCTGCGTGTTAAAATAAATAAATATAAAAAAGAATTATAGAATATTCATTTTTTTAATTTTTTTTAATGTTATATACATGTTTTTCTTATTCGTTTTGTAATGAATGTTTTAACATTTCAGAAAGTACAAATTGTACCTATAATATATAAATTAGATGTTTAGTTCCGATATTGTTTTTGTTATTTCTTTCTAAAGGAGATGAGAATCTTGCAAAAACACCTAAGAAATGTGGAAATCTTTCAAAATACTCCCTTATGGTAGTCTCAGATTCTTAGTGTAAAATACATCCGCCGTTTTAACCGATATAATGGAATGAATTTCTCACTGCTAACACTATATTTGTTAGATGGAGTAGGAGTAGAAAAGGATAGGACAGAGATGCGGAAAATGGGTAGTAATGGGTATGTAGGATCCTGAGAAAAAATCAATCTGCCTATAATTAGTATTATTTTGCTATTATTGACGAAGCCTTTAACAGTTATAACATGAAGTTGTATATAATATACTTTGCTGCATTAGGTAATAATTGAAAGCAGCTTCCCTGTATTATTTTAGACATAAATAAAATGATTTAAACATAATTATGAATGCAGTTATATTTATTTTAAATAATTTTCATTGAAATTAAACCTACATGCTTTTTTTTTTGTTTTTTTTTTTTGAATGTTAATTACAATTCTAAGGTTATTTTCTTTATAAATTAAATTAAATAACCTTAATCTCAATTTACTAATTTAATAAAAAATTTTGCAAGTCACGGTCAATTATTTGAAATTTAACAATGTGAAAAAATGTATTATTTTCGAAGTATTTCCGACTCATTGTTTTGTTTTTTTTTTTCCTCTTTTAAAAACAAAACAATATGTACTTTCTATTCACATTTTATTTATATTCAAAATTAAAATTAAATAATAAGCTCATTGACTTTTATGATTTTTAATTTTTTAAGTGTTTAAATTATAAATAAAAGGAACTAAAACTATTTTACGAATATTTTTTTGCATTAATTTTGTTTGCTCTTTTTTTTTTTATTCTTGCGGAAAATTTTTTAAAAAATAGTATAGAATGCTTTTTTTCCTAGTACGATTTACGACTACACTATAAAATATTTTAAAATTTAAAAAAAAATTTTTTTTAGGATACCTACAACTACAATTGTGAAATATAAAAAATAATAAAATCTATTAAATTCAAATAAATAAAGTTTTATGAATTTAAAATAATATGCCTATAAATATCCTTCATTCCTGTTGTTATCAGATTTTTCACAAAATTTTTAAAAAATTAGCTTAATAGTTTCATTTTGTCTATCCGTCTATCTGTTTACAAAACTACTACATAGTTTAATATAGAGCAATCAAATTTTAATAAGGACAAGGTCGTTCAAAAAGATTTAATGTTCTAAAATAATTTTTTTATGTAGCTCTATCTATTATGAGTTTTCAGCTCCTCAAAGTTTGGAAAAAACCCATTTACAAAAGATTATATTTCAGATTGTTCAAAATCAAATTTTTGCAATCCAAAAATGTCAAACGACAGGCAATTTTTTTAGTTATATAAATCAATAATAAAAAAATTTTTGTATTTAGTACCTATTTACCGCTATTTGAAAACATTTTGCAATATTTAGCTTGCCTCATATCTCCGACACTCTTTTAAGTAGAATCTTAAAATTTAAAAGAATAAAAATGTATTTATTTTGCATAACTTACAATAAGTTTTTGTATCTTCCCTGTTGAATAGTTATTTGGTATCCTGAATTGAAGACCTAATAATAAAACGCAAAATTTACACTTTCAACATTATAACTTTAAATTTTTGAAAAAAAAAGCTAATGTAAATGATAATCTCATATGTTCCAATTTATCAATCTTCCAATTATCAGATTACAATTAATTCATTTACTTTGAGTTTTTATTCGTAACAAAATTTAAAAATATAAAAGACACAAAAGGATAATAAATTATATTACTCTAAAACAAAATGTTGAACAAAAGCTCCGTTTAATTTAATAGGCTAAAGTTCAGCATAAGGTTGTAAAATAATATGTATACTACTGTATAAAAATTTACAGGGAAATTTCTAATTACCTATCCTAAGAACATTTCAAAACATTTGAATCCCTGTTTTGCCTAAAATTTCAAATAAATTGGAATGGTTGTTCGGGTATCTTCCATACAACTGCCAAGACCGAACAAGGATATCTTCGAAATTAATAAAGATAAAAATTTTAAATTTGATATAAGAGTGTTCTACCCTGTTCTGATGGTGTCTCTAAAATTTGAGATGAATTGGGGTGGTGATCCGGGTACCTTCACACACTTCCCAAGACCTAACAAGCATATGTTCGAATTTAATAAAGATAGAAACCTGAAATTTTGTGTAAAATCATGCATTTTTAGCTTATATTATATAGCTAACTAATGTAACTTCTGTAGGGTATAAATAAGTTGGTTGCATCGACTTACTGTTACATTTACTTGTTTTAATAACATTTTATTCAGATCTGAAGGAATATATGGCTATAATTAGATAAAAGTTACATACAGAGCATATTAGGGATATAAAGATAATAAATTCGAATAATTGGAGAAAAAATTAAGAATTTTAGAGAAAATTTCTTCGGATTAATACAGGCTTGTTATATAAAAAAAATGTGATGATTAAAAAAATATATGCTCACATCTTAAAGACCTCTTAATTTTTTTTTTGTTTTTGTAGAAAATGAACACGACTTGAGTTCATAAATTGTTTGTAGAAAGAAAAATATTGAAGACTCGATTTCATAAGCTATTTTAAAACTATGTATTATAAAAATGTGTAAAGAATTTTTTTACAGATCTACTTTAAACTGAAAATCGCTTAGAAAATCGCCTTAAAAACTTCTATTAAATTTAATATGAATTTTAAAATTTAAACAAGTTAAAATTTTAAAGCAAAACTTCAAAAAAATAAAAGTAAGGATCTTTAAAGTTGTAACCCAAATCTCCGTGCCGCTTTCAAATTTATAGTTGATTTATTTTGCTCCCGTTGATATTGCTTTGAGATATTAAATGTTCAACATGAAAAAAAGTCAAAAAAACATTAACTAAATTTTTAAAATCTCTTATTTGTTTTGTATATCCATATTTTATTTATTTTTGTTTTTTTATGTGAAATAGAAGATTATTAAATATTCAAAGTAAAATTTTAAAGACGTCCACAATTTTTAAAATGTTTTTTTTTTTAAATGACAACAAAGCGATGATATTATTATGTTATCAAAAAAAAAATTAGACGCGCCATAAAATGCGACCCTAAGAGTGACACCTAAAACCAGGCGAACTTTGGATTTCTCTCCTTTAAATTGATAACAAATTTGACTAAAAAAAAAAACATTTTATGAAATATGCTATAAATTCTAAATAGGTTTTTAAGTCTTATAGTTGTCGCAATTGACTTAATAATTTTTTTTTACTTGCCAAGTACTTTGATAAATGTTAGGGAAACATCTTAATTGTATACACCTTGACTTTATTTTATTATTTTGGATTAAAAACCCCATTTTATATTTTTAAAGATTATCTTAAAAATAATGTAAAAATGTCACGGAAAATAAAAAAAAAAAAAAATAAAAAATTCTTTTTAATTTTATTTTCAAGATATATGAAGAAAGCCATAATAATTATTTCAAAGTTTCATTTAATTATTTTTCTAGATTTCTTTTAGTTTTTTTTTTTCGAAAAAAAAAAGGAAATACTTTTCTTGATTTTAATGTTTTAATTTAAATTTAAAATGAGTTCAAGGTGATAATTTTGTTCCACGTTTTTGCATTGAAATTTTTTTTGAAAAAGTGCAGGTATTTTTGCCAGCAAAAACAAAAAACAAAAAATTAAAACATGAAAGAATAGGTGATAAAATTTTTTATATCGTTTCTTAAGATTCAAAACACGTTTTACTTCAGTAGTGAACTAAAAGTGAAAAAAAAATGAAAAGGATTAAAAAACATTAAGAACACTTACTAACGAAATTTATGATATTTGACTTTCCTGTACCATGTATAACTAGTACATTCCTTAATTTATTATCATCGTAAAAAAAAAAAAAAAATTATAGTTCAAAGTTAAAGGAAATTTAAATAATAAATGAATATTTAACAAAATAATTAATTAAAAGGTTCCTATAAAATCCTGATAAAATAAAAGACCAAGTTTAATATAACCAATGCCCAAAAATATCATATTATTTAAAATTTTTTGAAAGAAATTTTTACTTTCCAATTATTTATTTTTCAGCCAGATTTTTTTATTTGAAATTTGTGAATTGATAATAAATCCAAATGAATTCGCTTTCTTTGCATATTAAATTTATAAAGTAAAAACTTTATCTTCATGATGTATTTTATTTAATTATACCTTTACCTAATAGGATAAGGGGTTAGATCAGTAGATACTTCTTTAGAGTACGTTTCTTTATTTTTCAGTGAATCAGATCACTCCAGACAGCTTATGTATTCTAAATAGTATATACACTCCTTGCAGATTATGTATTTTATAGCAGATAGTATTTCTAGAATTAATCCTTTTTGCTTCATTTTTTTTTTTTGCCTTCATTTCACGGCGAATTTTATTTATTTCAACCAATTCTTATTGCTTAATCATTTCTTTTTTTCATTTCCACGGCGAATTTTTTTTTTTTTTCTTCAATTCCTATTGCTTGATCTTTTCTTTTTTTCATTTGCACGAAATTTTTTTTTTTTTCAATCTCTTGATCCTTTTTTCTATTTTCCACAGCGAATTTTATTTTTTGGTTTTTTAATCCTTTTTACTTGATCCATTTTAATTTCTTTTCTACGGCGAATTTTTCTTTATTTTCTCCAATCATAAACTGCGAATGGTCTACAAACATGGTCTAGGACTTTACATAGCTGATAATGTGAGCACCAATCTGATATTTCGCTATAGTCCTTAGAGTAGTTATAATGTACAAATGTTTAAAATAGTTACTAAAAAATTATTAAAGTAAACTTCAATTTTTAAATAGTTTTAATGATGTTGTTGTCAATCTAGATTCTATAGGACATTTTAATTAAGAAAAAGTTTAGTTTTTCAAGCAGATATCAAAATAGAATTTGGATGTAGAACTAAAAAATAAATACTCATTTTATCAAAATATATAAATGCATAAAAATTTATGTGTAAAGTATAAATATAATATGATTTATTAAAATATTTTAAAATTTAATTAATTGCAAAAATAAAATAGAAATTTTATTTGAATTATAATATGCTTCGGGCATTATAATATTATATACAATATGATGTATAAATTACGAGTATGTTCAACACAATAATATACTTGTTAAAAATTGATATTATGAAATTTCACACTATAATAATATTAAACAAATTAATTTTAACACCCAAAAATATAATAATGATAATCACATAAAAAATATGTGAGAAAAGAAAAACTAAACAGTTGCATGCGCAAACATTTTAATTTTTTGTTAAGCATTCCTTTTCTTAAGCATACTTTTGAATCAGATGTAATTTTTTAAAGTAATTAAAATTTAAAGTAAAAGATGTAATCTTTACTTTTCAATTTTTGAGAAATAAATTCCTTTTAAAGTTATAGAATTTTTCATTATGTACAAAAACAAATTAATTTCAGAGCTTCTGTTTGGAAATTATTCTAAAAATTAATATTCCTCTTGTTTTTATTTTAAAAATTAAGGGATAAACTTCGTTTTAAATCCAGTTTTCAATTTTTTTCTATCTTAACGCACAAATTCTTTGACTCATTTAATAAATTTCAGTTCAAAAATCATTAAGATTACTGCTAACATTTACTTTCAAAATTTAAGGTTTAAATTCACTTAGATGTAATATGTTATAAATGCTTGAAGTAAAAGAGAAATTTAAGTTTTTTTTAGGTAAAAAGAAAGACCTAAAGATAGTCTTACGCACACATTTATTTTTTTTAAGATCTATTTCTTGATCTATGAATCAGTTTATTTTTTCATTAGTAAATTTTAAACCTATATAAAACGATTTACCTACAGGTTAACTATAAAGTAAAAATTTATTTTAAATATTTTTCTATTGTCAAACTCTGTAGCCAAACTGGTTGATTGATGTGAAACAAATGTAAACAATATTGGAAAAAAGTATCTTTAAGCCTTTGTTTTTATTTAAGAGATATTTATATTTATTTTAAGTGAACTTATAACTTAAAATTTCAAGATACCATAAAAGCGCTTTAATGACGATTCCGTCAACTGACACCTCTACACCAAACTTTACAGGTATATCTAACACTAAGCTTTGTTTTAGTAAATTATTTTATTTTTTAACTTTATAGAAATATGTCGAAATAAAAATTACTTAAAACTAAAAATTGTGAATTGATTTTTTTGAGTAGATACTTAAAAGTAATTTTTTCTTAACTCTAAAATACAACTCACTAATAAAATAAAGTCGAACCATTATAATTATTTTACAGTAGAGTAATCAACCGCTTAGTGAAACTAATGATTCCAAAAACGGAACCTTAGTCAAATATAAATATTAATAGACTTAGTGAATGGGTTATGCTCTTTACAGCACAGATAAAAGGAGCAAAAAAAAAAAAAGATTAGAAATATCCGAATTTAGAAAATTGGGAGAATAGAAAATTATCACGTGTCAAAATTCTAGGATTTAAAATTAAAAAAACAAAAACGAGAAGCTCCAATTTAAATAAATGTGTTGATTTTAATAAAAATTGAAGAACCCAGAATTTTTAAATGGAAATTATTTTCTGAATATAAAAATTAATATTTCATTTAAAATAACTATGAAAATATAGATAAAAGTGTTTTAATAGATTTCTATTATAAAAAAAATCCTAACAAATATAACTAATTAAAATCATTTAGAATTCTAGAATAAAAAATAATTAAACCTTGATTTTAAATTTCAATACAAAAAAAAATTATAAATTTTTTTTTTTTTTTTTTTCATTAGTAAAATTTTGTTAATTTTTATTATTCTTATGTAACATATACCCTATTTCTATATCCCGTCAAGGACACAATATGACTGTTAATATGAATTTTTATTTTTTTTTTATTTTTACAAACACAATATGCATTATACTGATGTAGATAGAAACACATTCAATTACTTTTATTATTAATATCCAGCTATATTTCTTTCATCTCCAATCTTCTTTTTTTTATTATATCCAAAATAAAGAGAAACAAAACAAAAAAACCATTTTTCTTTGACGAGAATAAAATTATTGTTACCAGAAGTTAACAAAAATCTTATTTTTTGTTTTTTTTTTGCTGTTTTCAATTTTGTATAGAATTAAAAGAAAACAGTCATAAGTAATTCAAAATAAAAGTACTAGGAAAAAAAAAATTATTTTATATTGGAATAGGTATATAGCTCTATATATTTCATTAATATATTATATATTTTTTATATATACATATATATATACTATAATAAAATTTTTTTTTTTTTTCATACTTATACAGTATTCATTCAAAAACAAAATAACTTGGAAAACAAAAAAAAAAGAAAATTAAAATGAAAAAAAAAATTTATCTTAAGATATACTTTTGTTAAAATCGTTTTTGTTATAATTAAAACTACATACACTTACATATAAAACAATACCAGTTATATTTTTTAATGCTCATAAACATAATTATATGTTGATACAAAAAAAAAACCGAAAAAAAAAAACAAAGAACAATATAAGTTTATAATCTTATAAATGAATATAATATAGGTATATAAATATATATAAATATAATAATATTTATAAAGATTCAAAAAAAAAAAAAAAAAAAAAAAGTATTTTACAGTTGATTATGGTGCTGTAGTTATTTTACTGCTGGTGGCAACTTAAAAAGAAAACCCCAAATATTACAGTACAAAAGATAAATTTTATTTTCTTATTTATTTTCTTTTTCTTGTTTTTTTTTTTCATTTTTTCTCTATATACATTTGTTTGATGTAAGAGAGAAGAAATTTTCATGGAAAAAATTCTTTATTTTTTTTTCTATTTTCTGTTACTGGGAAACTTTTTTGTTTGCTGAATTTTGTAGGGTATATAGAGAGCTATATATGTACATATAATGCTATACATTAACAATCTTTAGAACTACATCAGTTATAAAAATTAAAAGTTAAAAAAAAAAAATTAACCCGTTTAAAATAACAGTAGATAGAAAGACGTATCTCAAACACAGTCTTAAGTGTCAGACCTACCTTCAAGAATTCAGTTAAATTACCTAAAAGTATGCAATATACAAAAAGTGTATTATTTTGTTTTAAATTTAGCATTGGAGCATAACCTTTGTTTTTTATGTTTTAAACGTATTTTTGTAATTAAGATAATATGTACAAAAATCCTGTTCGGATTTTACAATACTCTTTCAAATATGATAATTAAACATCATCGGTACCGACCTATAAAATTTTATTTTTTTCAAGCCATGTGAATTGATTGTTTTAATATGCTTATAAAGCACAGAATGTATCTATGAGAAAAAAATTGCAGATGAATGTAAACTTATTGTTTAACCATAACTGCCTAAAAATCCATTGCAGCAACCGACTATATTATATAAGTAAAAATTTCTTGTAGCGTAGTAAAAAGTTAACAATTGTTTACAAAAGTTTAAATTGAAGTCTGGCAAAGAAAATGGCGATGACTCCGACATAATATCTAGAGGTTTGAAGACTCAATTAAAATATAGTTTTATCCATAACATAACATAAAAAACCAACCGGAATACTGTAGACCAGAAAAATGAAAATGAAAATGTTAACTGTATGTATAAACTATTTAAAGGTGTAGAGGTTAAAAAATTTAAAAGAAAAAGATATTAACGTTAGCATAATTTTAAACATACGGATATTATTTAAAACATTTTTATATCTCTTGTTAATTTTTGTTGATGATAAACTATAATTTTTACCAACTGACAGATAGTTAAAAAAAAACATACCTAATGAATTTTTATTTCAAAATGAGAGAAAAAAATGTTCAAGTAAAAAAAAAACAAAAAAATAAAGACAAGATTAAAGAAATTTTCTGAGAAGAATGAAAAATGCCGACTTTTTTTTTTGATATGCTGATGTAGGGTTAAGGTTATCTTTAACATCCCATAAATACTATCTAAATACCGCGCGATTGTTACCGCCTATTTATTTTTTTTTTCCTTCATTTTCTTTTCTATTCCCTTTTTTGATATATTATTGTAATATTATGGTTGTGCTCTTGTATTTTATGGAAAATAGCTGTTCTGAATTTTGATTGAGTAATCTTTAAATTATATTCAGACATTATTATCCTGTAAAATGTGGATTATTTCCCATCAATAATTTTTTTACTTCTGCCTCCATTTTCTTTTATATATTTTTATATCTTTCGTTTTTTTTTTCTTTAGTTACCTAGCTTTTATTTCCGGTATTAACTTATTCTTCCTGAATTTTATTTTTGATTTTGCAACAAAAAAGAAAATTAACTGTATAAAATTGTTAATGCTCTTATACGAGATTCCGTAAAAGAAAAACGTATACGAAAAAATATATAATATAAAGCTGAAAAGAAAACAGAATGAAAAATATTTATGAAAAGAAGAAAAATATAAATCGAAATTGTAAAAAAATCTCTTTAATATACAAAAAAAAAAAAATAATGGAATAAATACAATAACAGGAATATAATAATATATTACGCATAATTTTTCAATATTATCGAAATTTTTACGAGATCAATAAGAGTCAAATAAATAAATTTTATTGTTTGAAAGAAACGAAAGTTCTGGTTTTTTCATTTTTTTTTTTTAAGGTATTTGTTACGATATTTTTAATATTAATAATTAATAATTTATTAGAAATATAATATTAGGATAAAATGGAAAATAATTAGATATCATTATTTTTCGTTTTTGTATAAATTGTATTAAAATATTGGTCAATTGGTAAATTTTTTATTCTGATTATTATAATATTGTACGATTTTTTGTACGATTTTATTGCAACTTTATGGAATACATTTTTAAAAAGACAGGTCGTAATTTTTTTACCATGTTATTAATAAAGTCAACACTTTAACAGGATAACCACAACAATGACACCATTATAAAATAATAAGAATAAAAATCCCTTTAGAAAATTTAAAGGATCTTGTAATATTCAATAAGGATCTTATTGAATTATCTCAAATTAACCAGATTTAAATACAATTATATACAATTAAAATTACAGATAAACCAAAATCAATAAAAAAAGTTTCTTACCCAGTTATTTGTATATAACTAACTAGAACGTTTTTTTAATGCGAATAAGTGTGTTAAAATGTAAATAACATAATCAACTCAAAATATACTGATTTATTTAAGCCTGCATTATTTAAATTTTAACAAATTAAAAACTACATTGAAACTGCATCAAATAGGACGCATATCGGTATCAAGTAATTATGTTTATAAAGTCGGGCTTTATTTCAAAATGGTAAAGTATTTAAAAATGAATATGAAAGATGAAAGTAAGCATTATTACTTGTGCCCTTTGAGCCTTTACAGACTTAAACTTAATTTTCCTATATCAATTTTTAAATAAACTCCTATCACAAAATTTTTAACATAAAACAGAACAGAGTGGACAAGAAATTTTTCGTTGACATGTCAAAAGCCAACTAATTTTACCGGTCTATGACACTTTATTCATGTCATTATTCAACCATGTGGTTACTTACCAAGTAATTATATTATTGTTTTTATGTAACAGTATGGAAAATAATTTTTTTAACAAAATTTCAATTAAGCATTATGGTTATATTTCGATAATTATCTCGAAAACGGTAAAAAATAAGAGAAAAATATATGAACTTAAATTGAAGCTGAGAAATAGATGATTTTGAAAATGAAATAAAATTGATACATTGATAACGGATAATTTTTATACAAAAACTACAGTTATTTTATAAAAACATTGTAAAATATCAATATTTTTAGTATTTAATGCCTTATTGTAACTCTTCAACTATGAAAGATAAATAAAAGATTTGAAATATTATTGTAAAAGTCCATAACTTCAGCTAGCTACCGACACTTAAACGAATCTTCTATGTTATACAGGGGCAAAGATGTTGTTATTTCTTTATAAAGTGAATGAAATTACTTTGAAGGGCGTTATCTCTGAAACCGTTAGAAATAGACCACCCCCTCCAGAACATTTTTTTGTTTGTTATGAACTTCTCTATCATCTCTGTTCTTTGTGACCTTTGAGCAAAGTTTTTTTCAGCAAAGTATTTTACATCCTAATTTTACGTTATTTGATACATATATTTTTTATTTTTATATAAAGTTTATGTAAATAATTTATATTATTTTATAGTTCATTACAGTTATTTATATTATATTGTTATTTACGCCAATTTAACACATTTTTACTCTTAATTTGTAAAGAATCATATAGAAAAAAATAATTTACGCGTAAATTGTCAACACTGAATTATTATAGGATCATACACAACAATCAATAAATAAAATCATATCTGTCAACCAAATTAAAAATGAACAATAAATTATTTTGTCACAAATATTTGATTCATATTTGTATGTAGATTTATTATAATTATGGTGGCGACCAAATTTTTGATTCAGAAAATTATTATTTAACTTTTTTCAAAAGAAAAATAAAAATCAAAACTTATTTTGAAATTCATATTATGATGTACATGTCCTTTTTACAAGTTATCTGTAATATAATTGTAAATGACAATGACAAAGTTAAGTTCAGTACCATCAATTTTCCATTCTTACATCTCAGCTACTACTGCAAATAAAAGTGTTCATCTCACTATTCTGACAACGGAAGAAGGTTTGTTTGTTGAGTAAAAATTGCATACTATCAAGGGGTTTTATATTTTCACGCTTCTATATTAAGAAAACCAAAAAGAAAATTATGTCATCTATCTTCTAAAAACTTATAAAATTTGTTAATCATTTTTTAGACTTTTTATTTGGATACAACATTATTGGTATTATCAACTGTTATAAGACTTATGGTATCTATTGTATTATTTACTTTAAATTTCATTTTTTTTTTTTTTTTTTTTTTAATATTATCTATTCAAATTAATAACTTTAACATTAACAGTATTAGGGTAGTTTCTTTAATTTAAAGTAATCATTTTTACGTATATAATTTTATTTAAAAAATTTCATTATTTTCCTTTAAAGGAAATATAGGTATACATATACCGATGATATAGGTATACGTATACTGATCATTTTGTTTCCTTTACTCTAGCTACATAGTTTTTTTTTTTTCATTTTTAACGGTATTTTTAATAATAATTTCTTAAGTAATTTTTATCTTTTATCATAAAATGCCCCTGAGATATTTTTACTAAAGAAAAATATTCTGTTATTATTTCATTGTATCAATTATATAATATTATATGCATACTAGATAATATACCTTTCAGCGTTTTTTTTTTTATATTTTTTTCTGTTTCTTTTTTCTTCTTTGAAATAAACATTTTATTACAAAAAGATCTCTAACGTTACTTACAAGAAAGTATTCATGATGCTTAAAAAGTTACCAAAATGTTGAAATAATGAAAAACAAAAAAAAATTACAAAAAAAATATTTCTAGAAGAAAAAAAAAAAAAATTTTAAATCCCTTTGAAACAAGGAAAAATAAGAAAGAAAATTGAGCTTTAACACATTCTTCAAATTTATAATTTCGTCTAAAATTTCTTTTTTCATACATATTCATTTAATATTTGTGTATTTATGAATATTTTGTATGAATCTTTAAATTCTAAAATATATTATGATGACTATAATATAGGTATAATATACATAAGGTATAATAATATTATATTTCATAGATTTACATAAATACATAAATATATATGTTCATATATTCATAACTAATCTAAAATCAGTCATCCGTTATTTTTGTTGTATATATTTTAATAAATTACTGTAAATCAACTAAATTATGCTTCCACATCAAATGACACCTTTAATAAACTTAGTTTCTATGCGCATTTTATATTTCTATATATATCTATACACTTATACATATACAATAAAAATTTATATTTAATATATGTTACTATATATATACAGAAAATAAAAACCACATTGAGAAATATTTTACACAAAATAAAATAAAAAAAATAAAAAAAAAAAGTTACCTCTACTCTACTAGTAGAACAGATGAAACAAATAAATTTAAATACAAAAACAACAACAATAATAATAATAATATTAACATCATAAAAATTCTGAAATATCCTTTGATATTTTAAATAAATCCCACAACTTTTTCCTTTTTTTTTTCCTTGTTTTCTTCTTTTTTATGCATATTAATATTATAATACATTTTCTATTTACATTAACATTTTTATAAACATATATACATACACGAACATCCATCCATACGTATTTACCTTTTGTTTTTGTCTAAACTGTCTAACAAAATATTTTGCACATATTATATAATACATTCACATGCATATGTACATTATCTACTGTTTCATAATATATATTTATATCTAAGTCTGAAAATGGAATTTAGAAAAAACAAAAACAAAAAAAAAAATGTGCTTCTGACCCAATTATCAAAATTAACCTCACTTTTAAATTCGTTTATATTTATTAATTTTTATTTTTATTTTGTTTTCTCCCATTTTTTTTCTTTTTATTTTTAAGTTTTTGCATCTTATCTTAACTTTTGTTTTTGTAAATTAGTGTATACTAGTTTTAGCTTTCGAAAAATTGAGTCTCAGTTGAATTCATTTTTTCATTTTGAAAGTTAATTAAAAAAAAAAAAAAATTCTCAATCTAATATTGAATAAGTATTTTTATATTTTACACATATTTACATGCATATGAAT
Source organism: Poecilobothrus nobilitatus (assembly GCA_947095535.1). Lineage (NCBI taxonomy): Eukaryota > Metazoa > Arthropoda > Insecta > Diptera > Dolichopodidae > Poecilobothrus > Poecilobothrus nobilitatus. Next base: position 246,655,335 of record OX352773.1, on the reverse strand, counting down.
AAGTATATAATGTAATATATTATATAACATTGGTATTGTAAATTGCAGAAGCAGCAGCATCAGCATACATGCTTTTATTTTTTTTTTTGGCCATAAAAAAAAAAACCAAAAACAAAACGTTTTCCAACAAGTTGAAGGTCCATATGGACTGCAACAAACAAAATAAAATTTAAAAAATCAGCTATCTCCACCACAGGACCGACCGCTATTATACAAAAAGTATAAAGCCAAAATTCATAGATTTTTTACAAAATAATTTACATATATCACAGCAAAATAACTTCTAATAATTTAACATAATTTTTTTTTTATTTAATAACAACTAAGCAATGAATTAAGGCTAATTTTCATGGAAAAAATTTCATTCGATATCGGACATTTAGAAAGAGTAAACTATACTTAATACTACCAATATGGAAAAGAGTGAAAAAAATAATTAATTAAATGTCATGTATCCATAAAAATATTAGTAGTGTGCTCATTTTTTTATGTAGCATACACATTTTTTACGTATGTGTTATTGGAGATAAATGACGATTGAAGATATTGGAGATAATTATAGAAAATTTAGCTTCAGCGAGCTAAATTTCATCCGATATTATGGTATATCTCCGATATTTTCTGAACGCTTGTACAATTAATCTTATTGTTAATTCGTCCGATATTTTTGTGTTTTTTCTCTGTCACACAAGTAATGTTTTTGTATCTTATGCAAAATTGCCCATATTTTTCTTCATGAAAATTAGTCTTTAATCATAAAAATATATGTATGTACATACATTCATATATCCATTTACATTATGTAAGTATGTACCTACATGATTTTTTTTTTATTCAAAAATATTAGATGTAAAAAATAATAAAAACTGTAAACAAATGCAAAACAAACATAACATTAATATTGAATCTGCTAACAAAAATTTTACAGTTTGAATTTTGCGTCAGCAACAAGAGCATAAATATATAAATTTTTAGACTAAAAAAAAAAAAAAATTTGTTTATATATAAATTTATATGGCGTGTTATAAATAATATGTATGAAATTTGCACTAAGAAAAAAAATTAAATAAAAGTTAAAGTTGGTCGGATCAAAAAATCTTCTATGGCAAAGTTGTTGCTATTTACTTGTAAGCTTAAAAATGACACTAGTAAACTACTACTTCCGGTTGTCCGATTTGCTCGAAAAGCTTATCAATCCGAGATATTTATATCAAAACCTTAAATATGGAATTCCAAAAAATTCCACTCAGTCGTTTGGGCTGTACGTACTCACAGCCACACACACACACTCGCCCACACACACGCACACACTCGCAGACAGGCATTACGTTAAAAAAATGTTTACAACCTTCTCCACACCGGAGTAGTGCATTTTTGCCAAAATCTCGGGTACAAATTTTTAATATGAAAACAATACTTACCTTATACATAAAGTATGGGGTCGGTAAAAAAAGAACTATGTTATTTACAAATGAAATGCAAAAATATAATACATTTATGTACATACATACATATAAAAAAAATAGAGAGTGTTTAACATGAATTATATATAGATTAATACCGTTACATATTATATACATATTTGTTTAGATGGAAAAATTGTGAATTTGCCGTTATTAATTTGTTTATGAGCATTAATTTTTTATACTTATGTTCAAGGTTTAACATTTGCACTCTTTATCTAATTTCATAAGTAGGTGACGGTCATTTTGATTGTCTTTTGAGATTAAAAAAAAAAGTGTTGCAATACCAAAAAACAAAAAAAAATAAATAAATTTTATCGTTATTATAAATGAAGTGGTTTGAAAAGTGAATATGATTTTTATATTTTATGAGGTACAATTGAATAATTGAGTGCAAAAGAATTGAAAGAAATTAATATTAGATTAATTATAATTTCGAAATTATATTTACTTTTAAATAATAAAGTGACTTTTTTAATTGGGTGCCTTAGGGTGCCGGCCACGCAGAAAGTGGGCTAGCGATTTTTTTGCGGGTGATTTTTTGCTGGCAATTTTTTTTGCGAGCTAATGGCCATATAATTTTGTGATTTTTCTGCGGCAAGAATAGCTTTTAAAATTTATTTAATAGCAGAAATTGACCCAGAAAAATTTGTTAAATGTATGAGAATATCAATAAACACTTAATAATGTGTATCAGTTTCTATACCTATATTTTTATATAAAATTTTTATAAGGTATATTATACAAAATAATAAGTACAAAACTATAAAAACAAACTATGCGATTGATATTATTTAAATTGACGTTTCATTTGTTTATATTATGATAATTTTTGCAATTAAAAATGATATAAACCAATATACACACTAATTTTTATACAACTTTCTGTATGGCCCCTTATTTTAAAACCAATTTTTTGAATTATTTTTAAAAAATCTGCGTGGCCGAGGCCTAAGGGAAAAGGAATTTATAATCCCCGGATTTTCTTTTCTTTGTAGTTTCAATAGTCGCTAACTAATTTATTTTTAAACTTTTTTATTATTATTTATATATTTTTAAGAAAGTGTTTTATTCTTCCAATGAATAATATCTGGATATTGAATTGTTGCTTCTCTTAAAAATAAAATTTGTTAATATTTTTTTTAGCTATTTATTTGTTTGAAATTCTTCAACGGTTACACTTATAAGGCTGTCTCAACCACAGGCATATTATGTTAAAATTAAAATTAATTTTAGCAAAGCAATGGTAATATATTTCAATAATTTTCACTCAACTGTCTCTAGGGATGAGGGCAGGCGTCATCATATTATGTAAAACTACTTAAATTGTAATCGATACAAATCTATTTGTTTATATATTAACTTTTAAAATATACCTAAATTTAAATAATTTTTTTTTAATTATTTTGACGTTTAATAATTTCGAGTATATTCTTAATTATACCCGTACGATAGGATCGGGTATAATAAAATTACTCCTCCGTTTGTAACACCTCGAAATAAGCGAGCTAGATATACCTTCAAAGGTATGGATCGGATCAGAAAAAAATTCTAAGACTTTTGAGCCATGTCCGTTCGTCCGTCCGTCAGCACGCTAACTCAAAAACTAAGAAAGCTAGAATCTTGCAATTTACACAAAATATTCTGGGAGTAATTTGTAGGTTCCCTGTTTTTTTTGGTTGAGTTTGGACCAAACCTTAGGGTAGCTCTCGAACACCTAACTTTTAGATCCCCACATTTTTTTTGAAATAGAGCTATGAAATTTTAACTGCTGATAGATGTCACAAAAATATTAATTTTATTTTTAATAACTTTTTTTTGTACCCCCACCCGTTACGGAGCTACAGCTCCCCAAAGGTTCAAAAAAGTTCTATATTTAAATTGTTATTGCACAAGTTTTATAAGGTATATCTTCATTTTGAAAACGCCAAACGATTACTACTTTTATTAGCTTTAAAAGTATATATACAATAAATATATTTTTGTGGCATACGGTTTCTTAATTTACCGTTATGCAAAACTAAAATTTTGCAAAATCCTTTAACCTTTCTATCTTCTAAACGGTTTATTGACAGAAATTTTGACAGAAGTTAGATCTTGGAAAATAAATATGAGTCATTTCAGAAATTTTTTTTGTACCACTCCCCGTTTAGGAGTTGTAAGGGATCAAAAACTGAAAATTTCCTATTTTTAAACACGTGTAACTTGAACACCTGTTAAAATTTTTTTGAAGTAATACACAAAAATTAAAGCTTCAACATTATACTCTTATTTCTGTTAACAACTTTTTTTAATAACATAGGGTTACTTTATAATTGACGAAAGAGTTACTTGATTTTTTCAAATTTTCTAACAAATTTCTTTAACTAATTTTTTGCATTTTGTTTTACTCGATAATTTGAAATTGTTGAAGATATAATGCCTAGTACAAAAAATTGTAAGTAAATAAACAACATAACGGTTGCTTGAAAAATTTTTAATTATATGATATTGATATACATACATACTTATATAATATCATGTTTATTTACATATCGTATATGTCACTAGTGAATGAATGATAAGAGTATAGATGTATATTATATAGCGCCGTATTTACATACATATATGTATTTTATTGTACTTATAAGAAATTATTCTGTCAATGGAATATTTAAATATAATATAATATAAAATATTTACTATAATTATATTTACTATTTTGTACTAAGTAAATTTAATATACATTTACCGCTTAGTATTAAATGGTACTATAGAATATTTGAAAAAGTTTTGGATTGATAATCGTTATGTGGAAGGTTAGAATTTGCTTTTGAAGAATGTATAAACATATAGTTTGAATATATCTACAACCCATTGTTCTAGAAATTATAAAATTCCCCCAAATTATTTTAAAATACTAAAATATTAAAAAAATAATCTTGTAAGCAGAGTGACAGGCTGTGAACATACTAACGGTTCGTACGGGTATCTAAGAGTTGACAAAGGCAACTGTATTCTTCCTCGTTTTTTTTTTAGTTATTGTTATACATAATAACTACATATAACTACATATATTATTAATTATTTGCAATTAATGCAATATTATTTGCAATATTTTAATTATTTGCAATTAATTTGAACCTAAACTGTGAAACTTTAAAAAATCAAAGCTGAATATGATAAAAAATCAGAGAAAAACCTTTTCACTTTTACTAAGATATTGAATTAAACACTCAGAAGAAAAGTTTGACACTCTAACCACTCCGGTTTCATTAATTTTCTTAATATTTTTATTTATAGCCATATTATAAAATAATCACATATTTTCTTAGTGTGTAAAATGGTTTTATTCTTAAAATCTTATGAATCTTAAACTTTATTGAACAGTAATTTTAAAATTTTCATGAATTTTAAAAATTTAAATCTTCAATTCCAAACTTTAAAAAAGAATTTTAAGATAAATTAGAAGTTTCATTTTAAAAAATTTATATTAGATATATTTGTAAATTATGTTTTGAATGATGGCCGAAAAAAAAACGATTTTTGGTGAATAAATAGAAATTTAAAACCTTACTATAATTTAGTTTAAAAAATATCTACTATTATTAACATACTTAATATTTATTATTAACATTTTCAAAATAAATAATGTTACCTTATTAAAAACATTTTCAAATATGTAATCATAATAATTATTGTACATATTTCTAACACAATAAACACCATTTCAACCATCGACCATCAACTACCACAACGAAATTTGTTTCGTCCAATCAATTTTGCGTCAAATGAAACATAATTGCAGCTATACGAGAAATAAAAATATTGTTCCAAAATATACAATATTAAATTTTTCTTGCTTAAATTTCTTGCAATAAATGTCAAACCCGACTATCACCGGGAAAAAAAAAAATAAAAATATCGTAATCTCGGCGACAATGAATTTTTTTGTTGGGCGTCAATTATAAGTAATTACATAAAAATACATTATTATGCTTTCATTTTTTATTTGCGAATTTTTCGTTGATTGCGAATTTCGTTTGCGAACATACTTTTATTTGCGAATTTTTCGTTTCGTTGATGAATTTCGTTGTTGTTATCGTTGAGATTTGGAATTACGTTAATTACTTAAACACAGACAAATCTTAAAACATAAAAATAATACTCCGGAAAAAATTTTATATAAGAGATAAGCGTCAAGTGGAAATTAAAAATTTCTAAATTTTAAAACACCAGCTTTTTATAACATGTTTTATTCAGTAAAATATATGATAAATTAAAGGGATGACTTTGAATAAAATTGCAATTTCTTCCATTATTTTTTATACAGCCCTACAATAATAGACATTATTTCAATAATTCAATATCTTTTTGTTGTTATTTATTGACTATTGAGTTTGTTTAAGAAAAAATAAAATATTCAAATAAAACTTCAAATATAACGTAGTGTGAATACGAATTTTTATAACATACCTAAGTATTATAAGAACTCAATAACATATTATACAATCAGAGTTTGAATTGGGTATTACAGCTTTATTAAATATTAAAAATTTAAAATGTATGTCCATTTTTTGACTTTTCAAAAAAATTTATTATAGGGGCCTCAGTGGGCCTAGTGGGTAAGAGCGTATACAATACGTTGTAAACACCGAGGAAGTGTGGGTTCGAATTCCACACACATCGTAAGAGTTATTCACCCTTTCGATATTTACAGCCACGCCTGAACAGGAAAGGCTGTGTAATTTCCTGTCCACATTTATGTGGCAGAGAAATGCATTAAAAAAATAAAAAAAATTTTATTATAATCGAAATATTTTTAGAAGTCTGTATCTGTAACAACAAACAAACAGACCGTCAGTAGAATTAAACCACCATCATAATGTTCTAATCAAATAATTTTTTTATTTTAATTCAAAGATATAATCATCGTAATGTGGCTTAAAATTTAAATTAAATTTATAAAATGTTTCTGTATATACATATGTAAGTATGTAAATATATTTGGAATCTAAAAGTATTTTTAAATAAGTATATGTATATATTTATTTATAATGATTTTTTTTTTTTTTGTTTTTTGTGTATAATAACATTTAGAGACATCTGTAATGTCGATAAAGATCTTAAATTAATGTTTTAAATTTCAACCATATTATCAAGCGGGCTATTATCCTTGTTATATCTAAAACTAAATATACATATATGAATATGTGTTAATATATTTATATTAAATGTTGTAATGATACAAGAAAACATTACTTTACTTATATATAAATATGTATTGGTATGGTACTAAAAAATATAATTTCTTTTTTTTTTTTTTTTTTTCATATAATTCATTTTAAATGCAATGAATTCGAGGCCATATCATCTACAATTTTAATATTTCAAACGATACGAATCTTTAACTTTTGGTTTTTTTCAATTTTTATTATACCTAATTTTTAGCAGCAGTGCTTTTCAAAGTTTTTCACAGCAATTATTTCTTTTTTTTTTAATATTCTGAAAGATTTGCTATTTACACATTTTTATATTTTATTAAGTGCAAAGGATTAAACAACATCAATTTCAACGCCCGCTACATAAGACCAGTAACTTATGCAAATCCAAGGTAGACATACTGTAAAAGAGATGAAGTTGTAAATTTTAGTAGTAGGATTATGATTAATTCAAGACAGATGAATCTTTTGTATTAAGATGAGGGATTCTAATTTTTTTTTAATGCTCTCAGAGGAAGGCAATATATACGTGATTTATTAATAATTAACACTTGAATCTTAAATTAAGCTAACATAAAACTAAATTGGAAGTACATATAATAATTGAATTTATAGTAAAATTTTTTAACTTTAGTTATAATTATAATAATACAAGTTAGCAATAGAATAATAAAAATGTAAACATTTCATGGATTTTATTTGAAACAATTTGTAATTTACTAGAATGAGGTTTGACGAAATAGCCCCAGATACGAGAGCCATATAATAAAATCGTCAGGATAATAGTTTAATATATAATTATTGTCAATTGAGAAGAATGAGTTCCTACAACCAATTCATTCACTTACAGTTTCATGTATATACCTAACCTATATATTGCCTAAAAGTGAATTTCTTATTTTAAATGATTCCAATATATTAAATTTAATACCTCAGTTTATTTTTTATACAAGAGATTGTTAGGAAAATTGACTTTTTTTTAAGTTTTTTGGCATTATAATTAGCGTTGCATTTATCAGTTCTTACTTCAATTTTCCACTTATTCAAAATACTCTACAGTACTACTCCATTTTCCACTTATTCAAAATACTCTACTCTATTCAGTTAGTTTTGTAATTTATTTCAAATTTTAGTTCAATAAACTCTAATACCACGTTCACACTATCAACTAAATCCAGCTTCTTCGAAGAAACCAGTTTCATGCATGGTAGGTAGCTAGGTTTTTCATATTTAAAATTGCTGTTAAAATGAATCAGGATTTTGAAGGTCCTAGTTAATTTTAAGGATTATAACTAGGTTTTTGATTAAAATTTTTTGATATTTTCAATTATTGTTTGAATTTTTTTACATCCCTAAGTGATTTTGTTGTAAAATGTAATTGTTGTTTATTTTTGAAAATAAACAAATTTTTTTTTTTCATTTGAATTTTTAAATGAAAAATTTTTTTATTTGTTATTTAATAAAATGTCGTCCTTGGTTACCTATGATTGCCACATCCAAATCTCAAATAATACTATATGTTCATGCATAACGATAGTCTGAACGGTTGATTTTGTTGATCTATTTAGTAGGTTTATTGCGTAGTGTGAACATGGTATAAACCTCTAAAAATAATGGCTAATCGTTTGATTAAATTAAAATTAAATTCAAATAGAACATATTATCAATGTTATAGATAGAGGTGACTACACTTGCCCAACACCAAGGAATATAATAAATAGTATAAATATGCTTTGAAGAATGAATCTGAAATATATAGTATTAAGTATAGTATAGTTATAAAGTTATATGTTTTAAAGTGGATAATAGTGCCTCGTGTGAAATGATTAAACTCAAAGAAAAAAAAAATCTATACTCAATTTTTCTTTCTCCCAAGGAGAGATTAAAACAAAAATAATCTACATACTCTTTTATTTTTTCTTATTTGATTTGAAAAAAATTTAAGAACACTGATTTGTTATAAATTTTCTGTGAAGAGATTAGAAAATATACTGCATATGTGGTTTGGCATACAAAAAAACAAAAAAAAAACAAACACAAAATAAAAAACTTTAATTTCTTTAATTTCATATAAATCCTATGTTTATTTTTTTTCTTTCTTAAATAATAATTAAGGTCTATATAAGACCTTAAAATGATTTCGAAACGAGTACATTAATCAATACAAAAACAATTCAATTAAAAAAAATTTTTTTTTTGTATGTGAAGGAGTGAAGGACATATATTTTTATTGACTTTAAACATATATACATATAAATATACTTAAATTTTACAACATGTACATAACATATGGCCTTATATGGATTAAAGAAATTTTCAAAAAAAAAATAAAAAATTATTTTTAATATGTTTGTGTGAATTCAACAAACTAAAAAAAAACTTTGTAACTTTGTAAAATTGCCTTATTGACTCTACCTTATTAAATTAAATTGAGATCAATATGTTTGAATGAAATTAAGGTTTATAACAATTGAAAATTAATTGTACATTTAATAGTTTAGTTAACAAATAAAGTGTTAATCAAACGAGGAAGAGTGCAGTAGAATAGATTGTGTCAACAATGGGATACCCGTATGAACGTAATATATCCTGTTTCTATAAAACTTGATCATCTTTTAAAAACATTCAGATGTTTTAGTACCGACGTTAAAACTAAAGAGATATATTTATGTAAATTGTGGAGTTGTATGACAGCTACCCGAATTTATTGCGCCTAGCTTTACTAAGTTCCAAGAAATGCAAGAAGCCTGAACTGGCTGCTTTAGACCAATCAAATTTTACAAAAGTTTTTGGCATGTAACTCGACACCTCTTCACAAAATTTCAGATTCCTAGTTTCAATAAAAACTGAATTATTCTCATTTAAACGGAGTTGTTGTAGTTGTAGGCAGTTGTATGGCAGCTACCCGAACCCGCCGCACCACCACAACCAAATTTTACAGAAGTTGTTGCCATAAAACTTGATTATCATTTGTAAAATTTTAGAAACCTAGCTTGAATAGATACTGAGTTATTTCTATATAAAGAAAGAAGTTATATGGAAGCCGACCGAAAATGTATTTAAATAGCAAAACTAACAATTTTGCAAAAGTAGCGTAAAAAAAATTTCAGCCTTCTAGCTCCTTTATTTTTTGAGTTATCGTGCGGACGGACGGACGTACATGGCTTAATCGACTCGGAATTCGATTTTGAGCCGATCCATATCTTTGACACTATATCTAGCTCGATATATTTATGTAAATTGTGGAGTTGTATGACAGCTACCCGAATTTATTGCGCCTAGCTTTACTAAGTTCCAAGAAATGCAAGAAGCCTGAACTGGCTGCTTTAGACCAATCAAATTTTACAAAAGTTTTTGGCATGTAACTCGACACCTCTTCACAAAATTTCAGATTCCTAGTTTCAATAAAAACTGAATTATTCTCATTTAAACGGAGTTGTTGTAGTTGTAGGCAGTTGTATGGCAGCTACCCGAACCCGCCGCACCACCACAACCAACAGAAGTTGTTGCCATAAAACTACAGAAGTTGTTGCCATAAAACTTGATTATCATTTGTAAAATTTTAGAAACCTAGCTTGAATAGATACTGAGTTATTTCTATATAAAGAAAGAAGTTATATGGAAGCCGACCGAAAATGTATTTAAATAGCAAAACTAACAATTTTGCAAAAGTAGCGTAAAAAAAATTTCAGCCTTCTAGCTCCTTTATTTTTTGAGTTATCGTGCGGACGGACGGACGTACATGGCTTAATCGACTCGGAATTCGATTTTGAGCCGATCCATATCTTTGACACTATATCTAGCTCGACTTCTTTAAGTTATGACAAACGTAATGGTAAATTTATTATACCCTTGAACATAGTTCATACGGATATAAAAATGCGAAAACAGTATACTTATACATATAAGTAAACTGAATACCGAGGTAAAGTACATACCGAGGTGAAGTATCCACATTTTCTTTAAAATTTGCATATATTTAGACAGATTTTGTTTGAAAGCATTTTTTATGTGCCTAGTTGTTAGGATGCAGTTGGCAATATCAACTTACTGTATACCAATAGAAATTTATTGGTGTAGAGCAAGATATATAACATAAATTAAATCTGAGAATTTGGAAAGTTTAAAAATAAAATAAAATTTATAGATTAATAACGATTTTTCATGAAAACCCATAGTCGTAAACAAAAATATAAAATTAACCCAATTTAAAAAACCTAAAACATATTCAACTAACGCGAAAAGGATATATTCTATAGACAAACATCAAAGCTAATAATTTTACATATTTAAAAGATCTTAAATCAACTTGCTATATGAAAAGATATAATATTAAAAAGATATGATTTTGTTTTAAATACGTATGCAAAAAACTTTGAATATCCTTATCTGGAAATATGTTAGATAGACACCCATTCTCATTGAATTTTTTATTTATTTTGACATACCTCTCATCGGCTTTCCTGTATATCATGTATATATTTATGTGTATCTATCTATCAAATAAAATTAAAGTGAAATTCAAATAAAGTGTGGCAAAAAGGAATTGAATAAAAATATTTTAAAGTCAACGGGTATTACTTAATCCATACCAAAACAAATTGAATACACTGTAGAATTGAAGAAATGAATAAAGTGTACTCATTCGGACAATTATATTCAAAAAGAAGATTTTTTAGAACGAATGAAATTCCAAAATTAAATTAAGACTTAATAAAAATTACGAATTTTTAAAAATAATCTTTTTTATAGAATTAAATTACAAGATAAATAATTTTTAACGATTTTTGTTTATTTATTTTTTTAAATTTTTTTTAATAACTTCAAAGTAATGGTTTTGACAGCTTATATATTACATATACTTTGTATGGTTTACTTTGATCTTTATTATTGAAAATTTCTTTGATTAACTACAAAAAAATAAAAAATAATGTAAAAATCAAATAGTAGTGTGTATGTGACATAATATGATTGTTTTATCAAACTTAAAGAGTAAGTCTTTAAAGTTACTTAAATTCATTACAAATTTTAACCTCAGGCTCTCAGCTTATTATTTTTAGAATCTAAAAACGTCACACGATAGGACGTTTTTTTTATCATCATACATCAATATCGAAATTATGTGAAAATAAAATTTTATAAGATTTTGTTTTCCTCATAATTCCACTATACTTTGAGTTAGAACTTTGATCAAATCTTGAGGAAAACAAAATCTTTTAGCTTAACCAGGTTATATTACCTAGGATTTTTTTTTTCCTCTAACCTACGTCTATTTAAGAGCTATATTAGATAAAAATTGAATATTATCTATTTTTAGATATCTGTCAGTCAGACACATGTGCAATATTTTTTAAAGTAATAGGGAAAAATTAAAATTTCAACATTATTATTTTACATGGTGTTACCAGCTTTTCTTAATTAAATAGGTTTCTCTTAAATTTAACGAAAATATCTCTAGATTTATCACAATTTTTCTAACATATATAACATTCTAAAATAATTTACAAATTTTGGTTCAAGTTATATAAATATTCTAAATTGTTTTATTATTTTTTGGAGAATATGCTCCTTTTAAAACCTTGTTTTTACATTTTACTTTGATATAATGTTACAAAACTCTTACCTTTACACAATTTTAGTAATTAAAATGTTGCTATTTACGAAATTCATTACTTGCGCGCCATTTTTATCAAAACACTTCTTACTTTTGAACAGTTCCTTTAAAACGAAAATTTGTATCTTAGAGCAATATAAGTTAATATGTTGTTGTGTAGAAATTATCTCCCTACTTTCTGCACACTTTGTCTTTTAGTGTAAACAGAATGTGCAAACAGTAGAGACATTATTGTGTTAACTGTTGCTAAAAATTCTCTGAAGATCTGATTTTAACTATCTATTTTATCTCAATGAAAATGTGATCCTTAAAAGGAAGGAACATACTGTAATGTTTCAACCAAATCTGTTTTTTTTGTCTTTCAAAGACTGGTTAATTTATTTTATTCAAGCCCAAAAATATATTTTTACACATTTTTTAATAAAGTAGTGTACTTAATGATTGCTTTATACTATAGAATTTATAATAATTACTGTAACCAATAACTTCAATTTGTTTTTCTTCTATTATGATATAAAAAAAAAACTAATAAAATTAAAAGTTTTTATTATTATTTTTATTACAATTTTTTTTAAATTTTTAAATAAAATTTTATGATAAAAATTATGCTAAACTCAAGATGTTAACTAACTTCAATTGACGTATTTTGTATTCGACGAATCTAAATATTAGGTTGAAATTATCTTGAAGTTTTTGGATATTTTTAAAATTACGATTATTAATATTGTTTTTATTATTATAAAAAAAAATTTGAAAATATTTTCAACCTGTAAAATATGTAATCCTTTGAATTTAATGCTGGCAAGAAAGAGTAGCAAATTCTCTTAATAATTTTCCTTTTTTCAAATACACGCTACTTCATCTTCAGAATATCCTCATGAAAAGATAAAATGCGGAAATGAAATTGATTCGCAATAAAATTTTATGTAAAAACTTAAAAAACTGTTTTATTTGGGGTTTATACGTTATCTTAAACACAAAAAAAACTTCAATGAACAAATCTTGAATTTTATATTTTTCACTAACATTTCTTTGCGACAAAATTTTGAGTGAAAATATCTAAAATTTTAAAAATTGATGCTGTGCGTTTTATTGTTATAGAATCAGAATTTCAAAATATTGTTCAGCAGGATTTGCATTTTGCAGCACATATATATAACAAAAAAAATGAATGTATAGCAAGAGCAAGAAAAATCAGCATTTATTGGTCGACATCAATATATTGTTTATTGATTTTGTTTTGATTTAGAACTTTATAATATTATAAACAATTATAACATCCATAAGAATGATTGATGATGATATTACAAATCGTGTTAATGTTCGGTCGCTGTAGTGAAAGTCGTTGACTGATGATCTATATCATACAGCGATTCCACTCAAATTAAACTACGAAATCTATAAAATTACTATCAGACCAGCTCTAATGTATGGAACTGAGCAGCAAATAAGAAACAAGAACAGAAGCTGCACATCACTGAGATGAGAATGCTAAGGTGCATCGCAGGCGTGACGAAACTATGTAAGGTGCAGAATGAACATATCAGACGCACCTTCAAGGTTATCGACATAAAAGATAAATTAGTAGAAAAACGTATAAGAAGGTAGATACGTTGGTGATGCGAAGGAAGAAAGAGCACGCGATATAAAAAATTCCTATCATATCCAAACCTAGAAGAGAACCCGGGAAATCAACAACAAGATGGCTTTGTTGGCAGTTAATAAAGATATGAAGAAAGAAGGATTGAACGCTACGATAATCTAAGGCACATGTTCTTGGTGCTTCAGATTGTTTCAGATGTTATTGGTGCCCCAAGTAAAGGAAAGATCATGAAGAAGAAGAAGAAGAGTAATATTGTGAAAATTATAGTTGAATTAAAAAATTTATATGATAGGTATTTCGATTTTCCTAACGAACAACTTTATATTTCTTGAAATTTTTAAATACCTCGCTTTAAGTATTTTTAAACATCACATCTCGTTGTTATACCATGTTAACCCAATAGTTTAAACCAATATAGATAAACTATAATTTGGCTTACTTTTTCTTCTCCCAACTTATCTTTAATTATAATAAACGCTTTCTAGAAAGTAATCTTCTTATCCTTAAAATCATTAAACAAAAAAAAAAAAGAAAACAAAATATTTTACATTTTTAATCAAGTGCAATTAATCAATGTGCATAGATAATTTATCATGAATGTAATATAATATAATATAAAACTGCAATATACATTATACTCATTTGAATTTATTTTAACAAAAGATTTGAAATGTCCCAAGCCAGACTTTAAACGACAAAATCTATGTATCAAATTTAAATTTCAAAGTTATTCTTTAATATTATTTACAAAATAAAGTTAAAATATGAATTAATATGGTAACATTTAACATAATTTCTTTAATATATCTACATAATATTTAAAAATAATTATATTTAAACTCATAGTAAAGTAATATATGCGTTATCACCTAATATTGCCACTTATTTTACCATTTAATTTATTTCATCCTTTTCACACACATACATTTTTTTTTTCATTTTGTTTTATGTTTTTCTAAAATAAATGATGGGTATTATAAAAAAAAAAAAAAAGAAGTCAATACAACAAAAAGTTAAAAATAATAATAATCTGACTTTTTTTAATGCTTTTTTTTTTTTTTTCTTTTTTTAGCTTAATAACTTTTTTTTAAATTTTATTTGAATATTTTGTTACTACTTGTCAATCTGATTTGAAATCATTCATATATACATATATATATATATATATGTATAAATATATTTATATATTTAGAACCATTACGTTGAAAATTCATTCATCCATATAAAATTGTTCATGTTTTTTTTTGTTTTTTACATCGGTTATTTTTGTAGTCCTGTATATAAAAATATAAATATAAAACATCCTTATAACTCCCTTAAATATCAACCCATTTTAATTTTTTGATCTTTTATTTTTATTATTATAATTATTATCATTATTATTTTTATTGTTGGATATTTATTTCGTCATCATTATGTGAAAATGTCACGCAATCATTTGAATCCTTTAATTCATATACACCTTTGAACCTTTTTTACATTTTACCAAAAATATGAAATATTAATAAGTGTAAGAAAAAAAAAAAAAAATCTTTGTATTGTTCATGTGTTTGTGTGTGTACATAACAATAAATTAATATAAACAAAAAAATAATATTTAACAGAAATGATAAAGAAGAGAATGATGAAAAGAATATAAAATAACAATAGTAAATTAATGTCATAATCGTAAAAAAACAAAAAAAAAAAAATAATTATTTCAATATTGAGTTGTAAATAAAAAGTTTTTGAACGCAGAGAAATGAAAAAAAAAAACAAAAAAAAATTAATAGGTTAAAATTTAAAAGTGAATTGACCAAAAATCTTAATGACTCTTCAAAAACTTTTAATGGATTCTTTTTTTTTTATGATTGTTGTTTAATTACTCAATATGTTATAATCAAAATGTTATTTTATTTGTAAAGTATATAAATAAAATTCGTTAGTGAGTGAATCTAGTAAATAAATACATATTGTGATTCATTTTAAAGTGAATCAATTTGAATCAAGTGAATGAATTTGTATTGATATATTAAATAAAGTCTAATGATTTAAAATTTCTAATCCTACGAATCTTCATAGTTTTTATTTATTTTTTTTTTCTGCTTATTATTCCCCTAGGGAACATAGGGCTTCCACATAGCCTCTACAATTATCTCTGTTTTGCGCTAATCTTTTTATTTCCGACCATGTCATGTCCAAATAGGCCACTTCTCTTTGCACATTTCTTCTCCAGGTTGCTTTTGGCCTTCCCACATTTCTTTTACCTTGGGGGTTCCATTCTAGAGCTTGGCATGCCACTGATGTTTTCGGGCACTTTAGAATGTGGCCAATCCACTTCCACTTCTTCTTCTTATTTGGACCCATATCGGCACTTGCCTCGTCATTATCCAAAGCTCTTCGTTCATTATTCGTCTTGGCCAGAATACGCGCCATATTATTCTTAAGCATTTATTTACAAAGACTTGTAGTTTCTGTATATTATTTCAAGATACAAGCCGCTTTTCACTTCCATATAGCAATACTGATTTGATACAATAAAGATTCTAATTTTCATTTCACGAGCCATGTGTGTTGACTTTCACATTGACCATAGCTTTTCGAACGCACTTCTGGCATTTGCTATTTTGTGTTCTATAACGTACATAGGTTGGGTATATAATATTTTACGATTATTTCATTGTCTATGATTGTTATTGAATAAAAACAAGGAATGTAAACCAACGGGTTTTAAAAGCGCACATTTCCAAAACTCAATATAAACTGTTTAGAAATGTGACTTACACAAAAATTTGAAAATTTCATATAAGAAAAAATGTGAAAATAGAACATTTTTGAAATTTTGAGGGGCTATAAGTCCGGAATCCTATATAACTAAGAAAAGCCGTTAACACACGTAAAAATATATTATTGTAGCTTTAATTTTTATATCTTGTAGAAGTAAAATGTGTACAGGTTCTTAAGTTACAGGTGTTTAAAAATAGCAAATTTTCAATTTTTAAGTCCTAATAGCTCATAAACAGGGGGTGGTCCGAAAAAATTTTCTGAGCAAACTTATACTAATTCTAAAAGTTCTTTCTTGCCTCAAAATTTCAAGCTTCTATCTAGAAGCGTGCCGGAGTT
This sequence comes from Poecilobothrus nobilitatus, assembly GCA_947095535.1. Classification (NCBI taxonomy): domain Eukaryota; kingdom Metazoa; phylum Arthropoda; class Insecta; order Diptera; family Dolichopodidae; genus Poecilobothrus; species Poecilobothrus nobilitatus. The sequence continues at coordinate 246,638,352 of OX352773.1, read as the reverse complement.
ATGAAAGTAGAAAAATCATGCAAAATTTGGTTTTCACATAACGGTAAATTTAAATACTAAATTTAAAAAAATTGTATAATTTTCATATTAATTTACAAAGATAAAAGAAATATCTGTCGAATGACGTTTTCAGATTGAAAAAATCTTAAGCAGAACATAAGATATATGCATTTAAAAATAGGGCTTTTTCAAAGTTTGAGGGGCTGTAGCTCCGTAATGGGGGGGGCTACCTGAAAAAGTTGTTCCACAAAATTATTTTTTTTATGAGACCTACCTATGGTTAAAATTTTTTTTCTCTATCTTTAACGGTGTAGAAGTTTTGTAAACAGACGGACGGACGGACAGAGTGAAACTAATAAGCACATTTTTTCAAAATTTTTTTGGAAATGTGCTAAAAATGTTATTAAATTATTACAAGTTATTTTGCTTTGATAGATATAAATATTTCCACCACCATATGTCGTTAATATGCTTTCCATAAGTATTCAAATTCTGATACCTTTTCTATTTGGATATTGTGTATAAGTATTGCTACTTGGCTTGTGTTGTTGATTCTCATGCACTTGGTCGTATTTATGATTATTCGAAGACCTATTATTTTAGCTTTTTCTGCTGATTTATTGATGGTGGTCTGCATTTCTTTTGCTGATTGGCTTAGTAGAACTTAGTAGAACATTGGCTTCTGTGAGAGTTGCCAGTTGATTCCTTTGCGTAGTGCTGTTATGTCTCTCATAGGCTTATAGAGCACTGCGATGAATAACAGTGGCGATAAGGGGCATCCTTGTCTTACTCCTATTGTTGTTGTGATTGGAGTACTCAGCTTACCATTATACGATACAACTCTTCTTGCATTGTCGTATAATGCTTACTTTTATCATGCTTACGATTTTTGCTGGAATTCTATGTTTCTTAAGTGCAGCCCAAATCGCGCTGCGTTTAACTGTGTCGAAAGCGCGTTCGAAGTCTATGAATGTTACATATAGTCGGCTGTTCCATTCTACTGACTGTTCGACTATTAATCTTAACGTGTTGATATGTTCGGTGCAGCGTCGGTTCTGTCGAAAGCCCGCTTGCTGTCCTCTCATACTGTTGTCTAATTTCTTCACTGTTCTGGCATATATTATTAGGGCTATAATTTTTGTTACACAGTTTAGCACTGTTATTCCTCTCCAGTTTCTGCATTCCGTCAAATTTCTTTTCTTGGGTAATTTTATAATTATTCCCATTTTCAATTTTTTAGACACCTGTATCTTAGGCACCTGTAAAAATTTTTCATAAAATTAAAGGTTCAATAATATATTTTTACGTGTGTTAACGGTTTGTCTTAGTTATATAAGGTTCCGGATTTACAGCCCCTCAACATTTGAGAAAAGTCCTATTTTCATGTTTTTTTTCTTATTACATGAAATTTTTAAATTTTTGTGCAAATCACAATTCTAAACAGTTTGTATTGTCTTTTGGAAATGCTTTTAAAAACCGTTGGTTTATATTCTATCTTGTTTCCTAGAGTTTTCCATTGAGTTTAAGGTGGCTAATTTCATTCTTATGTCAGCAGTTACGAGTATATGGTAACTCTGGGCATCTGCCCCTCTCCACATAAAAACAAATCTTGTAAAATCAGGAGAAATTCAAGTATACTTATGTATTGTCTTATGCAGGAACATTGTGCCGCCTATTACCAAGTCATGTTCACCAAGTCATAGTTTTCATAATTGGGATAAAATAAATGGTTATGATTATAAAAAAAAGTATTCAAGTACAAGCTCTTCGGCTGGAATTAATGTACAAAAACCAGCTATGTATTAATGTAAACAAAATATTAAATATAATTCTAATTGAATACTTGTATCGAGATGGCCCACATGCTAAAGTCAAATGGGTCCTAAAAATATCGGCAGATATTTATATCTGCACGATATAAAATAAAAGAAAAAAAAATTTATAAAGGAAATGATAGAAAAGAACAACAAAAAATTATTTTATATATTAATAACACTGGCTATATTGAGAAGAAGAAAAAATGTAGATACGAGATGTCGATTTCGATTTTATCGTTCATCGATTTTATAAGTCTGGACAATTTCATTGGGATAATTTTACTTTAATATTTGTACAGAAGTTGCACCGAATAAAAGTTTTTAAATTTAATTTATTTAGGAATGACAAAAAAACATAACTCAGGAAACAAAGCAACAATATAAAAAATATTCAACCACATTTTACAAAGGTAGAAAGAATATTAAATAAAAACGAGGAAGAATACAGTATCGCTCTGCTTATAATATTATTTTTTTAATTTTTTAGTATTTTAATAATTTGGGTGAAATTTTATAATTTCTAGAACTGTGGGTTGTACATATATTTAAACTATATGTTTATACATTCTTCAAAAGCAGATTCTAACCTTCCGAATAACGATTATCTATCTAACTTTTCCCAATATGCTATAGTACCATTTAATACTAAGCGGCAAATGTATAATACCTAAGTTTAATAATTTATACTATACATATGTATAAATTATTTATCATAAGGTATAAAAAATGTGAAGAATTGACTTTTCTGGAATTTTGAGGGGCTGTAAGTCCGGAACCCTATATAATTAAAAAAACCCGTTAACATACGTAAAAATATATTATTGAACCTTTAATTTTCATGTCTTGCCGAGAAAAAATGTTTACAGGTGCCTAAGTTACAGGTGCCTGAAAATAGCAAATTTTCAATTATTGAGGAGTAATAACTCTTAAAGAGGGGGAAAAAAATTTTCTGAGGAAACTTATACTAATTCTAAAAGTTCTTTCTTGTCTCAAAATTTCAGGGTTTTATCTCAAAACGTGCGGGAGTTATGAAAAAAGAAATATCATGCAAAATTTGGTTTTAACATAACGGTAAATTTAAATAGTAAATTACAAACTATTGCATAATTTTGATATTGTCTTATGGAGATAACAAAAATTCTGGTCTTCTAGTGTTTTTAGATTGTAAGACTACTACACAGAACCTGAGATATATACATCTGAAAATAGGGTTTTTTTGAAATTTTGGAAGGCTGTAACTTAGGAACCCTATACAATTAAAAGAAACCATTAACACACGTACAAATATATTACAGGACCTTTAATTTTTTTGTCTTGCCGAAGAAAAATGTGTACAGGTGCCTAAGTTAAAGGTGTTTAAAAATAGCAAATTATTCAATTTACAGCCCCAATACCTCATAAACAGGGGGTTGTCCAAAAAAAATTTCTGAGCAAACTTATACTAATTCTAAGAGTTCTTTCTGCTCTCAAAATTGCAAGTCCCTATTTGAAAGCGTTCCGGAGTTATGAGGGTAGAAAAATCATGCAAAATTTGGTTTTCATATAACGGTAAATTTAAATACTAAATTTAAAAAAAATGTATAATTTTGATATTAATTTACAAAGATAAAAGAAATACCTGTCGAATGACGTTTTCAGATTGAAAAAATCTTAAGTAGAACATGAGACATATGCATTTAAAAATAGGGCTTTTTAAAAGTTTGAGGAGCTGTAGCTCCGTAACAACGGATGGGGCTACAAAAAAAAGTTATAAATTATAAAATTAATATTTTTATGTTATCTATCAGCAGTTAAAATTTCATGTCTCTATTTCAAAAAAAATATGGGGATCTAAAAGTTAGGTGTTCGAGAGCTACCCAAAGTTGTAGTCGGATCCAACCAAAAAAAATAGGGAACCCACAAATTGTTGTAAGAATATTTTGTGTTAATTTCAAGACTCTAGCTTTTTTAGTTTTTGAGTTATCTTGCTGACAGACAGACGGACGGACCGACAAAGCTCAATCGTCTTAGAATTTTTTTCTGATCCGATCCATACCTTTGAAGGTATATCTAGCTAGCTTATTTCGAGGTGTTACAAACGAAGGAGCAATTTTAATATACCCGATCCTTATCGTACGAGTATAAAAATAAATTGAAATGTATTCCATTATTTAGAAAAATTTTTCAAAAAATTTAAGAAAAAGAAAAAAAATCTAAAAAATCACTCTCTCTTTAAACTAATAATCACATAACATAGTTTAATAAATTATTTGGAGCCACATCTAAAAGACCTTTCTATTAAGCTTTCATATGATATGTATGCTCTTAACCGTTCAAGAGATATTTACAGTAAGATGAAATTAATGTCAATAAGGCTCCGTTACCAATCAAGACCATTACAGAAGTTTATTATTTTAATTGAATTTTATTTGCGCAAAATGACACAACAGTCGTGGCAATTAATTTAAAGATTAGTTAATATTACTAGTGCTAGTATTGCTATAGTATACTAAGTCATCAAAAATTTCAAAAGAGCTAAACTGGTATGAAAAAGACAAAGTACTTAAATATTTAATATTTTCTGATTATATTGAGATAAACCAGTTATCTATTGGTTGAGTATAAGAATAAAAAAATCGGATTATAAAAAATAATTTTCATTAATTTTTATTAAAAAATTTATAAAATCTTCTCCATTTTAATAATAATTTCATTTTCTAATATTTTCTAAATAAGTTTTTTTTATTTTTTTATTTTGAATATAAACACATATTTGTATGTGCTCAAAAAAAAAAAAAAAAATTAAATTATTTACCTGTCCATAACAATTTAAAATTTCCAAGAAATTTTAAATTTTTTAATAAAATTTTCGTTTCTTTGGTTAATTTTTTGTTTTTTTTTTAAAAATTGTTAAAAATTCCGCATAATTAAAAAATAATAAATGTTTGGTTTGAAAAAACTTCACGCACAAAATAGCCTTTTAATAAATTTTTTTTAAAGAAGATAAAAACAAACAAAAACTTTATAAGGTGTTTTAGTGTAATCAATACTTTTTTTTTGTTTTTATTTTTGTTTTTAATTTTTTTTTATAAATTATTTTGTGGCATCCATTTCTTTCCACTTTTACTTCTTTACTTAAAACGAGAGGTATTTCAAATTACAACCCTTATCAAAAAACAAAAAAAAAAAATGAAAATAATAGTCTTCTTTGCATTAAACTTATACTTTACGAAATTTATAATATATTTAACCCCAGCATCCCAAAAATGTTAAAGTTGGTTAGCTATCAATTATAATGGCTCGATTTAAATGAATAAAATACAAAAAAAAAATATGAGCAAAATTTTGAAATTCTAAGCAAAGAAGAACACGGATAGTTAATAGAAAAAATTTCTTCACTTATTAATATTCATGAATACACTGATGTGCAAAATAAAAGTTATTATAATACTTAAAAAATTATTCTTAATTTTTTTTTATAATAGAAGTAAATATTCATTCTACTACGGAGGGGCCTCGGTGGCCCAGTGGGTAAGAGCGTATAAAATACGCTATAAACACTGAGGGAGTGTGGGTTCGAATCCGACACACGTCGTAAGTGTTATTCCCCCTTACAACATTTACAGCCACGCCTGAACAGGAAAGGCTGCGCAATTTCCTGTCCACATTTATGTGGCAGAGAAATGCATTAAAAAAAAAAAAAAAATTCTACTACGGGAACTTGAAAACTTTCTTAGAACTTGCACTAACTCTTTTAGTTTAAAACAAAGAAAAAAATTTTTTTTTCAGAATAAAATTTTAGAAAATAATTAAAACTTTATTATTTTGTAGCTTAGTGTATACACATAATATATACAATAAATGAGATAAACCATTTTATAAAATAATATCCTTTAAAGTGGTTATGGATCCTTAAGAGTGTTTCAGTTCGTTAAAAAAAAATACAAAAAAGAAATAAAAAAATAAAAAATGTTAAAATTCAGGAATTTTCAAATTCATGAAAATTTTTTTTTTTTTTTTCTTTTAATTTTAATTATTACACAGACAAAAAAAAGGATAATTTTTTTCTCTTCCATTTCATTCACTCACTCACTTATATGAACGGAATTTCTCAATAAAAGTCACTGAAATATTTTTCGTTCTCTTTGTTTTTGTTGTTGCTTTCAAGCTAAACTAAGTTGCAAAATGATTATAAAAAAATGAACAGCAAATTCTAATTTTGAAATATTATATTTTTCAATTAAATAATATTTTTTATATTAGTTTTTTTTTTTTTGATTTTTTTTTTTATTTTTTGTTTATTTTGGTCTTAAATTAGTTAAGATAATCACGTCTTTTGTTTCAGTTAACTTGGGTAAAAGCCGTAACTCTCTACAATTTAGATAAAAGAAGAATAAAAAATAGGGATGAAATGAAAACATGAAAAACTGATAAATTTGACAATATGGGGAAACCAATACTTTGTTCACTAATACACAGTACACCACAAAAGAATTAATTTATCTCAGAAGATTTCTATTTCATTCTGAATGGTTATAATTATTAAATTATATTACACATTATATTTTCTAGAATAAAATTTAGAATATCTTTAACAGAAATTTTGCTTATTTTCACAATAATCAAAACATTCAAAAACCAGATCATTAACACTTTTGTTGTTACATATTTAAAATTTTATGACCTTAAAAAATTCTGTTCTTCTGAAATCTCATAAAATCTTCCATACATTAAGTGACATGTTGTCAATTATATTGCCAATCAATTGACAACAATTTCAATTAATATGCAATAAAACAAAAATAGACATAGACTGTTATTGTTATAAATTAAATCGAATTTTCAAATTAGTATAACCATTTTTTTATCAATCGATTTTTTTTTTAAAATCGAAATACGAAGAAACAGTTATATTAATAATCTACATAAAGCAAATTAATCAATTTAATCAAATAATATATTATTAATAAGTATAAATGTACCACATAATAAAATATTTAAATGGTCTCTGTTCATCCTTAAATATAACTATATATTGTATTAGTAAAATTAATAAAATGAAAAAATAAAAAATATAACACAAAAAACAACAAAAAATTAGATTCGATACGTTTGAAAATTTGCTGTTGTAATTTCAATCACTTAACGTGAACGGGTTAGGCAATGAGATAAATTTTCATTTTGTAAACGAAAAAAAAGGATTTTTTTTTTTTATAATCCAATAGAAAGGCTAAAAAAATGGACATCGAAAAAAAAATGTGAAATATTTTTAAATTGAAATATTTAAATAATTGGAATCTATTCAATAAATTGAATCGATTAGACTTTTTTAATGTTAAAAAAATTTTCTAGTTAATATAAAATACTATACATAAAACAATATTATTTTTATTATGTGCCTATAATTATTTAAAATATTTTAGAAACTTAATTTTCAAATGGCTTGCAAAATTACATAGTACCTTATTTTATTATCAAGACTCAAGAGTATACTATATCTATAATCTGTGTATGACCGGGTATAATTAACTTTTAACTCAAACTTTTTACTCAAACTAACTTTTGAGTACATTTTACAGTAATTAATAACAATTCTTTGTAAATTTTTTTAGTACATCAGAAGTAACATTAGTTTTTTTTAGTAAAGTTCAAAAATCTAATTTAAATTATTACTAATGTTAAGTGTTTAACATTTATTTTGAAACATTGGGTCGAATGCATAAAAGTGAGGATCCAACTCAAATCTTAGTTTTTCAAAAAAAAAACAAAATCAAAAGTTAAAGAGTACTTTTTATTTGACAAAGTAAAACTTGAATTTAAACTCAGTTTTATGCATTCGACCCATTAAATTTTATATGAAAGGTCCGGAAAAATCAAACATCCAAAAAAAAAAACTCCCAAATAAAATAATGATCAAAAATGCAAGAATCTTTACAACTAAATATGGACAACTAAAGAACGCTACTAGTGCTAAAAATAATAAATAGAAAATCACAATGTTTTGGAAACGACATAAAATAGAAAATTAACTTCGACCATTGACTTTGTTTAGAAAACTAAATTTTCTTAATATAACAAGTGTCATTGAGAACAAATCAAAATAATTGATCGTAAACTCTTCCATGTTAATTTTTATTAAATTTCAAAAATAAAAACAAAAAAAAAAAAAAAAATAGATATAAAACTTTAAAATAATTTTGACAACTGGAATTTTCCATTTAAAACAACCGATTTCTGAATTTTATTAATTATTTACTTGTCTTCTTATTTCAAAAATTAAAAAGTTAAGTGAAGAACATTCACGTGCTTATATATTTTATTTGTTTTCAAATTAATAAAAATTAAAAATATTATTTTAATTTTTATTCTAAAAAGATAATTTATCTTGTATAGATATATGTACATAAATTATTATACATTATATATATAATACATAGGTAAATACATTCATAATACAATGTTAACTCTTAGATTTAATTCAAAGTTAAAAACCTTGAATTTTCAATGTATATTTTATACTTAAAAAATTTATTTATTTTAACAATATTTTATGTATATATTTTTTTTTTCTAAAATATTTACTCATCTTTTTTTTTATTGTAATTTATTTTTACTTTTATTTAATTTTTTTTTTTTTTGGTTTTTTTTTTTCTTTCTTTTAATTTTCTTTTTACTAATTTAAATTCATCTCCTTAATTGCCTTGAAGGATTTTCCTCCTTAACTTTCTATCTCTTGTTTTTTTTCTTTTTTTTGCGACTTTGGTTTTATTTTTCATTGCTTTTTGAATTTTCATCCATTTTATTTTACCTGGAAACTGGAAAAGTCAACCTGTTATTGTTTTATTAAAGGGGATTTAGATTCAAACAGACGTGTTACTTTATATATTATTATATTTATTTAAAACATAGGTACTAGGTATAGAGATAGGTATTGATATTATTTCAATGGCTTTTTTCAACGTTTCTTAAAAATAAAACAAAAAAAAAAAAAACATTTCCATGATGAATATGCATAACTAATTAAAAAAAAAAAAATGAAAAAAAAAAACAAAAAACTCTAACGTTCATCAGAACTCAAAACAAACAGAAAATATTTATGGGTATTTACTAACATCTGCGTGGATATTATATGTGTATATGTACGTGTATATCTATGAAAGTATGAATGTAATTTATTTACCTGTTTCTAAAACATATTATACATAAAATTTAGTATAATATATATTTCGTTTTTTTTTTTTTTTTTTTATTAAAACTCCATTTTTTTTTGTGTATATAAACAAATTACAAAAAATTTACAAAGAAAAAAAATCATCTGACCTTCGTAGGATGAAAAAAAAAAATGTTTTGACAAATTTAAAATCTGTATTGGTATATCAACTTTAAGGTTATATTCTTTAGGTTATGTTTAAAAAGATTCCATAGTCGGGTTTTTTAATATTTGTGATTAAACAGAAGAAATGAATTTAATATTTCCGTTCTCTTAATATTTTTATTTGTAGAAAAAAATTAAAGGAATTCATTCCTAGTGTTTAGTTAGCGTGTAAAAAAAGAAAAATAATGATAAGGAGGTCTAAATCTCATTTCTTTACTTAATTTTTACCTTGTAGCTAAAAAAGATTCCTTTAGAAGTATCTATAGATATTGGGTATTCATTTAAATTATTTTGAATAAATATTATCGTATTACAAACTGAAAATGATTATAATAATAACATTTTTAATTCATTGTATTTGAATTTTTTTTTTTTTTTTGGGTTAATAGGCTTTACCCTCAATTAATTCTCAAAATAATTTATTACAGATTTTAAAAAAATGTTTTTTTTTTTTTAAGATGAAAAAAACATGTACTTAAGATTTGCCAAGCATAACACACTTATACACGTGTTAGTAAACATGGTATATTCAAAATTTTTATTGAATTTCAATTATTTTTAAGTATACAATCGTTAAAATAAGTACAAAATTATAATTTAAGAATTTCAGATTTCAATATTTTTAATATTATGTTTAAAAAAGAATTGTAAGTAGGTAGATATAATATTATATTATACACACCTTCAAATACTTATAATAGACTCATTTAAAAAAATATATATATAATAATATTTTATTTTACATTTCCTTAATTTGAATTGCAATCAAACCGTTTTAATTGATTCTTTTTGTAAATACAATATTCGATTTGAATATTTTTTAAATTTTTTCATTCAAAAAAAGTAAATATTAATATTACCTTTTTACTTTTGAAATTTTTTGACTTACTTCACTGTACTCACTCACTGACTGTATCTCACTTATTTATTAAATTTTTTCTAAGTTAAAATATTATATTCAATATAGAAATCGTTTTGTATCTACTGAATGCTAACAGCTTTATCTCTAACCATTTTGTTAACGGTATCTTTATTGAAAATTTAAAAAAAAAAAAAAATTTTTTTAAGAGCAATTTTAATATGTATATCCGAGACTATCATATATGGGTATAAAAATTTTATTTCCAATGTAATGAAGACTGACATTAAACTCTTGTGTTCTTAGAGTAAAAGTGGTAGCAAAATTAAAAACTGAATTAACTATAATATTTGTATATTTACTTTAGGTAGATTATTGAAAGAAAAAAATTTTTTCTCCAAAAAGAATTGTAAAATAAAAATTAATTAAATTATACCACGCTTTATAATATTATGGTTTTATTTATTAACAATTAAAAATTGTTTTATTGTGGTTTTTACGATAAAAAATTTTTATTTTGTCTTAATATTTCGCAGATGATTTTTGTAAAAATTTATTTAAGGTTTAGCATAAATGGATGCGTTCGATAAAAAAATTTTGCACTTACGAAATTTTAAATAAATTTCAATAAAAAAGCACTAAAATTTTAATTCAATTGACTAAAACACTAAAGAAATTTTTTACGTTTTTTTTGAAGCGCTTAAAAAAATTGCTTTACAAATTCAGCAACAAAATGAAAACTATGACTGATCGAGGATCGATAATTTATTTAATGTTTATTTCTATTATAATTATTTTTTGTTTTTAAGAAAATTATTAAAATCACAACACATATTTAAATAATGCTGCAAAAGGTTTAGAAAAATGTTTGTGACAATTGACAATGAACTGACAATTTTAAAAGCATTACCATTCACCTGAACTGACTGCGTTCATCAGAAGACTAAACAAAAGTTATGTATGCTAGAAGAATATTAATACTCTAGAAGTAATTTGAACAATACATGGCCTATTGATGGGTCTAATCTAGCCTTAAAAAGACAAAACACTTCTAACATATTATAAAATACTCATTCTAGTTACTTAGTTACAAAATGAATTTAATGAATATTCAAAAAAAAAAAAATTGGTTTGTGTCATCACTATTTTATAGGACACTAGGAAAAAAAATTTTTCAAATAAAAAATTAAGAATTCAAATTATAAAACACAAAATATTATTTGTATTTAATTTCTGCAAAGTAAGAAATTAAATTTTACAAATGTTAGCTGAGGTCAAGGCCCTAATTTTTTTTTTTTTTGTTATTATTGCATTAATTGTAAAAGAAAATCTATTGAAATTAAAAATTGGCAACTTTAAAAAAAAAATTAATTTTTTCTTTACAAAAATTCTTTAAATATTCCTTTTATTTTTTTTTGTGTAAAAACATTTTCTTTATATAGTTAAAAAAAAAAATCCTTTTGAAGATAAGACATAATATATTGTTATCCCTTTTTTCTTTGTTTTTTTTTTTTTTTTTTTGCTTTCTTTATATTTCACAATAATTTTTGTATATAAGTGCAATCTTAAAAAAAAAACAAAAAAAAACAAAAACATAAAAATAAAACCAAAAAAAATAGAAGCAAAAAAAAAAAAACAAATAATATAATTTGGGCGCCAGTCTGACTGGTAAGTTTTATCGTTATTCATATTTTTCTCATTGCCACTAACATTCTTTAGTTCACTATCTTAAATTATGACTATATATATAGTTACTATAATATAGTAAATAATATGTAGACATAATATTATTATTATGTATCTTTAGATGTATCTTTACAAACTATAAAATTTATATTTAGTATATTATGTATATATATATAGTGTGAGTTCAATTATGATTTTCTTGGATGTAAATATTATGTATAGAAATATGTTTTTATTTTTTTTTTTATTTTTTTATGTATGTTTCTTTTTTATTTTATGGGATATTTTTGGGTTTTTGTTGTTGTTTTTTTTTTTTTTGTTGTATTTATAATGTTATAAAATTATAAATACTATGAAATAGAGCAAAAGTTTGATATTACTATAAATTTATATAACTTTTAGCAACCAAAAATGGTGGTTTCCTAAAAATTATGAAATTTTATTGTCTATAGTATTGATATTAAATTTTCATATTATAAAGAAAACAAAAAAAAAGAAAAGAAACGAAAAGAAACAAAAAATTAAAAGAAAATATAAAAGAAAAGACTATCAGGTCAATAGAATTTTTTTTCTTTATATGTTTTTTTTTTTTTTTTATATTGTGTCATTATATTTAGTAGAAAATGTTGTTTTACATCTTTAAAAATCATTAAATATCAATATAAAAGCTAATATTAATGTTATAAAAGCATAATATAGACATGGCTCCGTAATAATTTAAAGACACATATAAAATAATGTCTAATAAAAGCTAAGAGTAAATATTTTATAAATAGAAGAGATCGTTGTGTAAAAGATTTCTGATATAAAAAGTTTAACTAAAAATTTTGATGAAATTGAAAAAATTTACAAACACATCAATATATACTTATTGATGTATTTCTGTATAACAATTTTAAAAGTTCGTGCATACAGGCACCGTGCATATAGGCACCATGTTCAAAAAAAGGTTTAAAATTAAGAACTTGATTTTTAACAAATTATTAGTAATTTATTAATCTAGAGGCTAGACGAGACAGTACTAGCAAGATAGTACACAAACACATGCATATTTTTCACAATATTATTACATTTTTTCAACTATTTTCTCTAATATCTTAACATTTTTTTAGCTAGCAATTGACATAGTAATATGACACTTCGAACAGTTAAAAATGGCGACAAATGGAAAACAACATTCATGTCAAATAAATTTTTTGGTTGTTTTATTTTCAATTTGATATTTTGTTTGTGTCTATTTTAAACATGAAATATTTTGAAAAAATATAAACATACGTCACACTACATACGTCACACAGACAGTAATTTGACATTTCGTGGTAATGATGGTAATACTGTCTCGTCTGGCTGCCGGGTAAAAAATACAATATACAAAAGTTGATTTGGTACCCTATTTAATTCACTTGAATTAAAATATAAAAATTTAAAATCAAAATTCAGATCTATGTATGTAGGTATTAAATTATTTTACAGTAAAAGTGAATATTACAAAATCAGTATCACTACAGATTGTAAAATAAATTTATAAGCGACACTATAATACAAATGAAAACTAAAATTATCTTTAGTTATTCTGTTTTATTTCATTAAAAGTTTAAAGATAAATAATAATAAATAATAATAATAAAAGATAAATAATTTTTATATAGGTATAGGTATGTATAATTATTACGATGCTATGAAACAACCACTAAGTTACTAACCCCGAAAAGAAAAAATGAACTAACCGTGAATATCAATTATAAACTAATCTTCAAAAATATTTTTCGAATTTTTGGGATTTAATTGATATGAATTTACAGCTAAGTAATCAAATGGCTTAGTGGATTTAATGATTCCAGAAACAGTTAACCTTGAAAAATTTATATGAATTAATTTTCAAACTCTAAAAATGAAATAACTCCAAAAAAAGAAAATTAACCTAAAAAAAAAATTATCTTAATCATAAAAATTATGACCTAATCGCCAAAAATTTCCCTACACTACCGATGAACCCCAAAAAAACATAAATGCTATATTAGAAAATCTGTTAATTACCAAAAATTTTAAGTGGTTTTTATTTTAAAAATCAGCATATTCCTTTGTTATAGAATATAATCCCCGAACAAAATGAATTAAACCTCAAATAAAATTTTGGCAAAAATTATGAGGGTTGGTTCATTTTTGTTTTGATATTAGTGACTTGGGTTTTAATTCATAGCGCCAAATATTATACTGAAATAAATTTTTTTTTTTTTTTAATTTTGAACTCTCTGATCTTTAAACTTTTGTATTCAATGGACTATCTATTTATTTGTATAGGATCATTATCTTGTATTTTGCTATTCAATATTCAATCCTTATTTAATTTAAATATGTATTATATTGTTTTTTTTTTTACTAAAAGTTTATTTACTTAATATTTAGTTGTTTTTTTACCCTAATTTAATTATTATATTATTTATTTTCTTTTTCTTTTTCTTTTTATTGTTTTATTTTTTGTTTTTTATTTTGAAATATTTTGCTATTACTTAACAAAATTATTTATCTTTTTTTATCTGAATATATACAATATGGATATGTACTATATACATAAATAAGTTTATTTATTTATTTTATTGATTAGAAAATAAAAAAAAAATTAAAAATTAAGAAATATTTTGAATGTTCAAACATATTATAAAAATAAAAGAGATATAGTAAAGGTTTGTTCCTCTGGCACTTTAATTTAATTTGTATAATTTTTGAGTTTGATAATAAGAACTCATTTTCAAATTTTATTTCAAGTATAAATCTATGTATAGATAAAACTTAAATAAAAAGAGTTTTAAGATAAATTTGAAAATATTAATTTTTAGACTTTCTTTAAGCCAGTTTAAGGGTGATCAGAATTAACGCAAGCTATCTGATGCTAAGGGATCTGGCTGAAAGAATAGACAGAGCTGACATAAGAATGTTAAGAGATTGTATTGTGGGAAGAAGGTGAGCTTGTATTAATCAAGCTAGAACCCTAAGGCAGAAAAATCTTGGGAGAGAGCTGATCAAATGTGAAGATTTCTTAGAAATGAGAAACCATCGTCCGCTTCATAAGCGGCATTAACTGGCTGATCATGGAGTTTGGATGCACAATGGGCTGCTTATAACAAAAGCTACTTCTTTTAAATTACACCATAATAGATTATTATTTTAGAATATTACCTTTAATACAAAATATATTTGGTTTAGTTTTGGTGAAAAGAATTTGAAAAGTATGTGAACAAAACAGTTTCACTTGTGATATATGATGTGATAATCGGGTTTGAGGAATTTAAATGGAAACTACTTACTATTATTAACATTCTGTTTTTTACTTTTATAATAAAAAAAAACAAGATTGCATGAAGGTCTGGATTTTCTTTAAATAGATAATATGTT
This sequence comes from Poecilobothrus nobilitatus, assembly GCA_947095535.1. NCBI lineage: Eukaryota > Metazoa > Arthropoda > Insecta > Diptera > Dolichopodidae > Poecilobothrus > Poecilobothrus nobilitatus. The sequence continues at coordinate 246,623,243 of OX352773.1, read as the reverse complement.
TAGTGTCTAGAATAACAACGCATTCTATATACATATATTATGCTCATGATTATTTTAATAATGTAATTTTTTAGCATAATTAAAACTGACCTTATGTATACTTTGAAATTAATTAAATGGAGCTGAAGAAAAAGTGTTTCGCTGTAGATAATAATAGAAGTAACAAACAAATTTTAAAATTGTAAAATATTTAAAAATGTTTGAAATATATAAAAAACTACAAAATTTTAATAAATTAATAGATACGTTAAAATTTCCGCCCAGTGCCCATTATTTATAGGTCAGATAATATTATATATTAAAGTTTCTGTTTTAATTTAACATGATGTACTAGCATTCTAGTACATTAGTCCTCTTATATGTACTAGTACAGATTAGTTCATACAATTCTATTTCTTTTTAAATTTTAATTACCCAAAGTTTATACAACCCCAGTTTTCTTTAGTACATTTTGTAAATAATATTTAAAAATATAATTTTTAATTAATATAATATAAATATTTATTATTAAATAAAATTAATTATTACTTTTCCAATTTAAATTAAATTTATATTATTAATAAATAAAATTTTTTTACTTCTTTTTTTTCTGTTCTAGGTAAGTTAACAACATTAAAAATTCTTATATTATTATGTATATTAAAAAGATTTGGTAAGCAATTTTTTAAATTTTAAATGAATAATATAATATAATTAAATTAAAAGAAATCAGAATTAATATATTATGTAAATTTCTTTTATTATGTACATATGTATATATATTTTTTCTGTTTCAACTTTACCCAATACAACTAAGTCCATTTTGTTTTACCAACAACAATTTTTAAAAAATAATTATTACTAAAATAATTAAAAATCAATTATTTAATTATTAAAATAATAAAATATTATTATTTATCAATTGTATATCTTTAGATACGTTTATTATTCCAAGTTTTTAAAGAGTTAAGGTTAAAATCTATAAAACGGTAAAAATATGTAAATATAATGTATGAATATGCATAAAAGGTGAAAAATAGATAATATCTACAACATCTTCAGATTAATTAAAAAAGTTGCTCCTCAAATATCAATTCTAGGTACTAATATATTTAAAATATATATTGATGATTTATTACAAGGTTAATTTTAAAGGATCCTGCAACTATAATTGTTGATGATGTAGCATATAAAATTTTCGCAGGAAATAATGAATTGGAATTTAAAACAATTATATTACACAATTTATTTTTAATTGATGAATCGTTAGACAAAAACAAAATCGACTAATAATAAACTTGAAAAAAAAAAACCAAAATCTATAATTACAATTTAGTAGTTTTCAGTTACACACTACGTATTATGGCATTTCGCTAAGTTTTGAATACAAGTACATATTTGGATACGATTTTTCTATTACAAAATCTACATTAACATAATAACAGGCATAATATGCATGTTTAGAATCATGATTTTTAGCACATTTCCAAAAAAAAATTTGAAAAAATTGGCTTATTAGTTTCACTCTGTCCGTCCGTTCGTCTGTTTACAAAACTTCTACACCGTTAAAGATAGAGAAAAAAAATTTGAACCATGGGTAGTTCTCATAAAAAAAATAATTTTATGGAACAACTTTTGCATGTAGCCCTATCTAATATGAAGCTACAGCCCCTCAAACTTTGAAAAAGCCCTATTTTTAAATGAATATATCTTATGTTTTGCTTAAGATTTTTTCAATCAATTCAGTCATTCGGTAGGTGTTTTTTTTTAACTTTTTAAATTAATATCAAAATTATACAATTTTATTAAATTTAGTATTTTAATTTACCGTTATGTGAAAACCAAATTTTGCATTATTTTTCTACTTTCATAACTCCAGCACGCTTTCAGATAGGGGCATGAAATTTTGAGGCAAGAAAGAACTTTAAGAATTAGTATAAGTTTGATCAGAAATTTTCTTTAGACCACTCTCTGTTTATGAGCTATTAGGGCTCAAAAATTGAAAATTTGCTATTTTTAAACACCTGTAACTTAAGAACCTGTACACATTTTACTTCGGAAAGATATAAAAATTAGAACTACAGTGATATAGTTTTACGTGGGTTAAAGGTTTATTTTAGTTCTATAGGGTTCCAGAGTTGCAGCTCTTCAAAATTGCGAAAAAGCCCCATTTTCAGATGTATATATCTCAGGCTCTGCGTAATAGTTTTGCAATTTAACATCGCGAGAAGACCGAAAATTTTATTATCGACATAAAGCAATATCAAAATTATGCAATATTTTGTAATTTACTATTTAAATTTACTGTTATGTGAAAACCACATTTTGCATGAAATTTCTTTTTTCATAACTCCAGCACGCCTTTAGATAGGTACCGGAAATTTTGATACAAGTGAGAACTTTAAGAATTAGTATAAGTTTTCTTACAAAATTTTTTTGCACCACCTCCTGTTTAAGAGGTATTAGAGCTGAACAATTGAAAATTCTAACGGTTTCCGAGATAACAGTCTTCAAATTAATTTCGTTAACTTTTTAAGGAAGTAACAACATCTTTGCCCTTATATAACATAGAAGATTCGTTTAAGTGTTGGTAGTTAGCTGAATTTATGGACTTAAAAAATAGACCCCCTCCCGGAACAATTTTTTGCTTGTTATAAACATCCCTATCACTTCCGCTTTTCGTGACCTTTGAGTTCCTAACACCTTTTAGCTCCGGACACCCTGTATAGCACTCTCCTGTATGCGGTAATAATGGAAAAGAACTCCACTGACACTTTAGCAGCTATCATTTATTAGTACTTATTAATTATTACTATTTGCTACAGAATCTAGACCATCAGTGAATATTACAACAGGCAGTAGTATATATCACCTTCCTGTATGAGGTACCCAAAGGTACCTCATATGTACCACTTTATTATTATAATTTTTTTTTTATATGCCCTGACTGTGAATTGAATTCAAGACAATCTGGTTGAAAACGTAGTGACTTAACCAGCCTACGCCATGAGTTAGATTATATCGTTCAATTAGATCGGATAGTTTCCGCTTGATCAAAAAATTTTATTGTATTAATTATATTATACATATATTCTATATAAAATATTAAAAATGTAATTAATAATAAGAATAATTTTTTAAAATTTAATATAATTATATCAAATTTAAAATAAAGAACACAAAATGAAAAAAATTTTATATAACACCTATTGAATTAGTGAAAGGAAAAATATAATATGGAAATTGACTGTATCTGGAATTTTGTAAAAGGTTGTAAATTGTGTAATATCGAAATAACAATTTATTTAGAAAAGACTGAATATTATTTTACGTTTTAAATTTATCGAACACCTGAACTCTAATTTGAATAAAAATACAATTAAAATAAAATATTTTTCTAAGAAATATTAAAATAAGATTAATTTAAGTTATATAAAATTTATTTATATTAATATAAAAAACGAGGAAGAATACAGTTGCCTTTGTCAACTCTTAGATACCCGTACGAACCGTTAGTATGTTAACAGCTTGTCACTCTGCTTACAATATTATTTTTTTAATATTTTAGTATTTTAAAATAATTTGGATGAATTTTATAATTTCTAGAACTATGGGTTGTACATATATTCAAACTATATGTTTATATGTACATTCTTCGAAAGCAGATTCTAACCTTTCACATAACGATTATCAATCCAAAACTTTTTCAAATATTCTATAGTACCATTTAATACTAAGCAGTAAATGTATATTAAATTTACTTAGTACAAAATAGTACATATAATTTTAAATATTATATCATATTTAAATATTCCATTGACAGAATAATTTCTTATAAGTACAATAAAATACATATATGTATGTAAATACGGCACTATATAATATACATCTATACTCTTATCATTCATTCACTAGTGACATATACGATATGTAAATAAAAATTCTTCAAGCAACCGTTATGTTGTTTATTTATTTACATTTTTATGTACTACGCATTATATCCTAAACAATTTCAAATTATCGAGTAAAACAAAATGCAAAAAATTAGTTAAAGAAATTTGTTAGAAAATTTGAAAAAATCAAGTAACACTTTCGTCAATTATAAAGTAACCCTATATTATTAAAAAAAAGTTGTTCACAGAAATAAGAGTATAATGTTGGAGCTTTAATTTTTGTGTATTACTTCAAAAAAATGTTAACAGGTGTTCAAGTTACAGATGTTTAAAAATTGGAAATTTTCAGTTTTTGACTCCTTACAGCTCCTAAACGGGGGGTGATACAAAAAAAATTTCTGAAATGACTCATACTTATTTTCAAAGATCTAACTTCTGTCAAAATTTCAAACTTAAACCGTTTAGAAGATAGAAGGGTTAAAGGATTTTGCAAAATTTTAGTTTCGCATAACGGTAAATTAAGACACCGTATGCCACAAATATATATTTATTGTATATACACTTTTAAAGCTAATAAAAGTAGTAATCGTTTGGCGTTTTCAAAATGAAGATATACCTTATACAACTTGTGCTATAACAATTTAAATATAGAGCTTTTTTGAACCTTTAGGGCGCTGTAGCTCCGTAACGGGTGGGGCTACGAAAAAAAGTTATTAAAAATAAAATTAATATTTTTGTGAGATCTATCAGCAGTTAAAATTTCATAGCTCTATTTCAAAAAAAATGTCGGGGTCTAAAAGTTAGGTGTTCGAGAGCTACCCTAAGGCTTGGTCCAAACTCAACCAAAAAAAATAGGGAACCTGTAAATTACTCCCAAAATATTTTGTGTAAATTTCAAGATTCTAGCTTTCTTAGTTTTTGAGTTAGCGTGCTGACGGACGGACGGACGGACGGACGGACATGGCTCAAAAGTCTTAGAATTTTTTTCTGATCCGATCCATACCTTTGAAGGTATATCTAGCTCGCTTATTTCGAGGTGTTACAAACGGAGGAGTAATTTTATTATACCCGATCCTATCGTACGGGTATAAAAATTTAATATGGTAATATTGTATCAACGCATAATTTTTAAACTTAAAATTAACTTTTTTTTTCCTTATACATCATGCACAACATGTTTCATTTTCTTTAATTATAAGATATTTGATTTATTTGTTTTAAAATGTAGATAATCGATTCGTTTTCTGGAGAAATGTACTAAGCGACAAAATGTCAACATTTCATTATTAAAATATATACATTAGTACTAAACGAAATATGCTAAAAAAATATCATTCGTCTGCAGCATAATATTCAAAAATAGTCAGAAGCAACATAAAAAATATCCTAACCGACAGTTTGAGTCATAATTAATAAAATAGTATTAACGAGGAAGAGTGCAGTAGAGTAGACTGTGTCAACTCTGGGATACCCGTATGAACGTAATATATCCTGTTTCTATAAAACTTGATCATCTTTTAAAAACATTCAGAGTTTTAGTACCGAACTACAGAGATATATTTATGTAAATTGTGGAGTTGTATGATAGCTACCCGAATCTATTGCGCCTAGCTTCATTAAGTTGCAAGAAATGGAAAAAGCCTGAACCGGCTGCTTTAGACCATTCAAATTTTACAAAAGTTTTTGGCATGCAACTCGACACTTTTTCACTAAATTTCAGATAGCTAGCTTCAATAGAGACTGAGTTATTTTCATTTAAAAAGAGAAGTTGTATGGCAACTATCCGAACCTGTCATATCATCACAACAAAATTTTACAGAAGTTGTTGTCATAAAACTCGATCATCATTTGCAAAATTTCAGATACCTAGATTGAATAGACACTGGGCTATTTCCATTTAAAGAAAGAAGTTGTATGGCAGCTACTCGAACCCGGCGGCCGAAAATGCTGGAATTAAATAGCAAAACTAACAATTTTGTAAAAGTGACGTAAAAAAAATTGCAGCCTTCTAACTCCTTTATTTTTTGAGTTATCGTGCGGACGGACACTGAGTTATTTTCATTTAAAAAGAGAAGTTGTATGGCAGCTACCCGAACCCGTCGCACCACCACAACCAAATTTTGCAGAAGTTGTTGCCATAAAACTTGATCATCATTCGCAAAATTGCAGATACCTACATTGAACAGACACTGGGTTATTTCCATTTAAAGAAAGACGTTGTATGGCAGCTACTCGAACCCGGCGGCCGAAAATGCTAGAGTTAAATAGCAAAACTAACAATTTTACAAAAGTAACGTAAAAAAATTTTCAGCCTCCTAGCTCCTCTATTTTTTGAGTTATCGTGCGGACGGACACTGAGTTCTTTTCATTTAAAAAGAGATTTTGTATGGCAGCTACCCGAACCCGTCGCACCAGCACAACCAAATTTTGTAAAAGTTGTTGCCATAAAACTTGATCATCATTTGCAAGATTTCAGACGCCTAGCTTTATTAACTTCCAAGAGGTGCAAGAAGCCTGAACCGGCTGTTCTAGGCCAACCAAATTTTACAAAAGTTGTTGGCATATAATTCGACACTTCTTTACTAAATTTCAGATTCCTAGCTTCAATAAACACTGAGTTATTCTCATTTAACCGGATAAGTTGTATGGCAGCTACCCGAACCCGCCGCACCACCACAACCAAATTTTACAAAAGTTGTTGCCATAAAACTTGATCATCATTTGCAAAATTTCAGACGCTTAGCTTCATTAGGTTCCAAGAGGTGCAAGAAGTCTGAACCGGCTGTTCTAGACCAACCAAATTTTACAAAAGTTGTTGGCATGTAATTTGACACCTCTGTACTAAATTTCAGATTCCTAGCTTCAATAAACACTGAGTTATTCTCATTTAAACGGAGAAGTTGTATGGCAGCTACCCGAACCCGCTGCACCAGCACAACCAAATTTTATAGAAGTTGTTGCCATAAAACTTGATTATTATTTGCAAAATTTCAGAAACCTAGCTTGAATAGATACTGAGTTATTTCTATATAAAGATAGAAGTTGTATGGCAGCTACTCGAACCCGCCGACCGAAAATGTTGGATTTAAATAGCAAAACTAACAATTTTGCAAAAGTGACGTAAAAAAAATTTCAGCCCCCTAGCTCCTTTATTTTTTGAGTTATCGTGCGGACGGACGGACGGACGGACGGACGGACGTACATGGCTTAATCGACTCAGAATTCGATTCTGAGCCGATCCATACCTTTGACACTATATCTAGCTCGACTCCTTTAAGGTGTCACAAACGTAATGGCAAATTTATTATACCCTTGAACATAGTTCATACGGGTATAAAAATGTACTAAATGACAGAAAAAAATAAAAATGTGTATCAACAAAATTGTGCTTAATACAAATTCCTTTTATATAATCGCTTAGGTTTCCTAATTTTGTTGATTAGTACAAAACGGTATTCAAAATTTATAGATTTGTTTCGACATAATGTACACATTCTGTCAATCAAAATTTTTAATTATATCTACCGTTTCTTACAGTCATTATAACGGAGGAGTAATTTTAATATACACGATACCCGTACGATAAGTACGAGTAATTTTAATATACACGATACCCGTACGATAAGTACGAGTAATTTTAATATACACGATACCCGTACGATAAGTATCGTGTATATTAAAATTACTCCTCCGTTTGTAACTCCTCGAAATAAGCGAGCTAGATATACATTCAAAGGTATGGATCGGATCAGAATCAAATTCTGAGTCGATTAAGTGTCCATGTCCGTCCGTCCGTCAGCACGCTAACTCAAAAACTAAGAAAGCAAAATTGAAATGAAATTTACACAAAATATTCTAGGAGCAATTTGTAGGTTCCCTATTTTTTTTGGTTAAGTTTCGACCAAACCTTCAGTAGCTCCCGAACAACTAACTTTTAGGTCTCCACAATATTTTTGAAATAGAGCCATGAAATTTTAACTGCTGATAGATATCATAAAAATATTAATTCTATTTTTAACAACTTTTTTCTGTAGCCCCACCCGTTAAGGAGATTTAAATCTCTATATTTAAATTGTTATAACACAAGCTCTATAAAGTATATTTTCAATCAGAAAATTCCAAACGATAGGTGCTATTATGAGCTTTACAAACATGTATATAATAAATATATACTATACGGTGTCTTAATTTACCGTTATGAGAAACTGAATTATTGCAAAATCCTTTAACCCTTCTATCTTCTAAACGGTTTAAGTTGGAAACTTGAAATTTTGACAGAAGTTAGATCTTTGAAAATAAGTATGAGTCATTTCAGTATCACCCCCCGTATCACCCAACCTCATAAGTATGAGTTATTTTTTGTATCACCCCTCGTTTAGGAGCTGTAAGGGGTCAAAAACTGTCAATTTCCTATTTTTAAACACCTGTAACTTGAACACCTGTTAAAATTTTTTTGTTAACAACTTTTTTTAATAATATAGGGTTACTTTATAATTGACGAAAGTGTTACTTGATTTTTTCAAATTTCCTAACAAATTTCTTTAACGAATTTTTTGCATTTTATTTTACTCGATAAGAAATTGTTGAGGATATAATGCGTAGTACAAAAAAATGTAAATAAATAACCAACATAACGGTTGCTTGAAGAATTTTTATTTATATGATATTGATATACATACATACTTATATAATATCATGTTTATTTACATATCGTATATGTCACTGATGAATGAATGATAAGAGTATAGATGTATATTATATAGCGCCGTATTTACATACATACATATATGTATTTTATTGTACTTATAAGAAATTATTCTGTCAATGGAATATTTAAATATAATATAATATAATATTTAAAATTATATTTACTATTTTGTACTAAGTAAATTTAATATACATTTACCGCTTAGTGTTAAATGGTGCTATAGAATATTTGAAAAAGTTTTGGATTGATAATCGTTATGTGGAAGGTTAAAATCTGCTTTTGAAGAATGTATGAACATATAGTTTGAATATATGTACATATGTACAATCCATAGTTCTAGAAATTATAAAATTCACCCAAATTATTTTAAAATACTAAAATATTTAAAAAATACTATTCTAAGCAGAGTAACAGGCTGTGGACATACTAACGGTTCGTATTATATCTCGTTTATATTAATTCCAATTATAAACTTTATTGACATTTTAATTCTGTAGCATTTAAAGTAAAAAAAACCTATTTCATAAATTGGTCTTAAAATAATAAAAAAAAATTTAAAATTCAAATTCAAATGAAAATTTATATAAATAAAATAAATAATAAAATATAAAAACAAAAACATAATATCAAAAATAAAAAAAAATCCGGATCATCCATATCACAGAATGTACAAGTTGTCAATTATAGAAAATAATTAATAGTAATAGTAGAAAAGATCGACTTTACTATATAGACGTACTATATATCGTACTATATAGACTTTAATCAAATAAATTCCCTATTTTTAGCACGTATTTTTTTCAACGGTAAACATACATTTAAAAAAAGTTAAAAGAGTTTTCGTAAAAAAATATTGTTAAGATTTTTGTCATTCTTATATACCAATTTTCATCAAATCAAATTTACTTTGTTCACTGTTCACTGTAACTGACACTGTACTGAACTGTAATGATATGATTGTGTAAATCAACCTTAATGATTTAAAAACTAAATGATTATAAATTTCTGAAGGTATTTAAAAATTAAATGATTTAATATATCGATTTTATTTTTTTAAATTTTCGTAATATTTTAATACATTATATGATAATTTATGTTTCATTTTATTCAATTTGAATATGATACAAAGCACATAAAAAAAAAATAATATCTAATTTTAGAAAATATATTAATAATTTAATTTGAATATTGAATATTCACTATAATGAATATATATACATTCTACCTATAAGTAAAATAATTCAAAATTTAATTACTTCTTAGAAAATATACACATCATAATATTATATATGTGCATATGCAATGTATATGAAGAATTTTTCATTATATATTATATTTTTATTATATCTTTGCAAAATTATGTATAATTTGTTCATTATTATTAAATTAAGTGAACTGAACATAAATTAAATATATTTTTGCCCTATATATTTTTTTAAAAGAAAACATTTCAATGCTCTCTAGTCTATACAATTTAAAACATATAGTACATACATATATTTTATACAATTCATCTATCTATATACATATACTTACATATATTGTTTCTATTAAATCTATATCTATCTATATTTTATATGTTTATCATTTTTCTTCATTCATAAGCAATTATGTTAATATAATTTTATTTTATATCTCAATTATAAACATTATGTTAGCAAAAAAAAAAAAATTTATAGACATTTTTTTTTTTATCATTTTTTACATAAAAAAAAAAAAAAAAAACAAAATCAAACCAAGAAAATAAAATGTAAAAATTTATTTTATTTAGCGTTTTTCTTTTCCTTTAAATTTTTGTTTCTCTTAATTAGTTTAGGGAAAGCAATATATTTTAAGTCCTTTTATAGTTAAATATCTGTATTTTCCAGCTGAGAACCTAAAAATGAACGAAATGAAATGAAACGTAAACTAAACTAAACCCTTAACAAAAAAAAAAAAAAAAATTAAAATTAAAAAAAAGTAAAAAAAAAAAACAAAAACAAACTTTTGAAAACCACCCTTTTCGAAAAAAAAAAACAATAGAAATACTTTTCCGAAATCCCCAATTGAATTTTACCTTAGTATAAATAAATGACACCAAGTTCAAATTCTCTAAATGTGTTAATAGAATCTTTGTGAATAATTTTTTCTTTTTTTTTTTTTTATTTTTATTTTGTTTTTTATTTTAATATTTTTTTTTTTTTTTGTTATGTTTCCTTGAGCCTTATAATTTTTTCTTTAATTTTTCAAAAAAGGAAAAAAAGCAAAAAAAAAAAAAATAAAATAAAATAAAATGAGAAAAATAGCAAAAGTAGAAAAATAAAATAAACCCAAAAGAAAAATTATATTTTCCCAATATAGGATACGAATTTTCATTTTATTCCTTCCCTGCACAAATTGGTACTTGGCTATTTTTTTTGTTTTTTATCCTAAGTTTGAATTTGTTGTTGTTATTTTATATTTTTCTGTAAGTACTACAAAAGTTGGTTTGGTTTGGTTTTTTTTTTTTATCCTTATACATATACATATCTATAAAATTGAAGAAAAAAAGAAAAAAATAAATAAACAAAAAACAAAAACAGAAATTAAATGAAAATAACCTTTATCAGGGTAACCATATTTAAAGGAATATTCTACTTATTTATTATTTAAATGTTAATATTGTTAATTAAATATATGTACATAATATACCTAATTAATTTTTAGTCTTTAAGTACGTACTATTTATTATACATTGGCTTATTATAGCGTTATTTTCTAATAAGGACATTCTCTTAAGATTTTTGTTACTAACATAAGACCGTTTTCATGATTTTGTGACTGTAATTTTTATTTGTAAAAGACTCGCTGGTGAATATTCATTCTTAACAGTACATACGAATGAGAAGGTAATAACAATTACCGTTAATTTTTTTTTTAAAGTTGCAAGGTTTACCTTTTGATGTAGATCTATTGTGCTCCTATATTACAACATGTTTTGGATTTATCCTCCACTTAAATTTATTCCGCCTATCGCTTTTCAAGAAACTATAGATCTATAGAGCATTAATTTTGTCAGTTCATTTTCGGTAGAACAATATATTCTCCTAGGTGCACATATTTAGCTCGGAGTAAAGTTCCGCAGTTTCTAAGTATGTATCCTGAAGATTTTTCTTCTTCTTGATAGAATCTGTATGTACCGTCATTTACTATTCGAATAAGTATTTCTTTGATCGGAAGTGTCCCGACAGAAATCCCGTTAGAATTCTCAGTGTGATTTTATTGGATCCTATGGTTTTTTCACATCCTTTCCGATTATAGTTTACCAAAAAGCTTCATAAAAAGAGCTCCTTGTAACTTTAATTACTTTTAAAGGAAAATTTACTTTTCACAATAGAATAGTTTAAATATTTTAAACAAAGCGTTTGTTATTATAATTAAATATTACTTTTTAAGTTTTTTTGGTTTTTGGTGTTTCATTTTTTAAAATATTTATACCAAAAATAAAAATTTTTTGAAATAGTTAGTATGCTATGGTAATCTTAATACATCTTAATACACCTTTTATAGAAAACATCCTTTTCATTAAATATAGAAAAAAAAAAATTAAAAGAAAAGAAAAGGAAATCTTTGGTATGCTACTAAATGAGTGTACAAGGATAAAAAAAAAGCAACAATAAATAAATAAAAGAAAAAAGGTAAGATAAGCCTATATTTGTTATGTTGTAGGTACTCTTATTTTGCTATGTCCTAAATATTATAATATTGTTATTGATATTGTTGTTGTTGTTCTTACTGCTACTGCTACTAATATGTTTTCTACTAATACCCCTTTTTTTATTCATGTTGTTGCCTGGGATACCCAAAAAAAAAACAAAAAATGAAATATTTACAATAAACCGATTTTAAGCTCCCATTCTCCATTATTTAAAAAAAATTTATTCTTTGAACCAAAGTTGACAAATATTCCCAAACTTTGGAATGGTTACTGTGTTTTTTTTTTTCCTTTACTTATTTTTCATTTTACTGAATTTATAATTTATAAATTCGGAAGTATATTAGTTATGAGATAAAAAAAAAGACCAAAAAAGAAAAACTGAATAATAAAAAGAACAGAATAAAATGAAAACATAACGAGAAAAAAAGAGAATGGTTCCTGTAAAAAAAAAAAAAGAGGCTCTTATTTGTCAAATAAAACTTCTTTTATTCTTTTATCCTTTTTACGTGATTTTAAAATGGAAAGCACATCAAAAAGGATTATAAAATAAACAGTTATACATAAGTATACAATATACCTGAATATATTATATATTAATATAGAGTTAAATATAGTACCTAAACAGTACCTATTATACAGGTTATAATATAAATATACAGAGTGCTACAGTTTATTCTTTCAAAAAACTGAATACAAAATTTATATATATATATATATATATATATATATATATTTGAAAATTGACAAATTAATCTATAAAAATATTTTAATTGATTCCAATTTCCTTCATTAATCGATTATACATTGTGCAATAAGCATGCAGAATCATTCGTAGAACTTATATTAATAATCCCGATCCTTGATAATTATCTCTCCGTAGTGAAACCGCTAAATCAGAAAACCATTTTCCAATTCTTTAGGGGTCCGCTTTGATAAACGATTGCACCATAGAGTTGAGCTACTCGACGGATCATAGAACCTCCGTATAAGAATAGTAATCAAACAACAACTATAACAAAGTTCTGATCTTAAAGGATATTGAAAATTTAAGTAAGTATTGTAAGATGTTATTAAAATGTAATGTAAATAGTATTGAAACAATTAGTTAAATATAGTTATAGTAAGCAGTATAAACATGGTAGATTATCCTATAATCCTGTAACAATTTTATGAAATTTCTTAAAAAGACACTACTAACTACAAAGAACATCTACCGAAATATTTTCTTACAAATTTCTGCCAACTATTATTTATAATGAAATCAAAATATTATGGAAATAATTTATAATACCTATACTTTTTCAAAATTAAATATGACACATACATAATATAATAATATTGACTTGTATTTCAAATAATTTTTTTTTTTTTTTTTTTTTAATTGCTGATCAGATGTATTCTGCTGAATTTAAAAAAACATTTAGATGCATTTATGAAAAAAACCAATTGATTACATTTTATATTGCAGCGAACAAAATAAAAATAAAATCAATTATAAAATACTTTTTTATTAAAAATTGCTTCGAAAATGAAAATGAAAGAGATAATAAGTAAAGTGAAACAAAACAACGAGTTCTATTGGTTTATTTTATGAACATTTCAGTATATCAGAATAAATAAGACTTCTGGTAGCGCAAAAAAACATCATCACCTTAGTTCCTTAAAGTTACACTCAGTGTATACATGACCATAACACAGACAGGTGTATTAATATTAAAAAACATATTTTTTCTGTAAATTTTTTATTTTTGTTTTGTATTTAAAACACTTCAAGGTATATTTTATATAATATATATATATATCTCTTAACGCAAAAATATTTATATATATATATATGTATATTATATAATATGTACACGCATAAATGAATTATATAATCATACAATAATACATATTATACCATTTTGTAACTGTACAATAAACTTGACAAGGATATCTATTAAAATATACCCCATAGTTGTTGTTTTTCATTTATTTCTATTTATTTTATTTGTGTTTTTTTTTTTTTGTACAAAAAACAAAACAAAAAAAAACAAATTCTCATTTCTTGTCCTTGTGGTCCTTAACATATAAATCCAATTTAAAATATTTGAAAATGTACAACAGGGAATATACAATTTCTTGTTTTTTTTTTTTTTTTTTTTTTGTTTTTGTTTTTATTTTATTCCATTTTTTCTTGTACTTTGATTTGTCTTGTAATATTTTTGTTCTGGTTATTGGTGTTGTTGTTATTATTGTTTTTTTTTTTTGTTGTTGTTATTTTTGTTCTTGTTTTTGTTGTTGTTTTTATGGCCAGACCTAACAGGAATAATATTAGAGACAAAGATGAATCTTCTGTTTCTGTAAAACAATTTGTACTTAAACAGGATATTACAAATCTATATATATATTTATGTATATATATATATACATAATATATTATAATATAATATTTTATATATATATATATATATATAAGGTTGTGTGTGAGTGTATATGTAGGAATTGATTAAGTTGTACAACAGCAGGAAACATTTGTGAGTATGAATGCTTGAATAGTTTGAATTGTTTTTATTGTTATTATGTTTTATATCACTTTTTGTTTTTTATTATTGGAAAAATTAAGAACTAAAAATTTCAATTTCGATTGTATATTTGTTCTATTTATTTGTTATAAATTTTTTTTTTTTTACGCTTCATTTGTTTTTTAAAGAAGAATGATTAACTATACGTTGGAGTTCCTATTCTAAATATTCTCTGTAATTTTTTGAAAATTATTCATTTTTTTTTTTTTGTATACTTCAAACTTATTTATTTATTTATTTAAAACTAATATAATAAAAAAATATTTTGATAGTATTAATATAGCCCTTTTCTGCTTAAGCTATTACGACGGGCTGTTTTCAACCATATTTTATTTATTTATTTATTCTAACATTACGTAAACACACAGGAAGTATTAATTAAGCTCTGGGCTGCTAGGGCCATTATGCGCTGAGAATTGATTTTTGATAAATTTTATATAATATTTTGTAATATAAAATTTTATTATCTAATATCTCTTATTAATATTGAATTAGTTTTATAGTAATGAATTTATTGGAATAATTTTTGTTCTAAAAGCCAATTGTTTTTAACTTCTTATTTAAATAAAATCTTAAAACTAATTTAACAAACCTAAATTAACTTAATTGCTAGTTACAATTACTATCTAACCTACCTAAAATCTAAATTCTGCCAAAAGTGTGGTTTTCTATGATAAAATTTTTCTTCTCCAGGTTATACATATCATACTTAAATAATTCGTTATTTTCAATGTTTAGTGAGTTTAAATTTGATGATATATTTTTAATTAGAGCGTGTCTCTTATAATGATACAGAATCGGAATATGCTGATTATTTTCTATATATTTATATTTATCAAAATAAATGAAGGAATGCATTTGTTTGAATAGAAATGCACGAAATCGGTTGAAGGCTTTCTATTATAATTTGTACCAAGATCTTAAACACTTGCATTCAAACAATCTTAATTTTTCCATTGAAGAAGCACTAATATTATCCCATATTGAGCAGGCATATATGTTAATACTGATCGGATTAAGGTTTTGTAACAGAGTAATTTTACTTTGTTACAAAGTGTTCTAGTAAAGAACAGTTTAGCTAAATTTATAAATGTGATATTTGCTCGACTTATTTGTTTTTGAACATGATGGTTGAAATTAAACAAATAGTTATACTGAACTCCTAAAAATTTAAAATTTATGAAGTTTTTAATATTTATCTTGTTTGGAGTAAGTATCATGGAGTAACAATCATTTATTTATTTATTTATTTATTTATTTATCAGGTCGAATGTTATTATTAAATTATTAACTAATTTTATTTATTTTATTTATTTATTTATTTATATTAATATTACATACATAAATGTAATGCAATATTATTGAACCATCGGCTACTAAAGGCCATTATAGGTTTTTATTCTATTATTAAATTATATACTAATATTATTTATTTTGTTTATATTATATACTATATATTTACATTATATTTGGTCGTAAGCGGGGTATATAAAGAAAAAAAACACTTACGACCTGTGCAGGGATCGAACCCACACTCCTTCGGTTAATACGCCACACGCGCACCCACTAGGCTACCGAAGCCCCATTATTTATTTTGTTTATATTATATACTATAATATTTTACATTATATTTGTTTGTAATACATACTTCCCGTAAAGAAAAAAACACTTACCACCCGTGCAGGGAACGAACCCCCCCTTCTTCGTTTAATACACCACACGCCTACTCACTAGGCTACCGAAACCCACAATCATATTTTTTTATTTTTATTTATTTATATAAATTATTAACTAATTTTATTTATTTTATTTATTTATTTATTTATATTAATATTACATACATAAATGTAATGCAATATTATTGTTCCATCGGCTACTAAAGGCCATTATAGGTTTTTATTCTATTATTAAATTATATACTAATATTATTTATTTTGTTTATATTATATACTATATATTTACATTATATTAGGTCGTAAGGGGGGTATGTAAAGAAAAAAACTTACGACCTGTGCAGGGATCGAACCCACACTCCTTCGGTTAATACGCCACACGCCTACCCACTAGGCTACCGAAGCCCCCCAATCATATTTTATAAATCATAACAAAACAAAAATAATTGCATAATTTTAGGTGCAAAAATGTTATATTTTGTATAATTAGCTATTCTTACAGATATTATAATTTAGATATAAATTACTTTTTAATTCGTTTTCGTTTTTTTGTTTTTATAATATTATATTACCTATTATAGATAAAATTATTTTGAAAAACGGTCATATTTGGTTTCTATACGAATAGAAAATTGGCAACAATAAAAAATTTTTAAATAAATAAAGAAAAATATTTCAAAAAATTGTACACATATCTACATATATTATGTTATTATTATAAAAAATATTATTTTATTAAATATTATAAAAATATTTTACATAATATTTAAATAAAACAAAAAAAAAATTGTATCGATTATAAAAACAAATTATTAACATTGTTGTAATAATAAAACCTCAATAATACTTTTAAACCTATTGTCAAAAATAAAAACATTTTTTTCTTCTTATTTTTCATTTACATTTTATTTAACAATAATATTGTAAAAGTTTTTCTAATGTCCTCTTGATACAAAATTAAAGTAAAAAAAAAAAAATTTTTTTTTAGATTTTAGATTTTTAAAGATTGTATAAATTCCCAATTGTTTTAAAAATATTTTTGTAAATTTTTTATAATGTAAAATTTTTACAATATTTTTTAATAAATATATAAAAATATCTAAAATATTCAAATTATAAAAGAATATATTTTTATGTTTTTATTTGAATAATTAAAATTCAAATTTATTTGAATATTAAGAACTTATTGAATTGACATTTTAACGAAAAATAATAAAAATTTTAAAATATTTGAATTTATCATATCTTATAGATTTTTAAGTTAAATTTAGTTTAATCACTTAATATTGTAATTTAAAGTTAATTTGTCTTTAAATCTCTAATTTTTTGTATTTCTGAAGTATTTATACCCGTACGATAGGATCGGGTATAATAAAATTACTCCTCCGTTTGTAACACCTCGAAATAAGCGAGCTAGATATACCTTCAAAGGTATGGATCGGATCAGAAAAAAATTCTAAGACGTTTGAGCCATGTCCGTCCGTCCGTCAGCACGCTAACTCAAAAACTAAGAAAGCTAGAATCTTGAAATTTACACAAAATTCTGGGAGTAATTTGTAGGTTCCCTATTTTTTTTGGTTGAGTTTGGACCAAAACTTAGGGTAGCCCTCGAACACCTAACTTTTAGTTCCTCACATTTTTTTTGAAATAGAGCTATGAAATTTTAACCACTGATAGATCTCACAAAAATATTAATTTTATTTTTTATAACTTTTTTTTGTAGCCCCACCTGTTACGGAGCTACAGCGCCCCAAAGGTTCAAAAAAGCTCTATATTTAAATTGTTATAGCACAAGTTATATAAGGAATATCTTCATTTTGAAAACGCCAAACGATTATTACTTTTATTAGCTTTAAAAGTATATATACAATAAATATATATTTATGGCATACGGTGTCTTAATTTACCGTTATGCGAAACTCAAATTTTGCAAAATCCTTTAACCCTTCTATCTTCTAAACGGTTTAAGTTGGAAACTTGAAATTTTGACAGAAGTTAGATCTTGGAACATAAGTATGAGTCATTTCAGAAATTTTTTTTGTATCACCCCCCGTTTAGGAGCTGTAAGGGGTCAAAAACTGAAAATTTCCAATTTTTAAACACCTGTAACTTGAACACCTGTTAAAATTTTTTTGAAGTAATACACAAAAATTAAAGCTTCAACATTATACTCTTATTTCTGTTAACAACTTTTTTTAATAATATAGGGTTACTTTTTAATTGACGAAAGTGTTACTTGATTTTTTCAAATTTTCTAACAAATTTCTTTAAAACGAATTTGTTCCATTTTGTTTTACTCGATAATTTGAAATTGTTGAGGATATAATGCGTAGTACAAAAAAATGTAAATAAATAAACAACATAACGGTTGCTTGAAGAATTTTTATTATTATTTATATGATATTGATATATACACATACTTATATAATATCAGGTTTATAAGAGTATAGATGTATATTATATAGCACCATATTTACATACATATATGTATTTTATTGTACTTATAAGAAATTATTCTGTCAATGGAATATTTAAATATAATATAATATAATATTTAAAATTATATTTATTATTTTGTAGTAAGTAAATTTAATATACATTTACCGCTTAGTATTAAATGGTACTATAGAATATTTGAAAAAGTTTTGGATTGATAATTGTTATGTGGAAGGTTAGAATCTGCTTTTGAAGAATGTGCATATAAACATATAGTTTGAATATATCTGCAACCCATAGTTCTAGAAATTATAAAATTCACCCAAATTATTTTAAAATACTAAAATATTAAAAAAATAATATTGTAAGCAGAGTGACAGGCTGTGAACATACTAACGGTTCGTACTGGTATTTAAGAGTTGACAAAGGCAACTGTATTCTTCCTCGTTCTCTATTATGCTTTGTGTAACTAACATTAAAGTATGTATAAGCGTAAGCGTTTTCATATTTTTAAAAAGATTTTAATTTTGGAATTTTTAAATCGACATAATCAAACAATAATATGAATGAGAAAAACTAAACAGGACTCGCTGTAGTATTACAAATCATATTTAATATTAATTCTATTTACATCCAAAAAACAAAATCAAACAAAATCTGTGGAAAAGTTATAGTTATTATATGGATTTCATATTATAAAAAATAAATCTCTTAATCCCTTATACAATATTTTATTTAAATTTATTTAACATTACAGATATTACAGCAACTGAGCCGATATTTTAGAATCCTACAAATAAATAGGATATTTATAAACGATCAAAGTTTTTATAAGTTCTGAAAAAACCCTGTTTTTTAAATAAAGAAGATAGCTCGCTACATATAAATTATAACCAATTAAAAATGATCATAGAAATGCCAGAAGTACTATAAATATCATATTTCTCATATAACAAATTTTAATTTGGTTAGTTTTTCCACTATGTTATAAAATCTAAATAAATATTATCAAAATTCTATTTTGAATGAAAGAATATAAATTGCCGATAAAGAATGACACAAGAATAAGGCCGAATAGTCTCAATTTAAAATTTCTTTTAGTTATGGTTTTTAAATACATATTTTAACACTATATGCATCCACAATTATTGTTCCTCTTAATTTTTTTTTTAAACTTATGGAAAAGGAGGTATATATCGTTTTATATAGAAAGTTTGTCATAAATTGTTTTTGTTTTACAAGTACTACAATTTGTTTTATACTTAATCCTTTTCAAAAAAATCGAAATGTATCGGTGTGCTAACATTCATAGCCAACGCCAAAAGTTATTTATTTTTTACTTCAAAAAATAAAATACTTCGTGTATTTTACTTCAAAAAAACAACGATAAAACTATTTAGAACAAGCAACAAGTTATGTATGATAAACAGAAAAAAAGTCAAAAAACATAATATTTCAAAAAAAGGAAATAAGGCCAATTAAACTTTATTTCTACGTCGAAGCGGAAAGAAAAGCCATTTAAAAAAAAATATTTCGTTCACGACTTTATTACCACTTTAGAAAGGAAATAAAATCATTTGGGCCATTATTGTTAGAGTATTTTTTTTCAGGGGTCCGAATTTAAGCCTTTGTTTTGTTTTTTACACTTTACTGTTGTAAATGTAAGAGTTTAGTTATAAGTCCTGCATTATTAAAATTATAAGAACTGTGCAAAATTATGAAAAAATTAAAAAACAGTTTTTTAATCAAAACTGTTTTTAAAAATCTTTATCGGTTTATGAACTGTCAGATTTTGTACATCTGGTTTTGACACTTTAAATTCGCTTATAAATGGCTTATAAATATAAAAGAACAACAAAAAAAAACGAGATTTTAAGAAAAGAGACTTTTTGAAACGAAATTATAATCAAGAGGCATTCCCTAACTATACCCTAATTCGAAATATTAACTTTGGGATTAGTTCGATGGGAATCGAAAAAATATTCATTCATTAAAAATTAATTTTTTCTTTAGATTATTTATTTATTATTAGATTAAAAACTGTAATAATGAAATCTTTTTCAAATAATATTATTTTAATCAAATGGTAAATTTTTAATTAGTCAATTAATAGTATTCGGATTTTCATATTGTTTTTTTTTTTTAAACAAAAAATTTATTACTGTATTTTATGGTAGATTTTATAAAAACGCATAAAATTAAATAAATATATTTTTTATTTATATAAATTTAAAATTAATTAATAAAATACTAAAATGTACTCATTGTTTATTAGAATAAAGCTTGTAATTCATGTTAAATAATTAATTCGTAATAAATTATTTAAAAATTATTTCAAATAATTAGTAAATAATTTATTTTTTTTTTTTTCTGTTAACAAAAGAATTAATAATAACTTCATACAATATTTATATTTCAATTTAAAAGAATAATTAAATGGTTTATATAATTTATTATTTAAATTTTTTATCAATTTTTAAATTTATATTAAAGTGGCGGTTAGAGATTAGTGTCTTATTTCAAAATTTTTAAACTCAAATTTTTCAATTTCAAAGTTTTTTTCAGTTTAAAGGGTTTATCAAATTTTTTACAAAATTTTAGCAATTCTCAGACTATATGTGATCCTGCATCTTCAATGAAAGCTGTTGTTTGCTTTCTATATGCCACCAATATTACTGTCAAAGTAAGGTTAAAACATATTATTAAATTGTTTGAAAGTACTTATATTTACAATAAACGCAGTCATATCACAGTCGTGGAAAAAGTTTCTTCGTTTTCAACTTTTTTTCACTTTCTATACGAATTGAAATGTCAAATAATTAAATAGTACGAGTATATGATAGTATCAGATAGTGCAGAATAAATTTTAAATTATATTAATATCTAAATTTCTGATAACTTATTTTTCCATTAAATCTATTTTGATCAAAAAATTTATTATTTATATTATTTATATATAAATTAATTATTTATATTTTTTGTATATTTTGAAAATATTCCTTTAAAAAACTTCCGTTATAGGTGGATTAGATTAGATTTTTTTTTTTTTTTTTTTTGCGATGGTAGGTGGGAATAATTGAAAGACACTGTAGAGAAGTGAAAACGAGTACGAGTCCTCTATGAGTGTGTGGAACTTTAACTCACTAAATACCACCTTCCTTTTTTGACCATGTAATAGGCTATACAACTTTTAGTACAAATGTACTGACTGGTCAGAAGAAGTTGAGTTAGGGCAGATTATTTTAAAGAGCTGTAAGTAACAGTAAAATCTCTTGATGGCAATCTAATATGTACTCCCTTTATATTATATTATGTTATACGTACATAACCATACAATTCTAAATCTCGCATTCAATATTGCTCTGACAGTTTCACTACAGTTTTTTGCTGTATATGGATGGTCGTATGTCTTCATTAAATATTTCTCAGTAAAAAGAGCAAGACAATAAAATGCTATAATTTAACTGCAGTATTTTCTTCAAGTTATCCATTTGTATTTTAAAAACTTTGATATCAACATATTATGAGGTTTAAAGTTAATTTTAAAGTAAGTGAGATCGAATATTTTTGACAAATATATAAACTTAACAGTAAAATCATACTTGTATTATACAAAGGTGCTTTCAAATTTAAAATTTTAAATAAAACGAAAAAAAATAAAACTTTTTACCAAATAGAAATCATAAAAAAAAAAATTAAATATTTTTATATATTTATTTTTATATATTTATTTTTATAATATTTTAATCTCTGAAGAGGAATAAAATGGCTGGTTTTGCACAAAGTAGCCTTTCATAAATTGTATTTGTGCAAACTGTAATTTTTTACATAATGACATATGAAGTGGCTTTTGTAATTCTTTATTTGACTTTTGTTGAATATCACACAAAAATATTTTACATACATATAATGTAATTCATAGGAATCATCTAGTATTTTATAGAATGTATAACAAACCGGTCCATATAAAAGACAAAATCTTGTGAAAATAAACAATTGTACAATATAAATTTTAATTTTAAATTTTTCCAATATGACAAACATCACTTGTGTTAGCATTTTAAATGTTCAGTTATATTTATAGATAAATTAAATACATAATAAATTTTTCTCCAAGTAAACTTAAGCTCTAATAAGGCTTCTTTATTTATTTATTATTTCAGTATAATTAAATTACTGTCTCTTATCGTTTCTGTTGATATATTGATGAAAATTATTTTTCATAGATATTGTAAACCTGTAGCTGTATGAACTGAAGGACATATTTTTTGTTTTTATTATTTATTTTTATTGGCATATTTACTAAGATTTATAAAACTATTTTATAATTATAACAATATTTAAAAAAAACAAAAAAAAAAAAACAAATTCTTTTTCTCCTTTTTTTTTTGATAAAATTGATTTTCAAATATTTAAAAATTAAATTATATTGCATTGTATAAATTTATTGATTTCAGAAATTTAAAAATTGCTTGAATTTCTTCTTTATTTTTAGCTGCTAATATTGTAATATTATTCATTTTAAACTTATTTTCTTTCTTCTCTATAGTTATGGCAATTTATTAAAATATATTTGACCGTCAGTGTTTCTCCACAATTGCAAAATTGGATTAGTTACTTTTTCCATTAGGTGTTTGTGAGTAATCTTTGTTTGGCCTATCCTTAATCGAATTAGAACTATTGATTCTCTTCGCGTTATCATTTATTTTTGTCCATCCTTTAATGGTAGGTTTGATTTGTCTCAAAGTTGAAGGTAATTTTTGTTTTTTTACATTATATCGCCCAGATATAAATATCTGCCGATATTTTTAGGACCCTTTTGCCTTTAGCATGTAGGCTATCTCGGTACAAGTATTAAATTATAATTATATTTAATATTTTGTTTACATTATTTTATTATATTTTATATATTATTTTTGACCACGGTCAGGTGGTTTGAACCAGAGACCTTTCGCCTGAAAAACCGTTGACGTATACAACTGCACCGTTGGTCAAATAGTTGAAGGAAATATTAATGGAATTGAATTGAATTGAATTGAATAAAGAAACAAACTTTAAATCATTAAGAAATATTTTATATTACTAATTGATAAGTTTATAAATTATATTAAGAAAATTAATTTAAAAATTAAAATCTTTATTCATTTTTCGAGTGCAGGAAAATTTCATCAAGTTACAACTTTAAAATAATTAACAACTTCAATTTAAAAAAATAACTTTAACTTTTAATCTTCTTTGACTTAAATTTTCTATTTAAAATAATTTGGTTTATTATTTATCAGGACTAATTATATAATATGTATTATTTTATATATAATATAATATTATATACAAATAAATATTTAATACATTGTATATTATATGAATATCTTTTATTACTTTTATTATATCTTATGTTTACAAATAAAGTATATATACTCTATGTTATATCTAATTCTATATATATATATATATATATATAAATATTATTAAGTGTTATTGCTTTTATGTTCATTTTTTCATTTAATTTAATATTCTGTTTGTTTTTTCTCAAAAACACTACTGTAGATGAGTTTATTTTATTTCCTGTATGCGCATATGTAAACGAAAATGTTATATATGTATATAAGTATTTACATTTGTTTGAATTTATATACAGGGTGTAATATGAAATATATTTATTATACTATATATTTTAACCCTAGAATACGAATCTTATTTTCCAGACATTATTACTAAATATAGCCGCATCGATTAATTGGCCAAAATACCCATTTTTGACAGAGTCAAATTGTTTTTATTTTATAAAATTTTAATAAGATGTTATTGAGAACACAAAAAAGAAAAACGATAAATTATTATAAACATATATTCTTATAAATTCAACAATAGAAATTCTTCCTTAACAAATTTTGATTTCAGTCTTATATATCACAAAAAACAATTTAGGAGTTCTATGATCCCACTCATAACTCGAAAATCATAATACTTATACTTAATAAATATGTCTATACTATAAAGGATGTCACCTTTTATAGTAGGTGCAGATGAATACTGAAATTACAAAAAAAAAAATCAGAATAATTTATTTGAGAATCAAAGAGAAACGGGAAAATTTTTTGTGTTGGTCGAATCAATTAACATTAGTATTCTAGAGTTAATAATTTCCTTTTAGAGATTTTCTCGTTACATTTATGTGGCAGGGAAATGCACTAAACAAAAAAAAAAAAAATTTAGTGAAGAGATGTCGAGTTACATGCCAAAAAATTTTGTAAAATTTGGTTGGTCGTGAGCAGCTGGTTCAAGCTTCTTGCACTTTTTGGAACTTAATGCGTCTAGGCGTCTGAAATGTTACAAATAATGATCAAGTTTTGGAGCAACAACTTTTGTAAAATTTGGTTGTGGTGGTGCAACATGTTTTGATATAGCTGCTATACAACTTATCTTTTTTAATTCTCAGTGTCTATTGAAGCTGTAGATATATCTGAAATTTAGTGAAGAGTGTATTATCATTCTCTAATTCACACCATTTTTTTTCTTTGGAATAAGTTATTCTTGGTATACGTATTCATGTACTTAAAAAAAAATTTTTAAACTCTCAACGTACACATGTAATAAAATATCCGATTAAAATGTCAATTAATTTCAAATGTACATACTCAAATAGATATAAATATATGTAAGTATGTATGTATTATTAAATCTACAAGTTTATATTAAAAAAAAAAAATAAATAAATAAATTTATAAAATTCAAAATAAAAAGAAAACAATAACAAGTAAATAAATCATAAAAAATTTATATTAATTAAGATTTATGCAACACGTACCCTCATGCGTTTGTTAGAATTTACACGTCTTGTTGGCGTTTTGTTTTTTTTTTTCGTATTTCTCTCTTTCATATTTGAGCTTAATATTTATTTAGAAACGGTAGCATATTATTTCAATCAAAAACTTATTCTTATATTGTAAAATTTGTCAGAAATTCTATTTTTTTGTTTTTTTTTTTTGTAAATTGAAAAAACGGTGGCCCTAATTTTGAAGTTAAAATAAATATTCCAAGGATTTAACATAAAATATAAGAATGACAATTAAATAAAAAAACTAAAGCTCATAAAATTATGCAATCAAATTTTAAACAAACGATCAGAAAAAGATTGTTGGTCGAGTAATTAAGCAAGGATGTACCAATCTCGGTATTGCATGTTCAAATCCCGCACAGGTACGAAAAACATTTTCAATGGGATAGTAAAATCTGAAAACATAATTTGCTAACCAAATATAACTACCGATTAAATATCTATATAATATTTTTAGTTTTAAACTAAAATAAATAGTTAATTAATTTAAATTAACATAATACATTTAGTAAATTGTTTTACTACCTCAATCAAAATTAAAGACTGAAACAATCTCAAAGAAGAAGTTAAGCATTTTTATATGATTTTAAAGGTAATTAATTAATTTAAAGGCAATTAATAAAATTTTTTATATTAAAGTATACCAAAATTAATCTGAATTAAACAATACAATTTTTATGATATATGGCAACTCTCCTTATCTTTTGTTTTAAAATGAACGTATGATTTTTGTTTTACATTTTATTTGTTATTTTCATTTGTTTGTTTTCCCTTATTCAAGATTTATTCCAACACTTCATTTATTTTTCCCTTGTTACAAACAAAACAAAAGCAAAATAATAAAGAATTAAAGGAACAAAAGTAAGGGAAAAAAGGAAGTTAAAAATAAAAAATAAAGAAAAGTAAAAGAAAAAAAAAAACTTTTTAATTCATGAAATATTCATTTGTTTTATTTTGCTATAATGTGCAAACTTTACTCCTTTAAAGTAAAAAGCATAAAAAAAAAATAAGAAAAACGAAAAAAGAAACATTTTTTCTTTATTTTCGTTGCCAAATGTTATACTTCTCATCAACATCTGTTACACCTAATATGTAATAATAATTCACGCAAGAAAAACAAAAACGAAGCATACAGAAAAATATTTTTTTTTTCTTCATCCTAATACCAGATGCCACTTTTTTAATGTTTTAGACCCACTGTACATATTTTTATGTTTCTTCAGATTTATATACATAAATTTATTTATTTTTGTTATTATAATATTAAAACCCGTATTTATATATTTCCATATGGTATGCGAAAAAGTATGATATAATACTCATCTATATTATGAGCTATTAGACATGGGATATTACTTGTTAAAATTTATACAAAATATTTTCTCTTATATTTATTTTGTTTAATTCTCAAGGGATTTTTTGAAGGAACATTTTTTGAAGGGCATGTCAATTGTTGAAATTTTTGCAAGATATTAACATCTAATACAGCCTTCAATAATTTATGGAGGAATAATTAACTGAGAAAATTAGATTGAAACGAAGAAAATTTTGTTATTTTTTTCGTTTCTTAAATGTCAAAAGTAATATGTGACACTTCAAGCCAATAGTACAATGGTTAAAAAACTGACATTTCAGAGACTTACAGAAAGACTTCGGGTTCAAACCTCGGTTGTGTTATATAAATTAATGAATAATAATATAGATTTTTCTAGTAATATATGTATATAGTAAATATATATAGTATATCGTATAATTAATATCTTAATATATACTAAAATAAAAATAAAATAGTTCTTGTATAAGATAATAGATGGCATACAAATAAAAATATTTGTTTGCTTTTAATAGTAATTTAATAGTTATTGTACAAACTGCAATTGAGTAATCAAACGCTTGGTTAAACTAATGATTACAACAACTGAAGCTTAGTCAAATATGTACATTAAAAGACTTGGCGAATGCTCGATGGATCTTATTAGAGTGGAAAGAGTAAAAAAAAAAGAAAACAGTTCTAGTTTCTAAGAAAAAAAACTAAAGAAAAGGTAATACGATTTTTACTCATTCATTTGGAATTTATTTTGCTTTTTATCCTATTTTTTTATTAAAATATAATTTTGAGTTTAATTATCTAATATACTTCTATCTATTATTCTCCTACTTCCTCATTAATTAGGATTTAATTGACTTAGTTAAAAGTTAATTCATTTTTGATACTTGTTTATTAAATATATAGAGTGAATTTTTACGTGTGTACCATAAAACTTTAATTTTTAGTTATTTATTTATTAATTTAAAAATATTTTCAATTAATGTATCGTGTATACAATATTTACATTTAGATCAATTTTCTGATTTTTGAATGTGATCCATCTATACTAATTATTAAATTATATTATTATACGTTTACAAAATTTAAGAATCGCATGGCCTCGAAATCTAAAACTACTTGTTTTAAATTTTCAACAATTTTTTTCTTCTTTTTTAAAAACTATTACAACCTGTATAGCAGTTGAATTAGCTAGCACATGAGATAGGTATATAATAATTATGTTATTCATAACAGTCACTGCAATTTAATTACTGTAACTAAATTTGATTCTTTTAGATTTCCATATTTACGGTCACGATTATTTAAATATAATGGAAATCATCTAATAGTTTTCCTCTTGCATTATTAAGAGCTTTAATTTTTCTTAATAGCTTTCATATTTCAGCATTAATAACTTTCATTTATAGCTTTTAAAAATTCTTTATTGGCTTTATATGATGATATTTTGTCAGACCTTTAATAGATTTTTAACAAAAGAAGGAAAATTATTTAACAAAATGACAGATAAAGCCACTAACAGACACAATTATAGTATTCGGAAATTTAAATAAATATGCATTTTTAAATTTTGATTTCTTTTATTATAATATTTTATATTCTCTCGTCGTACATTTGATTCAAATGTAACAGAATTATTATATTTTTGGTATATATATATTTTTTAAATTCTGATAATATGTCAATGTTAATAGCCTACTTAGCAATTTTTTTATATATTAGGCACATATCCTTAATAATCACTTGTCATTTTAAAATATAACATGACATATAACAAATTAGTAACTTAACAATCATATCTTTTTATCACTTAAAAAAAAAACATTTTATAAAATACGATTTATATGCGTCACAATTTTATTGTCACTAAAACAGGTTTATAATATTGAAATACCTTTTTTTTTTTTTTTGTAAATTTATATAATTGTACATGACATAATTGTAACTAAAAAGTATCTATCTACCTTTTTATACCTGATACATATATATATAATAATTTGAATAGATATCAATAAATTATAAAGTATCTTCTGTTTTTTTCTTTTTTTTTAAAACATTAAAATGTGGTACAATTGTATTGTTTACGCTGGAAATTCATAAATAATAATTTAAAAACAAAAACAAAAAACAAAAATTATTAATTTGAAATAATTTATATCTAACAAAGATTTAATTTTATCCTTTTCAAAATGTCAATTAACTATGCAGACAAGGTAAGAAACAATTAATAATGTGTCATGTGTTTTAATGATATTTGGCGTCCAAAAGATTTTAAAAATATGATAAAAATATGTACATATGTACATAATACATATAATAATTATGCATATATACATGTTATATATATTTATTTTTATGAGTAATAAATAACTATATTATAATCACATTTTGCAAACAATTAAAAAAATGTTTTATTACGAAAACATGGAATAATAATTGATCTTATGACATTTATATAAACATCAATTTATTTTCGTATAGTTTTCATTAATAAACAAGGTGGCTCAATTTAGTTTTTTTGTTTTTAAGGTTCGGTGAAAAAAATCGAAAATGTGGCACTGCACTCAAAGAAACTGTACGATATTTTCTGGATAGTGTTGAAGTTATTAACCAACTAAAAACATTAATTTTAAAATCAAAAACTTAGGATGGTTTCTTTAATACATAGTGAAATAATGTACAGTTTGGTTTTAGGGATAAGGGTGGTAGAATGATTGGGAAATCGGGTTTAAAATAAATGGGATTATGGAGGATGAAGGAAAGAATTTTGAGAGTTATTAAATTTGCTTAAATCGCATACATATGAATTACCAACTTTTGGAAACAAATGTGTTGGTATCCAGAAACACGACTTTCGTATGGCAGCTATACAAAATACCATATATCAGCATTTTTAGCAATACCAAAAGTATGATTTGACCAAGTCAGTTTTTAATTCGATGTTCAGAATGTTTAAATCTTTTGAGTGCTGCAGAGCGTCTCCCTAAAATATCAGGTTAGGTACCTAATAGTAGTTGCGCTTTTCTATGAGAACAAACAGAATTGAGTTTTTTTTGTGTTGATGTTAAAATTTGTTGCCTTCACCCAATTTTTTCATTTATATCACTTTTCAAGTTTTTATATTTATTAACCCGAACAACCACTACAATTCATTTGAAATTTTAGGCAAATCAGGGATCAGTATCAAATTTGCAGTTTCTATATTTATTAATTTCGAAGATATGCTTGTTCATATCTTCTGGTTTTGGAAGTTGTGTGGGAGGTACCCAAACAACCACTCCAATTCATTTAAAATTTTAGGGGTATCAGGAATTCAGGAAAACACACCCCCGTACAAAATTTTAAGTTTCTATCTTTATTAATTTCGAAGATATGCGTATTCGGTTTTGGGAATTGTATGGGAGAATCTCGAACCCATGGTCCGATTTCGCCCATTTGCAATACCCGCCTTACTTTAGTCATTTTTAACCTACAGTATAAATTTCATCAAGATAGCATCATTATTTTTTGAGTTATCATTGCGTACGGACGGACATCCCTAAATCGACTCAGGAGGTTATCCTGATTCAAAATATATATACAGGTCCATATCTAACTCGCTTCCTATTGGTGGTTACAAACACCATACCAAAGTTAATATACCCTATACTTTAAGCGTAGGGTATAATAAAGCATAATACTCTAGGATTATGATATTCATTATGTTTGTTCTTATAGAGATCTAAAAGTTTCAGAGAGATACTGTTGACATTGTATGTATATCACCTATCCTATTTACCTATATTCCCCATATGTCATTTACTTATCTATTCAAGATTCTTCCTTTACCTTAACACTTAAAAAAATTATTCACTTATTATTATTGGTTTACGAAGTCTATAAGTTTTATCCTGTAAAGTAACTGATATAAGTATGTACAGTAATTTAAATTTGAATAATTTTACTGAGTTAATTATAGACAAAAAATCATTTAGTAGATACATATTTATAAAAAAAAGTTCAAAGTTATAATTCGTTCTTTTTTCTTTTGGTTTTTATTTTTAGCACATTTTTCAAAAATATTTTCACCCCTCGCTTTAGCCTTCTGTCCGTCTGTTTATTTATAAAATTTCTAAACTGTTTCTCACAATTTAAGATGGAGCTATGAAATTTAATTCATGGTTAAATAATATTAAAATATGAATGTTTCAGAACATTTTTATGTAGCTTCAAAAATTGCTGCAGAAATGTCAAACCAGATCATTCAATTTGTTATAATTTAGTATTTAAATTTACAGTTATGTGAAAAAAAAAAATTTAAGATTTTGATCCCTCTCCTTCTTCAGAACAATTTTAGTTACACATTTTAATTTTTAGAAAAGAAGAAATATTTGATAATTAGGTTAAATTACCCCAAACATATTTTTGTACTTTCCTCTATATTTAAAAGCTGTTAGATGTTCAAAAATTGTAAATTCGTTATTTTTAGACAACTTTAACTGCAGTGGAAATTTATCGTTGTAAGTAATTATATAAAAATGGAAACTTCAATATTATATGTTTGTATAGGGTTTTCTTAAATATGAAGAAGTATCTTCCGATTTTTTATGTATGCAAGTTTTTTATGTATAATTTTAGTACAAAAATTACAAATTTTAATGTAAACGTAGTCTTAATTCTATAAAATGCTTTTATTATTAATCCCATTATCAAAATGTACACCTTTAAAACCTTTGGTATTACATACTGGATTGTGTTTTAATACAAATTTATATAAATAGGGTTTGTTTAACGTAGTATCTAACTATTTCTTAATATAAAAGTTATTCAGTTTTGTAAATGAAGCAACCAAAAAAAAAAGAAAAACTTTATTATATTCTTTGATTAGTATTATAATTTTTAAAAAAAAATAAAAAAGATATATTGAACATGTACATAAACCTCCCACCAAATTTCAAAGTTCATATAGAGAAAAATCACACGTGTATATGTAATAAGATGAAAAACTTAAAAACCAGAATAATGAAGATAGCTGTAAAAACTTTTGAAGAAGGCTAAACATACAAAATTAATTATAATCTACAACATATTGACTTAATAATCTTATAAAGTGTTATTATAAATTTACATAATATGAGTTAGCTATTTGTGTTCATATAAGTCTGCAACTTTTTACTAACTTTAATAATAGTTCCTAAAAAAAAGTGTTCTTAAGTAAAAGTTTGTAAAAGCATATAAAACAACTACAAAAAATTATTTTGAATTACAGTTTTTCTTTTCTTTTTAATGGAGACTAGAATAAATTTTTATAATTTCGAAATTATGTTAATAAAATTAAAATATGTGTCTCTTAAATTTAATGATAATATGTATTTTTTTTCAACAATGAACACAGCTATTATAAGAAATTTTCAAGAATTTTTTTTTATTCAGGTACCTAGCATAAAAATTCTATAAATAAAAGAAAATTTTAAATGCAATGGGATTCTTCATGTAACTCTCACTGCAGGTACTGCATTTTGTTTTGTAAAATGTTCACTTAACTTCTCGAAGAACAAAATAATTTATCGTTGTCGCATTCAATCGTAATCTAGCACTATTTTTGTGATTGGAAAACTTTTCGGTTAAAAAATCAACTTAGAAGATCAGCCCCTTATACAGTTTTCTAATATTGCAGTATTTCCTCCCTGGGTTATTACAAAATCTTTTACTCACTTTTTGTTATTTATATTTTATGACCACCGCTATTTGTACTCTGCGCTATTAATAAGACATTTTTCGTTAATTATATATATTCTTAGGGATCGGAATAGCTTGTATCGTATTATATTCACGTCGGCACCATTATCAATTTAGAAATGTAATATTTTATTATATACAATAACAGTAGGTAGATAAATTACGTTTCTTTAGTGATCTTAGTGATCTGTAGTCTTCAGTGAAGTGAATTTATTTTGAAGAATATTTTGCTTATCTGACCAAAAGTCATTGATCTGCCTTTAGGATGACTTTGATCATAACATTGACATTTTTTGTTTTGTTGATCATAATTACTACTTTGCCTAACATTAGTATTGTTTTGCCTAAAAGTACATTTTTTAACTTTATTATTATTATTATTAAAACTTTTGTTATTTAAATAGTTATACTTTATCGTATTTTTCAGAACCATATGAGTATATTCATGAGCCTTTTAAAAATTCAACGCTTGGCATGACGTATTATGCCTATATAATCTTGTCAATATCAGCGCAGTCACATTCTAATAGTTTTTTTTTTTGTAAATTCATTTCAAACCGTCCAAGAATAATTCTGTCCCGTAGGATAAGGTTTTCTTGTTCTTTATATTCACATCATTCATAAATTCCTTGAAAAAGAAGGCATGAAGCTTTGTAATACTGTTCCGCACATCATTTTATTAACTTTTCCATATCAATGAGCCAGATGTCAAATATTCAAAGTGTTTTTGATTTAGAAATATGAAACTGGCGTAAATTTCGTTTTGTTTCAATGCACAAAATTATTTAAATTCTGCAACCATGGATGCATTTTTTTTTTCTGTTCGGCTTTGATTTCAACAGTATTGAAAAGGTTCATGCCTTTAGGAAATAAATCTCTTCTAATTAGAATTTAGGAATTCAGTAAAATGGTTGCCTGTACTTTTTCACATTTATTTTTGATTCAGCTGTAACATGGAACTTTTCAAAATTAGATTTGAAAATCTTCCAATTTTCCAGAGGTGTCTCGATTTTTATTTTTTTAAGTAATCCATACTAATTGTATTTCTGTATAATATGATGCACTTAATGAGTCTCTTGGAGTATTTTTGAGTCCTCATGAGTCCGTACGGGGTATTTTTTCGGGAGTTTCAGATTTTGATTTGGATATTATCATGCATTACCGTATCTATTCTTCTAAATTTTGAATTTACTACGCGATGGTTTTTGGTGTTTATATCTTAAAGATTTTCTAAATCATGAACTACTTATTACTATTATTAGGTATTATTATTATTTACGATATAAAATTACTACTTGAAAATATATGATAGGAATATATTATGATAGCTATGACAAGATATATGATAAGAATTTGAACCCAAGACTCTCCCTGTGATTGCACTACGAAGCACTATGAAGCACTACGAAGCACTATGAAGCACTACGAGGCAGATTTTTTGCTGCGCAAAATTTGTTTTTTAAGAAAAAAAAATTTCAATATAACTTTTTAGTTAGTTACTTAAAAGTTAAAAGTTTATAAAATTATTTAAATATAAAATATATTAAGGTACAGGAACCTCGGTGGCCTAGTGGGTAAGAGCGTATAAAATACGCTGTAAACACCGAGGGAGTGTGGGTTCGAATTCCACACACGTCGTAAGAGTTATTCCCCTTACGACATTTATAGCCACGTCTGAACAGCAAAGGCTGTGTTATTTCCTGTCCACATTTATGTGGCAGAGAAATATTATGGTACTACAGTAAGTCATGCTAGGGCAAATTGACATATAAATTTGATAAATACCTAAAATTTTATGTGATACAATAAAAAAAATAGTTCCAACTTGTTATGTATCAACTTTTCCTCATTTATTGTATCATAACCTATGCCCTGACAAAGATGTATAAGTATGGTATGATAATTTAATTATAAATTATGAAGATTTAAAAATAGTTCCCCTACTCTTTAAGTGAAAATTTAAATTTTATTTAATACATTCTTATTTTCTCTCAAGTTATTTATTTTTTAAGTTTAACCATAACCATATTTATTCCTTCAGGTTACCTATTATTCTATTATTTAAATACTTGAGACAAATAGAAACGTTCAAGAAATAAAACTCATTTTAAAAGATTAAAATGTGTATTTAACGACTCTAACCGTTTTCGGATTCAAGTCACAATTCATTTGTATGTATCAGTATTTTATAGATAATTCAGATAATCTTTATTTTAAATTTGAAATACGACAAAAAAAAAATTAATATATAGGTAAGGTACCTATTCTAAAATGATTTAATTCAAATAATTTCAACAGGTGAATATTTTAAAATTTACCCTGAGAAAAAACCATTAGTTGCATGTATTCCTTACAGGTATTTTAATCTTTGTTTGTTTGTATTGTGACAAAGGATATACAATAGAGAAAAAAATGGTTGCCATAGTAAATAATATTATAAAAACAATTGTTATTATTTATAGACAAATATTGAGAATGCTTTATGTTATAACATTTCTTTTCAGAAAAAAAAATAAAAATAAAAAGCTTCTAAAAAGAAAATAACAAAAATAAATTAAATTTTAAATTTTTCTCATTGGTTGCGCAACTAAAGTCATTAACCAAATCGAGTGTATAGACAAAGAAGTCAAAAGTAAATTTTTTACTATAAAAAAAATTATGATTTTTTTTTTCGTTTTTATTTTCACCGTTTTTCTTTGTAGCAGAAAAGACTAAATTAAAAATACGTGAGCTATAGAATTAACACGTGTTATATTATAATGCATAAAAATTTGTAATATTTTCCAATACCTTAATAATTTTTAACACACATATATTATATTATTACATGTTTACAGTATCGGTAAAAATTAAATGTACTTTAATTTTTCATTCAGTTTTTTTATGAAACCATTTTTTTAAATTAAATCGATTTACATATTAAATGAAGTAGAGCTTAAAATAAACATGTACAAAATAAAATTGATGTGAATAAACAAAAGACACGTAACAATTTCATCACAATTGACGACACGCCAATAGAAGATTTACAAAAATGAAATTATATTCAAAGTATTATGAATCGACTAAACATGGGTTTACTACAGAAATAAAAATATTCGACTCCTGTGTAAAACCTGTTCTTGTATATGGTAGTGAAACCTGCGTAATAAATGATCGCTAGGCTATTCTGGTCACGAAGAATAACTAAATAAATGAGAATTGTGACTAATAACGCAGCAAAAACCTCTTCGTTCCCAAATTAAAAAAAGTAGAGAATCTATTGCTAAGCAGATATTAAAATGGAATCGACAAGAAAAATGGAAAAGTTTTCAGACCTAGAAAAACATGGAGAAAAGCTATTGAGAAGGAAATCAAAATAAAATGTAAAATATGACTACAGGAAAAATCGATATGGATTTCAAAATGAAAATGAAAAATAGGTAGACTTAGAAACAAATGGAGAAAAGCTAGAGTCAATGGAGAGAACAAAATCAAATCAAAATACAAAATATTGGTACAAGTAAAATCAATAATACAAAACAAGATCAACTGGTGCGGCATTGTGGAAGCCGCATGCTCATTGTGGAAGCCGCAGCCGCATGCAGTAGTAAAAAGAACAAAAATGTATATTAATTACTAATGTTAATAATAGCCTGTTGAAATTTCCAAGGATAAAGAGATAAATAGTTTTAAGTAAATGATTTAAACATTGATTTTTTCTTTTAAAATTATCTGTCATTTTTACCTTGCGGTACTTGACTATTACGTGTTAAATAATATGATTAGCTTTTTATGCGGTGTAAATATGATTAGCTAATTCTTTTCAAATATCTTAAGGTGGTAAAAAGTTAATTCGTTTATGTAATATTCTATCCAGAATTAATAAACAATTTAACGATGAACCTATAGTTAGATCTTTTTTACTTAGTTTTATTATCATTCATAAGGAATTTAAGGCGTCTTCAATTAATATTTTTTAATTTTATTGAAATAAACTGAAAGATAAATTAGTGAAACGAAGATGAATTTTCTTAAATCATTAATTTAATCTTTATTTCTTGAATCAGTTCTTTTCAATAAGAAGAGGGAATGACATGTTTCATCTAAACTTCATCGAATAATAATTTGTCTCATTTAATTATAATTGTTTTTTTTTTATTTTTTAAATATATTTTACGACCTTTTTTTCTCTTTTATTTAAAATACATGTTTTTTACATATCTAAAAATTTTGCTTTTTAAGGAAATAAATATCCCTTTCTGGAAAAACTGGTCTAATTATGACTACAAAGAAAAAACTGGATCCTTCAATTTCATCCACTAAATTAGAAAAATTTGCTTTTCTGTTTAACCTAAAAATATTTGGCCCTTTACACTACCTACTTTAATTGACAGGAATACAACAGATGTTGAAAAATCTTAGTACACAAAAATGGTTAGTTATTTAAAAATAGAAAATTTTGAAAATATTTTTATTTAATGTTGGCAAGTTTTTGTTGTCTGGATCACTTCCAGAAAACCAAAAAAAAAAAAAAATGTATTATGTACCATGATAACCTCCTCTAAGGTATATTTATTCTTTAATTCTTGATATTTCAGTACTTAGTCTAACATATAAATATTTATATCTATATAACACTAACTATATATCACATTAACCATATATCACACTATCTATATTTTCTTATTTTTAAATTCCAATTAGTTTTGAGATTATTTTCAAAATTTTTATTTAAAAAAATAAAATAAAAACACTGTATGTTTGCTTATCATAAATAGGACAAAATTATCCTGAAAGCTTGTCTTTAACATTTTGTTTTTTTTTTTTTGTTATTTTTTTTTTTATTTTTTCGAAAATATAATTTTTCATATTTTTTTCTTTTTTTCATTCTTTTTAAATTTTCCTATACGCAATATTTTGTAATTTTTAAACTTAAACAAGTGGTAGGCGTAGGAATATGAATTTACTTGTATATTGTTTTTTTTCTTCTTTTTCTTCTTCTTATTATTCTTTTATATTCATTCTACGACTTTAAAAAATTTCCACATAATTTTATTCATTTCGATTTTTCTTTTGGGACATTTCATTTTAATTTATCCAGTCATTATGGGTGAAAAAAAAGAAAAATAAATAAAACTAAAAAATTTTTTGAGAAAATGAAATAAAATGTAAAAAAGTTATAAGTAAAAGAAATGAATATTGGAATGAGATGTAAACTGAGACGAAAAAAAGAAAGAAAAATAAAAAAAAAAAACAGAAGAAAATAATTTAAAGTGAATGAATGTTATTTAGTATTTAATAAAAAATTAAGTAAACAAAATGGCTGACAAAACGTGTTGAACTGGAATATCATAGGTATCGTTATTTTTTTTTTTTTATACAAAAAAAAAAACAACCAAAAACAAAAACAAAAAATATAAGTAAAAGAAAAATAAAAATAAAAAATAGGAAAAGTGACAGTATAATATAAACACAAAATAACATTGTTGCTTTTTTAAATAATTATGTATATATAAACTTTCATACATATGGTACAAATAAACTGGTGAATATATTGAATACATATTGGCAGTATATGTCTCTATATATTCTATTTTGACTTCTTTATTCCTGTAATTTTTCTTATTTTTTCCCCGTTATATTTTTGGATTTTTGGATTTTTATTTTTTTTATTTTTTTTTTTCTAAAATATATGCCATGAATTTAGATTTTGTGGCAATGACGTTTACATAAATTTGGTATATACGGAAGAAATACAAAAAAACGACGAAAAAAAAAAAAAAAAAAAAAAAACAAGACAATGAAATATGTATTATACATTTTATTTGTATATATGGTCTGCGATTTGGATTCTATAATTCTATGATATTTTTATTCTTCATTTTTACAGTTACTTTTAAGGATCGTAATGGGAGTATGGCCTTTAAATGGCATAGTTAAGAGAAAATATTTCATGTCTATGCTGAAACATTTTTTTTTTTTTGCTTTTCTTTTTCTTTTACTTTTTTGTTTTTGTTTTTTTTTTAATACAAAAGTCAGAATAACTGGGCATATATCAATATTTTAGCTAAATATACACTGCACACTTCTGTTTTTTCAATTTTTCTGTTTTCTGTTTTGTGAATTGGCGGAAAATATTTATGTCCGGAAAAAGGGGATGCGATGATGTTGACGGTTGATGTTTATATAAGAATAAATTTATAAGTACATAGTATTGAGAAAGAAAAAATATATATAATAAGAAGCAGCCAAATCGATATGTGTAAAAATATATATATATATATATATTTTTTAAATATATATATATATATAGAAGTACATAAAAGAAAATAACTAATAATATTATTTATACAATAATATATAGGTATAATATAAAAAAAAAAAAAATTAATGATGTAAAGTACAAAATTATGTAGAAAAACGATGAAACAAGAACAAAAATTGAAAATTATTTTATGAAATTAAATTTTTCTTTTTTCTTAACCTTATTTTTTTCGCTTTATTTTCACTGCCTATACAATGGACAATTATACATACATGTATATATTACCAAAAAGTATTGCCTAATTTTTTTTTTTATTTCAAAATGTATTTTTTTTTTTTCTTTTCCAGTTCACTGGTGAAGTGATAATGATTTTATTAATGTAAAAACTTTGATACTTAAAAAAAAAAATTGTTTTTTTTTTGAAGTTTTTCATTTTCTTCAGT
Organism: Poecilobothrus nobilitatus; assembly: GCA_947095535.1. Classification (NCBI taxonomy): domain Eukaryota; kingdom Metazoa; phylum Arthropoda; class Insecta; order Diptera; family Dolichopodidae; genus Poecilobothrus; species Poecilobothrus nobilitatus. The sequence continues at coordinate 246,583,741 of OX352773.1, read as the reverse complement.
GTTTTTTGGTGTTTTCTTGGTGTTTTATTTTTCATTTTTTTTGTTTAAAACAAAACTCTTGTTTTGTTTTTTCTCCATATTTATTTCCATATTTTGTAAGTTTTTTTAAAAAACAAAAAAAAAAAAAATAAAAGTTCTTTTATATATTATATTTTATATTATATTTATTTTAACATTAAGTCTTGTTGATTTTTGTTTTTTGTATTGTTTTGTTTTATCATATCTTTTTTTTTTATTTTTTGTTAATTTTTTTCATTCTTGGTGACATTTAAGCTTTACAAAATATTTCCTGTGAGTCAGTATTTAACTATATAAAATTATACTACATTACATTTTTTTTTTTGTTTTCATGTTATTTAGTTAGAAAAATATGATGAGAAAATATGTAGATGTAACTATGTATAGGTACTGTGTAATATGTACTTATGAAAATGATTTGAATACAATAGATTGATAGGATTTGAAAAATTCTATAGAATCATAATATTTTTTTAAAATGAAATTTAAAAAAAATATATAAAATAGATGTATGTTTTAGCTAAAATGTATATTTTATTAAAAATATATTTCTCCGAAAATAGAAAAAAAAGTAAACATAATTTTTTTCCAAATTAATCAGATTTATTATAAAGCTATTGTTGTATATATATATATATATATACAACAAATATGTATATATTTGTGTAAAGGTATACTTTATATTTTTCTTATTTAATCAACTTGTACTTATACTTAAAAACTGTATTGTGTTTATAAAAACAATTATTCTTAATGAAGTAATATTTATACTCTCTCTTTTACCACACTCTAATGATTTTAATGGTTAGTACATGAAATGAAACCGAATAGAATAAAGTGGAAATAAATCCATAATCCATTTACTTTTATCGATTTATTTTAACTTTACATTTGAAGTAAAGCCATAAATTATAAATTTTTTGCCTTCTTTTTGTTATTCAAAATTAAAAAAAAAAAGAGGCCACGGTGATCTAGTGGGTAAGGGCGTATAAAATACGCTGTAAACACCGAGAGAGTGTGGGTTCGAATCCCACACACGTCGTAAAAGTTATTCTCCCTTACGACATTTACAGCCACGCCTGAACAGGAAAGGGTGTGAGAAGTATTTTGTTTGTATATGTATTTAAAAAAAAATATAAAAAGGATTTGATATAATTTCTAAACAATTTATTGAAACCTTTATTTTGAAACCGTAACTGTAAAAACTTTCTTAATTATTTTTGTACATAATATATGCACATATTTCCATAATTTGAATATTTTGTTTGCGTTGTCGTTGAAATATGTATAAGAAAACAAACTGCATATACTCCCTATTTCCAAAAGGTTTAACAGAAAATTTTAATGATTTTGGAAAAATTAATGGAAAAAAGAAATGACAGGGGTATCACCTTAGAATTAAAAAAAAAAAAACTAGACAAAAATGTATACTTAATATGTCAATTTACAAATTTCGTATTATGCTATACTAATCAGATAGCGCTTTAATTGTATAACATATTTTACAAGTTAATTAGGAAAATGAAATAAAGAGAAACTGAAATAAAGGCTTATGATCTTATTTCATTTGACTTTATTACATCTAACCATTATAATCTCTTCTTTTATACAAGCATAACTTACTGTGAATTATAAATTCTTGATTATAATTCAGTTTTCAATTAAATTTCATCAAAATTGAATTTTATTAAAGAAAATAAAAAATGTATTTATTAGAATTTCGAAACTTCGTTGGCCGAATAATTAACAACATACATTATTAGCTGCTAGTTCAACTTCCACGTCGTTGAAGAGTTTTTACTTGGAAAATAACTGAAAAAAGGAATTATTAATTATAAATCCCCCTTGTATATCGTATATAAAATAAATATATAATATTATATAATAACAACCAAAAAAAAAAATAAATAATTTTAAAGCCGAAGGTTAATGTTGGTATACCAGATAGAATTATTAAAATAGCAGGAGAAATAGCAGCGGCAAATACAATTAGACCCATAATACAAAACATAAGAGAGAAAGAAGCAATCACAACAAAATAGGAAAAAAGGATAATAGTTAAGTTAAGAAAGGGAATTGAACATAATGCCAGAACTGAAGAGGCATAACTATATTAAACAAGTTAACAAGCAACAACTTTGATTTATTGCTCATGCTGAAATTCATTGTATCCAATATACATATCCATGCAATATACTGAATTAATTCATTAAATTTTCTCAAAATCTAAATTTTATTTTAAATTCAAATTATTTAGGTTTATTTTTGGTTTCTTAATTGGAAATTCAAATTTTCGATATTAAAAATTGTAATATTTATTTCAATAAAGTCATTAATTTTAAAAATGGATTTTAAAAAAAAAAAAAATTCTATTTTAATTTTAATAGAAGGTATTAACTTACTTAAGTAAATAAAAACTTAATTAAATAATTATTTATGTCCAACTATTCTAGAAATAAAAAAAACTAGAACTCTATACTAAATACATACTTTTAATTTAACATGTAATTTTATTTTTAAAATTTAAATTATATAAAATTTATACACAAAAATTACATTATCAATGAAAAATTTTCCATCCTTAAATATAAAAATATATATGTATATATTATATCAGATTAAAAATGTAACAAATGAAATTTCCATTAAAACTTTTAAAAATTATTTCTTCTCTGATCTAGTTAACTTCATTCTTTTTAACAAACAAAAGAAATAGAAAAGAAAGGAAAAAAAACTATTTAAAGTTTAGATTTATGACTTGAACGTGTCTAAAATTTTAAAAAGAATATTTCATATTTTAACCATTTCATTTTCTTTTCGATTTTTCGCTTTTGCATCGTTATTTATACTTTTAACTCCTTTTTAAAGAATAAAAATTTTTCTTATTGTAAAAGAGATGATATTTATCTAACAATAAATATATGTGATATTGTTTAATAGTTTTTTTTTTTTTCTTTTTATATTAACCTAAACATTTCTCTTGTTATCATATATAAAATGATCTATTTTCTTTTTGTTTTTTCTTTTTTTTTTTAAACCGTACCGTACAAACTAACTTTAAAGCATCGTAAAAATTAAAATAAAAAAAAAAAACAATAATTTTTTTATTTTCTGAGGAGAATTTAAATTAAATAATTTGAAAAATATAAATTAAAAAACTATTATTTTCACATAAACATTAACACAATGTAATTTATATATTAAAAATATAATATAATATATCATATTATCTTCTACATTTAAAAGTTTTATTCAAAATTACACGTATAATAAAATATGTGAAAATCTTTAAATTTATTGTACTATATACTATATTGTATATATTCATATTAGTTTTGATATTACCTATATATGCAATTATGAAAACCAATTATAATAGTTAAAAATGTTTGCATTTAACTAAATTAAAATTAATTTAATTCCTATTATATTCTACTAAAAGATAATAAACTGTTATTATTAACAAAAGTATATAAAAGCCTATAAGTATGCAATATCCTTAAATTTATAATAATGCTGTTTAAAAGGGGCCACGGTGGCTAGTTATTTATTTATTTACCATTTATTAATTTATTAGTTTAATATAAACTTTTACAAATAATATAACATTTACGTTTACTTCAAATTATAATCGAGTGTTAAGAATATTAGTTATATTATAAACAACAAAATCATTAAATTAAGGGGTTTCGGTAGCCTAATGGTTGGGCGTGTGGCATATTAATCGAAGGAGTGTGGGTTCGATCCCTACACAGGACGTAAGTGTTTTTTTCTTTACATACCCCTTCTTACGTCCAAATATAATGTAAATATATAGTATATAATATAAACAAAATAAATAATATTTGTATATAATTTAATAATAGTATAAAAACCTATAATGGCCTTGGTAGCCGATGGTTCAATAATATTGCATTACATTTATGTATGTAATATTAATATAAATAAATAAATAAAAATTATTAAATTAAACAATCATTAATTAAAAAGATTTATTAGAATTCTGAATCAAAATATACAAATTTGAAATATTTAAAAATTTTAAATTTTAAAAAATTAAAATTTATTTCTAATCTTTTCCTTTACCAATTTAATAAATTTGCTAATATCTCTTTCTAATTTAATTCTACTCGGCATTTCATTAAAAATTTGAACTCCCTTGTACTGACTGAAAATTTAAACTCCCTTGAACTGAATTTGGGGTTGCTGCCTTATTAAATCTGTGCAGCCTAAAGTTGTTGCAATTCTGAAGATTATAGTTAGTTACTTCATTGACATATGTTAAAGTTTTTGCTAAATATTGAGGTAAAAGATTGTTTTTAATTTTAAGTACAAAAACTAGCACCTTCAAAATGGCTCTCTGGATGACACACATTCAATTCAGTCTGGCATTCATCTGCCATGTCGAAGTGTAATGGTCACATTTTAATATTATTCTTATAACTTTATTTTGGAGGACTTGTAATCTTGAGATAAATTCCGATTTAGCACAGAAGATAATTGATGCTGATTAATCAAAATGGGGAAGTATTAGTGAATTATATAATAAAATTGCTGTTTTTTGATCAACCGTATTTCGAAGTCTTCCTAAAAAACCAATGTTCTTTGATATTTTGTTACATATTGATATTTTCATCAAAACTTAATTTATTATCAATAATAAATCCTAAGTATTTAAAGCTATTTACCACCTCAATTTGTTCATTGCCTATTTTTATAATTGGATTATGTTTGGAATTAAAAATCATACATTTAGTTTTATTAATATTTAATTTCAATCTATTAATATTTATCCAATTATACACGTCTTTTAGATCCTCATTTAGCTTGCTTACGATTTCTTTAACATTTTTCCCATCTATGTATATAAAACAATCATCAGCAAATAGTGACACTTTACTAAATTTTAAAGCTTCCTTTATATTATTATATTGAACACAAAATTCAACAAACATGGAAGATGACGAAACACCATTTATCCAAATACTTTGTTTCCTCTGAGAAATGAAACTTTTAAACCAATCATATTCTTTATCTAACACACCATATTTTTCCAGTTTGTTTAATAAAATTTCTCGATCTACAGTTTCGAACGTGCGCTTAAAGTCTAGAAATATTGTCAGAACTATGTTACCTGCATCCATCTCTTTCCTCCATTCAAATGTTGTCCAGTTATATCAACTAATATTGATTCACGAGACTTGAGATTTGACAGCTACACTCATTAGAATGATACATTATATAAAAAAAAGTGTTTGGTCGTTATATAGAAACTTCTATTATCATAAACAATATATAAATACGTTAGTCGTAGGACAAGCTTTAGTGTTCTTTTTCCTAAGGGTAAATTAGATTAAGTTTTAAGTTAAAATACGAATAAGAAATTATAATAGTATTTTATTTAATTTTTTTTTTTTAATAATTATAAACTAAGAATAAGTAATGTATGCTTATAAAAAAAATCCACAAACGAAAATACTACTTTTTCTAACAAACGATTTATTTAAAAAAGCAATAGAAAACTTTTTCAGATTGTAATATACTTTTTTGAATGGGTTGTATTTCACAAATATCAAGGTCAGATTTCATTCAATTGTTCAAAAATATCAATATTATTCAATAAGAAATAAAGCTATTAATGCGGATTTGATAGCTGAATGGTTAATCAGATGGTGTTTTAACCAAATGATTTTAAATCCTGTACAGGTTCAAATCATTTTTCACCTAGAAAGAAATATACTAAAAAAGTAAAATTTTCCTTGCAATTAAACTAGAAATTACTATTCGAAAACGAGTTCGAACCGACATTTCCTGAGTGATACACTGTAAAATATTTAGTATTTACTATTCTTACTCACTAGGCCACCAAGTCCCCATTTTCAATACATTAATAATATTATTGTGAGTTTTACGGAAACAAAATAAAATTTATTTATAATTTTTCAATTAATTTGCAAACAAAAGTGCATAATTTAAATCAATTAACCATTCTTAGATTCCCGGATATGAGTTTAATTTCATTTGATCTTACAAATTTTATTGAAAAACCAAATTTAAAAATTTTGAATATTATAAACTTATGAATCAGTTTTTTTAATAAGACAATTGTATAATTAATGAAATGTTTATTTAAATTTACATACACACGTTTTTTTTACTCTATGTATACATATTATTTCTATATATATCTATGTATATAGATATATATATATATATATTACACAAATTTATTTTAATTTTTAACATTTATATTTTGTAATGTTTTTATTTTATTGCGTAAATCAATGAATTGTAATAACACCAAAATAAAAAAATAAAATAAAAAACATAAAAACTTTTAAAAATATTTTATATCCTATCAAAAATTCTATAGTATATTCTAATACATATATTTAATATACATATATAATATAAACATTGCATATAAATCAAATTTATATGCTTTATCCTCCCAGAGGGTCAATATTTTTTTAAGAAGCAGCGAAAAAATGTAAATTTAAAAAAAAAAAAAAAAAAAACAAGAAAAGATGTATAAACATAAAAAATTCAGAATAAAAAAAAACAAAAAAGATAATTTTAACTGAATTTGCGATAAAGCACGTCAGTAGCGGTAAAATAAAACTAGGAAAGAGATCATAAAGAACATATGTATCTTTAGATATAGATGTAGTACATATATTTTGTAGGGAAATATTTATACTATGAAATATTTTTTTTTTTGTTTTTTTTTGTTTTTATCCAATAAAATTGAATAACTGTCCATCCATAAGTCATTTATTTATTTTTTTTTTGTTGTTCACTACACTTTAATTACTTCTACGTTTACATTTTGATTTCATTATAAAATTTTCGATATTCAAATGATTTTCTTTATTTTGTTTTAATTCCTTTATTTATTTATTAAGTATTTCTTTGTTTTATTATAATTTTGAATATATAAATTTTTATTTTGATAGGGAATTGAATTAATTAAGTGCTAGTAATTT